>VWZX01011270.1:513425-1113425 GCA_013399015.1 Galbula dea | reverse complement strand
ACTTCGCAGCATAATATCTTTGTCTGTAGAAAACACATAAGTTGTGAAAGTAATTGAAACCTGAGCACCCAGGGAAGGCTCAGGGATTACGTGCTACCAGGAACCCAAGTCGCCTTCAGGTCCACAGTTTTTCTCTTACTTTTTTTTTCCATGTACTCAAATAAAAAGCAGTTTCAGTGAAAAATGGAGGGCTGCTTCTGAAAAATTGGAAGTCCAAACGAGATGAAATGCTTCACACCACACAAATACACAGAATTTGTACTGCCAGTGTATGCACGTTAGGAAGCAGCCATATGCTCTACCCTTTTTATACCTCTCAGCTGTAAACTTCTCCAAACTGGAGGGCACATGTCACTTACACTGACATGCAAATCATTACTGCTTTGTCTGCCAGGAAATTTGTGTAAACCAATGCTGAGTTCAGGTTCATTATATTGACATTTTCACCAACAAGTAAATGGAAAGGTTACAATGTTGACATACCAGATATTATGCAAACTGCTTTTTAAACCATGGTTTCCATACATCTCTATAAATAAATAAATTAGATGCTTACAAATGGTGTGTGAATCAATATATGGTAAATCACCCATTTATATACACACAGCAAAGACTACTGTGTGTAAACCCCATATTTCACACAATGTCAAAACCTCGTTTTTCACCCAGTACTTTTCATTTTCCTGAAAATAGCTGTCATCTATGTAAATGTTTTCCCTCAAGACCAACTGTTCTTCATAGTAAGAACATTCCATGGAAACATGGGTGCCTGACATAGCACATGGTGCTATCAATGGGAGTTGAGCACCCAAGTGAGAGTTAGGCTACGACACATCGTTATGGATTTGAGTTTATGCATCTAAAAGAGGAGATTTGCATGTGATAACTTGAGGCATACTCAAGTATTTAATATGGATTTTCTCCAGTTTAGACTTAGCCTCAGGGTATTTTGACCCTCTCCTTCTGCATTTTCTCCCTTTGACTCGTCTCTAATACCAAAAATAAACAAAACACTATTTGCCAAGGAGGTGCTTATTTGAGACTGGGTCTCCTTTTGTGGTGAGGCCAATCAGGACTGACCTTGCAGTTACAGTCTGAAGTACACACGAACAGTCCAGGCATTAATAACATGACTTTAAAATGGTGATGCACTCCCTTAGTCTCAGGGCTGACCTCAGCTTAGCTTACCAAAGCCCTCAGGTACTTCAGGCTCCATTACCGCAGGAAAGAAAATGGCGTTTGGTCCTTGTTCGTCCAGGTGTCCTGCTGCAATCATCATCTCTCTAGAAGTCCCCTGCAGTGCCAGTCGTTTCTTGCCATGCTCAGTTTTCAATGGATGAATTTATTCTGGTGTAAATCAGGGCAAACCAGATCAATTTCCTAACTCTCCAGTTGCAGAGAAAGGAGATTTCTTGGAATGATGGTGATGCCTTCTGCCAGTCACCTCATTTCCTAATCAAAGAAATGTCATAACAAATCAGCTTTTCTCTAGTACCTTATGTACATTCAACACACAGATGCAGAATGGTTTCAATACACTCCAAAAGGCTCCTCCAAGCTGGAAGAAGCCTTGATCAATTCAGACCCTTCTCAACCAGCTGTGACACAGGACTGTGTCTTTCCCACTTTATAATTCTTCACTGAGTGCTCGTACTGAAATTGTTTCATAACCACATGAATTTGGAGTTTTCATTTCACCCTTGGAAGAAATGTAGAGTCTGGCAGAGTGACAAGTATAACAGTGTGTAAAAGCACAATTAACTTATGCTCCCACCCCATTTTTTTACATTTTTAAGGAAGCTCTGAAATTTCAGAGTGATTGTTTTCACTTCAGAGCCAGGAGCACAAGATCCCTTCACTTCATCAGCAATGCCATACAAAGCTGGTGTGTATGGTCAGTGGTGAGAGCCCCTGTCCCACCACCAGAGGAGAGAGGCCACAGCACACTGCGCACTCCTCATCTTCCCTCAGCAGCAGGCTCCTCACCGAGAGAAGCAGGAGTTAAAAAGGCCAAGTGGAGTTACACATGGCACTAACAGAGTGAGGCACCATAATCCCTAGGTTTTTTCCTAGTACACCCAACTTTTCAGTTCAAAATGTGAATTTGTTTATAGCTAAATAAGTAACACCTTAGAGATTCAAGAGCAAACAAAGTGTTTTCAACGTGATTAAATCAGAACATGCCAAAGACACTGAAGTTATCAGTTTGCCAAATATTTTAGGATCTTGAATTCTTAACTCATCTTGATAAAAGGAAATGTTTTCAGACACTCCATGCCAAGATCCCAAAGCTGCAAACATTTGTGACTTTTCATATTTACCTGCTTTCCAAAGACAGCAAAGGTAACTGTAATTGTTTTCAGGATATTGCCTTTCTACCTGACCACAATCTGCCATGTGGCTGAGACAGTAATGTGTGGGCAAGTGGTGGTTATTGAGTCAAAGAACTTTTTATTAGTCTGAGGGTGTTGAATGAGCAAGGCTGAGGAACTCTGTGCTGAGCACTGTTGCTGTATCAAACCATTGCTTCAAACTCCTGATCATGTTCCCTGATGACTTCAGTTTTTTGCCATTTGCTTCCCTGAGATCTTCAAGTGACTGCACATAGAGCATCTCACTTGCTTTTCATCCTCTTCCTGATGAGAATAGACCCTCAAGACCCTGGGCTAATCTTCCAATATATCTAAGCAATCATCTATTTTCCTTTTTGTCACCCTTTTATTGACCTTTCTTTGGCAGCTACATGTAGGTACCTCACTAACAAGTGGTGCTGATCAGAGGTGCTTTCAGATTTAATCACCTCAGGCCTTAATAATCTCAAGTAAAAAAAAATAATCCCTGCAGAGTTCATCTGTCTTAAATTCTCTTGAAGTTTGTTTTAGATATCCACCAGGCTTACCACTTCTAAGGGAAAATAGCTTAAACCCACTATCAAGCAGACTGTCACTTCAGAACTACCTTGACTTGGATCAGAGATGGCAGAAGGCACCAGGCAGGTATCATATTTCCAGCAGCACTCAATAGCATTATGTATGCTTCTCCTTTACCACCAACACCATAACGACATTCTGCCAGACACAATCATCTGTATCAAGCCTGGCAATTTATAAGCTATCCTAAGCACATGGTCTGAAGAGCCTGGCTCTTAAAAGAGGAACAGCCAGCTGCAGCAGTGGATAAAATTGCATCTAAAAGCAGAACAAAACATCACCACACCAAGCCTTTGCTAGTTTTCTTTCTGTGCCCAGATTTGTGCAGGGGTTTAAAACTCTATTTATAAGTAAATAAAAGTAGTGTGCTTGCAAATGACAAGCAACACCCTCTTATATTCACAAGACAGGCAAAGGAGATGGAGTAGGTTTTATATTGTGAGGTTTTGCTCTGTTTTTTTTATATTTTTTGGTTTAGATCATGATTGTTCATTTTAATGCAGCTCTGGTGAAACACCCCCCGAGCTCTCCAGGGGTTTGTACCTATGGTTAGCAAGCCAAATACCAGTATGCTTTGTTTTGCAAGTAGCATTAGAGATAAGAGAGGGTAAGATCATGTCCTGGTTTTACAAGGCTGCAAGAGGCACTTAGAGGCCATACACTCCCCTGCTTGGCTGCCTAAAGCCTACTCTGGTCATTAAATAACGTGAAAGAGTTATAGTAACAGCTGGTGACTATTACATTCCCTTTGTACAAATGTTTTATGTCTGTCACTGTAACTACTGCAGAGAGACAGCTCTGCTCTCCTAAAGGATGCATCTTGCCCACAGTTTTTTTTTATTTACTCAAACCTGCACCATTCCAAATCACCATTTGCCAGATACTATCACATCATGATAAGAGTTTTACACCCTATAATAAGTGAATAAATCATAGTCACAGGATCTTTACAGTGCCAAGGTAAGATAAAACATCTTAAGCAGGAAAAAAAAGGGTGAGAAAGGTGTTAAGGAAGATCTTTCCTTAAGCTACCTGGAACAATACTTTCCAATAGAAGGTTTCTTCAGCCTGGAAAAGGAAAATATCTGCATAGTTTTATATGAAGTGGTAAAAAAGAAATTAATTGAAATTTTGTATGAAGTGGCAAAAGAAAAGTAGTGCATTGGGCACTGAGTTTGTGACTTACTTAGTGAAGTACAACCTGAATGTGAACCTAGACTTGACCCTGAGTTCCTGGAGAAGTACCAGCAGTCTCCTTGTTCTAAATAAATTTCATTTGATCGTCTTTCCACTCTTTTTCACTGGCTTATTTCCAAGGAAAGGTCCAAGCATTAACCTTGCTTCCACCACTTTAACTGCCTTTCTTCACTTGCAAGAAGGATCAACAGATGACTAAAGGTTCTGCAAGTGGAAGGGTCTTATATTTCATTCTTTGGGAAGGGATAAACAAAACACTTTTTTCTGTTGCATGCAGACATGTGCACCTTACTGCAGAGAGCACCTGAGACAGTATGAATCCACAGCCCAGCAATTTAAGCAATGTTGCCTGAGACAAAACAATCCCAAGAAGAAATATGAAGCACACAGTCCTATGTCATTTGGAGTCTGCAGACTCCCTTCTCAATTACATCTGGGTTTTCCTCACGTTTCCTGCCTTTCTGGTAGTTGCACAGACAGTTTTAAATGAGAAACCCTTAGAAAGTCTAAAAGTCCAAGCAGCAGAGATGGTAACAACTTTTTTTGTACTTTTACAGCTCATGTTAAACCCAAGCAACTTTACAGTCATCACCTTAAGTGAAGCCATGTACTGTCTTTGGTGGTGCCTTAAAGACTTCATAAAGGGGGGAAGAAGAGAGAAGATTAATGCCTAGAGTTGGTCAGAGCGTTGTACCAAAGATTTTTCCACAACTTTATTTCTGATCAAGCAAAATATTCCCCAGCCCTGTGCTAGTTTCTGCAAAATCTAGTGATTTAAAGCAGCCTTCTTAAATAATAAACCCAACTGAAAACCATTTAGATGTTTAGGTTTAAAATTTTCAAAAGAAAATATCTGTATTTTTCATTAATAATTTTAAACTTATTTCAAATTTTGTAACATTTTTTTAATAGAGCCTAAAGAAAAATAAATGAACAAAAACAATGAAATGAACAAAAATGAAACTGAACTTCTCATCTGACCCAAGAAGGAAGGCTGACAGCTTTTCAGCTCACACACTTTTTGAAGACAGATTGTTTTGAATGCACTCAGAAGTTCTTTACAAATATTTTTGCTGCATGTGTTCAGAATTGACAGAAAACAAAAATAGTCCATTATTCATATAGCTTTGCCAGTAAGCTCCATGACTGCAAAGGACACAGACTCATGTGGCCTCCAACAGCTGTATTCCATCTAATTCTCCTAGTTCAGCTTTAGGTTTCCTATTGGTTTGGCAATCCTGAAGGTCCAGAATGTCTTGTGGATAACATTGGGCACAAGAACACAGGTAGAATAGAGGCTGCTTGAAAACAGCTTTGAATTCATGGAAATTTTCCATCTCCTGCTGGTCTTCCAGGAATGGTGCCACTCTAACCTACCTCTTCCACTCCTTCATCCAGGACTGTGTTCACACGGCACACTTAGGCTCTGCAAATGGCACTGAAATGCACGTATGGATCACAACAGTGCCAAGGAATAAGGCAGGACTGACATCAGGAGAAAGGGAAGAGAAGCATACCAAGGAAAAAGAAACCTAGGAATGATGAGTCAACTAAATTCTCAGAAAGAATGTTATGGGATGGGATGCTCTGGTGGAAAAAAGAGAACTGATTCATCAGAAAGTGACATGAAACATAAATGTGTGACCCAATCTTCTCTGCCTTGTGTGGGGATGGCTAAGTACCACAGAGGTATCACCAGGAGGAAACTTCTAAATGCATGTGCACAGCTCTTCCCTGGAATACCTCAGGCTGTCACACATCAGAGACTGAAAGAGGAACTAAACCTGACTCTACAATATTTGTGCTTTCTCACAAAATGTTTCTAACATTGAGTTTTTAAACTCAAGCTCAGCAGTGGAGTTTTCTGACATAACATCAATATCTTCATTGCTCAGTCCCAAATCCTGAGCTCCTTTGGAAGAAGGGCTGTTGGAACAATGAATGCCAAATCATGCTCTGCCCAAGGAGCTTAGTAACTAAACATAGGATGAGGGAGAGACAGAGGCAAACAAACAAGAAATGAAAGAGACTTTTCTGACAACTATGATAAGCAATAGTCTCAGCAGCACATCGTGTTCCCTGGCATCCCCAGCTCCTTTTGCAGGCACCATGGCAGAGGGAAGCTTTATTCTCTGGGTCTAAAAATAACCTATATTTTGAATGTTTTGTTATAAATGTAGTTTGATCAGTCACATGATCTCCAGAATAAGAATAAACATAGGTTATCTTAACACACAAATAACTCATTGGGTATTTATCTTCTAGCTCTTTTTCCCAAACAGTTTTACAGTCTGCACACACACCCATGTGTTTAATGGTATGCTTTAAATGAACTGGCATTCATGCTGTGACTTAGCTCCATTAAGAAAACACATTTTCTGGACAGATGAGATATTTCTACAAAAGATTTTACTGCCAGTTGTGGGCATGATCTTGTAACTGTTTCTGGCTTGTAAGGTTACAGGGATCAGCTCTGTGTTGTACCTACTGCATCAAGAAGCAAAGATCTTAGATGAAAATTGGTTGAATTAAAGAAATCAACAAATAACCATAAATGACACTGTCAAGAAATGATTTCTAAGAAGATCATCCAGCTCAGATTAAACTTGGTGGAAATACTCCAAATAACATCAGTGGAAGCAAGCAGTATGGATGGTTTGCAAGATGGATGTGCTGGCATATTTCATTTACAGGTTAGAACTGTAATTTTGGAATTCATTGAGATAGGCATACACAAGGTCCAGTTAAAGTAAAGTTCTGTCTCTCTCTGAATTACTACTAGGGCTCAGTGTGGCTTAATCCATGTTCCCATACACAGGAAGGACTGATAGACTGGCCACAGAGGAAGGAGTCAGTTTAATCTCTTCACTGTCTTTCTCTTCCAAGTCAAGAGTGGAATTACAGGGGAGGAAATGAGGCAAGCCTCAGCTCAGCTTGTTGGCAAGATCATCTTGGGCTGTGTGGGGTAGGAGACAGGAAGGCAAAAAGGTCTCCTGAGGTTGAATGGCCACCAGCAAATTACTGGCCTACCTCAAACTGGAGGAAGAAGGGAGGAGCATGACTCCAAGGGAAACTGAAATTTCTGCTCCATTTAGCCAAAGGATGATGCAGTTTAGATACTAGCTAGTGCACTGGGCAATACCTGTGGGCATAACCTAGTGCAGAGAAATGCAAAGACCTCTGAACTTTTAAAAGTTAGGTCTGCAGACAGGTATAGATCTGAAAACCTCCATCTGGCACTACAGTGTGTGTGGGGCTATTTTTAAAAAGGCCAGGCCAGTGACCCACATCCATAATGGATCCTCTCTAGCACCATCCCCTTAATGAGAGATTTTTGTTTCATCCTTCACAACCTGTAGCACAGAAGACAAAGCCATTTTCCTCTAGGTAACTTGTTCAAATCAGGCTCTGAGTAGCCATGAACCTAAGTGTTTCCCATCCAACACCCAGAGTTTGGTGGCTGAAACAGGCTGCCTGTTGCATTGGATCAGACCTCACTTAGGCACTTGAATAACCTAAATGTCTCTGCCTGTCCTAAGAGACCTACCAGCACAGTGACCTAAGGACAGTGCCAGTGGTGCTATACCACCAGCATTGTCCAAAGCAGGCTATTGTTTGACCACTGCTTCCCTGGAGACCTCCAGGGAAATGAGATGTATCTCATGATCTTCTCAATCAGCAGAAACTGCAACAAAAACAAATAAAACAGTTGGTGGTCTCAGCTGTGTTTCTTGTGGGAGGTCACCCATGTGGCAAAAGATTTCCTTGTGATGGGCACTAATTGCTCTCCCTTGCTAGAAGACTTAGTCAAGAAGTCAGGAGTGAAATTACAACAAAGAGTAAAGGTCAAGATGACAAAAACATTTAGGTGGCTTGCCCCAAATAAGGAGCCTGAACTTCCAACAGAAGCCATGGGAATGTTGGTCCCTGTGTAGGAATCACAACCTAGACTCGTCTGAACCATGTTTAATCCCACAAGGAAAATCAAAATGCTGCTCTTTCAGGTTTTCCTACAAAGAAGGAAGAAAGGCACCTCCAGAAGTCATGTCAGAGCTTTTATGGGACACTCAGCTCCCTTGAAGTTGCCCAGCTTGTGCATCAACCAGAAAGATTATCATGACACCCAGTGATAAAATCCAAGAAAACTGTCCAATTTGGGAAGTCCTCAATCTTGGCCTGTTTATCTAAACCTCTCTGTAGACCAGCCCGGATCACAGAAACTTTCTTACTTGTCAAACCAAAGCCCATGTCTAAGAATAGATCTTTGATATTATCTCATTACAGACATACTCTCAAATCCTTAATTTTAAGAAGTTCCTGGTAAGCAGGAACTTGCTTTGTCATGAGCTCTTCAGCATGAATGAGCCTTGCAGCTGTTTCTAGGTTGGAAATGGAGATCTTGATTTTTGAATGAAACCTAAGTGAGTTATCCTGGGTGCCAGCAGGCAGCAGGTTGAGAGATGTGTACACTGTATCTGCCACAAAATTCAGGAAGTGTCTAAAGCAATGAAACTGCACATTTTGAAAGAAACTAGATGCAAAGATAGGCAGTGATTCTCAAACACAAATGAGTTCTGCTTAGTTCTCTAATCAGAAAGCAGGTCACTGAGTGCTTCCCACGAACAATACATCTGTGGTTCTGCAAACCTTACAGGCACAGTTTCTAATACCACTGAAGCATTTTCATTACTAGTAACTACAGTGCAAAAAGGTGGTTTTGCATTTGTCTTCAGTGCAAAACCGTGATGATTTTAATTGCATTTCTGATCTTATTTTCATTAGCATGTAGCTTTGTTTACAGAATCAGGATTTTTTGCAAAAGCTACTGTAGAAAATACACTTTCTCCATGATCAGGTTCATACTCTCAGGCCCATGTCTACCTAAGAGTAGATCTCAGATATGCACTTTGTAACAGAGACACCTTCAAATCCTTAATTTTAGGGACTTCCTGGTCACCAGAGACTGGCTCCCTCATGGGGAGCTGGTAAAAGATTCTCATGAAAGATGTTGTGAAGTGGTAGCTACCTGGTGGGAAGAAATTGGCATTTGGTGTGAGATGGATCAGCCCTTTCAGTTGGTTATCACTGCAGCTTTTCCCATCACAGATGCAACCCTGAGTCATGTTCTTCTCTGTGTTTCCTGAAGGAACAAGATAAGTGGCAAATCTTCAGGCATGCCAGTTCACAAAAGGGGTATGTCATGCAGAGTATCAGAAGACATACTCTGAAGGCTACAAAGAAACAGAAAACAGAATCAAATAAAGTATAGAGAGCCTGATTATACAAGACAAAACTGGTAGTATGGGGTTTTATTGAAATCCAATTAATATTTCTAAGAAAGTATCTGGGTTTAGTGGGAATTATTTTCTTATGTGGAATTTCACTGCTCAGAAATGCCAAATGTTTAAGAAGTCACCATTTTCAAACAAATGGTGGTGTTGCAGTGGAAAATATTGACATTTTTTCACTTGAACATCAGTGGTTCTTGGTGAATATTTCATTCCACAAAAGCCTTCAAAGTCTTAACCAACTGTACACCTACTACTCTCAAAAGGACAAGAGAAGGAGAAGGAAAACATTCTTAGCAGAACAAATGGGGTTTAGGATGATGACAGGAGCAACTTGCTGCTGAGTGGGAAGGTGAGTTTATGTAGGAACCACTCTGATCTGAAAGGCCATGTCCAACCTTGTCTCCTTAACTTCAGCTTGGAGCAAGTGTCAGATCCTAGTGTAAACTTTCCCATCTGTGTTATTCTATTAACTGAAAGGGAAAGGGATTAGCATGTGTACTTGTCACATCTTTTGACCTGTTGCATACTGAAACCAAAGGTAATGTTAAAGCAAACAGCATTCTTCTCCCTCTGCCAGGATAAGCAGGGCACGGGGGTGGTGTTCTGTTAAAAGAAAAGAAGGCCAGACCATGCAAAATAAAGTATGTACCCTGTGCAAAAACAAATCTTGGAAGTTGAAGATTTCCAAAGGGTTTACCTTAAACAGGGAAAGAGAGAGAGAGAGAAAACATCTGAGAGGAAAGTTCCCCTCTCTGCCAAGCAGCAGATGGAGGGCCTTCCCACGGAAATAGCTGCAGAATACAGATCACTGACAGAAACCACTGCCATGTGAAGGAGATCCAACTCACTGTGCTAGTAAAACCTCAGTGGACGAGAAGATAATAATTCTGATTAAAACACACACTCCAGAGAAGGGGCTGGAGGGTGGCACAATGTTCTTCAGCAGCACAGAGCATGGCTCGTACCCCTGAAAGGAGTGCACGTGTTGGAGGGTTGATGTGGCTTGGGGCTTCATTCATTCCTCTCATACAGAGTCTTTTTCTTACCTCTCACTTTAAGTTATGGAGCACTTGTGCACACACACACACATGCATAATGGCAACAATAATAATGTGCTTTTCCTTTCCCTTCCTCTGCATTTTATTTCCACAAGGCCCTTGCTGTGACTGGTGACACTGATACAGAATACATTTAGGGATAGAGGGTTTAATGAAGCTAGGCACCAAAAATCTCTTTTTTCAAATGTTTCAGTTAACTTGGCACTAAATTATTCATAGGAAAAAAAATTGAGGGCTCTCCACTCCTGGTTTGTTTTTTTCCCCTTTTTTCCTAGATGTTTCTGGTTCCTTTGTAAAAATCCATAGAAGTACATGCACTTTGTCAAAGAAGAAAACAAATCCATCACCTCCAGGATGATCAGTCACTGTAGCAATGGGAATAAAACACAATGGACTGTATTGCTTTCACAGAGAGCCAGATGAATGGGTCAGGATGACCTGTGCTCGGTGTGTTCAGGAAACAGGTTCTTCCAAGAAGGCCAAGCAGGTACACTCTGATGTTCCCAACATTTGAATGAGAGCCACTACATTACAGTTATGGACAAGGCTTGAGGGTCTGATGTCACAGAATCACAGAATCATTACGGTTGGAAAGGACCCTAAAGATCATCTAGTCCAACCGATAGCCCTACACTACTCTTACCCCTAAATCATCCCCTGAAGAAACACATCTATCCTCTTCTTAAAAACCTCCAGGGATGGTGACTCCACCACCTCCCTGGGCAGCCTATTCCAATATCTAACCACTCTTTCAGTAAAGAAATTCTTCCTAATATCTAATCTAAACCTACCCTGNCTATTCCTGATACAAGCTAGGATGCCATTGGCCTTCTTAGCCACCTGGGCACACTGCTGACTCATGTTCAGCCGGCCGTCAATCAGCACCCCCAGGTCCTTCTCTGCTGGGGAGCTCTCCAGCCACACCTTCCCGAGCCTGTAGCGCTGCTGGGGGTTGTTACGCCCAAAATGCAGGACTTTACATTTAGCCTTATTAAAACTCATCCCATTGGTCTCTGCCCATCTATCCAGCCTATCTAGGTCCCTCTGCAGAGCCTGTCTACCCTCAAGCAGATCGACACTCCCACCCAGCTTAGTGTCATCTGCAAACTTACTGAGGGTGCACTCTATCCCCTCATCCAAGTCATCAATAAAGATGTTAAACAGGAGAGGCCCCAACACTGACCCCTGAGGGACACCACTCGTGACCGGCCGCCAACCAGACTTGACTCCATTGAGCACAACCCTCTGGACTCGGCCATCCAACCAGTTTTTGATCCAGCCAAGGGTGTGCTCATCCAAGCCACGAGCAGCCAGCTTCTCACAGACCCCATACAAACTATTAACCAAAAATAAAACCCAGTTCCACTTTTGGATCACCTTCCCTCCTCACAGTCAAGAAGGATATCAGCAAATTAGAATGAGTCCAGCAGAGGACTATCAAGATAGCCAAACACAAGAGGAAAGGCTGAGGGAGGTGAATATCACAGAATCAGGATATTAGGAGTTGGAATATGTTAAGCCTGCAGAAGGAAGGGTTAAAGAAGATCTAATTGGCATCTTTTACTGATAGATGGCTACAAAGAAGAGCCCAACTCTTCTCAGACACAGTGAAAAGATGAGAGGCAACGATCACAAGCTGCAGCAAGACAAATTCCAGCTTCGTTAAAAAATAAACGGAAAGGAGGACAGTTAAGTTCTGGAGCAGGTTGCACAGAAAGATGGTAAAACACCTAACCTTGCAGATTTTTGAGACTTGACAGAACATGGCTCAGAGAAACTTCAGCTACCTTTGAAGTTAGCCCTCTTTTAAGCAGGGGCCAGATGACCTACAAATGCCAGTTCCCATCTCAATTAGTCCATGACTCTAAGAATACCAATTATATTTTTTGCAGTGATAGAGACAATTGCTTTCAGAAATCCCCACCCCCTACCTCAACCTCCTGCCTCAATGCCCTCCTCTAAACAAAAACTTTTTCTTAACGCTCCTTAAAAGCCAGAGCACAGAGTGAAGCATTGCTGAAAATACACTCTGTCCCACCTGCCATATGTGCCTTCATGGCAGGGCTTTTGATTCTCTCTGAGCATCATCATCATCTGTGGCAAACAGGCCATGGCTCTGTCACTGTGGAAGAAGGCAGTGTTGGGCTAGGAGCTACACAAACACCTGGCACCATTCATGGGTGACTGGGACCAGTCCTGCACCATCCAGTGCTCTACCATCTCAGGAAGTGAATAAATCTCACTCCCTTCCTCACTGTCACTAAGCCAAGGACATGGATACACTCTGGACAAAAAGAAGCTTTGTTAGCTTAGTTCACATGTGTCCAGAAAAGAGAGCAACAATTCCCTTAAAACATGATCTATCCTCACTGGCAGAGTCCTATCAGCAGAGAGTCTCTAGAGGGGACAGTGAAGGACAGCACATAACTTTCCAGCAGTGACAATTAGTGGTATCAAAATGAATTTACCAATGTGTGACAAAAAGAAACATCATGACTTCCCCCTGGCCTCACCCTTTTTGATGGGAAATATTGCCCCATAACTTTGCAAAGGATTAGGCAAACCTGGGTTGAAGCTGTGGGGAAACCCAAGGGAGACAGAGCACGGAAGGCAGTGGGCAACACTGAGCTTCTCCTGTGTTGCATGGAACTGAATGAGGTCACAGAGACTGCTGCTGGGACTCCCCACCACTGATAATGGTGTTCCCAGAGCACATATTAACCCCTCTCCTAACAGACTACTGAACCAGGGTTTATGGCTGGCTGTTATAATAAATACAACCACTTTGATGCAGTGATGGGGAATGTTTACAGGGTGTAATTCTTAGCTAAACAAAGAAGGCATTTTTGGGAGGCCATGTGGCATGGGTCATTGCTTTGCTGAAAGACAGAACAAGATAAGAGCCCTCACACTTCACCAGACTTACTCTTTTCCAATTCCATGACTGGAAGGGTCCAGGCTGACAGTGTAAGGTAGCATTATCCCAAATTCCACCATACAATGTTATTATGTCTTCATTTTCTTCTCAGCTCCTGAATTATCTATATTGGCTTTGTCTTACAGCAACACACAAGTGCTCCACCCTCAGACCAAGGCTGCCATGTGTGGTGCAAGCACAAAATGAAAGCCTGACAGCAGTTCCATGGTGCCTTAAAGGCTGTCCTTCTAGCAGAGATGTGTATAGCACTATCTGTGCACATTGATAGCCTGGTGTCTCTAAAATTACATTTTACAAAGCAAATATCTAAGTGCTTTGTATATACACTGAGTGACAGAGGCTTTCCAGATACAGAGTCTTGACAGTATCTGCGCAGAAGTTCCTGGATTTATCTATCTCAGAGCTTAGATATTAGGAGGCCTCATTCTCTAAAGTCAGATGGGAAGCTGCCTGGGTTTTAGGCTTGATATCCACACAAATAGACTTTCTTTTTTAATCAAGTAATTAATATATGCTTTTGTAAAGATGTGTATAATAATGTCCATGTAATTATGCATGCACATAGAGACATCAACACACATACATGTAATGCACACTACCAGATAAAGAGGAGAGGAAAAGAACACACCAAGGCACTGGTTTACATTATAAATTTGCAGTCTCCTGAAGCAGATAGACAGTATGTGTTTTCTACAGGAGAACACCCAACCTGTGTCCAAGTTGGTGGCTTTAAAAAGCCTACCAGTTTGCTCAATAGAACTTAGTACTGCTTGGCAACTTTCCATTCTAGTTCTGTGCTGGCCAAATAATCTGCCTAATGCATTTTAATTCTTAATTAGGTTTTTCTTACATTTTTTTTTCATTCTGTCTGAAGGGAATATTACTTCAGTATTAATAGCCCACTTGGTGGTGTTCTGACACTGAAATGCCAATATTCCCATTACAAGGCTCTGCCAAGACTTACAGATGGCCATACCTATACTTATGCACAAACAAGCACATGCACATCACATCCCTGAATGTTCTGACATGCCAAGAGAGACCTGATGATTTGCCCTTATTTTAGCAGTAACAAAATGAAAAGAAGAACATGGCATGGGACATTTTACTTAGAGAATCATCATATAATAACAGAAGTAGGTTTGGGTTGGAAGGGACCTTAAAGATCATCTAGTTCCAACCTCCCTGCCAAAGGCAGGGATGCCACCAACCAGACCAGTCTGCTCAAAGCCCCATCCAACCTGATCTTGAACACTTCCAGGGATGGGGAATCCACAATTTCACTGGGCAACCTGTCCCAGTGCCTCACTATCCTCACAATAAAGAATTTCTTCCCAATATCTAATTAAAATCTACCCTTTTCCAGTTTAAACCCATTACTCCTCAACTTACCCCTACAGGCCCAAAGAAGTCTCTCCCCATCTGTTCTTTGGGTCCCTTTAAGTACTGAAAGGCCACTATAAGGTCTTCTGAAAACCTTCTTTTCTCCAGGCTCTTAATACCTTAAAGATAGATGTTTGCTTGTTTATGTTGCAGTTCCATGAATTGGAATCTTTTAATACTGTTTTTTCAACATCTATTTAATTTAACAATATTTGTCTTCAGCCTCTCACTAACACTTTTTATCATGTACTTTAATTTCATAGTTAATGGGGTCTGAGATCTGCACAGGTTTGTGACATTTCTAATAAGAATATCTGCATTTTCTTCTGCTTTAGAACAGGTGAACAAAAGGAGTCCTAAAGCATTGCTCAAACTTATTGCAAAGTTACAGATCTCCCTTTCCATGGACAAATTTGAATCAAATCTTTCTCTAATACAGTAATACTGAATGACACTTGTAGGATCTCACAGGTAAAACCCAGGACTGTTTACTTAAGTTTTGAAGAACAGTGAAACCAGTGGGGATGGGGTTTTAACACTGAACTTTCTGAAGGGCTATATATCTTTTGATTAGCTAAGTTACAGCAGGATAGGTCTTGTTTGCACCTGATCTTTCCTGATTTCATCATCATCTGACAGCCATTGGGGTATCTCTAAACCCAGTGTGGACACAGTTCTGCCAGATAATCACCATCCTCCCTGCTATCAGTGCTATTCTCAGAGCCAGTATGAATTGTGGATCAGATTATGTAGTTTATCTCTATTGTAAATAAAGAGAAACTCCACCAGGATTAAATGATTCCAAGTTTGCCTGTCTACATTAGGTAGATGTTGGTGTGAACAAGCACATCAGGATCTGGTCCTCACAGAATTCAAATAAGGATCATTCAGCACCATTTTGACTTTTGAACTATGGTTCATCAGAATCTAGATGCAAACTGATTGCTGTCACTTTGTTTATTCCTTCACACTAATAAAGTCCCAGGACACTAACACAAAGTCCCCAGAGAAGTCTTTAAAGGGAAAAAAGAAAAAATCAAGCTAAATCAACTCTCAAATTCCCATGTAAACTGGGTTTAAGAGTGGAAAATTTCTTTTACCTATTCTTTGGGTGGTACAAAAATCTAGAATTCCTATAGCCCTGCTTCCCTGGGCCAAGTCAAACAAGGATATTGTCCTTTTAATGTCTTAAAGGCTCTGTTTTCTTGTAATGCCAAATGCAATATTTTTTTGAAAACACTACACCAGAAGTTTCCCAGCTGAGAAAACAGGCTGGTGAAAAATGGTTTCAGAAAATGAAATAAACCATGCAAAAGCTGTTCAGGGTGTGTGTATGAAATGAACATCTGGATTTGTCTTGTTAAACTGCTCCTTTTTTCTTTCTCCTCCCCCCTTTTTCTTTTTCTCACAGCTGTTCGAAGGAGTCCTAAGGGCAAGGAGACAGGTCAATGGACTGGGTTACACCTTTTTTTTCTTTTTCTCTCTTTTTTTTTCAAAACTCTTTGCACCTAGGCAAGGAATCCAGGCCACATGTGTGTTTAATAAGTAGGCACAAACACAAGAAAGAGAAAAAAAAAATCTCCATTCCTGTTGGTTCTTAGGAGAGACACTGGAGGAAAAATAAACTCCGGATTTCAGATTTTCTTTCTCTCACAAAAAAAGAAACCTTATGGTTCCAATAAAATATTTCTTTAAAAACCCAATGGATTATTATTCTTGAAAAAAAAAATCAAGGTCTTTTCAGAGTATATAATTTTCTCTGTTCCTTTGGAGAGGAATAACAATGGGTTAATCCCTTACCTGCTGGAGCAAGAGGAAATTATAAAATGCCACTTGTCTGGGTTCACTGAACTGAGTCTTTCTATACCACGAAAAAGATACACACATTTCTATCAAATGGGTGCATATTCAATTTCAGGTTGCAACTTCCTCAGCTTGAGCACTCCAGAAATGAAACAGAGAACAAAAGGAAGTGAGAAATTATCTGGAGATGGCATTTTCTGAGAAACAGATGATTTGTCTTTTCCTACAGATACTGCGTCCGCTGGCTTTACCAAGTAAGAGCCAACAGCAGAGTGAGCATCTTCCAGCTGTGACAGGCATCTGCAACCTGCTCCTGGCAGAGCTAAAGGAAGGTCTCTCATGAGGCTCATCTAGACATGGTGTGAGGGCTGTGTTGGGTCTGACCTAGTCCTGGATTGTTCTACACATTGCAGCCAGCAATCAGGGCTGATAAGGTAGCCCTAGTCCTCTGACAATTGCCATCATGAAAACACTCTGCAGACATGCAGCACCACAGCTTCATGTACAAACATGGAGGCCACCACAGAGCAGGGCCACCAGACCTGAGCAGACACTGACAGTTACTAGGGGCAAAACCACCTTTATTTAAAGCTGTATTTTCTGCTCAGCTTATAATAATTTCTGTGCTCCCTGTGCTCATCTACACTCAGTGCATATATTTTTAGGTTAGACAGAAGTATTGCGCTTGTGTGTAGATCTCTATAAATAAACACCTGCTGCTGCTTTTGCTGCTTAGAAGATTTGCACACACAGAAGGAAAAGTTTGTGACTCTTGTGGTAGCAAAACTGAACCGTGACAATTTACTCCTCCTCCCTTTGCTGTTGCTCCTCTGAGTTCTGCTTGGGGTCAGTTGCAATATTGCAGTTTAGTAAGTAAAAAAATAACTCCTCAGATCCTGGAGTATAATTGGGGAATCTTACTTTGGCTAGAAAATTGATGTTGAAAACCAAACACCTGAGTAAAAGCCCTTTGCAAAATCACAAGTCCTAATTCCAGGAGAGAAGCTGCATTGCTTAACTTTAATACTACAGCCCAAGCAATGCAGGGACACTTTCTGTGAAAAGCCTTTGCACTCTAGCCTCCACTGAAAAGCCTCTGGTTGTCCGTAGGTGCTGATGTACAGACTAGATTAAACACACAGGGACAGCATTGAGCTTTGGGAAGGACTTTCCAGGGAGGAGAAGACACTGTTGTTTGATGTTGTGATGACCCTACATTTGACCTATGTAAACACTACCCTAAAAAAAAAGTTGATGACAAAAATGATACCTAGAGAGAAGATCCCACTCCAACCCCAGCACTTGCCTGCCTGTCCATCCCAGGTCCGTATGGGATCCATGAGAAGCAGAAAAATCTGAATCAGAAATAGAAACTTGCTTTGCATTAAGTTGGTCCAATGATGGTTTAGGAAACAACATTTGGTCAGCAGGAACCAATTTGCCCATATTTTCCAAGCTCATAGCCACTTCTTTAGAACTGAAAGACAAAATTACCTCAAAATCCAGCTGAAGATAAAGCAAATTCCCCTTCTCTTCTCTCCTCTCTCTCTTTCTATGAAAGACCATAAGAAGAGCAGGGCAGTGAATATTATTTATGGAGCACCTAATAAAAATGCTATGGGGAAATAATTACTGGAAACATCTGACTGTGTGACTGTAAATGCCTCGGCCCCAGTGCACTGATTTAATGGACCACTGCTTTAGTCTGTTCTGCCGTGTGCTACTGACTTCCAGCCCCCTGCCCTCCTATTAAACCACTCACATCCCTGGTAGATCAGGACTTTATTCTACAAGGTTTGTGGCAACCTTCCAGAGATGGATAGTGTCAGCAGGGGTGACTCTGTGTTCACAGGGAAGCCTGGAGCCAGCCCTGAGAGAGAAAAAGGGCTTCGTGAAGAAATCAGAGTGAAAACCTGAAGGTTTTTTTATTCTGGGACTGAATAATGTTTTGTAATCCAGACACCAGGTGCTTTAGGTATTTCTGAATGACATTGGTTAGATGGGAACTCTTCTTTTCTTTCTACTCATTTCTCATTCACAAATTATCAAACTGTTTTTTCTTTGTTATTATTTTTGGCTGGTTTTTTTCTATTTTAAACATCCTTTTATAACCTCCTGAACCCAGCGATACAAACCCACGTGGCCCTCTGCACAAAGGGCACTTCTCACTGAGAATTACTCACATGCCCTCCACCTTTTCACAGAGAGATACAAAAAAATTCACAAACTAAGTGATAAGAAAACCACAAGGATTTGAAGTTCTTGCTTTCATTTGCAGAAACAGTCCTGAAGAAAGACCGGAGGGCTATCATTTAACTACTGCTGCTGACTTGCTAAATGAAGAGGAGAAAGTAAAAGGCAGCTCAGTGCTGCACTGACAGCAAGAACAAAATCCTACCCACTCACTCAGAACTCAGCAGTTAGCATGCTTTCTTTTTCTCTCCTTTTTCTCTCCTCCCCCCTTTATTTTTTTCTTATTTCTGGTTTTAATGTAATATTTAAGTTGGAACTAAAACAGACCATGGAACATTAAATCACTACCAAATGCAAATTTACCTATATATCTGAACTCCATTTTCTCCTACATTTACAAAGCAAAATTCTACCATTTGAACTGTGGACTCCTATTGCATTTAATGGGAGGCAGCAAACTCCAGACATTACTTGGAATATACATGCACTTATCTTGTTGTTACAGGTCTCCCTTGCAGAACTGAGAGAGAGAGCTTTCGTACCAGACAGTATCTCTCCGGGGTCATTCCCAATGAATAGTGTTTTTTAAAAGGATTATTTCAAAGGAACTCTGAAAAAGAATCTAATGACTTGCAAGCTACAGGATTGCAGCATGGGAGGAAGTAGATAATGGAATATGACAGCAATGCATTTTTCATAAACCCAGTGATTTCTATCGTAATGAGAAACCCATCTATAATTCGGAGAAGTCCCCCCCAGAAGGAAACCGAGGCTGTTGCAGAAAGTGCACTGAAGTACAAAATGAAACAATAATGATGATGATGTTAGTGATGAGTCCCACAGCTCTGTCTTCCCTTCTGTCTCACTGAGGTTTCAGGCGTGCTTCAAGAGAAGCAGCTCCAATCCCTCTCTGCCTCAGCATCACTAACCAGGGAAGCTCACGGGCACACATCAGATATCTCGTGATGGATGCAAAACCCTAGAGAAGAGGCTGCTCTTTATCTGCCCAAAGTTAAGGCCTGCATCTGCTCTCAATTAGCAGGCAATTAGGGGAGTTGAAAACAAACCTGTTTACATTGGCTATGAAGTCTAAAATAATTTGTGAGCTGTCAGGACAGGATATTAAGATGTTAATGATCTTGTTTCTTTACTTTTTCTTTTGCACGTAGTGTAGTATCACATCTTCCTTTCACAGCTCCAAATACAGGAACAGTTTGATTGACTTCTGGGAGGGTAAGAAACCACTGGAGGCTGGTTTGGATGGGAGGAATAGTTGTGTCTTGCACATAGTATGTGTGGGAGACCTGAGGATGAGGAATTCTTTGCAAGAAAAGAAGGTGGTTGTTCATTTTTAATTGTGAAATAATATCATGTCATGGATTACAGCATTTAGAGGTTTCAGTCACAAATCCCAAGGTAAAAGTCCAATCTACAACCTCCTGTGAAAGTCAGAAACAGTGACTGAACACATCAATAAAAGACTGTTTGCAACCCTTTGTTCTGGTGGAATGGTTCTGACCCTGGTTCTCCCTCCACAAAAACCAATGTAGGCAAGTGACCATGGCACAGGGAGGCTGTTTGCTTCCTGAGCAAGCACCCTTCATTAGACAGCTCAGGAAAGCTGTGGTCTTCAGATTAACTTCAGATAAACTTCAGATTAATATCTGAGATAGGATCTTACTTATTTCAGTGTCACAGGATCACAGAATTATTCTGCTTGGAAAAGACCTCTGAGATCACCAAGTCCAACTTCCCAGCCAAACTACCATGCTCTCTTCCTTCCAAATGTCTATTTATGACACTGAAACTTCAGAAGAAACTTTTCATCACTGACCTCTCAATTCAGCAGTGTTCACCGAAGTGAGGTGTCTTAAGGTTCAGCTAATGCTTCTTGGGTTTGCTTGGGTCATTTCTGGCCAGTCTCATGCAAAAACCTCCTTGAACAGAAAATGAAAAGCAGCATTAGCATCCTTTGCTTCTAAAATCACACATCTAGTTTCCATTAGCACAATATGGTAGAAGAATAGTGGAACAGATGAGGAAAACTGCAGAAGACACCTGCCTGGAACATGCTGTTTGTGTCTTATTTACAACAGGTACTTTCCTACTGAGTGGCCTGGTTAATTCTGTCAGGCTTACAGCTGGGCTTGTTGCCATATTCACCTTACATGATACAGTCATCACATCTTGCCTTTTATCCTCACAACAAACCAAAACCTAATTCTAGTAAACATTCCATTCCACCTTGGCAAAATTACATTTTTACTGTTCCAACTAATCAACCATGTTACAGTAATTATTTATGTCATGCACATAGAGGCCTGAATTCACCCTGCCCTCAGCATTTCAAAAAGCCAGCAAACAAAAAGTGCACCACAGGTGCCACTGTGCCCTCTTGTGTTCTCCTTTGGGCCATCTCCTGTTGTCCTCTTGGGGTTTTTTTCACCACACACTATGGCTCCAGCTCTAATCAGAGCCAGGTGTTCAAGCCCCAAGGCTACAAAATAGCTTTAATTATAATATTAACAGCATTTTGCTAAATCTGAGGGGGAAAAAAAGCCCAAATAGGTCAGTATTTGTGGTTATATTTTTCAATGTCCTGGTGTTTGTTTTCTTTCCCATTTTATGTTTCTTACTGGCATTTATAATGCCTAAGAGACATTCCAGAGGCCAAAATACTGGCAGTCTGATGTTTGCCTGATACTCCTAACTTTCCACAAAAAGAACTACCAGGAGCAGATCAGCTCTATGTTATACCAGCCCCAGAGGTATACCCTTCAGCCTTGACCTCCTTTGATGAAAAGCAGAAGAGCTCAGTATTATTAATATTTATTGTTATTATCTTAATTGCTACTATTATTAAGCAGCCTGTGAAATATATTAATATAAATAACACAAACATAGACATTTGGAACACAAATTCAAGCACAAAGAAAAGATACCTCCTATTTACCAAATATTAAAACAAATTTATTTAATACTTTCTATTAATAACTCTTGCAGATGCATGCTGTATGAGTCAGTCAATAGTAAATGATAGGATGAATGTGTACAGTATGGGAAAGTCAGTTGGTCTCCTTGGTGAATACTTATTATTTAAAAGGTAATAAAAAAGGGACTCTGTTAAAAGAACAAAATTAATTTAGTGTCTGCCAGTAACATACAGATCAAGTCAGTTCAGTTTACAAGTTGAAATAATTAAGCTTTTGGCAGTTGACACATTTGCTGGTGGGGCCAGACTCTTCTCAGTGGTGCCCAGGGCCAGGCCAAGGGGCACTGGGCACAAACTGGAACCCAGGAAGTTCCATCTGAACAGGAGGAGAAACTTGTTTGGTGTGAGGTTGCCAGAGCCCTGGCCCAGGCCACCCAGAGAGGTTGTGGAATCTCCTTCTCTGGAAAGAGTCTAAACCCACCTGGAGGTGATCCTGGGCAAACTGGTCTGGGTGGCCCTGCTTTAGCAGAGGGGTTGGACTAGATGATCTCCAGAGGTCCCTTCCAACCCCCACCTGGGATTCTGTGATTCTATAATTCTAAAAGGATCCTGTCCTTTGGCTGGGGCAGAAGGAGCCACAGGGTGACAATTCTGTTTCACAGCATCAAGGCTTGGAAAAACACTTCTGTTCTGCATGGTGCTGGAAACAAAACTTTCAAACCCTTTCATAGAGGCCGAATTGTTTCATCCCTATAGGCATGAGGCAGCTCTTCTTTACGTGCTCCCCTACTCAGCATAGCCTCCTACCCATGAAGTGCCAGGAGGGAATTCCTAGTCTCTACTACCTTTATCTGACACAAACAGAGAAAAATGACACTTGGCTCAACATCTGCTTGCCAATTCATGCCCCTGCTGCTGCTTATATCCCACTCACCAAGAGCAAACCCTAGGTACACACCAAGCTCAGTCTCTTGGTTGGTGACACTCAACACAGCAAGCTCAACTCATTCACTCACAGCTCTATGGACTCCTCACAGGCAAGAGTAGTAAAAGATGTTTTTGTCAGTAAACTACACTTCTGTGACTCAGACATTTACACACAGGGTGCAGTCACCGTGTGTACAGTAACATGGTGCCATATTTAGAGTTTCTAACCATAACCACACTTGCAAAAACTGCATTAGATCAGCAGCCAGTTTCCCGGACTCCCACTCCTTGTTTCTGACTTCAGGAATTCAGATTATTTGCCTTGCACAAAATAAAGTTGCTTAGGAGATAAAACAGTGAGAAGGAAAAACAGAGGGGCCTAACAATTAGTTTAAATCTGTTCTAACTTGAATAGATAATGCTTATAGTGGAAAACAGCAGAAAGGAGAAAAAAAAAAAGAAAAAAAGAGCAGCAAATTGAAACCTAACATAAACCCAAATATTTTTCCTTTTAATGTTATCCTTAGTGGCACATACATGATTTGTAGAAGTGTTGGACAATCTTAATTAACTTCATTTGTCCTCATGAAGGCTGCCTGCAAATATCAGCATAGAGAAAGCATGGAGAGCCACGGAGGAAGGTGTTAAACTGTTTGAGCTCAGCATTGTGCGACTACTGCTGCTTACTGCAGGTAGCCATCAGGAGGGAGCATTTCAACCGTGTTGGTGTGGGACTTTTTTCCCTAAAGAGCAGGTTAAAGAGGGGTTTGTTTTTTGTTGGTGTTTGTTTTTTTAAAATATGAAGTCAGGTATTGCTGGTAAAATGAAGAAACTTGAGAGACTGACAAAATCATACAGGATGTTTTGGGATTAGAGAGGATCAGAAGCTCATGCTTTCAGTGCAAGACAGACTGTTTAACAGTGAGGCCAGCTGAGATCAAAGATACCTGTCCTGGGAAAGGAAAGGAAGATAAACATCATGAGTTAGAGAAGGTGACAAGTGCAAGAAGAGGGGATCTGGGACATATCAGATAACTCTGACCTAGGTCCCAAAACATCTACTGCCTGGTAAGGAAAAGGAGCCCTATACAGGTGTATTTATTATTTTGTCTACACTTGCTTCTTTCCCATGCTGTTTCAGAGAGAATCGTTTTCATCCCATAGGTGACACCTGCACACAGCTGCTCCCAGGGCACACAGGGAATGCCCATGGGGCTGGGAGTCTAGGAAAAGGCATGGACTTCAAGTCCAAAAGGTCACAGCTGGTCTTGTGGTTTTAGGGCAGCTGCACCACAGAGCTTTGCTGCCTCAAGTACAACACCAGACACTGAGGGACAAAGCAAATGAGACTTGGCATAGCAGCTGAGGGGACTTCCAGTGTCTGGGAGAGCTGCTCTGGAGAGTAGGAACTGAAGCCTTTCCATGGTCCACTGACTTGTCCACCTTTGTGGCCAACTGGTACAGTACTGGCACATCCCAGTCACTATGGGATTAGGCAACTTCTACAGGGCAAAAATGAACTTAATACACTCTGAGGGCAAAATCGGGTTGGAAAATTGTTCAGCAGATTTTATTCTCTAGATTTTAGTAATTTTAATTACTATAAACTGTTTTGATGATGGTAGAGGGGTTTTTTGTTGGTTGATTTTTTTTTCTTTTTTAATTTAATAGAAAGAAAACAAAGGGCTACAGTAAAAAAATCATTAAAGTGAACCAGCTTTTTCTCTGTTCAGATTAGTTTAAGTGTTGTGCTCTGAAGAACTCTCTTCTATCAATACCACTAATAGGTGCTAGTGAGCTGGTTCCTTTTAATTTGTTATCAGGGCAGGGAACCAGTTGTGCCTAGTTATCCAGGACACAACTGAGACTAAAAAAAAAAAAAAATCAGAACTGTGAAAATTAAGGCACTTAGCAACATTGCTATTTTACAACGGACCCCAGGAAGTCCCTTAGGCAGGATCCCTCTCCTTGGTATCCTCTTCTCCATCACAAAAGGCTCAGAATCTCAGTGGGTTCATCTGCCACCTCTCTGGAGGCTGGTAGCTCTGGGAGAGGGGGCTGGCTGGCTGTGCTCCTGCTGTTTATTTTCTGGGAAGTCAGCCTTGGTCAAGTGGAATGAATCTTGTGTTCATTTTAGGAAAGTTTATATTTGACTCTGGTAGAGCTGGGGAGGAGGTGACTGATAGGAAGAGGAGGGAAGGAACAGAGATCTTGTGGGGCTGCCCCCACAACACCACAAGCAGCCCTATTACCAAAGCAGCAAGAAGATAAAGCAAAGTTCCAAAATCAAACAGCCCTGTTGTTTTGGGTTTTTTCTTCAAAGCTCAGGGATTATTCTAACTCTAAATTCAGCTCTTACTCCACAGCTGACCTTGTGGCCCATGGAAAAATGTAAACTAAATAGCCTGGTTTTAAAAATCACCTTCTAAACTATGGAAAAACACTTCCTAACTTTGCAGTGCAACCTGACTCATCCTGCAGCAACAATCTCTATTTGCTACCCACATCTTGGGAATTTCAAAGTCTCATCAGCCACTGCTGCCCTGCAAGAGAAAGTAAGAGGATGCTTTTTTTCCCCCCCTGCAGTTATTGGAGCCACTCTGCTGGGAGCAGGTACAGAAGTGGAAGTGGAGGAAGGGGCTGAACCAGCCTGGACTTTCACACCAGTTTTTTTGCAGTTACATGGAGCACTTCATATCTTTTTGGACCACATCCTACCAGCAGGATAACAGAAAGAGTAGGTGCAAAGCTACTCTGTTGCATCTTCTACAGGGCAGGCACAGCAACATTATTCCCTCCCCAGTTAAGAGTGCTGCGGGAGTGTAAGCAATCCTGCCTTGGCTGCACGCAGAGGAAGCAGTAAATGGAGATGCTCTGTGCAGACTCTGCCTTCCCCCATGCGGTGTAAACCAAAACCAGTTCCTGCAATTCTGTGCAATAATATAGAAAGCTTGCTGGCTCCTTCTCCCATCTGTCTCCTGTGGGTATAGACTCCTGGCCTCTGAGGAAACCAAGACTGCCATCCCTCTAGATTTATAATCACAGGGATTTATAAAACACAGTGTTTAGTTAGGTGCCTTGAAGTGAAAGGGGAAAATAAATAAACAAAGTACATGGGTGTTGCCACCGAAAAATAAAATAAAATTAAAAAAACCCTCTAATCTTGATCAACCAACCACTTTTTCTACTCTACATCCATGGCCAGGCTGGCTACACAAACCAGCACTGCCATCCTGTTCAATCTTTTCAATACTTCTTAGGGGCATCCATCTTCTTTAACACAGCATCCCTGATTTCAAAAGCCAGACACAAATTAATTCCGGGAATCCTACGGTGGGGAGACATTAAAACCCATTTAGAGGTTTCTGTGGAAGCCTCTCTCCAGGCTTGTTTCAGTCAGCTCAGCCTGACAGCGTAGCATGCTGGAGCCAGCCTGAAGGACCAGGAGGTTGTAGGTCTGTGGCAGACAGCAGGGACATGCTGGCTGGGCTTAGGCAATAACTGAGAGGTTTGTTTTCAGTGCTAGGGTCTCGATGGTGTGCCTGTGGGAGGAGGGGACTGACCAAAACTCTGTTTTAGAAAACTAAATTAAATACTTCTTCTATTTTCTTTTTAACTCCTTCATTCTCAGTTAAGGCATTCAATACCATAAATTTCATTTCCAGAGACCAACTGCTTCAAGATTTCCCTCTATAGCTCTCCTAGGCTAGGAAAACGAGGGGGGAATAAAAAGGAGGGAGAGCTGAGTCACAGCATTCAGAAGAAATATGTCTAACACATCTCCCAGGGCCTGAAGAAAGGAGGAGGCTTCCTAGAGGTTTGGGGATTTAAACTATCCCTCTGGATTAGGTGCAAAGTAGTGTCTCTCCTTCCAACATGTGAACATTTCTACTGCTGAGTGTCTCACTTGTTCTGCTTTCTGCTGGCTGTTGTAAGACGTGCCAAGAGGTAAGTGGATGGGGACAGGGAGCTGCCTCCTGACTCACCTGGCCCTCAGACAGCAAGGTCCACGGGTTACATGTCAGCTGCAGCACGGTCACCCGGTTGCTGTCTTACCAGCTGGCACAGAGCATCACAGACATTTGCCTGTCTCTAGCTCATAAAAGTGCTGTGATTTGTCAATAACCCCTCCTATTCTTATATTAATTTTGTGGGGACTTTTATTTTTCCGGGTATTGTCGAACTTTGCTTCAGACAATCCATGGGTAAAATAAACATTTCCTGAAGATACATTTCCTTCCTCTGTGCTTCAGAAGAGGAAGAACACCTTGTCCTAAGCGGATATGCTGAAAGGTTTGGGTGGTTTCAGAGAAGTGACCATCATTTGGAGCAAAGTTCACACCTTAGTTTGTGACCTACCTGCTATTTTTAAGAGCAAAGCACTCTGTGAGTGCTCCAGTGTGAGGACTGAGGTGGTCCATACCCACCATCTGCCTCCAAACCCACTGCACATGCAGCCTGCTCTGCCTGGATCCATGTCTGCAACTGAGCTTAGCCAACATCTCCCACTTTCAGCAAAGGCCAAACCAAAACCTAAGCCCTGCTTACTCCCCTGGTTGCTGGGACATGTTTGATTTAGCTGCTAAAATCATGATCATATTGCTTTCTTGTCCTATGAGAACTGCAGTCTAAAGCCGAAATGGTCCGCTGGCACTCAGAGAAAACTGTTGGTGAAAGGAAGATAAGAATAGGAGTTGCTGTGTTACATCTCACATCCTACTCACACCAATAACCAGGATTCTGGAAAAAGGTGGCAAAACTAGACAGTTATTCAGGTGATACAAGAAACAAGGAACAGAGCCTTTTCCAGTCATCCAGGGCAGCCAGCCTAATGACAGAGAGACCAAAGAAAAATCTGGAGAAGGACCAATTATGTTGGGGGGGGCTTGTCCTTACCAGCATTTCCACACCCCACCGTTTATGTGAGGTTTCTGCATGGTGTTAGACTGCAAAGCCAGTGCAACATGCTGACATTTTCAGTACAGCCAACAACAGACTAGCCATTTTTCATGGGTAAATATGGACAAATGAGTATTATTTAGAACTCCATGAGTGCTAGAATCCAGACAGTTCATTTAGTAGTTTTAAAAGCTCTATTAAAGTTTTTCTTTGTGTTGGTCAAAGGACAAGACATATTCTTGCCTATTATATGGACCTGTAGCTTGCCTTTGGCAAGTCCTCTTCAGCAAGCTATGCCTCAGTTTGCAAACTATACCACGAGAACAAAGAGAGGTATCTATCTTGTTACACACTTAGGGCTAAATGCTTTTTGGCCATAACAGACGAGCTCCTAGTAGAAAATTGCCTCACAGACAATATCTAGAAATGCTTGAGAAGACAGGCTCAAAAGCAGCATTTCAGGGAACAGAAACTAAATGCAAAGGAGCAGAAACTAAATTCCTTGAAAGATCTATAAGAAAAAAAACATATCAGACACATTAATTATTTAGCAAAACTCAGATATCCATTAATGGCTACTTAGAGAGCGTTTTGGCAGGATATCCTATCTACAGTATCACTGTTGTATCCCTGTAACTGCGCTTTTTGCTTTGGAACGGTCTTGAGCCATTTCTCTTGCTCCTGCCAATGAGGGTGAGGCTCTGCAGTTCCCCAGCTCATTACAAGTTGTCTCTATTACCATACCCACTCCTAAAGCACCCAAAAAACCTTCCATGGACCACTAAACAACAAAATGAAATAATCAACCCTAGGAAAACAGAAGCTGTGACAGATATATTTTATCGTTGTCGTTTAAGCTGTAAACCGGTGGAGCCTCACTGTATTAAAACATGGGATCAGATCCTGATCTCCACCAGCCAGTAAAGCTTCACTATGTGACTGAGATCAGAATCTGGCCAATAAAAGGAGAAAATTTGGAGAAGTCCTATTCAGTGCTCTTGGGTGCCGCCTGCAGGCTTTGAAACTGCAGTTTACTAATAACTATTCCAAAACAATATTGAGCATTGCCATTTTTAGAATAAAAAGGGGACTTATTACACCAGAATTCCTAGAGAAATCAAGGAGTCAAAATATGAGTGCTTTTGGACTCAGTTTTGAGTAAACAGAAGCCAAGATGTGAATTTTGTTTTCACAATGAGTTTTTGGGATGATTTAAATCCAAAAGGTAAAATTTAATAAACAAGCTTGAGGGCCATAAACTCACACAGGTCAACCTGGGAGGAAACATGCACAGGAATTTTCCCAGATGTTGCTCTCTCTAACACGACATTGTGCTTTCACGAGGCCTCACAGACTTTTAGCCACATAAATGCCTTCGAGGATCCTCATTCCAGCCCCAAAAGGTAGACCACATAGGGAGATTTGCAAAGGTGTTGCTATTTGCAGGCTCTTTTTTTTTTTCTTTCCTTTTTGGAATGCTTCATGCTTGTGAATTGTAAAATTCAGAGGTTCTGGCCTTGATGCCCACAGGTAACCTCATCCCAGCTGTGATAACAGAGTAGGACAGCAATATGCCATCTGGAAGCATGGGCAAGCCCCTGTTAGAGCTACCTGCCCATGGCCAAAAGCTCTCCTGGAGGTCTGACATTATTTGTGCCTTCCTTAACCTCTTTGTTCTCTGAATTTTTCATGAGGCCTCAAAACACTTTCCCAAAAGACTCTGCATTTGTTCTGGCAGCTATCCATATTTTGCTTCCTTGCAGTCCTCTGGGTCTGAGGCTGCTGCTGTCTTCCCTCCTGCTCCTGGTCCCACCACTTCCTCCCCATGTCCTGTGCTTGAAGTACAACTCAACTCATAATGACCCAGCTACAAAAACACAGGTTATTTGTTTATGGAGCACATTACACACTCGAAGACACAGTCAAAAACAGCTTAAAGGGGATGTGGGGCCTCCTAGGTTAAGTAAAAGTCATTTCTGATAGGCAGCTCACTTGGACAGCCCAAGCCTTGCTGCGGATGTGGGACTTGCCCTCTGCATGTCCATGCAGGGGGCTGGAGGAAATGGCAGCACCTGTCATGCCCCAACCATGTGCTGGCACAGGAGCACCCACTGGGGATGGAAGAGGGTGGTGGAGAGGGCACCAGAGTCCTCTGCAGGGCTCTATGGTCCATTTTCAGTTCTGAAAGAGGTGACAAGTAGAAGGTAAAATGGGGAAGGAGTTGAACCAATTCCAACAATGGAAAAATTACCCTACCTTTTTTGAGGATCTCAGACTGGGTGTTGGATCCTGGTCATATTGAGCTCTGACACAGATGGCCATTAAAATCTAGCTTTCAAAATCGTATTTTCTTCATGGAGAAAGAAGGTGGTTTCTCTGCCTCCCATCCCTGGGAAATGCAGGCTCATTTCTGTCAAGAACAGTAGACATTCTTTCAAAATATTTCCAAAATGCTTTTCATGTTTTTGCCAAATTGATTCAAACAGAAAACACTGATTTGGTTTTAAAATTAAGAGAATCATAATAAAGTCTAAAAGTTAGTAGTTTACTGAGGTTTTTTAACTATTTATTTTACACGTAAATATAGAGGAAAAAGGAAAAGAACAAAAGGATGGAACAAGAGGAAAACTCAACTACAAATGCAGACCTTATAAGTCTGTAAAAAGACTGTTTTCATTTGCAGTCTTTTTTTACCCCCCAAAAATGAAGCTTTTTGCCACTCTAATAATTTTTCATAGAAATTACTGTATTGTCCACATCACTATATTCAACTTAAAAAACACCAGTACTTCAAGAATACATTTTAACCATCTCTCATAAAATATAGTCTTTTCTCCTTTTCAATGCTTTCTCTCATATGTCAAGTCTTTGCCAGAAGTTCAAGGCCCTTCTCATTGAAAAAAAAAAAAAAAAAAGAGAGGGGAATGAGAAAGAAGTAAGAGTGAGCACCAGAGGGAGGGGATGCACAGAGGAGGAGACAGGAACAGCCCTGACACAGCAAAACTGCTATGAGTTCAGTGTCCTGTTGAAAATCTCCAGTGGGAGCCACAGAAATCCATCAGTGTCCCCAGTCATTGGTCACTGGAGGTTCATACAGCACCATACCACCCATGAACACGAGCAGGAGCCAGCTGGCAGGAGAGCCGATACTGCAGAGCTGCAGAGCTCTGCTCTGCAAATGTGCATGAAGCAAACCCAACACCAGGCACTTCATGTGTCCAGGGGGATGGCTGCACCTATGCATTGCCATGGGGAGGAGGGGGAGGAAGGGATAAGAGGTGGCTGTCTGGCTCTTACCAATTAGCTTTTACAGTTTAATAGGGGTCTGAGTGATATTTTGTTTCTGGTTCAGACTGAAGCCTCTCTCTCTCTCTGAGGCTGGCTGCTTCTTCCCCTAGAAAGCGAAACACCAGCCAAGCCCTTCTAAAATATTACCACTCCTCTTATTAGGAGATTTTTCTTCTGAGGGATGAAGAAGGAGATCTAAAAGGGATGTAAGGAAAGCACTGTGATTGCCTTTTTTCCTCTCATAGATAACCTGAAACCTGACTGTTACCATCCATTTGAGAACACGTAAGATTTCAAGTCTTTATGGACCGTTCTTTCATCCAGAGGATCCCAGTATCCTCTACATCACCAATAACACTATTTCCACTGGAGAGCTTCAAGCATTTAGCCAGTAAAGGATAGCCAGGACACCAAGCAAAAAAGGTCCAAAGGATTCAGCAATATCAAGAACTTCACCAACTTCACCAGTGAAGCCCACAAAGAAACACACAAGATACGAGGAAACAAAATCTCCCATGCTGTTACCCTGAACGGTGCAATGACAGGCAACAGAAAAGGCAATTAACAGACAAGTTACACACTTCTGAAGTGCAACATTGTAGCTCATTTGTATCAAAAGCAACCCAACCCAGCAGCAGAGCAGACGTGGCTGTACCAACCCCCTTGGGCACACCCACTGGCTCGAAGAAATGCGATAGCTTTCCAGGTTGCCTGAAAAGGACACATTGTTTCCGAAAGTGATTTCTGTCCCTAGCTCTGACAGAATCATAGAATGGTTTGAGCTGGAAGGCATCCTAGGGACCATCAAGTCTAATGCCTGTGCTATTGGCAGAGACATCTTCCACTAGACCAGGGTGCTCTGAGTCCTGTCCAACCTGGCCTTGAATACTTCCAGGGGCGAGGCATCCACAATTCTCTGGGTGACCTGCTGCAGTGCCTCACAACCCTCACAGTAAAGAATTTATTCCTAATATCTGATCTAAAATTCTATCCTCTTTTAATTTAAAACCATAACCCATTGTCCTATCTCTGCACTCCTTGATCAAGAGTTTCTCCCCAGCTTTCCTGTGGGCCTCATTAAGTATGGGAAGGCTGCTAAAAGGTCTCCCCAGAATGGCATAGGGTCCTAGTCTCACCAATGTGCAGCCCTCGACCCTTCTGCAGACTCCAATTCTAGTCTCTCTCTATGTGCCCAGACACTTTCCTTGAATGTCAGTGGCAAATCTCCCTTTCACCTCAGCTTGTTATGGTCAAGCTTAGTCTTGTTTCTTTTGAAGTCAGCAGGAAAGGTCTAGTAGGGGAGAGGATAAAAATCTATTTCCCAGTCTCTTGCTTCTTTTAAATGTCAGATTATCCTCATGCAATGCAACTTGAAGTCCTCTATTCTGAGTGATCCCATTCCTTCAGCCACTTGGTTTTACTGTCTGGAGTTTGTATCCTGCAGTCCCAGCAGCAGCAGCAAGAACAGCTGCCAACATCCTGGGAATATCTGCCTTGGAATCTCAACTACTGTGTGAAGCTGCTGCTCTCCAGTTTGAGATTTGTGTTTGCAAAGGAAATCTGTCCAACAACAACATAGAGAGAGGAAAAAAAGGAGGGAAAAGGGCTTTATATAACAGAATTAACAGAGCTGTTGCAATAGTAATGTGAAGTTAACAGGCGAGTTTTCCTCCTCCTTCTCTCCCCCCACCCCAGCCTCCTCCTCTAACAGCAGTTCCATTTGTTTTTGTTTCCAAGCTCTTTTTACTGGCCACTCACACAGCCCTGCTCCCTTTGTCTAATTTGGATCTCAAACTTCCATGCAACTGACTCTTGCTGTAACTGTAAATCTTTTTATGGCCCTTCTGCCTCTGAACTGTAAAAGCAATGCCACTGTAAACTGCCTAAATGTGTCGTAAATCCACTTAGTGCACTGAATGAGGAAAAAATGTTTTTAAGGGAAAAAGTGGGAAAAAAAGGCAAACTAAGGTGGCTGAAGGGACACAGGGGAAAAAAAACCCCAAGAATGTACTTGGTAAATGGAACCAAAATAACAGGAGTCAAAGGGAAAAAATGAACCTGTGTGTGTGTAGAGGGAGCATGAAATGATGCATCTTGGTGGTAAAAACAAGCTGCTGCCGAAGGGCTGCTCAGTTTATTAATGCTCAATGATTCACAGGAGAATGTTGGTTGCCCTCCGTTCCTCTTGGCATCAGTAGGACCTGGTAGCACTGGGAGAGTCTACAAGACTGCCAGCAACTAATAGACTCTATTTTTCCACTGGGTGGTCCAGGGACTGGTACCTGGGTCTAGTTCTAGCTCTTTTATGCTGCATGACTCGCAGGTTTAATCATGGCTCTACTCCTCAGTTTATTCATCTGTAAATGGGAGATAAAGATATTCCCCTTATTGATCAAATGTTTTGAGAGCTGCTTCAATGCCACCAAGGAAGGGGCAGAACTGAGTCCTGTGGCAGTCACTAGCAACAGTTTGATTTGTTTCTGTAGAAGTGGAGCTAACCCCAAATGGGCAACTCTTGTCTATGTAATTTACTGCATTTATCACCATGGTATCAGAGCTCTACGAGTATTATCCAAATTCCACTGAATTCACGGAGTGTCTTTCCACTGCTTTCAATAAGTTTTGGATTTGACCCCAAAGTCAAAAAAAAAAAACCCTGAGGAATATGTCAAAAGAATGTAAGTGGGTGTGAGCTGAAATTGAGGAGTTTGGAGACTGGAGTATGCAGAACAGTAGCTATTTAAAGACCTAGTTTGCTACTGAGTGTTCCCTTTTAATAGGGTTATATAAATACATTCCCGTCTCTATATATGTGGAAAAACAGGCAGTGAGGTGAGACTCTATTGCTTTATTTCTTATGGGAAATATTGTGCATAGCTAAACCACCTCTTCCCCTTTCCTCACCCACCACCCACAGTCCCTAGAAGCCTTCAGCAGCTGTGTACAGTGTGAAGAGGCATATCCGGGAGCACTGGGAGAGTTAAAAAGTTCACAGCCCTGCCTTTAGAATGAAGTCCTTGTTTTCATTTCTTTCTCACTCCACCTTAAACACTTGAGCTGAGTTTTGGCACTCAACATGTCAGAATGGGAGGGGAGACTGGTCATGCCTTACTATTATTATTATTATTATTATGCTCCCTTGAAAGGAAAAAAAAATGTTCTTGCTTGGCTCTCTGCAAAGACAAAATGAGTTTCAGTACAGCTCCCTTGGGCCAGGTGTGTTCCCTGCGGAAAGTCACTGCCACAGTGGGCATCAAGAGGCATCTCAATTTGCATCCTCAAGAAAAGAAGTCAGTGGCCAAGGAGGACTGAGAGATGAAACTCTCTCTGTTTTCAGCAGTACCATATGTGCAGTGCAGTGACCGATAGTTCAGGCCAGAAGATGCTGAAACTATAACTTAAAAGAATCCTATTAAACTGATGGAGATCTTGGACTGTGAGAAGTGGGGTCTGTGCCTGGACAATAACCATGTTTCAAAGGAAATCCATCTGGTATTTTATTGCTTGTTTTCTCCCTGCACTTTGTGAACAAGAACAGTAAAAGGGCTGGAATATTTCATATGAGGAGGCTTCCAAAAAGCTGTTTACGCTCTGTCAGGTCAATAACCTACACAGATTTTTTCAGTATTATCTCATTTTGGGGTGATAATTGGAATACACATTGTTTTAAAAAACAACCTTCCTAAAAGCACTGGCATGGATCCTTGGAGCAGGCAGACTCCTGAGAACTCCACCAAACTCCCTGAAGCTCACATACCCAAAAAACAGCTAAACCTTCAGTATCTGGAAAGGTTTATACCTACAGCTGAAGGCAAATGCTTATTTTTGCCATCAACAGAGCCAGAGCAATGTGCCTGCAGAGAGCACTGGACTCTGTCTTTAGGTAGATGCAGGAGAACAGGACACAAATGTCACAGGGGGCAAGACAGAGAGATGATGAAGGAATCCTCTGGCCATGTGAGAACCAGTTCTAAGATGAAGACTGTGTCCATGTGTTAATAACACCAGTGAGCTGGATTGTGCCTGTCTGTGTGCAACCAACCACACAAGCATATTACGAAAAACACACTTTCAGAAGAAAACGATATCAAGTCTATCAGAACTGGATACCAGTCTTTAAAAACCTTGGAAACCCAGCAACAGTCTTGGAATAAAATCACACACAGCCAGAGTGCCTTGATCAGAAGGCAACCTCTCCTTCGCTGCCAGCTCTAGCAATTGTATTAATTCTAGTGAATATATCACAGGTCTCAAGATGCTTTCATTACAGCCCTGGCCTCAGCCATTAGGTGATTGTCATGAATCTCAGTTTTCATCTTTTAAACTTTTAGCTGTCACTAATTCAAAGAAAATGTGGTAAAACAAAACTATGAAAACTTAGAAGTAAGAAAGAGGGAAAACAGTTAAGGGAAACCCTACGGAAATGCAGAAGAATAATATAAAATATTACTATACTAATTATTTCTTACCTATCTTTACTGCTCATGTTTGATGACTACAGTAGAGGTTACTGACCAGCTGACAGTAGCGAAGTTACCCTGAATGAAACTCATGTAACAGAACTTGTCTGTAGTCTACATTTGCTTTAATTTGTGCAACCTCTAGTACACGACTAGGAAACAGTCACAGATTTAATTTACTTTTCACTTCTGATGCTCTTTGCATATTGTGGGGGATATGAATTTGGCAAGGAGTTTGCATTTATTAGCACATATAACTTTACCAGGAATGTTTAGTCTTGCTGTTAAAGCCCAGATCTAGAATACTGGGATATGTCAGAAGCTGAGTGCCATTTTCAAAAGCAAGCTTAGAAGCCATGTATTTCTGTTGAAATACTTCACAAATAAACCAATTGCACCCAGAAAGATAAGAAAGCAGAAGCAAGAAATATCCTGAAATATTCTTTTTAAAAACCTATTCCATTATTTGTAACCTGACTCATGATTTCTAAGTGCTTGGAACTGGAAACTCTACTGTTAACTGCTCATCATTGTTTCACACAGCATCACCCAGATCCAAAATCAGATTTCTGTCTCCCTGACTAAATTTAAGAGAGTAGATTTATTGAAATAACTTGCCGAGTCATCCTTTAGCAGCTTAGATGCAGTAGCAGATGCTGGCGCGTGGTCTCCTACCCGCTCCTGTGTAATGATCTCTGCAGGCATTGAAAGGCCAAGCACCCCCCAGCAGCGTGGTGTATTTTGTAAGATGCAGGTATGAATCACTGTGTGACCATGGCTGACACAGAGAAGCCCAGGCCCCTTAGGACAATTACATACTAGGGATCTGGACTTTGACCTCTTCTGCTTGAATTCCCCAACTGTGAAATAGAGAAAGTAGCATTGCAAAGCCTCAAACCATTAATTAATGTGTAAGTAGTGTAACAGAGTGCACAGCATCACAACACAGCACTGGGGAAGCTAAGATGGACTCACCTTAGGACAGCTTGTGTCTATGAAGAGTAAATTTTAGTGCAGAGATACCAGCTCAGGAGCTTGGACCAAAACAGGGTGGAGGAGGACTCCCTGGACCTTGACACTAGTGAGCTGGCTCCACTGCAGATCATTTGGGTAAGTCCTTGCTGTTTGTTGCAGTCCAGTCGGGGAACAGCACTGCAGTAACACCATGCTGGAGAGAACAACATTGCAAGAAACACTGACAATAAAGAAATTTCTGAAGTTTTAAAAAAGGTATTCAGAAGTTTCATGTTTTGGAAATCCCCTTTATTTTCCTTTCCTTATGCAGGTGTAGAACACAAAAGGGATGTGGATGGAAAATTGTGCCTAGCTCTGAGCTGCTGCTTCATTTCTGTTTGCTTTGCTTTACTCCTCTTGCCATTGTTTAGGATAAGAACAACTTATTTGGGGGTCAGTTTCAACACTCTTGTTCATGTCAGTTTGTTTTGGATCAGATTCCTTAATTCACATATGCAAACTCAAACAGCAACATACATCCATGCATAACCTACCCATGTTATTAAAGAGAAAAAGCCTCCCTTCAGCTTGAGGAGAACCTGCTGTCGGCAAACTCCTCCTCCTCTGAACCATAACCTTTGACTCGTCCTGTGGGGGAGAAAGGAGAAATGCAATCAGGTGCAGAATGCCAATACATCCCTCTGGGGTGACAGACAGCCAATTTCCAAGCAACCATTAAAAGGCCCATATGGAATTTCATGTTTAATATGAAGCAACAAGAAACAGGAAAACCCAACAGCGAACACATTCCATGTGTTACTTCTGCCTGTGAGCTTGGGCCAGTGTCTGAGCCCTTCCAGGTGCTCTCTGCTGCACTGAGAGTGAGCTGTGGGGATGTGCAGCATGCATGGGGGGCTTTTACATTTTGTTATTATTATTTTAACTAAGGAACTAGCTGTTTGGTCCATTTGAGGAGGGTATGGCTTTCAGACAGATGTGGAAATAATCTGAAAACATGAAGGTCAGGCAGTGGAACATTTCCAAGATTGTACGAAACATTAAGCAAGTGAACGGAAAACATTTATTTCTCCATCTCATATCCCACAGCAAACTCGGATTTCTGAAACTTATCTTCATATCTACATTATAACTGAAGACTAATGTTGTTTTCTTCTGTATTTCTCTGCATATCAAAGAAGTTCAAATCTAAAGTCTCATACCAGAAGTAGTTGTTTTCCTCACCTCTGGCATCAGCTCAGCTGCCAGGAATCCAGCGTGCGAGGCTAGAGACACTGCTGGCCTATGGGGATCTGCTGCAGCCCATGGACCTCTGGAAATGAAGATGAAATGAGGCTCAGTTGTGTGTAGCACATCGATAAGACTTTGGCCCCCATTTCAGCATGACCCAATAGGTTTAAATTGCTTCATTTCTCAGCCAGCCAAGAGCAAATGGGTGGTAGATGTGATATGGCTGTTCACTGGAAATCACTCCTGATTGATTTAGCTTCTGCTCCTCGGTAGCATATGGGCTCAGTATATGGCTTGGGCACATAAATTACATAGAAAACACCTTTCACAGTTGTACATGGTGTGTATATATGTTGTCACTCCATCCGAGGAGAAGCTTTTATGAAGGATTAGCTCTAAGTGTACACAGAATAGAAATCATCATTTTTAGTTCAACAAAAATCAAGTCACATTTCAAAGTAATAATTTTGAGTTAGAATAAATAGAAGCAAGTTACTTTGATTATTTTCTTTAGTTAAAGAAACAAACAGAAACTGCTGCTGCTGGCTCCAAAGCAAGTGAATTTTTAGGAGTTTTTTGTTTGCTGTTTTAAAACTAATAGCTGTGAATCCTTTTAAAAAAAAATCTGTTCACATTAACAAGATTTCAACAGTTTTAATTTTGCTTTGCCTTTTTGAAAGGAGATATAAAGATGGTTCATTTTCATTTTAACATGTTTACAGAAAAAAAAGATTTCTACCAGCACTGCTACATTGTTATTTCTGGGGGATGAGTAACAAGATATTGGAGAATTATTCATAAGAATCATTTGTGTGATTTATATAGTTTCTTGTGATTGGAACAAGGACCTCATTTCAGGCTGTAACACTCTCAGTTTCTACCCACAGGCAGATGAAGAACAGTCACTTGAATCTAGATTAAAGTCAACAGAGATTAAAATCAGGGAATAAAGCTTGGAGACAAGGGTGGTTTTGTCTTGGGTTTGTGCAACACATGACAGCAGGGTCCTGACTCCAGGCTGCATTTCCCAAGGGACACAGTGCTGACAATCGTATGAATACACAACAGCAGAAACTGTTTGAGGACCAGGGTCTCATTCTCCAGGCTGGCTCCTCTCCCAGGAACACACAGGAGAGCCAGGCTTTTATTGGAAGAGGAAAGCTGTAAGAAGGGAGGGGTTTTGCAGGCCTGTACTTAATATCCATTAAGATTACATTTTAGGTCAGGTAAATTTGGACAAACGTGTCAGGTGAGGTTTGTTTTAGATTAATTATGTATCTCAGGTTTTCAGACACCCATAGTCCACCTAACCCTAGGTGTTATGTCTCAAAAGTTATTTTCCATCCTTAAATTCAAAACTTCAAAACTACCCCAAGTAGGAAGACTTCTTTTTCTCTGTACCTAAGGTAGCTCCCACTGAAGCAACGGAGACTTCCTCCCCTCTCCACCCCCAAAAATTAAAATAGTTTTACAAGATTCAGATCTATTTTAATATTTCAATGTTCCTTCAGTTCTAAAATCTGCTGCGCTTATCTGGTTCCTGTAAGGTAAAGAGTGTGTAACTAACTGCAGAAACCCTGGAGAGAGTTACCATTTCAATAAAGATGTGCTAATTAATAGTTACTAGTAAAATTCCATTGTTATGTCAGTTTGGTGAAAGAAGGAGGGAAATTGATATATTTTAATAATACATTACTTGTTCAGTGAGATACAAACTCCTGCAGCATAGAGACCATCCTAATAAACCACTGCCAGAAATCCCTACCAGCCTTGCAGGATTCCCAGTTGACGCCTCCCCAATTTTCCCAGCCAAAGCTATGCACTCAGCAGAGCACATCTGCCATAAATCTCAAAGCATTACCAGCTTTCAGCAAAACCTGGTAACATTACAGATGGGGGATGATGTATGGAGATGTCACCAGCTCCCTCTTTATACTCACATACCCCTTTCCCCTATCGCAGGCATTTGTAATCGGCATCAGTGACTCAGCTGTTAGACATCTCCCAGCCATCAAGGGGAATGACAAGAGCCCAGTGGCTGTTCCCTCCTCAGCCAGCCAATGGTCAGCAGCTGGTGTTGATGGGAGGGTGGAGGAGGGAGACAGGAGCTGGGCATAATTAACGTCGGACAATTGAATGGGTTCTGCCTCTCTGATTTCAATTAACCTCTGAACTTTGCAGTGACAAGATCTCATGGCTACCAACTAACTTCAGCAAAACCCAGATGTTATAACTGGTTAATCCAAGATCTCAAATAGTATAGTTTGGATTCAATGACAGTCTCTTTTCTGATCACTTAATGCTCACTGAAAGGAAAAGCAATAACATTTCAGACTTCCTTAGTACTGGTACTGTGCTGGAATTGGGGTTTGATTACCATATTGGGGCTGGGGTCTGACTTTGCTTTGATTCAACTCCAGAATTCATTAATGGAAGGAAAATGAAGTCAAAAGGCCCAGAGAAATACTATGGACATAGGCATTCAATGCTTGTAAAACAAAATAGCATATACAGATGGATAAACAGAAAAATCTTTGTTGAAGAAAAGACTGAGATAAGCACAGAGTTAACATCAGTGAATAAACCAATCTGTGATAAGAATAGTTTTCCATTACTTACTCATGTATTTGAAAAAGAGCACTTTTTAGTTTTAAAATCAACACAGTTTTAGAGATTCAATACAAGAGGTTCTTCTGAAGTCCTATATGAACTACAAAGATTTCTAGCTCGCAAAAAAGCTACAGCTGAAAATTAAAATTCATCAAAAGAATGCAAATTCTTAAAATGTAAAACATCATTTGACTTATTCTACATTTTCAATTTCAAAACTAAAGAGAGGAATCCTGGGTTTGTTGGCCTTTGTTTTCAGTACAACTCTGTCACTTCAAATGCTGACCATCTCTGGTTACTGGAAATAGATTAAATTCTGCTATCATTTATAAGGCTGGAAGGGCTAAAGAGGATAAACTGTTATCACTTGGTGTACTGGCATAAATGAATTTGTTCCTAATCTTTAAGCAACTACAAATGAGAGCCAAATCTGAATTGATGGTAGCAGACCGTGCATTTTCATATAGCTGCAATTACAGCACCAGGCATAAGAGACACTGAAGGGTGTGGAAGCAAAACCAAAAGCTACAGTGCAAAAAAGGTTATACATATCAGAAAATGTGAGGAGACTCATAACATTTTAAACAGAGGCACAATCCTAGGAGCAATTTCAAGACAAAATAAGTGTCAATCATGTGGATAATAAACCTCTCTGCACATTAATAAAAGTATCAGTTTAGGAAGAAAAAAATACAAAGAAACATTACAAATCCATTCAACATAATCTACTGACTAAAAAGTGTAGACTATTGTCAATCACTTTTAGTACTTTGTTATACAATTCACCATGGTTTAAATAGTACAATTAGTCAAATTAATCACAAGCCTGCATATTTTTTATTCATAAGAGTAAATAATTATATCTGCTAAGTCATTTCTTGTAATGTAAATCTCACTATTTAGGATTATATTGTCAAACATGTTTCTTATAATGGATATTTAAAGCATCTGCAGTGAATAAGAGCCAAAATGTGAGGCTTCTTTAAAACACAATATCCCAATTTCCATAGTTAAGAAATTTCAGTGGATGCACTTAAGAAATTCGTTTTAGACACCTGAAGATGCCCACTTCACAGCACACTGCAGGAATTTCCTTCCATTTCTTACTCGTCACTAGCCCTATCTAATAAAGCCTAATGTCCCAACGAGAGAAGCATCTGGCTCCTCTCCCCTAATCAATAATATTCAGCGAAATTCCCTTCTTCCAGCAGCAGCATAAATTATCAGATATATGCAAATATACTTGCTAATGTTAATTGCCAGGGCTGATTGGTGATTAATTTTTTGATTATGATCAATCATTCTGCAGGAATCTTACAGAAGACATTCAAGGCAATCTGCAAATTGATAATAATTAGGGTTCCCAACCAGTAACACAGCCACAGCCAACTGTAAAACATCCGTGGGACTGAGTGTGTTCCTGTGAACAGAGTTCCTCACTTTGGAAGAATAAAACAGGAATGACCAAAGCCTCCAGATTCTGATGGGATTATGCTATCACATGCAACAAAAAAGTTCATTTTTTTGGCCATTTTTCTGGGAAGATGATTTATGACATCCTCTAACACAACCGGCCACCTTCTTTGTGTGCCTCATATGGTAGGGTATGAAATAGAGGTTTCATTTACATGACAATGCTTTGGAAACTTTACCCCAGTTCACAGCCTTCCAGCCTAGAAAACAAAGCAATCTGCAGGAGCTCAGGGTCCCAGAGAAGCCAACCTCTGCCCAGTCAGGACAATCTCTCAGCACGGTCCTGTCAGACCTGCAGGAGCACAGTCAACAAAGTAATGGAAGTGTTTCAGGTAGTGAAAATCTATAAAGAGCCAAACAAGAGGTTCATGCGATGTCTTTTTTTCTAGTGCAGACCAGACAGTAACATTAAATTTCCAGGAACAAGTCAGAAAAGAGACTCTTTCCCTGTGGACACTTGTTTGTATACTTTAGGGTGAAAGTTCAGATATTGTTGTAAACATAGCAGCTCAGAAAGTAACATGATTCATAATATTTTCATTAAGAAAGAATTCTCTAGCAAACATAAATATCCTCATGCAACATTTTGAGCCCAAACACTAACTACTGCTATGTACAAACCAGAAAGTACAAGTGTCTAGAAGGGGACATGAAGTTCACAAAAGGAGACAGAATTGGAGTTTTCCAAACATCACTACCCACCACTGGGGTTGTGTGAGGGACTTCATGGGGCTGGGAGTGACTCCTGGGCTGGGGCAGCTCTGCTTCCACAGCCTGGTGTGGTGTTTCCTGCACATACTCCAGCACTGGACAAAGCATTCAAATTTGCCTGATGTTCACAATGGACACACAGATCTTGACACCTTCTAAGATGAGCTAAACAGTCATCACCTGCTGTCCAAAATGAGGGGTGTGCAGAAATGGAGGAGGGTAGAGGAAAATAAATGAAGAGCACATTGTATCTCAGCACTATCCTGTCATGTTCGACTAATATCCAAGCATTTGAAATTCCTGTCTTCATGGCCTAATGCTGGTTTGCAAAAAATATTCTTTTTCATATGTCAAGGATGGTGTAAAGGAGTTTGAATATAAATGAAAACAAATCCCTGAGGTCTACAATTCTTTCAGTGTTGCCAAATGTACCATTTTATGATGAGGTCCAAGGTATTTGCTCTTTCATTTGAAGAGCCTGCAGTTACTACAGCATAAGTAGCTCAGCTTTTGTTTTCATTAAAAGGACAAGAAGAATTAGCCTTTACTTCTATGTTAAATTTTCTGAAGAGAAGTTAGGTTTCATTTGAATGTTATTTTGCACAGGAAATTTCTTCTTCCCGAACATGTCATCTTTTCAACAAGAAACTGAAACATGGATTTTACAAAAAGTTCAGTTTTAAGTGCAAGCTTTTACACAAATAAGAAAATATTTTCTTTTTCTCTTAAAAGTTCCAATAAGAAAAAGAACCCCTAAAGCAGTGCATGCTTCCTTTTTTTCCTATATAGTAAACAAGAAATGCTTTAAAATGACACACATATACATGAGGGTTTTGACTACAAAATGGCTTTTTACTAGGCATTTTAAAGCCTAGTTCCATTCTTTGCTTAACCTCGTTATTTTTCAGCCAGTTTCAAGGATTTTAAACACTTATGGAGAGTATTTATTGGCCACAGCAAGCACAGTGTGTCACAAGAAGCAAGCTTGAGTATGTACCTTAGACAAAACTAGCCCTATTTTTTTCTAGTAAACAACTAGAAGAAATCCTTTATTGTCAGGGAGAAAAATCTATTGTTAAGTTGTTGTTTTTGATAAACAACCTAGGTCCATACTTTTAAAGTTAACATTCCCTTATTGTTATGTTTTTCTGTATTTCTGCATATTTTCTTAAACCAGATGAATTAACAAATGTTTAAGCTGTCTTTGCAGCTGAGATTTCTCACTGCTCCCTTTATAAATCTCGCTCAGGGAAACCGAAATGCTAACACGTTTCTTGGATTTGCTCTGTCATTCCTCTCCAGCTCCTCACACTTCTACAATTCACAAGGTCATGAGTACAAAATGTGCTTGTTAACTTACACAAGAATAAAGCTGTCAGATGGGCTGAGGCCTCCTTGTGTACCAGTTTAGTGAAATATGATTATCCAAGCTGTAAAATGGATAAACCTATTAAATTAATAAATCTGCTGCCCTGTAGCCCAGCACTGATGTCACTGCCTTACCTAAAAGGCACCCCTTCTTAAATTAATACTTGATAAAGGAATAAATCTTTTAAAGACATGCACTAAAGCTTTGCATAGGAGTTATCTCTTGTGTTACAAACTGTAAGTATTTTTTACTGCAATGGATGTAAGTCAGAGAAAATGAATTAACAAAAAGCCAACAAGGAAATCTTAGAGTAATGTTGTTACCCAGCTAACACTGTGGGCTGCTGCTTATCTGTGCACAACTAATCACTTCCCTGTTTCTTTTTTTATTCTAATGTGTGTGTGGATTTTAGTGCTCATGAAAATGAAGGGTAGTTAGTAGGGTAGTGGATAAAGTGGAAGGGCAGTGCCTTATCAAAGGCAGATGGGGTCAGCTACACATGGGCAAAAGAAATCATGATTCAGTTCTTTTGGTTGCTTTAATTTATTACTCTAAAGGTCCAACTATGAAGTTTCACATCAGGGGAGAAAGAAGGAAAAAGACTTTCAAAGGACTTGGCCTTCTTAACTTCTTAGAAAGTCTTCAGCATATTGTGTTTCCTAGAGTACAATATTGCTGTGCCTCATTATTATTGATACTCTATTACACAGACACCCTCACAGAAAGAAAAATGCACTTTGCAAGGCACCAACCAAATATATGGCAAAACAAAATCCCTGCCTCTAAGATCTTACAGTCTAAAACACAAAAGTCAAAAAGTGGAAGGGAAATGAGCACAGACATACAAAAGGAGTTGTTTTAAGATCACATGGCAAACAACCAGCAACAATATGGAACAGAAAACAGCTTCCCTAGATCCACAGCAATACCCACAGATAAACTTATACTCCAATAACATTAAAAACAAGACAAAACTAAAACCCCAGCTCATCCAGAGGCATCCAACAGAGTGCTCCAAACTCAAAAGTGAATTTGTAGAAGGAAACAGGAAATGAAAACTAAAGAGGGTTGACATGATTACGGGGTGTTAATAAGAAAAGACATAAGCCAGGGGCCTTGATGTACAACTAGACAACAAGAGGTTACGTTTGGAGTCAGGGCTATGCTAATTTGCAAACTTGGGTCCATTTCATTAAGTGAGCTGAGAGACAGCCTGTCTCAGTCCAGCAGAGAGGGATCTCATTATCCATGTAGGGAGCAAGAGATAAGAATCTTTTAATAATTGCTGGGAATTTTTTTTATGATGATATGGAATGCCAATTTATGCCTCTCCACTCAATGTGGATACAAACCAGCCCCCCTCCTGGCTGTGGCCATTAGGACATGGAGAGAAAACAGAGTCTAATATGCTTGCCCGGGAGACCAATGCTGCAAAACTCCATTAAATGCACTTCATGGTGGAAACCTGTTTGTTTACAGTGGATGGAATCTTTGCCAACCCTTTCTTCTTAATTATTAATAGTCACAGCTGTAGGATTTAGGGCCCAATCCAAACCCTAGTAAAGTCAATGGGCAAGACTCCTCTTGATCCTTTGGATCAAATCCTTTGCTAATTTCTGGTTAAGGAATGGTTCTGAATTGATACTTTGTGAAAAACTAAAGAACATATATTACTTTGGTAAAAGTGTTGTTCCCTCTCCCTTCCCCTTGTTCCTCTCTCCAAAACACATCCACTGCAGCCAAAAGAAAGGAGCTTTCTAGAAGCCAGAGGTTTGTTCAGTTGTTCCCTTGCCTGCAATAAGTATCCCACCTACCTTGGGCTAAGCACATCACAGATTTTTGTGATAGAGACAAGCTTAATCTAAAAGGGCTTAATTCTGAGACTTGCACCTTTCACATGACCAGACCACAAACAGTCCTGGTTCCTTCTGAAAGCACTGGCATAAAAAAGTAGAGGTAAAGTTAGACAAGGTTTCATGCTCCTATTTTACTGCATAATATTTGCTCAAGGCTGAGATACAGACACAATAACTTACCAAAATCACTCTAATAGCATTAAACTTTTAAAAGTAAACTTTTCCCTCTGCAGAAACTTATTCTGCAAGAAGAGGAGGAACCAAAACTGTTTCCACAGCCAAATGTGCTCATTTGCCTGAAGTCCCTGGGTTGGACTGTACATTAGTGTTGGAAAACACTGTCCAGGGAACTCTGAAGGTCTGCTTATCTCTGAAGCTGGCTGCAGGATTTGTTTTTGTGCATCGGGTCAAGCTAAGGACTATGTACAACTTATCTATCTCCTCAGCAGCAAAATTATAAGGCTTTCTTCAGCTGACCTTGCTTCGTTTCCCAGTTTCTAGCTGTGCATGAACAATCTTTACTTTCCATATGCTCATTTACTATTTGAAATGATTTGGCTAGTATCTTCCTTGAAAGGCACTCACAGTCTTCATTTTGCAGGAAGACAGGAGAAAGGAGGATTGGCAAAAGGGAAGCTGGCCTTTCCAGATAAACCCCTCATGTTTTGGCTCCTTAATTAGATGGGACCAACCTAAGAATCAGTTATAAGGGCACAGATGCTCTCCAGGATCACTACAGTCCCTTCTGGGAGCATATTCTGATGTTTGCATTTGAATAAAAAATTCTGTCTCCACAGATATTCCCACCTGTTCTGTTTCCACCATTCTTCAGAACAATCCTGGGAAGCAAAGCCTGCATGGCCCTTGGCAGCAGAGCTGTGAGTGATGTTTGCCATGGTGCAGACACAGCCCAAAACTGTGACTCCAGGTAGAGAACACTGGATCAGGAAAAGGATGACTGGAGGGAAGGAAGCACAGAGTTAGTATGCTCACAAGGCCAAGGCTCATGAAAGGAAACCTGAAAGACTGGAAAGGAAGAGAAGCAGAAGGCAGGGGCAGCTCAAGAGGGCAGACATTTCTCCCCAGAGACTGTGTGTCTGCACTGGGACAGCTCTCAAAAAATGTTGAGGGTACAGAAGGTGTCCCATCCCTTACCCAGGATTAGTGCTGCAGTGCTACAGCTTCTCCTTTTCCTTGCAGCTGGAAGGAAAAAGCACAAGGTTTATGCAGAGCATCTTCTCACATCCATACTGCAGCAGGGGGCAGATACATGTTGCTCATAAGCAGCTGCTGTTTGGTCCTCCTCTAAACTAACTGCCCACATTGAGGGGTGAGAGAGATTCACTGATAAATGTCACTTCTTGGGCTGCTGCTGAATAGCTTTCTCTTCAGAAGCAGTTGAAAAGGAGACACAGAAGGAAATGGATGGCAGAAGGAGTGCTCAGATGAGGCAGCTCCCAGGAGGAATCTTGAGATGCATAGCTGGAAGCATGGCACAAGCTGCTTCGAAAGCTACAAGGGAACATACAGGTACTAGCCACATGCTTGCTCTTAACCTTGCAAGGACAGTCCTTCAAATTGTCTTCCTTGTAAAGCTCTGATAGAAGTTACAGTCTCAATACTCCACTCTTCCCTCTCCCTTCACCATTACCATCACCATCCCACTGCTGAGAGATATGAAGAAATTTGAGCGAAGGCAGCAGTCGATCATGCCAAGCCAATATTAAATGCCTCTAATGAAGCTCAGATTAGACCAGCCTTCTTAAAGGTCTGGATGTTGCCTGCAAGCACCCAGGGACTCTACAGCTGAAAGTCCTGGTCACTGGGAAGGAAATGGTCAAACATCAACCTTGTGCTTACAAAATGTCTGAAGTTCTTGGTCTTAAGACTTGGCCTACAAAGTGATGTTTGCAGTCCTCTCTTGTTAATGTTTTTCAACTAAATGGAAAAGCGTCTGTGTTCTTATTAACAATGCCATGTGAGTTTCCCATACTGTACACTACCAACCAGAGTTGAGGGATCCAAATAACAGAGTTTCAGGCTTTGAGCACATTTCAGTCAATGCTTATCAAGTCAATAGGCAAATTCTATCACTTTTGTAGCTTTGGGCTCCCCAAACCTATGCAATTGCTGTATTGTCTCACATTTCACCCCAGACAGCTGTGGGATGATGCACATCAGCCTTCATTTTTAAAAGTTTCCCTGTCTTCTAGGGAATGATGGATATTCCAACATTCACTTTCTAATCAAAGACATCATCATATTAAAACATATGGTGATCTCTTCAACTGCATAAATGATGTCCACTAGGGGCTTGTATGAGACCGCTACATTTACTTTGGCTTTTGAGTTAAGTCACCAAATTTCAGCCTAGGTATTTAAAGATTAAAAACTAAAATTCAAAATCTGACACTCCCCAGGCTTCACACTGGTTGCTCTGCTCTCTGCCCTTTCCTGTCCACAGGTTCCTGTTGTCAAGTTGGGAAACATATCCAGGCTACCTCGGTTTGAATGTATTTGCAGCACACCGAGATAAAAGTTCAGCTGTAAGGTAATTAGATTTTGGCAGGGTATAGGCTCCAGTTTTTTTAAACCCTATTTTCTATTCAAAGGAGATCATTTCTCTCTCTGCTTATTTCTCATAATTACAGTATGAATTTAAGGTACTGTAAAAACGAATAGAACACTGACTCTAGAGACTGAAGTCTCCTCCACAGGCAGACAGCCTGTCCCTTCTGGTGCCCTCCGGCTGTGGCCATAACCCTACACATGATAACAAGTGGTTTACCTCTAGGCAAACTCATTTATTGACCCCTTAAGAAGGATGTTAAAAGACCAATTGAAACCAATAATGTGCAATGCTTTTCGTGAGTTAGATCCTTGACCATACAGAACAGATTTTAAATTACCTTCTTCATTACATGACACAAAAAAAGCTGTGGAAAATTCACCCCTTACTACTGATTTTATATATATATATATACACACACACACATACAGATACAGAGGGAGATTCACAAGTTGGAAAGCACAGATATTGTAAAGCCACCTTTAGCCTATGATGATCCAGCTTGATTTGGTGTTTTGGTAGACATGAGTAGTAAAACCAATGTTCATTTCCTTCTTGCAAGATACCAAGGGCCAAGACCCACCAATCCTTACCTTTTGGCCTGATGCTGGTGTCCAAACAGGGCAGGACAGACTGGACCACGGTCTGGAGACCCCACAGCCTACTGCCCCACGGCCCTGAGAGGGTACAAAGGATTTTAGACCTATTCAATTTGCAGGTTCTCACTCCAGCTGTTAAATTAGCAATGACAGCACCAAGATGCTGGGCCAGGAGAACTGCACTTGTGGCTTGGTGTCTATCTGGGAGAATTCCTGCATCCTGGTTTGTTTGGTACTGTGCCTCCAGATCCACTTAGAAGAAGTGTTTTCTCTGTCCTTGTTTCACAAATAGGTGTGGTTGTAGCTGGAAAGCAGTGCCTCTGTGCTATAAATACAAGGGAAAGAGGAGATGTAAAGGAAGCTCCTGTTATGTCCAGCCACATACCTGTGTTATGCACAAGTAAAGCAGAGATTGAAGCACACAGGCATATTTACTCAAGTGTAGGATATGATATAATTATACGCAATTAAATCATTATTCCTAAGATGCTTTTTAGAAATCAAGTTATCTACTCATCAGACTGCCAGCAAACACATCTTTCATATACAACATGTTTAACTTCTGCTCAAGTTACATTACTCATACTCAATCCTTGTGGTAATTATTGACACCTCTACCAGCTTCTAGCTTTTCAAAACCCTTGCAAACAAACAAAAATATTAATAATTAAGGGAATCAGCCTTTACCCATTTGAGAGTAGGTTATGGGGGTTGGTTGGTTTGTTTGCTTTTTACTTACTGCTTCTGTATTCACATATATCCTCTAGAGCTGGGTATGGAGTTACTGTGACCCCAGTCCTAGTAATGCTCATTCATGGACCTTCAGGCACAGGGACAGATTTCATTCAAGAATTGAGAAATTCTGCTTTATAAAGCACAAGTTTTGCTTTGCTAGGAGTGCATTCAAACTTGATAACTTACACTTCACAGATTCAGGTGTATATACATACTCATCTTGGTTCATAAACATACTTGTTGTTGCCTACATATACATCTTCACACGTCCTGTAAGTGCATACAAGCAAGCCTTGGACATGTGGCCCGCCTGATTGCAGTTCTGTGGGTTATGTTAGTTCTGGCTCTGTTTTCAGAAGTTATGTCTTCGTGTTTTCCTTCCATCAGGCAGTTCTTTCAGAGGCAGCTAGTGTTGCAGTCACACATGAATAATGATGTATTTGTCTGGGTCCAGAAACACAGAGCGGACTAGTGATAAGTGCATTTTGTGCTGTTCATGGCAATGGTACCACGAAAAACCCAGTGTACAAAGCTGGAAGGCTGTCTTAGCCCCTCTATGACCTGGGCTTTTCCTCAACATCTACCAGTTAGACCCATTTTATATCTTCACAAACAACTTCTCTCTTCATCCTACACAAGTCATGGAGCTTAAACAATGTTATTTAACCTCCCCTGCCCTCTCCTTATATTTCTACTGGTGCCAAACACCCGTAAACTCATTCCAAAAAGCCACATATTACCCAACCAGTGCTGCCTAAGGAAAGCATTTGGGAGTGTTTATGGGGCAGCTGAAGTGTAATGATTTAGTAGATGTTTATAAATGTTTATACTGTACAGATTAACATTCCCCAGGGGGCCTGTAATGAAGAGAGTGCTCCAACTGGAATCAAACCAGCCAGCCTGGGCTGAATGAGCATGAATGAATCCTGCTGGTCTACCCTCATGAGCTGTTTACTCAGTTAGAACGGATTTCCTTTATGCTTGTTTCTTCAGCATTTTGTCTTGTGAAAGGCAGAAGAGGTGTCTGGTCTCCAAAGGAGCACCTTTGGAAACAAGCTAGAAAACCCAGCCCATCACTTGGATCATAGCAATTACTCACAAATTGCAGTAGACAAAAGAACAAAGAGCCCAACCCTGCTGCTGTGGAAGTGGAGGGTGAAACTCCCATTGACTTCAAAGGAAGTTGGGTCTCAGTCTCAGAACAGAGTTTTCAAACATCACGCCCAAGTGTAAACACTCAAAATCATGTTGAAGCAGCTAAGTCCTGCTATTGGACTAGGCTCATGGTCTTGGTATTCACAGCTTAGAAGATTCATGTTAGGTCATTCTACTTGAAAAAGGTGACTTCAGCTATACTGTGACACTGTGCTGGAGGTTCACAGCAATGGCTGCTGAGATTCTTCATCTAGAATAAACACTGGACAGCAGTGGAATACAGTTTAGAATCACAGACTGGGTTGGCTTGGAATGGGACCTTCCAAGGTCATCTAGTCCAACCCTCCTGTAGTTAGCAGGGACATCTTCAACAAGATCAGGTTGCTCAGAGCCCCAAACAACCTGACCTAGAATGGTTCCAGGGATGGAACATATCTCTGGGCTGCCTGGGACTGTACCACCCTCAGCATAAAAAATTTCTTCCCTATATCTAGTCAAAATCTCCCTCTTTTAGTTTAGCTTCACTGAATATTTAGATGCAGGTGATGGACACCTTTCATTCTCAGTAACTGAGGGAACGGTTTCCATTTGTTCACTGGTGGCCCAAAGAGTACAACTACTTGCTCCTGGTACTAGGATGCATGCAATAGGTTTCAAATTGCCACAGTTTTAACAAGATGAATACCAAAGCCCAGAAAATATGGCTGGGAACCAATGGATGAAGCTGTGCCTGCCTTGATGCCTCAGAAGCCAAGAGCAAGCAAGTTTTAAAAGATGCTAAGAGTAATGATGGCCCTGAGAAGTATGAGAGAGACACAATTTCTTTTGGGGATGGTGCCAGGTAAGAAAAGTCAGCCTGTGAAATCACTAGTAAGGAAACAAACCCCTCTGGGTTTCTGCTGTGGTCAGGAGAGTAAGGCTTTTATAGATGACATGCATATGTTCAGAAAGTGAATCATCTCAAAAGGGCCAGAAAAAAGTGGGAAGAAAATAGAAAGGATCATGGCATGGCCATAGCCAGCAGGGTCCAATAGAGGTGGCCAGAAACACCAAGCAGAGTGAGCTACATCTTCAAGAGAGGGATAGAGCTGCCAGTGGATTTCTGCAGACTGAGGGCCCCCAGCCTTCTCAGAGTTGTGCTTTTTTGCTGATGTGATAAGATTACCCACTTCTCTCAAAGTTGTTCTCTGTCTGGCTCTCACAGCTGCATATCTGCATAGAACAGACAGTAGCATCATGCACTACAAGTGTTTTCAAAATGAAATAAGAAATATTCCTTACAACCTCTTAATCCACAGCACTGAAGGCAGGGCACTGAAAATGTCTGCTGTGATGATTCTGCAGCCTCTCTAATAGATCACACAGATGTAGAGGACTCAATACATAAAAGCATTTCTTTCAATGGTTTTCTGAGATGTTTTTAAAGGCTCAAAAATTAGCTTGCTTTGAATTTTGGATGGAGGCACTGGACAAAGGCAATTTTGTCTGCAGTGGTTTATTTGCCCATCTCATGAAGCTGTCTGAGCTAGTTACAGAGGTTGGCAAACACTCCTGGTACAAGTTCTCCTCTGTAACCCCACTTGGGTCTTTAGACTAGCAGAAAAGACAGATACTTGAAATCTTCTAGAGCACTGTAACCATCAGGTAATTAGCTGTAGCAGAGTTACAGAGTAGGAAAAGCTCATGAGAGCTCTGAAATGAAAACACAAAATGCCTCCTGGAACTAATTTTAGAGTGGCGTGAAGTATTTAATCCTGCAAATTATTGCCAGTGAGGAAATATCAAGGTACTGCTGGATCTTAATAGTGGCAAACCAGCAGGAATGGTTCACCCTAAGCTACCTCCTGCTGATGGCTAAGCAATCAGACATGCCTTACACCACTGGGCAGCTATGTTTTGCTCCCAGTGACTTGCAAAGTGGCCTAAAATTGTTCTTTGTGTCTGCAAAGGATCCTTGATTAGAAAAGACAATGCAGCCCTACTTTGAAAACAACAGAGGATAAGGAAGAGGAGAACAAATACTTGGGGTATAGATAGCATCCCACTGCTGCATGATGCTAGACCCCACTTCCATGGATATTCTCCATCCTTCAGATGGCAGGAAAGGGTTTTGTAAAGTGGCACAAGCAGGCAGAGTGTTTTACTTTTTCATAACTATGGCCTGTCTCATTTAGAAAGATGACTTTTTGATTCCTTGTGCTGCTAATGAGTCCTCACTAATGAAGCTGAGAAGTTGAAGGGTTTATCCTTTCGTCCCTCTAGGAGTCATTTTCTCTATGTGTGAAACGAGGAAGGTAAGTGTTAGCATTGTGAGGGCTGCTGCTAGGAATAGGAAATGGCAGATATGAGACTAGAAACAAACATTCTAGGTTCTTAAGCCAAGTCTGCTCTAGTACAGATCCTCAGATCTGCAATTCCTTTCTTTATTTTCATCAGACACTGTGTGAGGGAACTGGGAAACTCCATGTTTCTTTCCACTGGAAAGCCACTCAAAAATCCTGTTTGTGGTGGTGGCTAAAAAAATTTCATTTATTTTCCAGACTGAATTTGTTCATAGCCAATTAATACCCATTTTTGTTCTTGTGCCAAAATATTCTTTTATCTTTAATGAGTCTAGCTAGTCTGTCTAGCTCTGTGAAAGCTATATGCTTGATTGCTACACAACCTAGGAGTTTCCTCCTCTACAAGTCATAGGAAGAAGTGTTAATAACAGAATGTACTGTAATTCCCCATGCAAATTCTGCAGGAGCCCATCCAGGTGTGTGCAAGAATCTATGAACTAATTTCAAAACTACTTCTACTAGCAGTTTTCCCAGCAGAAAAGCTTTTCTCATCTTTTAAAAACAAAGGAGAGGCAACAAGCTACAGTTCAGCATTTTCTTGAAAACTGCTTTCCAAACACTGTAAGCTGCAATGTCTCTTCCCTCCAAAACCCACCAAGAAGCATCTCATTTACAGAGATAAGAATTGAGATCCTGCATATTTGTTTGAAAAACAAGCATTTTGGAACTTGGATTTCATTTCTTTTTAGGCAAAGGAATCCTTTTTCACATGTGTCATTTACACCTGCAAAAGCAAGTGCTCAAAATGTCAGAACTACAGTTAACCATAAACCCTTATTTATCTGCATTATGGTTCACCCTTTAAATATAGGATCCTGTCTTGATTTGCACCAGATTTACCTCAGGATGCACAGTGCTCAGTTAATAAGCAGGTATTCAAGATTTTGTTCCAGTGTCATTATTCTGTGTGTGGCTTGAGGCCTTATTTATTGCATACTATTCAAAACCTGCTTGGAAGACACAATTGTTCATGTTCTTGTGAGTTTTTCTAGGGCCCTTATCAGTATGGCAAATGAGTGCTTCACAATGTTAATGTCTTTTAACAACACCCTGTAAGATGAGAGGACATTATTATTCCTGTTTAACAGATGGGAAACTGAAACACAAAGAAAGCCAGGTCAAAAGACTCTGCTGACGTTGGATACCCAAACTGAGTTGTCTGGGAATTGATTTCTCCAAATGTTTAACGTTGTACAGCATCAGATGTCAGGAGGAACACCACTGACAATCTACTCTGCAAGTGGGAACACAGACAACAAAATAAAATTAAGGGTCAGTTGGGAAGAATTTAGTTTAAAACAACTTCTTGAAGACTGAATGAGAATTTTTCAGGATTCAGATGCCTTAGGCATGAGATCTCCCATTCCCTTCTCAGTCCTCTGCCTCTCACTACACATCACCCAGCTTCCATAGCAAATACAGGCAAAGTCCATCAGAAACCAGCCATGAGTCATCTCCTGAGCTGCTGCTCCACCTTCTGAACCAAATGAGACCAGGGTCCTCCACTAAATATAGTGCATGGTCATGTAATTAAAGCCTATGCTGAACACATGCACACAACGGAGCCAAATAAACACTATGTGGGAAACCTGAATTTCATGACTTCCCGACACCCTTTTCCAAATAATAATCTTGTCAAGGAGAACACTGTCTCCATTGTATATATGTATATAGAAAACTAGAATTTTTATAAATGATCCATACATAAGATGCATATATAAGATAAAAATAATACATAGGATAGAAACGTTGTAAGTGTAATACTATAAATTTATATATTTATTTTCTTGTTCCTGAGTCATAATCAGCTGACACTTTCCAAAACTGTAAAAGGTACCTGGTATGCAATACTAAGCCCAAATGAATAAAGTTTTCAAGATGAGAGGTAATCAAAATCTGCCTATAGTTTTAAGTTCAGCATTTGTCTGTGTCTTTCTGTTTTGGGGAATCAGGGTATTTGGTTGGGTGACTCAAGACCACTCCTACTGGGTAACGTTCACTGCTGAAGGAATACACATAGGCAACATTCCAAACTTCCAGGATGCAGGAATTTCAGTTATTTTGTAATTCCATTTCATTCTCAATTGAGAGAACACCTATGCCTCCCTTGCCTCAAAGTCACAAATTCCCCTCAAAATTTTATTTGGTTTGGGTTTAAATTGTTCTAAATAAATCAACCAGAGCTGCTCCTACCATGGGAAATTTCAATGTGAACATTCAAGAGTTTGACAGAGTTACAAGGAAACAAAGAAGCCTGGAAAGATTCAAGCAATCCTAGTTACAGGTACACCAGCAGCTATTTCTAAACACCTCTGTAGTAGTACATTTGGTAATAAAACTTATTAAAAGGGCTATATGTTATTTTAAATGCAGTGATACCAAGGAAAGCATCCTCACTCTCCAGATACTTTTAATGACATAACAGAGTGAGGAGTGGAGCCCTGTTCTCCCCTCATCCACAGCCTGCCCATTTCATATACCTGTGAAAAAACTAGCCAAATTGAAACCCTTTCAATGATGTGAAGGAACCACCACTAACCTGTGAAACGAGGAGTAGCAGTTCTGAGTTTCTCGTGAAGATGGCAGAGCCATGCCAAGATAGCTCTCCTGCAGCTCCCAGCACAGGCAACAACACCAGATCCAGGGTTCTTCCACAAGGTGAAACCAGGGTTTAGGTTCACCAGGAATTAGATGTCATGGAAAGCTAGACAGTTTGCCTGTTTCACTGGTGGATAGTTTGTTCTTTCATGATTTCTTATCAAGGGGACAAGTAGAGTGCAAAATGGAACTTGACTCAGATGCTTTAGAAGGATACCCTGAGGCTTAATGTGAACCTGGGATGCTTCTAGTTCACAAAGGACCAGTCAGAAGAACTGCATAAGACATGTTTGATCACAAAACAAACCCCTATGTCAGGATTTACTATTTTAAAGGGAGGTGAGAAATTGGAATGAAATCCTCAGCTGAGAAAGGCTCTTTCCATAATGCCCTGGCAGTGGAAACAGCTCAGCCCTGCAGCTGCCAGCAGCCAGCGAGGAATTCCCCTGTCATGAGGACCATGACTCACGCATGCCCCTGCTGCTTCTCTCCCTCAGAACTAGGAGCCATGCTTGTGGTCTGGGATGTGTCAGGATAAAGGATCTGGCAAAGCTCACCTCTGTTACACAACCTCTCATTCCTGCCTGGAGGCACCGTCCACCCAGGGGCAGGGAGACATTGCAGGTGACACGAGCTAGAAGATGCTTTTGCAGCTGATATTTCTTCTCTGCCTTCACTTTCCTTCTTCCTTTGCTCCTCTCTGGAATAGCCAGAGTGACTTGGTCAGCTCCCAAGCAATCACAATCCTGCTATGAAAGTCGATGGGATTTTTAGCATCAGTTTTTGCAGTGTAAAAGGAGGCTCCACACCCAGCAAGGCTGAAACCAGTATGGAGCTCCCTCATCGGTTTTGCTCAATAAATTAACAGCAGAGCTGCTGCCACAGCAGCGTGAGCAGTTTGCAACATTTGTATTTGTGCTTTCAGTATTTATTACTGTGTTTTTCACAAGCTCTTTGAATGCCTCCAGGAGTAATTTATGGAGACAGAATAGCATGGAAAGAGCAGATCCCACTTATTTAAATCTATGGATGATGAAAATCACATGAAAAGAGCAGGTTTCACATTGTGTCCTCTCCATAAATGGCCTTCTGAGGCACTAAAAGCAAACATAAATGCTGTACAAACATCAAGATATTCAGGTTGCTTTGGACTTACCCAAACACTGCATGGAGATTTTCAGGTTTAATCAGTTTTGGGCTCTGTTTTGCTAACTCTCTCAACAAAAACATTGCAGGTTTAGCTACTGCTAACATAATTAACTACATGCATGTACTAAAAGTTCTTTTAACTAATATCATCACAGGAGAGGATTACTTAATAAAAACCAGTTCTTAGTATTAATCTTGTTACTTTTCAGATTGATGAGTAATGTGTGTGACTGTGGTGATTATTTTTTTTTTTTTTTTTTTTGGCAGCTCTTACTGCTCCTGCAGTTTTGAGAATGAAGCAGCCTGATCTGGACACCCAGGATGGCCCAAGCTGCCAGCAACTGACATGCTGGTTATTTCTTTTACAAAATAAGCAAATTAGTGAAGCATGACTAACAAACTTTTTGATCCTGTGAATACTCTCCTCTGTGCAGTCATATCAAGAATGGTAACCTTTTGGTGCTAAGAGTAATACCAGTGACCTGGGACATTTCACCAATATTCCTTCCTGGGACTGGGTGGTGTGGTTTTTGAGGTATCTGTCACACACAAAAGCTTTACACAGTTTGAAATGTGACATGATATTTCTGAAATAAGTAACATTTGCCTATATAAAGCAAATTAAAGAGGTTTTTTTGACCTGTCTTTCCTCTTTAAATGATACTCTGACTCCCTAATTTCCAGATAAAATCGTAGACCATAAGATATAATGTTTGTCTGCCTCAGCTCTGCTATATTTCATGCTTTGCCTCATGAGACTCAATTTATTACAGTGATGGATGTAATATAAGAGTATATTTTAAACAACCACAAGTGTACCTGCTTGGCTGCTCATTTTTCACAAAGTCATTCCAGGAAGCATTTAAAAGTCAGAAGACTGCTCCAGAATTTGTTTGAATAATCCAAGGTTCATGATTCTGCAAAACAGGATAGAAAGTTAACTTGAGAGGTTTCCTCTGCTGCTAGTCACATCAAAATGCCATCAAGGCAGCCAGAATCTTTAACACATTATTTTCATATGGTGTGATGGAGAGAAACTCAGTCTAGACCTTCATCCAGCAAAAAACTTACACACATGTTCAGTTTCCTTTACTCTTACCTCTATGTAATCAGAGGAAATATTCCACAGCATATAAAGCTGCAAAGACTGTTCAAGCCTCTGCAAAATCACAGCTAGCACAGGTCTGAGCTTTGTGAAGTTGCAGGATTATTCATAATTTCACCAGCCTGAGTCAGCAGAAGGAGCATGGGACCATTTTGAGTCACATTTAAAGCTGTTTATGAGCACTGGGAAAAGTTGTGTTCCCTGAACAAAATGTAGCTTTCTCTCAGCTTCTTTTTCCTGGGTTTAAGGAGAATTAAACCTTCCTGAAACTTGCTGGGAAAAGGGAGGGACAAGAACACAAAGAAGGACAATTTATCTCTAAATTACATTGCTCTTCAGAGTAAACCACAGAGAGCTGTAATGGGACAAGCCTTTTTTTTTTTTTACATGGTATAATTAATTAGAATCCATAAAACCCAATTAAACAGCACTTTTGAGACTATCAAGTGGTGCATGTTTGAAACTGCAAATATGACAGTGTAAGTACATTTTTATAGCTGGGCACACTCCTCAGGATTATTTTCAGTGCTCTACTAAAATGGGAAATGGCACCAGTTTGGCCCTTGCTAATAAATCGCTGGGAAACAGGCAATATTAATAATCTTTATGGGGGTAGGATGGAAGCCAGATGGGGCAGGGAGGGGAGCACGAAGGTGGCATAATATATTGGCCTGGAAAACATAATCCAGGCTAAAGCAGAAATTTAATCTTGGTGTGCATTGGAGAGGGCTGGGAATATGTAAAAGGGGAGGTGGTGGCTGAAAGGGAACTCACCCTGAGAGATCAGGGAGAGCATTTCCAAGGTAAGTAAGGTAATATCCTACAAGCTAAGCACTGCTCCATCTGCTTGGAAAGGAAGCAAAGAAAAGAGCAACCCTCCAGCAGACTGAACAGCCTCTAGCAAGGCAAGGGCCTCGTCCCCTTTGCCTGTAAATGAGAAATGGTGCTGGGGAGCTCCCAGCACCATTTTAGACTAGATATAAGGAAGAAAATTTTTCACGCTGAGGGTGGCGAGACACTAGCCCAGGCTGCGCAGAGAGGCGGGAGATGTCCCATCCCTGGAACGATTCCAGGTCAGGTTGTCTGGGGCTCTGAGCAACCTGCTCTAGCAGGGGGTTTAGACTAGATGACCTTGAAAGTTCCCTTCCAACCCAAACCAGTCTATGAACCAACAATTCCCCTCACCTTCCCCAGTTGTGCCAGCCAGTCCTGCCTTGCTGCCCTAAGAGGGGGTGGCTGCGCGTGCACGCGTGTGACAGGCTCCATGCCTGCCTACGAGCCTGATATACAATCCAGTGTGAGCAAAAACTCACTTTGCCCTTGTTTATTTACATGAGGCCCCATTTCTGTTTGACTTGGCAGCTCAGAGGCCTGTGCCTTGTGCCAAGCACTAATTCCTTGAGTGCCCTGACAGGCCCTGGCGCACACCTGAAAGTCATTAGCACTCGGCCCCATTTTGTTCTCACATTTCGAGGCAGTGACCCGCGGCCATGCGCGGCTCCAGCAGACACTTTATCATCGCCCCTGTCATCAGGCTCGAGCTCGGCAGCCTGGGCACTGCCAGACCACGGCAAGCAAGGAGCTAATGAGGGCTCAGGAGAAGCCTCTACCTTAGCAAGCAGCTCCTCTCATCCACAGAAGACAATTGTTACTCGGCAGAAGCTTTCTTCCTTACAGAGTTATGAGTGTGTTTTGGGTTTGGGGTATTTTATCCTGCAGAAAATAGCAGTGCAGTGTGATGAGCAAATAGCCAGTGACAGCTGAGCTTCCATGGCAGAACCAGACAGGTTAAATTCGAACAGCCCCATTCAACTGTACAATGCTCCTCATGCAAGCTGCTCCCCAAAAGGTGAGCTTTAGCTTACCAGTCACTCAGAAAGTTCCTCCAGAGTCACCTATCAACACAGGAAGAATATTTAACCTAGAAATGCAGAAAAAATATACTTTCAGATGAAATTTGGAAGGAGAAACTCAGTGAACAGCTAGTTTGGATAGAAAGCATTGTTCACCCTGTCTGCAGGAAGAATGTAGAGAGGATGTAAGAGTATAAGAGGATGCAAGAGCTTTCTGCAGAAATGCTGCTGTGCTATATGTTATGCTCTCTGAAGGCTTGTGGAGTGCCATCACATTCATTATTATACATGGGGAGGCTATCCATCTCTTAGTTTTTAAGACTCCATTTACTAAATTACAGGATCTTACATATATTTGCATTTCATTATTGTTATGCCATTTCACCTGCACTGAAAGCCTTAAGCTTTCTCCCCTGCAGAAGCTATTTTAAGATCTCAGTCCCCTCAGCAGCTCCCAATACTTTGCCAGTTTTGTTTGCTAGACATTTCTTTATCTTCTATTCTCTTTGTGTGTAATTTTCTCTATTTAAAATCAATAGGGACTAAGACTCTGACAAGCTATCAGTCAGTCCTAGACCACAAACAGGTTTTGGACTAAGTTCTCATGACCTTGGAAAAGGGAAGAATGGCAGGCTCAAACCACTGGAGAGCTCCAGATTTCCATGAGGTGGAACAACATTACATTGTTTTCTATGTCAGTCTCAAGGCTACGCACATTGCAGTCATCACTTACTAAACCTTTATCTAAAAAACAAAACAAAGTAAAAGGTCCAAACAAAGAATCATTTTGGATTCTTCTTAGAGGCTTTTTTCCATGACTTTTGAGTCCTACACTGCTGAATATGTGGACCATGGACCTAATAAAATGTGCATGCATGCTTTCAGACATTACAAAAGTAATGTTTTCTCAGAAATATTTACAGTAAATTCTGACATTGACACTTTTTCCTAAGTCTGTGAAGTTCACATACAGTTTCTCTACAAACATTGTACTTCAGGTTCCTCATCTCTTTGCTCTTTAAACTGTTGAGTTCTTGAACATTCTTCATTCTTGCAACGTCCCTGTTAGATTACCTAGGGCAGAACTACCCCTTTGGAAGATGAGGCACTGGTACACAAGCTCTTAATGGTTAGAAATGAAAATGGACTTGAGCATGTAAAAGCTGGCATGATTTAATGTAAAATATGTGAGTCTGCTCTGAGAGCACATAAAGTAGGTTTTCTCTGAGGTGAAGGACCTTCTCCCCTGTTTAAACAACATATATGGTAAGAATCATCTGTCTGGGCACTGCAGAACTGGGCATTTAGTACAGGATCATCATGTGGTGAAGGAAAGACAGAAAAATTAAGCTTAAAACCTTGTGTAGATGTTTTAAGAAAACAGCACATTTTGAGGAGACTGGAAAGCTGAGACTGGAGCAGACTCACAGTTTAGCTAAGAGTGTAGAGGCATGAAGAAGATCAGCAGCCATCAACAGGATAGCAAATGCCATTTGTATAGACATGTGTCATTCCTGTACTGCAGCCAAGTGAAACTACAAACATTATTAAAAGTATAAAGAGGTTTTAATTTACATTCCTGCTATGGCATCTTCATGTTGCCAGAATACTGCAAATGGGCTTAGTATAAATGAGAATCTGGCCTTAATATTCTCATACAGAAAAGTGAAATACACAGACATATTGACTTGGATTCATATTCTCTCTTCTGTCAACCCAAGTTATCTGCATGGACCGAAAACATGAATTTTCATGTACCTACACTGCATAGCAGCTTCAATGATCACAAATGACCAAGAGTCATTCCACATGACAGCAAAAATGGCCCTATACAGCATCACATCCTCCAACATCATGGCAACATGATCCTTTGAGTTACTTTCCAACTCCTAACATTCTGTGATTCTGTGACAACACAGAGCTAGAAGCAGTAGCTGGAGGTTCTCACCCCTGCCATCACAGCAACCATGATGCTAAACGCAGAACCTCAACTATAACATCCACCTAGACACAAGCTATCTAGGAACCTTCAATATCTTACAACAAACATCAGGTTTTTAGAACCACCATTAAAAGCCTTGAACACCACCAGTGCCTTGAGAGAAAGCTGTGTCCTTCTCTAGAGAGAAGCACAACGATAAAGCAAACTGCAGTCATCCCTTCCAATGAGACTGGGGGCAATGCACACCAGCCATGGGCTTGAGGAGCTTCTCACTGCCAGAAGAATCTATGCACCCTGCCCACTAGCCCATTTCTAGCTGTGGCCAGCTCCAGATGCTTCAGAGGAAGATGGAAGAACAAACCAACCAAGAGGCCACGTTACACATAAAGGAAGGTAAAACAAAGAAGCAAGCAAAGAGAAAACCCCTCAAGCAAAGGTATGAGACATGGGGCTCAGAGCAGACTGTGAAGGGAACTTTCCATCAAAAAGAAAAAATCATCATACACAAGACATGAGAGAAAAGGTAACTCCAAACATATATAAGAAAATGGGTAAAATTCTGAGGCCTCTGAAATCAATAAAAAACCCTCTCAGACCTTATCTGGGTTAAAAAATGTAAGTAGTTGCCTACATTTATTTCTAAATACGAGATCCGTATCTCTTGAAATGTCTTCTTGGGATGTGTTAATTTTGATAGGAGAATGAAAGGTGCTAATTTGTCCCTGTCACTGTATAATATTAAACAGTTAAATGTGGTCTGAGTTTGGAAACATTTTATGGCTGACATCCTTAAAAAAATCACTCAAAATGTATTGAAAGAATAATCTTTTCCAAATCCGTCAACAAGATCCTAGCCACTGTTCCTGGCAAGAAAAGTAGCTTAATTTGGTAAAACAATCACTTTCTGCTCTCACAAACATTGTAAAACAAATGGGGTCATGGAGAGAAAAATGGGAATATTAAAAAGACCCTTGCTAGATCCTCAGCAGCATGCTGTTGTGTTACCAGGGGATATTACCAAGGAACCACACAGATTTAAATGCATAAGCAAAGGTGGAGGGCGGGAGGGAGATCAGACTGCAGGCAAAGGCTGAGGCACTGCAAATTCAATTCACCACGTGTTTTGCTGTGAGTGCTTTTCCAGGTCTCACACCATTACATAGGATGTAACATCATCATGATGTCAACTCTTGGACCAAGGAATGAGCTGATTTAAGTTTTATGAGGGGAAGGATGAATACTTTCAAAGGAATGGTGAGTTGAATAATACAGAACCGGTAGGATCACAGTTCAGGGAACTCACAGTTAGGCTTTGAACTATTTTTAGCAAAGCACCGTAAGTTCAGGGGTAGTTGGTACAGAAAGGGCCTGCACAGCCCAAGTGAAGCACAGTCTCTCAGAGCCTTGACAATTTTCTATCAATTTTGCAGAGAGAGAATCAAAACTTCTCTTCCCTTTCCCTGAAGGTGACTGCTGTAGCAAGGCTGCTGCTTGCAAACGACCACGTGTGTGTGTGAATGAGCATCAGAGCCTGTGCTCCACCCTGGGATGAAGGACAAACACCTACCTTATATTTGAAGCTGCACAAGTCCTTCTTTTCTTTCTTCAGGATGCAACAAGCTGCAGCGTAGCAGGGAGGATGCTGCAGCAGGACCCAGGCCTCCTCCATCCCTGCCCTCTCACAGCACAAAGTGGTCCCTCCTCATCACACGTCTCCCCAAGGGTGCTGTGACTTTGTTTTGCCCACCCAAGGGGGTACTTGATTGACTCAAATTTAACCCCAGCACTTTCAATCTGCAAAGAAACAGACAAAAAAAGAACTACCTGAAATTCTGGTGTAAGAATAAACATGAGTAGGTTTTCCATCAGAGCTCTTGCTGTTCCTGCAGTAAGAGCATATTAATAAAGAGCTTCCCCTGACTCCCTTTGGAAAGTCACTGCAGATTCTAGTTTCTGCCAGCTCTTGCTACGTTTTTCCCTCTTTAAATGCATGCTTAAGAATAACCAGTTATTGCCAATCACCAGGAACACACGAGGAATGGGTTGCTTTACAAGCTTTACTCCAATTATGGATAATGTTGGAAATATAGACTGTGTATTTCCTGTATGGTGAGACTGCTGCAAGCACAGAAAATCCACATTGAAGGGGATTTCTATGCAAGCTACGCATCAGATGAAGATTGCATTGCAAGTGTGAATTACTGATTCCAGCTCCTTCTTCTCCTCTCCCCACCCACTTCTTTAATCGCTTTTAAACTTCAATAGCCATAGAAGTGAAAATGTTCTTTTATAGGGTGAAATAAACAGATTTTATGGCTCAGAGACAGCAAGTTTAGAGATCAACACTTTACCACTAATTCATGCAGGTTCAAGCTAAGGAAATGGCTCGTTTTCCTCTCTATAGTTGTGGAGATATTTTTTCCAACACTGACTGAAGATGCACTTTAAATTCGATGTCATGCAAACTGTGGGTGCAGACAATGCTTTCTCGTGACAAGGTGGCACCCAACTTGCTGCCTTCTAGGTCTCAGTTCCAATGGAATCAGAGGGGAATTACTGCTGAAAACCTCAGAGAGGCTGGAAGTTGGTACAAAAGATTAGAAGTAGTTATTCATGTTATTGACAGGGCCTTAAAAAACCAACAAAATCAATAAAGCGAAAAAAAATCCAAGAAAACCCACCAAACTCCAAAAAACCTCAGAGAAAAGCATTTGTATGCCACCTCAAAATGCAAAAAAATTTATAAGTGAAAATGTAATTTATAGTTAAACTTCCTTTTAACTGTTAAAGTACTGTAAAAGGCATTTAGCCCCAGCCTGTTCAGTACAGTGGGATTGTAAGAGATATCACTTCCAGCTGTCACAGGGAAGCAGGGGAGAAGCAGTGCTGTCCAAACCCATGTCTCATAGAACACATTTCCTTTACAAGAAGCACACAACAGACTTCATGGGTAGCCCTGGCATTTCAGTGAGCCAGGGGAAAAACCCACAAGCCAGAGAGGTGAATTCCAGATTCATACAGAAATAATTGGGGGGTGTAAAACCCAAGGAAGATCCAGCTTGGAAAGCTTGGTATGATCTGAATGTACAGAAAGTTATTTTCAAACCCAGGAAAAGCAAGAACTGTATTCTGCTGTGCAGTGGAGACACTCTGCCTGAAACACTCTAAAGAAAACTTGCAGTCTCCTGATAGTTTTAGCATCAAACTTACAGTGCGAATGTTTCCTTTATCCACCTGTTTATTCAACCCTCACCATTATGATTTTTGATCATCTGATAGATCCAGTATAGTCTTATCATCAAACTTACAGTGAGAATGTTTCCTTTATCCTTCTGTTTATTCAACCCTCATCATTATGATTTTTCAGTGTCTGATGGATCCAGTAACAACAGGGGAATACTTCTCCCTCCACTTATCAGCTACATTAACCAGCATTTAAGTGGTTAAAACAGAGGGGCTTTGTTTCCAAGCAAAGATAATCCTGTTCCTGAGGACACCAGTAATGGTGGTATATGACAACATAATCAGCAGCACAAGGATATAAACAACTCCCAATTATCCCAAACCAAAAATTTTGAACATCTTGTTGCATTTTTTCCTTAGGCCTTAAAATTACCAAGTTGTTATGGTTGGATGCTTTGTGGTGAATAAATCTACAATAATTCCCTGGAAAGAGTGAATTGCCACCAAAGTGCTGTTAGTGCAAAAGACCACAGTACCCAGCTTGCCCTGGAATTCCCAACCATGGGGAAAAAAAGAGGCAATGTTCTCATCATGGGGGGACAGGAGAGAAATGGGGAGGAGTGGTGGTGACTGGATTTCTAGGAAGTGGGAAGCAGTTGCACACCCCACATGGAAAACAGACAAGAGGGAGAGCACACTGGGAACGACATGCACACTGGGATTGCTTGCACTCTTACTCCTGTCAAAATGCCAAATTCTCCAGGCCTCCAGGTAAGTAATAAACAACCAACCATTAAAAAACCCCCACTGCATGCAGACACTGTCTGAAGGAAGTTTGAGAGGATTAGTAGGTGTCATTTCCCACACAAGGTGCACTGAGGCACTCATTGAGGCTAAGAGCTCTCACAGAGATAGGAACATCAGATTTTGTGCTAGAAACAGAAATGTCACAGGACACAGTATTCAGATCTGAAGCCAGATGAAAGTAACCATGTTGAGAGCCAAATCCAGGCTTGGGCTTTGAATATATCTCCAAAACATGGATGGTTTTGGATCTGGAGTCTGGGTTCTGTCATCCATCTAATCTTGAAATGGGTGGATCAAAGATGTTCAGTCTGAGGCTTAGCAAAGTGCTAACAGATATTTTTGAGTAGAAATGATTCAGTAAAGTGCTTCAAGCAAGGAATACATTTTTTGGTGGACAAGTTGTGAACTGAAAGAGAAGTGAAACTGGCCAAGGAAATGACTCTGTTACCCACTGATTGCTTTGATAGGTTACCTTGTGAGGCTGGCTGTATTTGCAGAAGGAGGGATAAAGAGGTACAATGTGGCTGAGGAGTTGGACCAGACAGTTGTTAGCAGTGCCAGAAAAGACTGGAAATTAAGAAGGATGTCCAGTGGTTTGAGAGTTGGCTTGAAAACCAGTAGCAATCATATGTTTGGTGCTCCATCCCAAATTTCCTGTATGACCTTGGCTAAGTCATTTAGTCTCTCAGCTTCCAACATGTCAAAAGGAGGTAATAAACCTTGTTAGAGGAAAGGAAAAAAAAACCCAACTCCTCTTTCTCACCCTTTGCAGCCTCATGACTTATAGGTGGCCTGATAAACTCATTGAACAAAGGAGACTGGATGGCTTCCTCAAGTATTTGCAGTAGAAATACAGAAATACCATTATAAGAAAGAACTGATTGTAAAACACTTAAAGCTATAGAGAAAAGCCTGGTGACAGATTTTCTGACATTTCTGTGCTTTAAGGAAGCCATGCTCCTGTTCAAGCTATAGGAAAAAGACATCTAAAAACATTGCACAGCTTGGGCTGGCACTGGTATTTCCTCTGTAGATGGCACAAATGCTGACTTTATTTTCTACATTGTTTATGCCAATGTAAAGTGGAAATAACTGTAGGCCACCAAGGAATCAATCCTGACATTGATGTGTGTCAGATCTGGCCACACCAACCACGTCATTTATTCCAAAGCATGCATTTTCTTGGCTACCATTTTTTTCAGCCTATTCTAGGCAACTGCAATAATGTTTTTGGCTAGGACAAACTTTTGACCTGATGTCTATGCAGATCTGAAAGGTATTTCCCCTTCAATACACATGATCTTCCATTAAGCAAAACAAGTTCCATGATTCCAGGAAGGACTAAGAGGTACAAATATCCTGCAACTCTGGATCTTGGCAGTTAATGTTGTGGTCTCCTTTTAGGGGACAAGAAGGTAATTGTTCCCCATCTAGTGCAGGGGGGTCATTTAGGGAGAGCCTTGCACACCCAGTGAGCAAAGGTAGATTCCTAAATAATTCAAAGTGGAAATCTCTGATGTCGTTCATTCTTCTGCTCTAAGTGACCAAGTGTTATGCTAATTTTGGAGTGGAAAAATATGCACTCAGCCTTACAAATGGCATTACACCATAGATGGGTTGCTGTGCTCTGGAGAAAACAAAGGTAAGAGTTTAGGACTTTATCTACAGACCTTTCAGGTCTCCTAACCTTGGAGAACCACAACACTTCTCCTGCTGTTACACACAATCACTTCAGCAGTGGTGACAACTAGAGAGGGCCAAGCGTTTCTACCACCGTGCCATCCTAATCTGGCTCATAGCACTTTTTCTGGAAGGCTTGTTCTTGAGGTATCACTACCTTTATTGGAACACCACTCCTGGTTAACTGTTCTAATATAGGAAGGAAACAATCTTTTAAATGCCTACACAGTTCAAAACTGAATTTCTGTTGATAGCCAAGTAAAGGTTTGCATTACAAGTCAACCTTGATAAAGATGTTTAGGCAATAAAAGGAATAAAAATAACTAAATCAATCAGTAAAATCAGAAAAAATGATCTCCAGAGACATCAAAAATTAAAATTTACCTTACAGTAAAGTATATCTTTGGAAAGACTTAGGAGTTGAATCTCTTCCTCCTCCTAACTAGTCCTTCAGGTTGTGATTTTCAAACTTCTATTCAGCTGCTACCTAAGCCTGACAGCTCTGAAAAATCATGGCCACCTAATACACCTATGTTAAAGTTTCCCCAGAAGGCTGCCCAGTCCCTCACTTACAGTACACAGTTGGTCTCCTTTGAGGGAGTAAAGCAGCTGCATTCCTGCTGGAAATGTGTGAAGAAGATTCTTCTAAATTACATGCATCTTTGTGCAAAAACTAACCAAGCCACAGTTAGGTGTAATATAGAAACTCTTGTACAGATTACACACAGTAATTCTAGACCAGTGAACTTTCCTCCTAGTTCATAACAAAATGTCACATTATTAATTAGGGTCTCCAGCATCTTTTGCTAAAACTGGTGGTTTAATACTGTATAAAAAATAGAAGGCAAGTTAAATGTTCAGTATTTTCTTATAAAATATTTAGGTGGATAAACTGTTGCAAACAAGCTAGTGTTTATGTAATATTCACAGACATCTGTAATGCCTCTCATGAAAGTTAATGTATAAGCTCTTAGCTACTGCAAAAGGGTTTTAAAGATGCTCTGCCTATCTTGAAGTGCAGTTCTACATAGTCTGAAGAGGTGCTTTGATAACAGCTTGTTTTGAGCTTAATGTTTACTCCTCTCTCTGCTGTCTGGGCTGAAATCTGCTTACTTTATGGGTGAAGGCCCCAGTGCATTTAAAATTTAAATACCTGACTAGGACACCCTTACTCAGCAAAACACATACACATGCCTAATTTCAGGTACATGCTTGCATCCTCTAAGTCTCAGGGCTCAAATCATATGCCCACATTATTTGTGTTAACAGACAGAAAAGCAATTGGGAATACAGGCATTTCATGACTTGTTTTCTAGCTGTTGCCCAAGCACCTCCTACTGCTCACAAATGACTGCTCTCTCAGTTTCTGAGTTGCCCTAGTTGTTGCTCTTCTCCAACAGTGAAGTTATCCTGTAGATATTTTCCTTTTGTTCCTAAAATAAAAATTAAAGCTACTCAGATTACAAAGCACACAACTGCTCCTACATCCAACACAATGCCAAGCAGAGGTGGGAGGGAGTCTTCTCCCACCATCAGAGACTGCAAGGTATCACATCTACACCTCGTGTCATTTTCATGCCAAACTACAGGAAGAGTCAGGAAAATTTATAATTTTGAGTGCATTGCTTCAAGAGAACAATGTCAGAAAGATTCTCCTTGGATTTCTCCTTCAGCTAACGGAAGGCAGCATAGCTGATGCAAGAAGACTGTAAGTCTTAACCGCACAGTCTGATGCCAATAGCTGAACAGTAGAGTCTGAAGAGAGCCATGGCATTCCCCTCAAACCTATTTCCACCACACATCAAGTGTAAACATCAACCAAATGTGGTTCTGAATCAAAAGGCTTACAGTGAGGATCTCAGGTTACCTTCATCTGGCTCCATTCAATGCCTTCAGAGCAGCCCTGCCCATCAATCGCGCCATGGCTTCTGCAGATGGAGCATTTGCAGCATTTCATATTTTAGGAGGCTAAGTGGCTGCTGATGGGTACCAAACCACCAGCTCCACAGAATGACAAGCCTTCTGTCTCCTTGCACAAGTCTAACAGGCTGGAAAAAAGCAATGCACAAAGGAGCAATTACCATATCTACCTCTATCTTCCCATATCTATCTATTTTTACATTCCAATATGGTAGATTCCCATGGAACAGGTGGTGGTCATAGCTGGGATCTCAGATCAAAGGCAAGTACTTACCACACTGCAGATGTATACATATGCATTGGACCAGTCAAAGAGAACCATGCAATGGGTGGCAATTGCAGATCTGAGGAGCAAGCACAAGCTGCTGTGTGGAACAGCTCCAGCAGGACAGAAGCTGATGAACTGTGAGCAGGTACAAGAATACATTTCATATTCCAGATGAGTGCAACTCAAGTAGACCCCAAAAAGAAGAAGCTCTGAAATGCTGTGAGATCTAGAAGTCTCAGGCTTAGCTGAGAGCACATCACTTGCAATACACACGGTGAGCTACTGGCAATCTGTCTCCATCAGGCAGACTTTCCACTACCACTGTTCTCTGCTCTGTTCAGACTCTTCTCACAGCCAATATTGTGGTGACATTTTGAAAAACTACATCAGTGTGGAGCACACATTAACAGTGTTCTTTGATGAGAGAAGAAAACCTGCACTCAACACAAAATCAAGCCAGAGTAGACTTGGAAAAGGAACTAGACAATCTTATATCATGTCTCCTTAACTCCAGTGGTGCACAAATGTAGCTCTAGACTCACAGTTCTGGCCTGGTTTTTCTTTTTTTTTGTTTTACCACACCTTTCTTTCAAGGGTGGGAGGAAGTGTTTTGCACCTCCTGTTGTCTACATCACATGTTTATAGACAATCTGGGAATTTTGTGGTTCAGTCATGTCATCTATTATAGCCAAAAGTGTAGGAAACTGAAACTGACCTCAGCATTGTCTCCTACAGCATTTCTCCTGTGAAGAAAAAGAGGTTTTTTGCATTGTTCCTCTCTACAATTTATAGGACTTGTGGTCATGGAGGGGAAGTTACATAGCACTAAAAAGCCTACAGGAATCCCAGGAAAAAAGCTATTCTCCTGAGAGAAACCTATCAGACTCCTGAAGTATTTTTGCACAGTTTCTTCTCTCTGTTACATGGAAGCAAACCATTTTTTCCTAGAAGTGGACAGATCTGCCACCTTAGGAGTCTGTGTCAATAAGAAAACATCCTCTATATCAAATACAGAAACATGTCATCTAATTTCTCACTGGACTTTCACAGAATGAAAGACAAAACAAGCCCAAAAGGCCATATTTCCACTAAACTCTCCAAAGCAGTATTTCCTGCAAAGATCCAGCCCTTCTGGAGCTTCTCCTCCACCCACATCTAATTGGCCTTCTTCATAGCTTTGCAAGCCAGAATTAAAAAAGGTGAGAGCTGCCTTCTGATATCTTTGTGTTTTAATACACAATAATTTAATCTCTAGTATCTAGACGCATTGGACAGAAAGGTGCCTACTGGTTTGGTAGATAAATTGCATCTGGTACGTAGAGCAACACAGGGCCACAGAAATATCTTCACAGACAAACAGCTATTCTCAAAGGTTCCCTGTACAATGCTAATGGCACTGAACATGACCTTCAGAAATTCTTTGCATAGTAAATTAACTTTCCTCAAAGCATGAATTTATAGAAGATGGGAAAAAACACCCACCAAAACTGAAGGGCTTTTATGTTCAGGACAAGGTCATTCTGATAAATTAAAATAAATTTATTCTTTCAAATAAATTTAAATAATTATAAGCTGAGGAACACCTTGAAAAGATTCCCTACCCTGCCCCTTTTAGTTTAATTTAATGAGGGACACTAGTTAACAATGCCAATAATAGACTGTTGTGGTAACTCATCATGGCCACTCCAACCCAGCTTTAATCAGACAGCATTGGCCAATGCAATCACTATAAGATTGAGATTATTAAAGAAAAAACCATAATTTTAGAAAGGACCTTTGTTTATTTGATTAATTCCTTGCCATCTATTTTAATGCCTTCCTGTCCTTCATGTAGTCATTTTCCACTCATCTCTCCTAGCTTCCCTGCTTGCTTTACTTAGCAATGCACATCTTGCAAGCACATGAAAACTATTGCTATGGCACCAATCATGCATATTCTTGAACAGCAGGCATACCCTAAAAAGCGCTCAGTCAGAACAAGATGCAAGACAAGTGGCTCCAACAGATGAATAAGAAGCATTACAGTGAGACAATTACAATGAATATAAATAATCTGGCAAGAAGAAATAACATTTCACTGAAACATACAATTTTATGGAACTCAAAACCATTCTGGGAGACAAACTTCTCTTCAGAGGGCTTTCAGGATGAGGATTTTTGGGGCCAAGTGAGCTGTGATCAAAGACAACAACAGCCCTGATGTTTTGCCTGCCCTTCCCTGCATTTTGCAAAGGCCAGTTTGGAATGTGAGAATTGTCATTGTCTGACCATCTCATCATGTAAAGGTAGCAAGAGCTGTCTTTGGGAAGCAGAATGTTCTTCAGGCCAGTTAGTCCATTCCCTCTCTTGCTTTTACTAGAGGCCAGTGTGCAACACTGTGCAGAAAGACCTAAGCTAATTCAGAATGAGCTAGCTTGAGTCCCAAGAGCAATATATACATGATAAGGTAGCAAGCTCTCTAAATTAATCAGATGGAGTTCCACACCACACAACTGTGGACACTGCAGCAGAAGCAGCTTGGTCAAGGACCTCCATAACTGCACAGCCTCCTCTGGACACTGCATACCTGCCTGCTCTGCCCTAAATTATCACAGATACAGAAGGTCATGCAACACTGCTCATTCTGTCACAGTGCCATCAAGTCAGACAAGTAAGGATCTATCCTCCACTGTTTTGAGCTGGTCACCAAGCACTGCCAGGAACTCCTGTTAGCAGTGGTTTAACTGGTGGGCACACAGTGGGTTCCCAGCAGACTTATTTCACAGCTGAATTTGCAGTTTGAAAGGTTCCTCCCCATTTCCAGCTCTTCAGCACTTCCAAGGCAGAGGGAGGAGGGGACAGATGCCTTTCCACAGAGATGTAACAAGCCTTGCAGGTTCTCAGCATGTCAATAACAATCTAATCAGGCTGCATTATATTGAGGGGAAAATGAGATTTCTGACTGTGCCAGAACACTTCACACATCCGCTTGCTCTTACAAACACACACAACACACTCCAGTTTCCAGATGCAGATAAGGATAACCACAGCATGGAAAACAATCCAACAACTAGTCTAGCCAATTCCTAGCTGGACCACAGCCTCTTTCCATCTCCTCTCCTTGCTCTGGAATAACAATCACTGCCTGTAAATTTAATGAAATTTCACAGACAACTCCTCTGTGTTTGCCACAGCCAGTGCCCTGCTGCTACAGGATACATAGGAAAGATGACTCAAGCTGTCCCACCTTGCCTCTTCCCCAGCCTTGGTGGAAGCACAGGGCAACCTGCAAACCTAGCAATGCCTAGGGAGCAGGAATTTGTCCTGGAAGAGTCCTGATGGCACCTCTAGAGAAATAGCTGTAAGAACATCTCCTCCCTACATGACCAACCAACTGTACAGAAATGTCATGCAGCTCACCCAAAAGGTAATGCACCAGGCTTTTCATCTGCTCAGTGTAATACCTGCCAGAGCTCCCTCCTTGTGCAGGGCTGATTAAAGCTGACTTAAGACTGTAAAACTGGAGGGGGAGGATCATCCCCAGATAACCAGAAAGTTAACATCTATTAACCACTGGCTGAGTAAAGAACCACCCCAGAGAGCAGAGCTGTGTGCTGGCTCCTTCTCCAGTGTCCTCTGAGGCAAAGACTCATATCCAGTAGCAATCTGTTCTGAGCAAAAGAAAAATAAAATTCTAAAATAACACAATAGGATACTGATTCCAGATTCATTGCCTGAAGGAAGGAGAAGGATATTTTATTTCTTTCCTGGCTGATTACACAAACAAACAAAGAAAATGAAAAAGAGGAAAAGAAAAATTACTAACCCCAATGAATGAAAAAGAGCCTTTTAGTGCAAACAAACCATCCAGGTCATCCAAATTCCTGGTTGCCTTGATCTCTTTTCCAGCCAATGAACTTCTCTTAAGCTCTGACTGATGGTGTCATATATTTTAAAAAGTGTTTATTCTGACAATTTGCTATGATTTTATGTAACAGGACAGGCAAGCAACTCACCCTCTCCCCCCCAAACCTCAAGGAAACAGCACAAGCCTTGGCTGCTAGACTAGTTGGCTCCCTGTGGACTGTTGATTCTTGGACAAACTGTTACTCCATCCTTGAAATATGTACTTACCCTGAAAAAGAAAATGCACACACAAACATACAACAAGATATTAAGAGCTTTGGTAGATCTGTGACTCTGATCTTATGACTAAGGTGTCAGCTGCTTCTGCAGAAATGGACATGGTAGTGGAAAAAAAAAAGTCAAAAAAGAAGAAACTGAAAAAACAAACACAAAAGGGGAGGAAGAGTGAAGCCTGAACTGCCCACAGCTGGACTGAGCTGAACTTCCACTGCTGAGCCACTAACACTAGGTTTTCCTCATTGCTTCAGTGTCACTGAGGTTATGGAAACTGGAGAGGCAAACAAATGGGAATTTCTAAGCAGATCAAGGGCTAGAGGAAGGGGAAAAAAGGGTGTGGGGAGAATATTCAGAGAACATCCGTTCTGTGTAGGGTTGTGTGTTTCTCAGGGTACTCAAGAGAAGGGGAGATATGCCTATACAAGAGAGGTCAGTGGGTATCAGATCACATCACCCCTTTCCTCTTTCCCTTGGCTGCCTTTTAACACTCCCTTTTAGTATGTTTCCCTTTGGTTGTGGGAAACAGAGAATCCACCAGCCCTCTTAAAAAACATGTTGCAGTTGCACTGCCTGAAATAGAAACCAGGTTTTTGCCTTGGAGTCCCCTTCTCTACCCTCTGCTGATCAGAGCTAAGCCTTAATCTGAACAGAAGAGGTAGGACCTGGGAGTCAAGCACAATCTCACCATACACCTAAAGAGCACGTGAATTACTTCAGATGCAGCTTGTGGGAATCCTTGGTCCCCCTCACTCCCTTCCCCTAAGGAGTTTACCCTTGGTTTTAACACCAATGCCTGCACAGACACCTGGTGACATGCACTCCCAGCTCTGCATGTGCATCTGCATGCTCAGGGGTCAGCAGCCCTGAAAACTATGCCCAGAGAGCAACATGATGAATGGAGCACAGGAACTAGATTAAAACAGACTTTCAAATGCAGTTCAATTTAAATAAAGCCTCCTATTTTTGTTGCCATTTACTAGCTTAAGCTGCATTTAGTCTCTACCATTTGTCTTTTCTTACATCTTATTTTTGGTTAGCAGAGATCTTCAGAGACTAACAACAGAGGCCCATGAGTTCATTCTGTCCTATGCTGCAGCCCCACACTGCACCCAGTCTTGTTCCCATGGGTTGCCCCAGTGAAGGTCCTTTTTTATGTGCAGACCACAAGCTCCTGGTATGTCCTCCTACCACCCTACCTTGTACTGCACACTGATTCCAATCCTTCAACCCTTTCACACACAGCCTCATCTCACATCAGTCCTGGGACACAGCACTGTATTGGGGCCTTCTTCCAACAGCTGTGTCCAGCATCAAGATGAGTCTGGCTGCATCAGCACCCTAGAGGAGCCTGACACCCACTTCATGTACTGGGGGAGAAAAAGCACTAAAGATTTCATTGAGGCTAGGCAGAGGATGCAACATTAAGGTGGCATACAGCCACGGGATGCAGCACGGCCACAGGATGCAGCAGCCAGGCTTGAGTGAGTCCCTGCCCAGAAGACCCAAGATGCTGGAAAACCTCTGAGGTGAGTTCACACCCAGTACACTGCCCACAGTTCACACCACCTTCTGGCACCCAACTGACCTCCTCTATATGAGGCTGCTAACAAGAGAACAGGAAAAGATAAGAAGTTCATGTCAGATGTCTTCAGATAGCAGCAACTCTGGAGAGCTGCCAGAGAGCCACCCCAGACCAGAAGCAACAGACTGTCACTTTCAAAGATGTCCAAATCAAAAAGAATGCATTTAGGAAATACAATGTTCTCATACATGGCACAGCCATAGATAGAATATGCTTCTCCATCCAACATAACTGCAATTAACCTGGATCCAGATGGTCACCTGGGACAATGCACATCAGCAATACAACCACATGGACAGTGCCCATGACACTCTCAGAGGTCCAGTACCCACAGTCTGGGACAAGCAGGTGTCTTCTTTCCACATGACAAATACACAGCATCTATCTGTAACACCAATGAAGTCATTTCTCAGGTACCTGCAGCCCTACCAGGCTGACCTGCACAGCTTGCAGGTAACCTGGCATGTCTGATGCTCTCAGAAACACAACTGGTGAACAAACACATATTATAAAGTGCAAAAAGACTCTGACGTCAACATGAAAAACCTTTTCCTGCTATCAAATAAAAGCAGTATACATTGTCCACACAAGGAAACTACTGCCAAAGAGGAAGCCCCAGAAATCCAGCCCCTACTTAAATCATCACTCAAGGGACAACCTGCTGCATCACGAGTCTAAGAAGCAAGGAAAACCATTTATTTACAAAGACTGGCAAACAACAGGCAAAATTCACTGCTATAAAGTATTTGCATCCTTCCTTTATTGTGGTTTTGTTCTGTTTTTTTTCTCTTTACTAGGACATCTGTGACAGTCTGATACATAATAGAATAAAGAGAGATTAGTCTTCAGTAGATTTGTTAACTCAAGAAAAAAAGGTGAATTTTCCAGTCTCAGGATCCTGAGTGCATGCAAAATCCTGTTTGTGCAGCCAGCTCCTGGGCACCTGGAGGCAATGCAGGGAGACACATGGCCACCATGGGACAGCACTGTCAGAGAAGCACTGCTGCAGATGGTGGTCGATGACACCACCAGCTCCTCTCAGGTTCTTCTAGTGCTAGTGTCTGTCTTCACAGCACTAAGCCACAGCTGCCAAACAGGGTAACAATTTAGCCACTTCATTTCTTTCTCCTTGCTCTATCATGGTTTAGTCTAAATCATTATGTTCTTGTTTTGCAGCAGCCAAATAGCCCTATAAATCCCAGGGGTGCTAGAGCTGTGATGATAGCAGGCTACCTAGCAGCTTCCTTGCCAAAACCTTCCTGCAAAACCTCCTCCCTAAGGCAGTCCTGCATCTCCCACCCACATGGTTTTTCCTGAACCTTTCCAGATGGGACCCATTCAGACAGCACTGGAAGAGCTCAGCAGTCTGGATGCTATCAGCAGGCTGGGAAGGTAACCCCCAGGGCACTGCATCAGGACTGCACAGATCCCATTGATCTCCTCCCTTTTAACTTGGCAGAAAGCTCAAGTTTTCCAGAACGATTCTCTTTAACCTCTGTGAAGTAGGAGAGATCTCAGGGATTTGAGCACTGATCATCTGAATGCTGCATTAGCAGGTGAAGGAGCTTGTTTGAGATTCTGATCAGCACAGTCCAGCTCAGAGGAGAGGGTCAGAAGTCAAAGATGGATCAACACTGAAGAAGATGGTTATGCTTCTCAACAAACCCCACTGCTAAAAGTGCTCAGAAGCAGCAGTGAGGAGGGAGAGAAAGGGTGTGCAGTGACATGGAGGAAGGGAGAGAAAGTCTTAGCCAGCAAGATGAGCATCCTGAGTCACTCTGCTGGGGAGGTGAGGCTGCTTTGCCAAGGAAAGGCTGACAGAATAAGTCAGATGCCTGGAGTCATTCCACAGTGTAAAACAAAAAATTTCTCTCTCTTTTTAAACAAGGTTTTGGCTGCTCCTGTTCACACATAGGAGCAAGGAGGTGAGTGTAGTCCATGCCAGACATCTGAAGGAGCCACAGCCCTGGGATTTTGCTCCCAATGAACCACCAGCATGCATGAGGCAAAGCTCTCCATCCTCCACCCACAGCCCCCATGGCCACCATCACCATCACTCCACCACAGGCACCATATGCTCATCCCAGCCCCCAGCCCCATACCAGCCATGCCTTGCTGGGGCTGGGAACCACCATGGCTGTGAACATCTCCAAGAAGAACATTTTTAGATGAGAAAGGAACTTGTTCTGCTGACTCACAGATGTGATTTTAATAAAGCAACAATGAATTTGTTGAACTCTGATTTCACTTTGCCTAGGTCACCACAGCTACTTTCTGCAGCTCTAAGTCATCTAGGTTATTAATCCTTTTTTTTAGTTGTTCTTTTTTCTGCTATAAAACCTTCTACATTTCACTGAACTTTCAATTAGAAAAGCAACAATGAAAATATGAATTTTGTTTACTGTATCTTCTGTGTGACCTGGTCTAGGGAATCCTGCTGTGGCAGGGGGGTTGGACTAGATGATCTTTTGAGGTCCCTTCCAACCCCTAATATTCTGTGATTCTGTGATACAGCAAAAGTGCTACATTACACACCAAGGCCTTTCAAAACACATCACCATTTCCCTACCAGGAAACTCCAGCCTTTTTATGTTAACTGACCAAAGTGAATACAAAAACCTGAAAAGAAAAGAATACTTTTTTCCATCATTACTCAAGCACTAATAAAACACAACGTTTCCTAGCCCTCTGAGAACTGGGGTAAAGTTGGGACTGACAACAGAAGGAAATCATATTTCCATTTTGTCTCAGAACTGTTTTTCTTGTAGTGCTTTGCTTCAGCACTGAGGGTCTGAGGATGCAGGCACAAGAGTGTTTGCAGGCAGAAATGAGATCTTGCTGTAGATGAACCGGAATAGCTGGGAAAATTAGATAAGTTTCCAGGTGCTTCCTAACCAGTCTCTCTTACACAGTCACTAGGACAAGTCCACTGAAACCCCCTGAGCTGAAGGACAACGTGAGCTCTACCTAGGTTTGCTTTCAGCCCTTTCCAGAAGTGAAGTGCTTTTTACAAATACTTCATCAAAGGCAAAGATCAGATCTCTCCAGTTTCAGAGAAGTGTTTGCCCACCCCTTAAACCAGACAGAATCATTCCACCTACTGCAGTAGTTTTGCTTTCTCCCAGCTTCCTTCCTTTCTACTTGTGAAAAGAAACAGCCAGAAGAGTGATTTAGAAATAAACAAGCACAAAACACATAAAAAAGAAGCATAAGTAAAGCAAATTCTCTTTTAGGATATACCTTTTCTTCTCAGTCCCTTCCTGAGCCAAAATCCCACCAAAATCCACAGCAGTGCAGTGACCCAGTGGTGTAGCTGCTGGAGAGTAAAGGAGATGCTGGAGTATTTCAGACCCCAGCAACCAAGACACCAGCTCCATCCTGACTCCATCAGCCTCAAGGAGAGAGAGAGGGAGAAGGTAGGTCAGGTGCCCAGCAGTGTGCTTCTCCCAGGTACCACAGACCTTCCATTCTGTGAACTCAGCAGATATAAATGGAGGTCACTGATGCAAAAATGGGACACCTGAGAACACAGAGCCCCCTTTGTGGTCTTAATCACAGCTTAGTGATGTGTGGGACTTCTACACACATGCACTGCAAGGATGGCTGAAGAAAAATAGCACTCAGTGCTGTTTAAAATGATCTTATTTAACCTTTGAAAATAAAAGCAATGCTTATGAAAGAGGTGACAAGGTTGTTCTGGATCTTCTAATTGAAAATTGCTGCCATTTTCCTAGCTCTTCTGGAGATAGGGCTTCAGTTAATCAGAATTCAATGATAAATAGTGATGGGAATGAGAATGGGGTTTGGATTATTTGCTCTAAGCAGAAGACAAAAAAGTCATCAAAAAAATCAACAAGGGGCTGTGAGGCAGAGATCAGCCTGCCTGGTGCACAGACACCTCATAGGATTTTAGTATCATCAGAAAAACAAGCAACCATCACATTCAGAGCTGCTAAAGCCAAGCTCACAGTTCAGGAGCCTGCAGAGTTCTTTCCCACAACACCAGAACACCACAGCAGTGGGGTTGGACTCAGGTGCTTTAACAACAACCAGTGCAGAAAGCCCAGAAGACAACTGAACCTGGGGTCTTCCCCTGGAGGAACAATGGCAAAATCACCCAGCCAGGATTTGAATCAGTAGCTGGTCCTGACACCTGAACTACTGACAACCCTAAGGGCTGCTTTACAAAGAGAAACCAAATCACAAGATTTGTCAGCAGATATTCATTATGAGGAAGCTGAGGTCAACCATATTTCTAAATTAATTTTCTAGTACATATTGGTTAGACTTTAGGTAATTGTCTCTCCTCCACTCCCCTCCTCCCCCTTTTAATAAGTACAATTCACTGGAGTTGCATAAAAAATTGAGTAATACATTTGTTTCACTTAGACCCAAACCTAAATGAGTCATTGCTTTCCAGCACATGACCAGGCTATTATGTCTTTCTGCAGAAAGATAGAGCAAGATGTTACTTTCTGCCCATAAACAAACACTGTAAATCATCTGATTCTTTTAAGTGACAGTGAGTTCACCTCCTGAAAAGGTCCATTTGAAATGCACCTTTCCCTGTCATACCCACATCCCCTTGGCTATGACATGCCCTGGGAAAGGGGCACATACTTTGTTCTCACTCAGTCAAACCATGTCTATCTCACTCTGGCTGACAAGGAGAAAGAAAAGTCTTTGACAATGGATCCCAGAGGGAATAAACATGGTACCTTTATTTATAGATCCAAGGCTTGATAGCCTGATCACTAGATGCTCCTTCTCCTTCAGGCTTCGTGCAAATAGTATTTATTCCTGCCCTGATTTTGTCCTTATTGTACCTCTCATCTTTCCAGCTTTCTACATCTCAGACACTCTCTTTAGAAAGGTGGCAGGTTCTGACTGGGGCCATGAAGTGCAGTGTTTGTGCAGATCACAGAGCTACACTGAAATCACTGTTCTCACTTCCCCACACTCAGCTTTGCCCTTTGATTTGATTCCTTCTGTTTGAACCAGAGAAAACAGCACAGGTCAGGGGTTACTGATCTTCTCATAAATTAAGCTCAGTTTAAGAAAATGTGACCAACTAAACCAAGAAAGTTATTCTTTCTTACAGCAGATACATTTCTATTTCCATAAAGATGCAGCAGAAACACACCCTCCAGAGCAAGGTAGAGCCCTTTGACCTTTGTACCTCACACCCCAAAGCAAAAAAGCATACTTTCCCATGCTTAAGGCAGCATGTGCTCTGCAGTGCTGCAGGGACTCAGCGAGGTTTGGGAGCCCTTGCCATCACAGGAGCAGGACACTCACAGCTTCCATGCCCCACTTCATCATTTTGTGCACACAGATGAGGCAGGAGGGACCAGCACTCCCTTACTCTGCAGTGGCCAACAACATTCTGATATAACCTGACAGGTTCCACTGAAATTAAGGTGGCTTCACTGAATACTTCTTCCCTTTGCTGAAGTTCACCTCTAACCAGTCCCTCTGGAACTCTATGGCAAACTTAGAAATATGCCTAGGTGGGAATCAGGGCCACGATTAATGGTAAAATAGACACCAGTTATTAACTTACTTACTGTACCACAGCCTAACAGAAACAGGTTATTGTGTCCAAAATCTCACCTTAGGGAGAAGTTCCCATACTTCTTTCATATCTTTATATCTTCTCTGGCCTGCTTCACATCCAAATTTGCAGAGTATGTTTTAAACATACAGGTGGATGCTCCCCAGTGTCATGCTCATTGATGGCTCCACTCACTGTCAGCAAACACACCCTGGCAAACATCTCTCCTACAGACTAACCTAACTTTGCCCTTCACTGCCATCCAGAAACCAGCCCATAATTTACTAACTACAGAATACACAATCTTTTTCCTTTCCAAGGAAATCTCTTTACCAGACCACCTGATATAGCAGGAAGAGACAAAACACCTTTCATGCTCCCAAGCCTGATCTCAAGGTCAGGAATTGGAGTAGGAGATTTTTCTTTCAAGTTGGAGTATTAGCTTGTTCATTGGCATTGTATGACTTACTGCTTTTGTCATGCTTCCAGACCCATATGCAACTTTCATCTCTCTTAAAGTAGCAGCTAGTGTATTGATAAATGCATTTTCCACGTGGGGATATTCACCCTGAACATGAATATCCAACAGCACTGATGGTAATTAAAGTGTTCACTACATGCATGCGTACACCATACTTGGTCCCAGTAAGGATACTTCAGTGTCCCAACATGAACAGGAATCTGAACTTTTTTCCCCCATAAATCAAACCTTAGTTTTAAGAAAAGTAGGGAAAAAAAAGAGAAAAAACCTCACCACCTTATTGTCACTGAATCAGAGGCAGGCACAAAATGATCTCTCTTCACATGTTTTGGTTTGGACTACAGTATAGGAAGAAATCATCAGTTTACACAGGACAACCATATTCCTCTGGCTTTACACAAATGTGACCAAGAACACAATGCTGGTAAAAATTCACAGAACCTGCTCCCTTAGCCTTCACATCTGCAGTACAGATCTCTAGGACACTTCTGTGAACTCAGCCCACTCACTCAGCTCAGTCCATGGAGCTACCAATAGGTGACTTAAAGCTCCTTGTTCCCAAATCCTGGAACTTCTTTGTATTGTTCAAAGTTTGAGTTACACTACTGCAAAAGCCCCATTTTTTTCTTTATCTTTTTCTATGAACTTCTCTATCACCAATTCCTCACTTCACAATTTGAGCCAGTTTTTAATCCCTTACCTTCCACTAGGCTCCGTCCTGAGGGTACATTGAGGTCACATTTCCTATAAATATAATATTCTCTGAAATCATGAAACTTACAGGGGAAGAAGGGTGGTGAGTAGAATATATTTTAGGACCTTCCCTAACTCATGACTTGGAGCTGTAAGAAAGGACTATACATTGCAGCACTGATGATCAAAGCATGAGTTGGCAAGACTGGGCTTTCATTCAACTGAACCACAAATGCACTTGAAACTGTGACTTGCTTTTCCCCTCTTGTTTCAGATGAGCCTATCATCTTTCCTGACATAAAATGACCCAGGTCATTTCTGCTCTGAATCATCAGCAAAGAAGAGAAAGGAAAACAAGTGAAGATATCACTCTCCACACCTTCATCCCACAGCATATTCCAGAGGGCACAACTTGATTGTAACTTCTCTCACTCTCCCATGACATCTTGCAAAATAATCCCACCTCACATCCAAGTTATAAAGCAAAGCAGTTCCTTTCACACTTAAAGTGCATGCTGTCTGTGATGGCAAGATAAAAGTCACCCAATAATGTACAGGATTTCAGCTTATCTTGAGAAAAATGATACCTCAGCCACAGATGGTGAGGGCCATGCAGAGAGTGCAACTTGCCCAAGGTTATGGAGGGATCCACACTAAGGAGAACTCAGACTCTGAACCTCTAAGTTGCTTCAGCACACAAGTGAGACAAAAGGACTGTTGCTCCTAAATTGTGGATACTGAGGCTCCACCACAACCGCAAAGTGCACAATAGCACTCATCCAAGAAGGCAGAGAGCTGCCTTCCCTTCCCAAACCTCAGGAGGCACTTGCAGGACACAGCTGCACTGTGCATCTACTCCCAGGTCAGTATCCAGATGCATCCACCTGCATCAGAAAGCCTAATACATGACCTGAAGCAGGGCAACCATTGTGTTAGTTCAGGGTAGAGGCTGCTTCTTACTGAAGCTGTTGCAGGAGAGAAGCCAACAGCTTTGAGACCATGCTGCTGCTTCTCTTTTCAGTACACAGACACAGCACATGGACTAGGAGCTACAACAGTCAGGACCTCACTGGAAGAGTGGAAACCCCACCCCTAGAAAGTGCAGGTGTAGCATCATCCCAGAAGTCTGCTCCTGGGAAAGCAGCTTTCATCACCTACCTTTCCCTCAAGAGGTTCACACATTTCATTACCCAGCAGAGAAGCAAACACTGAGCTGCAGATCACTAGTGGCATTTCAGGCTTCTTTATGTTTCTACAGCAGTGCTTAAGCCAAGTCTGAATGCAGGTTTGGGCTCTCTTTGATTGCAGTGTGTATCCAGAGGACAAAAGTACATCTTGATCCTCCACCAGGGACCTCTGCTAGCCATCAGACACCCTGATTACAGCTAAGGAGTGAGAGAGGAGGAGTGTGCTACATTTCTTCCCTTTAGACAATGCTTCAGAATTCCTGTGTTCAACTACAGAAAACACAAATGATGTGGTTGTTTAAACTGATCACCCTGGCAGAGACTTAAAAAGAAACCAAACAGAGCCAGGAAACCCCAGATTTATAGAGCTGCAGCCTATTTCCTAATAGCATGGAGGACAAAACCTGCCTGTACACACATGTTTTTCCAGCCCCCAAATTCATCATCTGTACTGCTCTCACATCCAGAGGTATTTCTCCAAGCTACCTCCAAGTAAATGGGAGTATGATCCCAATCCTTTTTCAAACAAGCCAGACAACACTAAGGCAGCCACGGCTTAGTGCCATTTTGTTTGCTCTTAGAAACAAGCATTAAGCTCACTGAGTAGGAAAAACACTGAGCTATATCCTCCTACAGAAAACCCCAGGTACATTTCCAAAGAACAAATTACACATGTGAAGGGCCAGGCCTGCTCTACTGCCCTGTGCTTACCTTCCCCATAGCCTTCATCTGCTCATTTTCATCATTAGCTGGGTTACTGTATAACCATGCCTTTAAGAAAGTGGGATGCTTTCTCCTGATAACATCACCCTTGGGAAGCCAAAGCACTTCAAATGCAAAGGCTGGCATTAACCAAGTGGAGTTCTTGTTACACTCCTTACCCCTGCTTCAGCTTGATTTAGGCATAGATTAGAAGTGCAGAACAGACAGACAACTGCTGAAAGAAGAAAAAATACTGAGGTTTCTCGTCCAAGGCAGAAGAGGGGGAGGGGAATGGGCTGGAGGTGACTGTTCCTGAGCCAGCCTCTGCTAATCGAAGCGAGCCATCCTCATCAATATCACTTTGCTTTGGCAGCTTTTCAAGAGGGGAAAAGAAAAAAGGAAAAAAAAAAAAAAGAGGGAAAAAAAGAAAAGAAAGAAAAATCACACTCCCCTTGTGTAACATGCATTAATTGCTGTGTGTACCACACACCAACAAGGAAATCCAGGGGGTTAGCAGCAACATGATGAGCTGCATCGCCTTTAATGCTGTAAAGAGGAAATTCTTGCAGTTGAGGAGTGGGAAAGGGGAAGGTGCATCCCCCCCCTGACCCACAGGGCACATTCCTCACCACTCCATCTGCCACCCCCAGCTGCTAAATGCTCCCTCACCAGCACAAGGTGATCTCAGACCCAAGCACGCTGCTAACACATGAAAGGAAACAACTTTGGCTGGTTGCCTCCTTACAAGCCCCATTCTCCCCACCCCCTTCCCTTCCTCTCTGACATGTTTAAGGCATCTGAACGTCAAGGTACTGAGATATCACAGAGCAAGTTTCCCTTCCCAATCCTGCTCAGATGGCTCTTGTCAGCAGCTCTCTCCAGCCCTACTCTCAACCCTGTTTTCCATGAGGATTTCCCTCCCTCCTTCCAGCCCTCCTGCTCTGGAGCCGCTGCTCTGGAGCTCCCATTATTTCCTTTCTTGGAGCCTGCAGTCTGGAGCCAGTGAGGTTTGTCTGCTTCCCTGAGTTCAGCTAATAAATTGGGATCAGAGGGTCACACAGCAGGGGACTTGGAAGCCCGAGAGCCTCTGACACCATTTTTATTAGTTTTTACTATACATACCATTTCAGGAGCCGGGATGCCATCCCAGTGGGGCCCTCCCCATTGCTTAGTAACTAAGATTTTGTAATCTAAGTTTTGACAAGGTCATTTTTTACCTTGGGAGAGGGTGGGGGAAGGAGAACCCCCACCTACATTAATTACACAAACACTGTGGGGACAATGCAAATAGGAATCCATTTCCCTTTTGCATCAAGGCTAAAGAATAAAAAAAATCTTTTTACTATAGGGCTATTAGAAGCCAAACAAGGCCAGGATACTTTAAATGAGACACTGATACAGTCCCATCCTCTGCTTGCAGGTCAGATGAGTGCATGTGAACCTGTCCCCTGTCTATCCCTAATGAAACATGCCATCAACAAAAGCAACCAAACCTGTGGAGGTAGCCACAGAGTCCTGATGCCCCGGTTACATTAAACATCCCCATGCCTCTGCTGGCAGCATAGGGTTGAGCCTGATCAAGCTAAAATTAAGTAACAAAACCTCCACAGGCCTCAGCATCACCATGCTGATTAACTCTGTGTTTAGTTAATCACTGCTGGCACATGGGGTATAAATTACCTCTTGGCAAACTCCAGTCCCAACAGACAGAGGTGTGAAAAACTCAAGCACTCACTGGCCCTTCAGGTCAACTGGGGACAGTTCTTTCCCTGATAGAACGTTTCTTAGGCTAGAAAGTATGGGAAACAAGGAAACAGCCACTGAGAACAAGTCAGCTTTGGGACAATGTCATGAGAGCAGGTACTTATCAAAGCCAAACCAGTGGCAGCACTGTGGTGACAGCACACTGCCATTACTGCAGGGAAATGGGGTTGGTCCCAAGAAGTGAGCTGCCTGACCAGCTCAACACAGCTGGAGCAAGGCAATCCAGTCATCTGGGCCCACAGCCACACAAGATAGTGCAGAGAAGGAGCCAATCTGCCAATCTGGGACTTCTTTTGTGCATTTAGTGCATTCAGCTGCAGCTTTGTTGTGTTCAATAACTCTGAGCATATTTTTCTGGTGGTTTTGTTTTGTTTTGGTTTCTTGGTTTTGTTTTTTGTTTTGTTTTTTTTCATCTGCTGCTCTGCTCTGACAAATTTGTTCTGTAAGGAGGAAAAAGGTCCTTTGGTCACTGCTACCTTTCCCTTCCACCTTATCCCCTGAAGGAGAGCTCTGTGAGGTGTATGCCTCTGATGTGGTTAAAGGAGGACTGAGATTGAGTAATGCTTTTGAGGTCCTTCGGTATGTGTTTTGCTGGCTGTCACCTCATCGTGCTCCAGCATATGCTTTGAGGATCCCAATGTTTGTATTTTGGTCTTTGTTGTGGTTGCTTGATTTGTTCATGATGGCCTTGGATCTGCCACCCCACAAGCAAATGCAAAATTCACAAAGTGGTGACTCAGTCTTTTTATCCACTGGCAGCAGCAGCAGCTGGCAGAGGCTCAAAACAGATCAGAGAACTGGGCAACAAGTGTCTCCAAGATGGATTTCAGACAAATGAGGAAAAATGAAAAACCTGAAAAAGCATGGAGAGAAAAAGCCTGACATTAAATAAGGAGACAAAAAAACCAACTGTAATGTCAAGTATAGACTGAAGAGATCAAAGGTAAAGCAGCTCTGTGATAGACAAGGAACTGTGCTGTGCTTCAGAACAGCAATGCTCAGAAGAAGGCAACTCACTGGCCCAGGCAGCTTTTTCCGTTGGTTACACTCGGCCTGCACGTCAAAAGGAGTTGCTTTTTGCTGCCAGCACTGGAAGCTCAAAGCAGAACCTACAGATCAAACTGTTTTCTTCTTGCTTCAGGCATCAGCCCTAAAAATAAAATGACCCTAGAGGACTCAAAAGCTGGCTTGCTATTTTGGCTGATAGTACCTGAAGCAGGATAGCAAGGCTTGTGCTTGTTCTTCTGCAGTTCTATGGTCTCTGTGGGCTTACAGACAACAAAAATGTATCCCCAGACATGAAGGGACTTCTTTCTTACATGGGTTTGCATTATATTAACACCTTCTTCCTGGAGGAGAAGAGTGATTCTTACAACTTATTCTCTCCTATCTGAACAAACAGTACCAAAGGCTCAGTGGACATAGAGAACTGTGACTAACATCAGTGAGTGATCACAGTACCAGGCCACACATCTGAACTGAGGCTGTGAACTTTCCAATAAAAGCAACAGCACAGCTATGTACATAAAAAGGACATTTCTACCTTCACAATGTTTCAGGCTGAACACATGAGGAAGTGTCCCCTATGGACTAACATGATAAAGTGCTCTATAGTCAAATATCTAGTTTGCAGAGGGAGGAAAGATGGTCTTGTGCATAAGCACAGCACTTTGAGTCATTGTGCTGAATCCTGGCCTTGCTGTGGCCCACAGTCATCCTGTGAGACCCCAAGCAAGTCTTGCTTTAGCTATGTAGTACTTCTGAAATCACTACAGAATGTAGTGATTTATTTCTAATATTTATTTTTTTTTAAGCAGCACACAGCAGTTTACATTCAGAGAACTTTAGAACTCATTTCTGCCTCTTTGATCTCCAGTCTCAACTTTTTCTGGCAAAACAGCAATTAGAGCACAAGTGCTGAGCTGGCTCTTTGCTGCTGCCCGTGCCCTATCAGACTCAGAAAATGATTGTGACTCAGTCACCTAAGCTGCATTCTGTTTATTCATGTGTAAACTGGGAATCATTATAATTGCTTTCTAAGCATTAATTGATTATTCCTCATAGCACTACTATAGAATTCCTAGAACAGAAAGGAAGAAAACCAACAAGAGGAGCAGGCAGCACCAAAACCTGCAAATTGCTAGTAATGTTTTGTTCACTTCTCTTTTTTTTTTCTTCTTCTGAGCACTAACATGGGAGAATTCCTTTCCACTCATGTCCTGACTTCAGCACGGTGTGTCATGGTTTACTCTGTGACTTCTCAACTTTCCTCTGTTTAGATACAGCTCCACCTCAGCAGTGAAAGTCTACATTCCCAGGGAGGGCCAGCATGGTTTTTCCTGACTTCCATGAAGACAATGAAGATATGTCCATTTACATCACTACCTATATTCACTTAAATCAAGGAATCTTCTATCTTTCACTATCATTAGGGGGCAAGATAGTCAGATGAGTACCAGGGGGTGACTCATGAATTTCTGGGTTGGATTACCACCTTCAACTTCTTTATGCACCTGTGTATCTCCAGCCACTGCTCTCACATACATAGGAACATTTTCTCCAGGTGTCTGAAGTTTTCCTGTACCTCTGCACATCTTCCTACCTGTTGGAGCAAGAGGCTAGAAAGCAACTGTGAGCAACATACTGATTTTTATCAAGAGATATTATTCTTGGGGATGAAGTGTCTTGGGTGCAGTATGGATGGATCAGCAACTAAAATCCCAGAGCAGGTAAAAAGCCAAGTCAGAGTGGCTATAGGTGTGTTACACAGGCAGATTAACTTCACACCCTTAATCACTTCCAGCAACCAAAATAAAGCACAGATAAGACTACAAACCTCAGGTTTGGTTATTCCTCGGGCAAAAAAAATCCTAACAGAAAAAAACATAAGCCAGAAAATGCAACCTTTGTCAATCACTTCTATGGGAAGAGGCAGGTATATACTATAGCTTGACAATGCAAACTGTCTTCTCTCCTCTAATGGAGTACATGCTTAGCTCATTACAAATACTGCTTTACAAAGTAATAGGGTTACTTTTGATTTTTATGGTGTTAGGCTAGAATTATTTTACTATCATAGTCATCTAGTCACAGGTCAGTTAGTCACACAATAGCAACTGTTATCACAGAAGATTAACTGGAAATATGGTCTGCACATTTTACTCCTGAAAAATCAGTTTCCTCTCATTTCATGTAGGAACACAGAAACATACTGAAAGGACAAAAGGAACATTCAAACACAATAAGCAAGGCTAGCTAGTAAAGATTCCAGCAGATGTTCTCAGCACAGAACTGTCACACCTGAAACCCAGAAGTTTCTCACAGCAGAGGAGCAAGATGTTTGGGAAAAGTACACAAGTGAAAAATCAGACATTTCTGGTAGCAGGCAGCTAGCTGAACACTCATTTCTCCCCTCAGAGAATGTTTTCATGGAAAATCTGACTCATCTGGCAAAGACTGTTCCAAGACAGTGATACTGAGTCATAAAGCAAAGCCATAGCTACCATACAGCCTGATCCAATGCCCCTGAAGTCAATAAGAAAGCTCTGGAACAGGCTCATACAAATTAAATGAAGTTCGCAGCAGAGCTGTTATTAGCTCAGACCCACTGGAGGAGCTGGCAAGGAAAAGCTGCTGCTGCTGCTTTCACCAAGACTCTTCTCTCACTATTATCAGTGTCATTTCTGTCCAAGGTTGTTCTGCAAATTGACACAGGCATCAAACTGAAGAGTGTTCTTTGGTCTTTGTTGTTTGAAGAGAAGGGGGAAAAAAAACCCTAACAAACCAGTTTCACAGCTGTAGGTTGAGCATGAAAAATGTGGCAGGTGACAAGAGGGTCACCACACTGTGAGTGTCTCTGCTTGACAGTCTATGGGCTTGGGTTTCTGTTACATTGTGTAAATTTGGTGTTGGTAAAACAGGGGAAATGCTGGTCTATTTAAATCCTGGCATCAGGAGCAGCAACAGCTAGCACTTAATGGGAAAAAATATTCTTCCTCAGATGAAGAAGGGAACAAAAATCTACATAAAAGACAAACAGTAACAGAAAACAGAGGTGGTAAGTCTGATTGATGTAAGAAGATATAAGATAGATATAAGACAAATGTAAGGATATAAGAAGAAAGAATATAAGATGATGTAAGTATCTGGGATATAAGAAGGAAGAAGCTCCAGAAGGGGCATTGAACAAGTCTAATTGATCTCTTGATGCAAGGCACCCCCCCTTAAGTCAGATATCTCTTTCAATAGGGGATAGGGACCAAAAAATAACAAAACACAACAATATGCCTGTTCAGGAGGACAGAGAAGAGACTGACACAAGATTGTATGTTGTATGGAAAAAGAAAAGGAGCCTTTGATCTCCACCTCTCAGCTCTCAGTTTAGATGCAAGACAGTAATAGCAGAGGTGGTAACAGCTTCTTGTTCTGTGATGCACAGCTCTCACTTGGAAGGGCCCTAGGGAGGTGAGGCGATAACGCAACCACCATCTACAAACAGGGGCACCAGTAACCCTGCCTTTGATGCATTCCCATTGGAGACCATGGCCAGGAAGGCACTGAATACAAAGAGAGGATAGGAAGAAGAAATTATTTAATTAGCTATACACCAAAGCCTTGGTAATAAACAAGAGGAAATGGACTTAGTCATTTATGAGCACTAATTTGACCTAGCTGCTGTTACAGAACCTCACAGAATGATATGCATGACAGAATGTTTAAATCAATGGTTACAATCTATTTAGATAGGGCCCAGGTCTTAGAAGAACACAAGGAGTGGAAAAGATGACCAGTACGTGTAACTAAGTCACTAACAGTGAAAACCCACTGTCCTGAATGCTTCTTACTTGATGATCCTGATAAAGCAACAAGATGACATATTAGCTGACATCTCTTCCCATCATGTTAGAAGGTAGGGTGGCAGATGCCAGACCTGGTTGCTTACAAGGTGTAGGATGAAAAGATAATCTACTAACTCAAGGCCTCCCATATGAGAGGTCGATGCTAACCCCTCTTAGAGCTGCTAGATATCCAGCTGCAATCTGTCAGGGTGGCAGAAAATCACAGAATCACAGAACATTAGGAGTTGGAAGAGACCTTGAAAGATCATCTAGTCCAACCCCCCTGCCACAGCAGGATTCCCTAGACCAGGTCACACAGAAGCACGTCTAGATGGGTTTTGAATATCTCCATAGAAGTAGACTCCACAACCTCTCTGGGCAGTCTGTGCCAGTGCTCTGACACCTCAACTGGGAAAAAATTTCTGCGTGTATTCACACGGAATCTCCTATGCTTCAGCTTACAGCCATTGCCTCTTGTCCTGTCACTGGGCTTCACTGAGAAGAGCCTGACCCCATCCTCCTGACACACACCCTTCACATATTTAAAAGCATAGATGAGGTCACCCCTTAGCCTCCTCTTCTCCAAGCTAAAGAGACCCAGCTCCCTCAGCCTTTCCTCTTTTTTGAGATTGGTGAATACAAAACTAAAGGAATCATATGAACTCAAAACATGGAAACATACAGACAACATGAGTTTATGGAAAGCACAGCCTACCAGAACTACTTATTTTCTTTTACAAGATTATAAATGTAGCTAATAATGTCAATAGTTTATGATCAGATTTCTAGGAGGTATTTGAAATTGGATTTATAGAGAATTGAAAGTTATACAATGGATCAAAATGCACAGGTCTGTTGTACCCTTTGGCTTTACAACACATGGTGCTAACAGGACTGGTAACTGCAGTGCAAGGGAAGAGCTGACCATCAACAAGGGAGTGCACAGCAAGGCATCCTGCCACTTTCATTACAGCAGCACCACTGCTAAGGCTATTTACAGCCTTTGTGTGGGCAGTTTCAGACACAGCAGGAACAAGAATGGTCTGAGCTTAACTAGCTTTTACAAACACAGCAAAGCATATTTACAAGCCTAGTTCATTGTCTCCACAATTCCTTCTCCTGGAACAATCACCTGAGGAACAGCAACACGAAAAGAAAATGCCTTCCAAAGCCACCATGCTTCTCTGAGGCTAATTAATAACTATGCTGTCCTTGGGTAGATCCTGATGGTGTCCCATATCCATAACAATACTACATCTCCATTTGTTGGTATAAAACAACCAAGTTTTTCATTTGGTTGAAGCCATACCCATTATTTGCTGCCATAGCTTGCTCAGCTCTGAATATAAGGATCTAAGAAGCTATGAGGCTGATATCATTGGTATCAGAAGGTCTTCCAGAGAGTAAACCAAAAGCCTTTGTGTAGTGATTCATACAGTGCTTTCTGCTGAAAACTGTGGAGGGCAAGAAGTGGCAATCATCATTCACTGACCTTCTAGCATGCATGTCATGCAATGACCTTGACCTTGTTTTTAACCTCTTACATACCATGCCTTGATGCCAACCCTGCAGGGTTATGCTAGTTAAAGCTTCAGTGATTATTTGGAAGTGACAGATGGAGTGTCAAAGTAAACAGCATCTGTCCAAAGGGCCCCAGTAGGTGACGCTTCATGGAGTATCTCCTGAACATCTGCAGTAATTGAATGCTTAAGCTGAACAAAATTTAATTTTGCAGGCTGTGTTGAATCAGGTACAGTTCACTGCACAGGCACCCTTGATCTGCTCTGCACTCCTAGAAAATACTGTTGCTTCTCCCTATGCCCTCTTCACCTTGAACTTCAGAACTGTGCAAGCTTGTTTGTTCAAAAAATAGGCATTTAGTAGCTAAACACCCACTTTGGCTTCCAATGAAGTTGTTCCCCATGTCTGAAAGGAGACTACAAACAGCATTTAAAAGCATGCATCTCTTCTCAATTCATTTATGGAAGAGGTAGGCTATTTTACTGAAGTGAAAAGCATTTCGGTTGTCTTTGTTTCTTGCAGAACTCACTAATAGTATCTTAATAAACTTGGGTTCCGAGTGAATCCCAGGCAGGTTGAAAACCATCAGGAGATGTTGTTACTCAAGAAATGTTACTGATGGGAAAAAGCACAAAGAAAGTGAGAAGTGGGAAATGCCTGAAATTTATCAAAGTGGGAAACATTTGAGTTTGATAGTCAGAAATCTTAAACAGCCCGGTGCAGGGGTGAAATACACTCCTTTGCCTCCCATGGAAGGGAGGCAAAGCTCAGCAAGTCAGTAGCAAAGACGCAATAGTGACCATTTCACTTTCTTCCGCTTACACACACCTTGGGTGGGATTCACCATTCACTCCTTCCTAGTTGTGGTGTTCTCAGCAGCTGGAATTGACATGCCCTGTAGTTCACCTGACTCATTCTCATTGGGAGAAAAGTTATGAGGATGTTAGCAAATTGAAGAAGAATTTGTGACCAGTACAAGCTGAAAAAGCAGCCATGGAGTCAAGCCAAGCAGTGAGGAGGCAGACAGGTCTGTAGAGAGGAGACACCACTTCTTGAAACAGATGATGGCTGTCAGACTGATGTAACAAGCCTTGCTGAAATACTCATGGACCTTACACTGTAGCCACAGTTTCCTGGTTACAGAAGAAAACAAACCACCATTGATATGTCCTTTCCAAGACAGGAAGGGGCAAGAACATTAAAGCCCTCTGCTGCACAGCAGAAAAATGTTTTTATGGGGGGGCAGTTTTCTCATGGCCCCAAATATCTGGTAGCCCTGATCATTCTGAACAGGTGATGAGATAAATGTTCAGCCTTTGGAACTTATTAGCCAGAGAGCAAGGTTCTCACATGGAGGTTACTATATAATATTGGATTATGGTGTCTATTACATTGCATTGCTGATAGGGGTTTTCATTGGTTTTCATGTTCATTGCTCAGCTTTCCATAGTTTATATTACTTTCTTCTATCTATCCAATCTATCATGTTTCTGAGGCGTCTGTCACTTTGGGATCCTTTTTCTATAAGCAATTATATATTTACTACATACTGGACAGATTCTCCAGTTACCTGTCAGCAGTGGTTGCTTCCCTCTTATTCTATTGGGGAACTCAAAGGAGATGCACTCTTGATTTAATCCTTTGCCAAAAGCTGAGGCTGTTGGTCTGGAAATTCCATGTTTTGTGCTCCCTCTTCTTACTCAATGGTTTCTCCTTTTCCAGCTACAGTGCAAAAGTCTGCAAGTCATACAAGAAGAAGGTAATTCATTATTTTTTAGTTGACAAAGTTGAGGGTAAGAAAAAGGCTGAAACAATGGAAATGCTGATCTCATTCTAAATCATGAATTACATTTAATTTTCTGTCAGTGTTTGTTCATTGCTCACTAAACCTGAAGTGTTTGCACATCTAGTGTGACAAATTCAGAGCCATAAATGTCAGCAGGGGTCATAACTGGAGAAGGAACAGAAAATGAACTAATGGTTGGAGTCAAGGTTGGTCTATGCCCACAAGTCACATTCAGATATCTTCAAGTCTCATTGCAAAAGTGTGATCACACTTAAAAACACTCAGAAAATGTGCTCTCCTAGACCTGACATACTGGGACTAATATTGTCATGGCCAGCTCAATTTTGTCTTACCTCTGAAATGAAAAGCTTTTGATTCTGGACATATTTTGCATAATTCTGTATTTTAAAAGAGTAACAAGATAGACTTCTCCATGTGATGAACCCTGGACCCAATACTCACCAGAGTAAATCCTGCACCAAATACCCTTTTGGATAGACAGAAAAACTCAGGAAGGAAGGAAAGAGAAAAAAAGAAAAAGGCTGTGAGAAGGAAGGGAAAGCACAACACGTGAAATACGTGAACGGGGGATGGGAAGAGGGAAGATGGAATTAAGGCCATGTCAAAGGACTCTGCTTTCCCCTCTATTTCGTTTGGAGAGAAGATTAGGTTACTACAGTTCAACAGGACTCAGTTTGCTTATTGCTTTGGGCATTAAGAACTTAATGCAAAAGTAATGAAGTTAAACCTGTGGCATAGATAATGGTCATTAGCAGCCTTCTTTCCCTGTCATAAACCTGACCCTTGTTAACTCCTATTTTATCTTCCTACGCAGATGATTCTGAGTGGGGCAGGAAGCATTCTCTATTCTGTCCAATTTGGGAAAAAAGTCAGCTTGTGTCTCTGCACTGATGTTTTCTAAACTGAATCCCCTCTCCCCCACACCACAGCCCAGGTTGTGTTACAAACCAAAAGGAGACACTGGGAAGAAAGAGCAGAACTGGAGCCCTTGCCAGAAAAAGTGTAACTTGTAGCAGGGAGGAGAGCTTCAAGAGGTCAGTTAAGACTGAAATCTCCTAAGAGGAGGATGTTAGGGAAAAGGCAAAGATTAAAAACTTCTAGGAAGAAACAAAGCCAATTCACTGCTCAACCCCTTCCATTTCTGCCCTCTACCTGCAACATCATGGAGCTTTTCCCTCACTCACTGACTAAGCCTTTTCAGAGTTTATTGACTGAGGACAAAATTGGCCCTGCAAAGTGATGCTTTATGGCTGCTGCAGCATTTCTGTGCTCTGACAAAGGGAATCCTTTGACCCAATTCTGTCAAGGAACATCTATCCTGGATGAAAGATATTGGAAGAGACCAATACAACCAAATATTTTCATTCTTTAGTAGCTACCCAAAACTCAAGTTTTCTTTCACCAGGGACCCAGAAAAAATCATAACTATAGCCAAATGGAATCCATTTTTCATGGCTGTATGGGAAAAAACTCATTGTCACCTAGGTCTGAAAAGATGCTCTAGCTCATCTGCTTTTTACATGTTGCCTAATAATAATGGTCAGGCTTTTTTTCCTCTGGGAATTATGGGGGGACATGAAGAAACTTAAGTTATAAATTGAGGTGTCCATGACACTGACTATCCACAAATGGCAAAGGGCTATACAGCAGCACAGACTTTAGAGATAAATTAATCAATGTTGAGGTTTCATTGCCAAGTGAATGCAAACATATAAAAAAATCAGTACTAGAGCCCTCAAGCCAATTGTAAAATTGCATTACCTTCAAAGGAAGGATCATCTGGCCCTCAGACTGAAAATGCTCCATAATAGTATCAGTCATCACAAGAGTTACACCTATATTTGAGTAACAGGGAGTGGATTAGTCATCACCTGATGAGCAAACAAAAAATGACATTTTGGGTTATAGTCCCAGAGAATTATCTCTTTTCCTGTAAATTCACCAGAAGGGAGGAAAACCACAGAATAAAATCTCAGCTTGGGGTAATTTTGAATTTCTTGTACAGGACATTGCTGAATAGACAGATAAACCGATTAAATTTTAAGGTGTAGAAGCCAATATGACTGCTTGAATCATCTCCCAATCTCCTGTTCAGATTCTCATCTCCTTTATTTACACAGACATATGTGATTTTGTTGCCAGCTGGTGATTTGGCAATAAAATGAAATCTGAGCCTAATGTGCCTAGAAGATCTGTTTGGAAAAAAATAAACCCAAGATAAAAAAAAACCCAACTAAGTAGTAGTTGTTTATAGAAACATTCCGGTACCTTTGATCCTTTCTTCTGTTCTGCTTCAATATGCTTGAGTAAAAAGAAAATACGCTGTAAATTTCAGAGAGCAGCATGGGGGCTCCTATGTTTGTGTTGCAAAGACAGACTGAAGCCTTTAATCAAGACAAACTCCTGTAGGGCAAATTTCCCAATCCAGCATTAGTGTGGTGGTGTTGCTAGGTGGATCCTCATCCAACCAATCCACAGTGCTTGCAACTTGTCTGCCCTATTTCTGTGGCAGGGCAGCCCTGCAAAATCATTTGGGCACAAGAGAAGGTGGGGAGACGAGAAGGTGGCACACAAGGAATGAAGGCATAAGGTAATAAACACCTGAACACATGGAAAAATAATGCTGGACACATAAAATGGCTGAGAAACAGAACTAGCAATACCAAAGCAGAGATATAACTATTGCAGAAAATATAACATCCATATGAAGAATGTTTCTCATCTCCACAACCCCGAATAAAAACACTGCTTGACCTTTTCTGTACATACACATGTCAAACAAATATGCACATACTGCTCTTTAAAATCTGATATTTATTATCTCTCACATCAAAGCCTGACTGCACATGGACAGATCCTCATGGAATATGAGCATGCAATAAGCACAGAAGAGGGGGAAAAAGGCATTAAAAATGCCTTCTTATAGAGGTCCCAGACAGGTGATAATACCTAAAAAGAGTGGATGCTTTTGCATGTGAAATTGCTGTAATAATTAGATTTAAAAATCAGATGTGCAAAGGCACCCTGAAGGGCTGTCAGGACACCACCCTTGTAATATAGAATTTATCACCAAGATTCAGCTAGTGTCTTTGTAGGAAAACCAATAGCTTTCCAAATGATTGTCCAAGGTATGTAGTACTATGCCATGCTACAAACTGAAGTTTGTTGGGAAATACAATGAAGTATTCAAATAAGAATAGGCTTTAAAATGCAAGAGGGTTTCCTTTAAAACTTGTTTTCAAGCAGTGTAATAATGTATTCCTTTCTGACCAAAAACAAGTCCCTTTTCTCAGAACAGCTGTGAATATACTCAGTTCATTCTGAATTCGCTACTATCAGGTAAATATTTACAGTTAGAAACTCTCAACAAAAATATCAGAAAGAACTCCAGAATGGCCAAAAGAAAGTGTCCTTTGCCTCTGCAAGTATCCCATGTGTAACAGATAAAAAGTAAAATCATTTTTAAAATAGAAGTTAGAAATCCTCCCCACACCCCTGGTTGATGGAGAATAAGCAGATGCACTGTAACCCAGCATCCAGTGTACCCAGGAGTCACGGCAGAACACATGGAGAAATGGACCCTGCTGGGGCTACTGCAGTACGAACAGGTTTCATTTAGGTGCCTCCTCACATCAACACAATGGAGATGGTGTCAGGAAATCCCACAGTGGCCACTTGATGTATCTACATGGATATTTCCAAAGTCTTCTCCATGGTTCCACACTTCTCCTAGGTCAAGTCTTTGAATGCAGTTGGTGTTCCATGGAAAGGTGGACTAGTTCATGTTCTCTCAGTTAAGGAGCCGCAGGGCAGAAGTGGCTGATTGTTACTAGTTTAGATGTAGCAGGAATTTGGGCCTTCTCCAGATTTGTGAAGACAAGAGGAAGATGTGCAAATTCATATAGTCATCCAAAGAGAGTAGGAGCTTCAAGGTAACTTCCTCGTCCACGTGGAGGAGCTTAAAGCCTGCTAAGAAATTCCCTCAGCCAAGTGTTTGGGCTCCCTGCACTGTAGTGATTTCTGCAGCCTTCTCTCTATTTGAAACATGAACAAGTTATTGTTGGCATACAAAGAAGTTGGCAAAGTCTCATCCCATGATTCAGCACATCAAGAAGGAAGATAGCATAATGAATCATTGTGCAAAAAGGTTGCTCAACATGGACTTCAGTCCATATAAAAGCACTGTTGTATTGGAATGGAAATGGCTTTTTCATGGAAGATACCCATCTGCCAAAAAAAAATCATTGTATAACTCATGTTTTATGAGCAGAAGATCCAGAGGCAGATAGAGGCACTGATGTTAGGACCTCGCCTACTGTGACACGGACATATGAGAAGATACTTTGGTTTGCCAGGATGATTTGTTTACAATTGTAACATCTGGTACAGAAGGTTTTGAAAGAGATTCATAAACTGGAAAGAGGAGAAAAGAAGTCCTGCATCTGATTTAAACTTCATTGTGATTTGGAGATAGTCCACTGGAGTCAACAGAGATAACCTGGCACAAAACCATCTTCAATGCAAGGAGAACCAGAGGCAAAGAGGGTCAATGTACAGAGCCTTAGTGCATTTCTTTATCCAGCCCATAGGAAAGCCTGCAACACTTCAGACTACTTCAGCTCTTTTCATCATACTATGGTCTTTTCGCACCTATGGCATTGCCCAACAGCCCCCATCCCCAGAAGCTCCTCCCTGAGTGCTCTGACTGGCTCAGACTTTGGCATCCTAGAGGATACAAACACCCCACCCCATAAGGAACCATGCCTTTGGTCTGATACACCACTTCTATCTGCCTTGGGAATAGCTTCCCAGTTTGCTAACTGGTTGTGTTGACCTGGTCTCCATAGGAAGAGCACGGTCACCACCTTCTTCTCAGCCTTTCGTCCTCTCTGGCAAGAAGACAGCATCACTCCTAAATGAAAACCTCCAAAGCACTCTTCTTTTAATATTCAATAAATCATCCAGCCTTTAAAAGCACATCTCAATAGGGGCATTTTGTTGAAAGAACTGATATCCTTAGAAAGGAAAACCTTCTATTTCGGGATTGTCAGCCTGCCATAGGATCATGGACTACCACTGAGAAACCTGGCAAACAAGAGTAAGAAAAGCAAGTTCACACATCCCATAAGGGTGTTCATTTGAGGGGCACTTCTGAAGGGAGAGAGCACTGCCTCTGGGAAAAAAACCCAGGAAAATGGAAAGGCACTGGGCTTTCTTCCTAACAATTCTTTGTGAACTGATACTGCACAACCACCAGGCAGCACACCCTGTGCCCATCGAGGGAACAGCAGCCAAGCACCATGGGCCTGAGCCCAGCGACTGCTTTCCCTGCAAAGCCACCAGGCTGTCACCAGACAGTGCTGGGAACTGACCCTGGCCAGACTTGCCATGATAAGCCAAGGAGGAGAAGCTCTGCAAAGGTGTGCATATCCCTCTGCAGCCTTCAGGTGTCCAGTCCCCATCCTCTACTTCTTTTGGTGTAAAAAATTGTTTTCAATGCCCTGTTTAACTTCTGGTTTCCCTCCCTGTGTTCCTTCTGCTTCAGCTTCCTCCCTGCAGGCTCCCTGCTTCCAAGCCCAAAGAGCTGCTTTGTCACCATTTTTCATACTTTGTTTTCCTTTTATACCTGTTGACTGTCTCTGATGTTATTAGTACTATTTAATAAATGTGTGAGATTCAGGCAGTGAGGGGACACTTTTAGAAATACTGCAAATAGCTCAAACTTTCACCCTACACACCTCCAATTCTGGGAGCCCAGAAGTGAGGCAGCAGTTAAGGGCCACAGTCACTTGTATTGGCAAACCCGTCTTTCATAAGCATGTAATTTAGATTTAATAATATGCTTAATGAATGGTAATTAAAAACAAATTACAATTAAAACACTATTTAATGAGGTTTAACAGTGATGTGATAGATATGTATCTATCACCAAGTTCAACTTCAATAAATATTTTCTTAATAACAAACTGGCATTTAATTAGTATGGGAAAAATGTTGCTGTTAAATGTAAATTAAATTAAAATATACTTAGGGCACTTACCCACTTAATAGTATGTGTTAATGAAAAAAATATTTTCAAGGCTTGTTCATTCATTCTTTTTTTTTCTTTTTTTTTTTTTGTTAATGATTACAAGAATTAAATAAAAGGAACTTAATGAATTGCAGTATTTGAAGACACGATCCAGCCCTTCACAGAAACACTTAATTGATTTAAGTTTCCTGCCCCACAACATCTACACTGTGACACATGTAAATGAGCAAACAACTTGGCTAGAATTTGAAGTTTGAGATTTAACAAGTGTAACAGTGTACAAAGTCACACTCAAAATTCCCACCACACCTTTCCCACTAACCTTTCCATGTCATTTTATGATCCCATTATCATAAATATCTGAGCACCTGCCAACAGTTTTCAAATAAGGATAAAGTGTTTTCTTTCTTCCTGCAGATATAAAGTTTGAATATTTCATAGATCTTTATTTGCTTACTGGGAGAGGGCAGGAGAAGTTTACTATTTGGGGCTTAGCATATGTCAACTATTTTGTTTGAAACTGAGGTTTGTGAAATCTTTATTTCTCATAAAAGGTATTTCAGTAGCTTAAGCCCTGATCCTATCTGCCTGCTGGGCTCCTGAGACTCCCTGCAAAGGTTGATACTTTAATTGCTCCACCACTCATTATGACTTAGACTAAATTCAAGTAAAACATTTTATATTGGAAAAATAGCTTTTAGGAGATTACAAATTTTTTTTGCAGAAAACATGGATCCTTAAAACATTTAGTATTTTTGATCAACTGGTTGGGACTGGGAAGGATTCATTTTGACAGAGCCTGTGGAAACACAAAATAAAACCTCAAAATATTTTATAATTCCCTCTTTACACTATTCTTTACTGAGTATTTCAGGATTATAACTGGGAAAAAACACAAATCAAAATGTTTTTCTCACAGACTGGACTAGGTCTCTTTCTTTTGTGTCTCACAGTATCTACCAGAAAGGGCTGGTGCACAAGGATTTAACAATAAGCCAGATTTAGAGTATAGATGCAAAGGTTTCCCTAAAGCAACAAATATTACTGTTAATGTTTCATTCTGCACAACTTCTGTCCATAATGCCATCGTTGTATAGCAACATGTGTCATATACACAGGTATGATTTTTATTATCCTTGACAGGATGTAACATAACTGTTTGCAGACAGAAACAAGCTTTTAAGAAAAAGTAGCACAATGTTAACCATAACTTAAATAAAGAAGGAAAATGCATTAGGACAATATTTGTCATGAGTTCACTATGGCTTCCTTTTCTTCTTTGCAAGGGGAAAAACCTTACAAGAACTAGATATTAAAGGTACACTTTCAGCCCTTAATTCTGTTCATCTTGAAGACCACATGAAGAACAGGAGATATAATCACAAACCTGGTGTCTCTGGATAGTTTCCCACTCAATCCCACCAGCAGCTGCTTGGCTTAAACCTCTTCTTTTTCCCTTACATATCACAAGCAGACTATAATGAGGACTACTAGTTTTAAATGTCAGTTATTTTCTGTTGGACTTAAAATGTCAATCTTGGTTTCAAGTGATTGGTTGAAGATTGCACAGCATTATTGCATAAAGCAAAAGAACCAGCTATAGAAAACTGGTAACAGATAAACAATATGAGAATGAGTTACTGACTATATCATGTGATATTATGCCACACATACACAGAGAACAATAGTGTACATACCCAGCCGATGCATGATTGATCCTGAAAGCTTGGATATATTAGCTGCAGAATGTGAAGGATGATTTCCTGGCATGTTCCAGCTTTAGATCTGATGCAGATAACACTTAGCATAAAATAATGCTCCTGTGATTCCAGATTTCAAGCATTTCACAATCCATGGCTAAATGTGACTTCCTGGGTGAAACAAATGACTTGATTAAGGACTTGCTAACATTGAAAGAGAACTGACTTCATGAATTATGACAGGTCCTACTGTACATGTCACACTGTATCAGAGCTGAAAGCAAAGATACTGTCCTTACTTCAGAAAAACACAAGTATTTAGCGAGGGAAATACCCACTCCACAGCAGTAGGCACAGGGAGAGCCTGGTTCCAGCAGGCAGAACAGAAATTCACATCCGGTTTTCCAGTCCAGTGGTTTTATTCCTAGTGCACAGGGGTGGCTCTTGTATGTCTTACAATACTTTTACTTGGATGGAGCAAAAAAGATTTAACTTGAAAAAATGAATCTGGGTATCCTACAAAATCAATAATTAAACTGTTACACTTTGAAGATGACAATCTTCCTACACTTTCTCCATTTAAACTGCTTCCTTAGAAGCCAGAAAAACCCAACAGGGACCTTAAAAACGTTATTTATAGTATGAATTATTAGATGATGGTGGACATGTCCCAGTCTTCCACCTGGTTTTGATGCCAAGACCCCAAGTACAACATAACCTGCAAGACAGTGTCACCTTGTCCACAGTCATCTCAAGAAAGCTTCCAGTCACAGACTGCGGAGTTGCCCTCCGAGAAGTCTGAGGGAAATCCATTGGGTTTTGGCTCTGTCAGTACCTGATGAAGTAACTATGGTGGTTCAGATGAAGCTGGAAGTCAAGCAGATGTGTCTTCCTAATGACCTGAAGGCTTTCAAAATTTCCACTGAAGTTGTAAGAAAAGAAAAAGGAGATGGAAAGCACAAGAACAGAATCCCTGTAAAATAGTTTGTTCGGGGTTGGTTAGAGTGCACCAAGCCTGGTAGTCATTCTGAGCCAGGAGAACTGATGCTCCTACCAAGGGGAGAAGAAACTACTATAGCTGATGAGCTCAAAGATCTAAAGTCAGGAACTATTCCTTCCTTCCTCAAGTATTTTTCCAGCACAAATGGCAGAGAGGTGCTGAATAAAGAAAGACAGTGCTTTAACACTCTCATCTTGTGGCTAGCAGTCTGGCATCTCTGGTGATGCTCAGTGCAGGCTGAGACAAACAGGAGGCCCACGCCAAGTTGTCTTGCAGTCAGTGGCCTGTTGCCAGAGTGTCATTTTTCAACAGAAAGGACACAATACGAGCAGTCTGGCTGAGAATGAATAAAAATGTCATCTGTGTTCCCTCCACTTCAAGGGCCTGGGCAGTATTGTTCTCCTCGTGTGCAGTACCATCCCAACTGATCCCACAGACACACCAGAAAGGCTTCTCAGGGACCTATTGGTCAGTCTTCCAACCTTGACAAGGAACTCACATTTATTATTACATTTATTAGCTTTTATAGCAGTGATTTAAAAGGGTTCATTTCTTTCATGAGCTGATGATGGTTTATTTTTGCCTACTGGAAATTTGTCTCTTCTTTCACCCAGCAAAAGCACAAGAATTAGACAATGAGGCAGCATGGAAAAGAAATATGTTTAGCAGAAATAGCAAACCATCAGATTTGCACATTGCTGGAGATACAAAAGGAAAGATGATTGAGAAAAGGCTGCAAAGCCAAAAAAACACTGACAAGATTTATCTGCCATCTGCGAAAAAGAAAGAAGCAAACAGAAATAATAAACACCAGAAAGAAGCAAACAGAAATAAACACCAGAAAGGAACAAACAGAAATAAACACAGGCATGAGAAGGCAAGAGGAATGAACTGTGGGTTATCATCATGGGGGACCTTTCACTGGCTGAATTCTGAAGACTTTATCAATATGGAGATGCAGGTTTTGAAACAGAGCATAAGTAATTTCTGTCCTCCATAACTATGGCTGAATGTGCACAGTAACACATCTCGGGCCCTAAGCCAGAAGAAGCATACAAGAGGTATCCAAGGAGCATAATAATCACAGCTGGCTTTTATGCATTTCCCTAGAGAGGGGTCTCCATCTTTGACTGGCCATTTACACACTATCTGCATGTGCTGTTAGGACATAATGTTGGACTAGTCAGTTGGGCAAAGTGAAGATGGCATTTATTTATTTATTCTATTTTTTCCCCTAGAAAGACAGGATTCAGGATACTAAGCACTTCTCAATTCTTCAGAGTTCAGCTACCTCCTAAAGACCTCAATGGGTGTTGGAGATATGGAGAAACATGCAAGAAAAAAACCCCAGACAAATGGGCTGTACCACGTGGAACAAATGGGAAAGAGTAGCAGGGAGCTGGGGAAAGAGTAAAGTTCCCTTTGCCATCTCAGTGCATTCCTGACAACAGCTACAGTACCATGCTGACACTGTCCCACCCAAAGGAAAGGCAGACCTGACGACACAGCAGCAGAGCTGGATTCAGCATCCAAGCTGCACAAACCACACATATGATACATCACTTAAAAAATGACTGCAGAAAGAAGTTACTATAAAGTTTCCATTCCGAAGCACTAAAATCTTACATTTGCTTATTAAATTTCAGCTGGGGCCCCAGGCAATTCGGAGAGCACAGGTCTAGCTAGTGCATTTTGCTTTGCTTACTGCTACTGACACACAGCAGTAACTTACAGAAAGAAACTGCAAAACCTAGGACTTTAATCTTGGCTAATCATCCCTTCCACTTCTGGCTGTCAGAGTAAAACTGACAGCACAGTTCAGGTTTTGGGTTGTTTTGTTTTTCTTTTGAAAGCATTATGGGACTGAGGAACCAAAGCAGAATAGCATATCCTCTGCTAAAGAGCCCTTGGTTCAAAGGTGAGTTGAGACAGTGGCAGGGTTTTCATGTATTTTGTAGACCCCAATCAATAGAACCCAATGAGTCCAATTGGAAGGTCAGTACTCTCCAGGGGCTGCTGGGAGTCTGTGCTGCTCCTCCTCACTGGTTCTTTCCCATGGCTGTATGCAGAGACATGTGGCACCCGATGTGCTGGGACCATGTCAGTCCTGAGAAATGCCTGGGCAGCCTGGAGCTCCGACCCATGACCTCTCTTAGCCATGCACACAAGAGGCTGAGTGCTGTGTTAGGGCTCTGCTCCTATGGGAATGCTGCAAAATGGGGCCTGAGATAATGAAACTTGTTGCAGTTACAGTTCCTGCTCTTTGGCATTCAGTTTAGACTGCACAGACTTGAAAGGCATGACCCTTTTTCATACAGTGTTGCTGTAATGCTCAGCAGAGCAAGGAAGGATGAGTCTTCTAAAATGTTCAATAAAAATCTGATTCCCCATAAGCTAGACTTTAGGGGCAAAGGAGTTGCCAGCACTAAGTGCTCAAAATCTGTCAGGTCTCAGAAAGGCCTGAAATTGGCTTGAAAACCATGGGGAAAAAAAACCCCAAAACAATAAGAAATGTAAGGGACTTCTTATTTGGTTTTTTATTTTGGTGCCTGAGGCATAACCACATTATGTTTCAAGCTCTCTTTCACCACACCATGAAGCCTAGGGTTTGCACCTCTGTAAAGAAGAAATGTGCTGGGGTTTGTTTTTTGTATATTAAAATTGAGAGTTCAAAGAAATAGCAAGATTACAAGAGCTGAGGCTTTAAGAGACTCCCCAAGCATTAATGGAAAGACTCACAGTAAGGTTACCTTCATGTTCTTCCTTCAAGGCCAATAGTCTCCACTCACAGCTGGGGTTCTCCTTTCCTCAGGTAGCAAAACCTACAAAAAAAGGGTTAAACAGGGGCAAAGAGAAACCAACAAGCTTGTAAAAGGTATAGTGAACAAGCAGACTAACATCACTCAGCAACCCCCTAAAACTAACTATACTGGATAATTCATATTTAGCCATTCTTCAGCATTTTCTATTTCCAAAGGTTTGTTCTGGCCACCCAAAACCAGAAATAGCATATCTGAAACAAACAGCAGGAGCAGCACGCTCTGGAATCAAGAGCAGCAGTAGAGCAAAGAGCTAAAGCATACACTTAACCCTGATGAACAGGAGAGTTGAGCATGGGATTAAATATTTTGCTGGACTGAGACCAGGTGAATTCCATAGTTATTGTTATCACTGCTGCTGAGCAGAGAATGCTCAAGCTGGCTCACCTTCTTCGCTGTAACATTGTCATGCAATTTATCCAGAATATATATCCTGGCATTTACACATTTCAAGTTAATGATTCAAAAGAGCAAGATCAGTGACTATCTGATAGTTATGACAAAGCAGAGCAGGTCTGCCTAATATTTTGCACCCCAGGGATGGTTTAGATAATCTACTGTAACTTATGAAAATGGTGCTAAACCCTCAATGATGGAACAGAATGTGCAACAAGTAAACATTAGCAGGAATATTTGGACATACAGATGAGGAGAGTTTAGGCATTCCTGTCTTGTTTGTTTTTAAACACAATGTTCCTGCTGTAAAGACATGGTTAAGAGCAGACATTGACATTCCAAACTCTTTTCTTTTTTTTAAACAGAAAATACTAATACTGGATAATATTACAAAAGACAAGAGGACAGTGCTCCTTCAGAGAAATTTGTTCCTCACTTTTTTAAACCAACAAGCATTTCAGATGTTCAGGAACTGTGACTGTAACACATCTGTATTTTTATTTAATTACCTTTTTCCTAAATGAGATTAGGACATGGCATGTGGTGTCTTTCAAAGCAAACACCTGTAGTTAGGATTAGAAGCTTCACAACCACCACCACTAAAGTTCCCAGGGGTTGGGGAGGTGGTGGTGAATTGTTCAGCTCAGACTCAGGGAAAGCTGGCAACCTCATCAGCAGCCTTATCAAGGCCTTTCCAGATATGAATAGCTTTCCTGTCTGCACATTTTTATATGGATGTATATATATTTATTTATTCATTTTATTTTAAGGCTAGTTCCAACAGGAAAAAAGTAATAGAACAGTGAGAATTTCCTGTGACAGCATAACCAGGAAAAAAAAAGGAAAAAAAAAAGGAAAAAGCCCATTAAATAAAATAACCCTAGACAAAGCCTATGTGAAACTGAAATAAAGCTGAGACACCCCAGGTGCACCGTGGGTCAACTGTCCTTCTTACAGCTCAGAGCTGGAAACATGCCCAGCTTTTGTGAAAGGTCCCAAAGCCACAGGAGAAGGCTCAAGGTGTTGACTGGCCTTGGGCTACACACTTGGCTGCTGCAGAGGCAGCGACCTCTGTTCCTGACACAGGGCTGGCTGAGTTTTTTGTGCTTATTGTTTGGTTTTCAGAGTTCTTCCTTCTGACAGGAAAAAGAACTGCTCAGCAGTTGGGTTTGCAGCCTGACATTTTGGTAACCAGTTTACTTTTGCAGGCTAAACTCTATTTAGGAAATGGATTTAAGCATACTGTTCATACTGGTTTCGTGTGGCTGGAAGATCCAGGAGGCTGCAGGCTGAAGCATAGCTGCAGAGCATGCTGCAAAGCCTGGTCAGTATGCATTTGATCCTATCCTGCACAGGCTGGGGCCCAGGAGAGGGCACCAGGGACTCCACAAGCAATGGACATTCTCTGATCAACATCCCAACAGGAATAAATGACTGGAGTTGGATATGGATCTACAACACCGCTTTATCTCTTCTCTCAGACAAACTCTAGCTCATTTTCTGCAAGCCCTCCAAACTACCTACCACCTGGTTATGATTTCTCCACAGGATGGACAGAAGACCCCAAAGTGGAACTGGATGATGCTGGTCCCACCTCTTGCCATCCTGCTTTGTAAACATTATACCTTCAATTTTAATGGATGATGGAGCAGTGAGAGGGCTCTCTGCCAAAGGTATGGATTAGGGAAGGGAATCCATTTCTCCACATTTCTCCAGAAACAAATGAATCCCATCACAGGGGTAACAACAGAGCAGAGACAAGAGACACTCAGTACTACTAATGCTTGCTTTTTAAATTATTGAATTATTGTTATACTTTGTATTATCCTAGCTCCTGTGGATTCCCTTTGTGAGAGACACCGTGCAAAGCCAGCACAAACAGGTGGCTCTTGGACCAGAGAGTCTTCACCCACAGAAACACTATCCAAACACAAGGTTTGCAGCTCACTGCTTGAGAACTCCCTTTCATGTCAGAATCCACACTGAAACCTTGGCTGTGCAAAGCACCTGAACCCCTGCCCGCTCTCTGCTGCCACCTCAAACTCCCTTCTCCTTCCATCTTCATAAACAATGACTCACCCTCCATGAAGCCCCCTCTGGAGAAACAAGCCAAAGCTCAGCTTTGGCTTTAGGAAATTAAAAAGTAGAGCATCTCCCATGATTGTTCACCCACACCAACCTGCTCCTTCAGCAAGCTGCAAAAGTCTCACTGACATACAAGAAGGTTGGTGCTGAAGGCAGATACTCCATGAGCCAAACTAGAATCACCAAAGACCTGCTGCACAGTGCTCCTATCTCTCACAATGTTTCAGCAGCAGTCACTGTGTCCAGTTCCACTTCAAAGCTACCTCTGAGCTTTCAGAATCGTGGTAAGTGCTCTGTCTGATTACTATGTTTTCAGTATGGTTTTAATCATCATCATTAAGGGACTGAACACAGAGATACAGAAGCATAAACAGAAGAAATAATTATTCCAACCTCTTCACTGGTTTCAGGTAATGGTCACACTATATATTTAAAGCTCAGTTTATGATGGCTTGCTTCAGCATCACATTATCCTGAGTGCTTCTGGTTAAGGCCAACTAAAGGTTAAAGCCTGTAAAGGAGGGGGAAGCATGTTTTGAAATTATTTTAAAGGTTTTTAGTTATTTAAAGTCAGTGCCTGTGACCTGTTACGAGTCAGCAAAGATGAAGACATCTGCCTTATGCTATTCCAGAGTAAACAGATCTGCTGCAGAACTGGAAGACAACTTAAAGTTGGAATTTCAGTTTAATTTATGGTGGACAAGCCACTGGCATTTCTCAGCATGGAAATGGTCATGTTAGTTTTAATCAAGCTAACAGGGGTGTGAGAAACACTCCAAACACAGCAGCTCAGAGCTCACAGATGTGCTAATATTTGTCCTAGTCCTCAAGAAATGAGTGGGAGAGGAAGGGAGAATTGGTCATTAAGGTATGACTTTGAAAGGGCCTCTAAGGCCATCTGTCAGTGCCACACTTGCCAAACAGCCCATGTGTCCTTTATTACACCCTTCAACCCCATCTCCTGCAAACAGACTAGATGGGGCACAGCCTCTCCCATAAAATTCTGAAGTTACTTGTCCCTTTTCTGGCTACTCAGCTAACACAGCCAGGCCATGGGCAGGTAGAGAAGACATGCTCAGAGCTCACCTCCAGCTCACCTGTGTGGCTGGCTCCAAGCAATGCAGGGTGCACTCACCCACAAATGCAGGGTTTCTTCTTCTGGCACTGTCCCAAATCTAACCCTTTCAAATCTGACTCATCTAACAGGGACCTACAGCCTCCCAAATCTTCAAATAAGCTTGAGGGCTTAAACACATGAAAAGGCTACCCAAGTGCTTGCTGCTGCGTGGTGGATATCTGCATGCATCACTTAGTCCAGACAAGTATTTTCTCCAAATAATTGATTTTTCATCAGAAAAATGGCAGTTCATCAGATTGAAGGTTACTGCAGAAATATATCAGCTTTGAATAATTATAGCTTCTGTAGGAAATATTTCTCCAGTTCAAGATGGAAATTCCAACAAAAAAAAAACCAACAAAACAAACAAAGCCTCCTCAGTCACCATAATCATAACAGTAATAATAATGCCCCCAAAACAGCCTAGTTCAAACCATACCAAGGCTTTGTTTTTGCAGAAGTTATCTGGTGTAAATAACAGCCCAAGCTTTGATCACAGCCACAAAGGTGGATTGTCATTGAAGGTGTACTACCACCACCCACCAGTCCTGCCCAAACATCTAATTTGGAAATGCAATTCATTAGGCACGTACTCCAAAGAGGCTGACACCCACTCCCATGGGTGTAGGCCAAGGCAAGTCCCAAACTGCTGCAGGAAGCTGGCAGAGGCTCGGAGGGCTCCCATCAGCCCCTCTGCCCATCAGCCATCTGTGCCCACAGGTGGGGATGAGAAGAAAGGAGAGGTCCACCCGGTTCCCAGAGGACGAGTTCAACCTCTTCCCACAAGTGAAAAGAGCTAAGCCGGGCTCACAGTCTTCAATTCATAAGTGTTCATCTATGAAATCAGGTTCCCACCCCTCTCCACTAGGAATCTGCTATTTCAAACCAGCACAACATGTCAGGAGTTTTGCCAACATGAGCACAGCTGTCAAAATCTCATCCTTGGAAGGATGCCCAGATAGACACAAGTTTTACCCCAGCCAAAATGGTCAAACTTCCCAGAGAAACATTCAGAGAGGAAAAAGGTTCCATATTATCACTGCTATAGCTTGGGATCGCTCACAGCCAGACAACTGGGATGGGATGTTTGCATAGCTGAACCATTAAAAGCAACAGGCATCTTGCTATTGACAAGCAAAAGCAGATTCAGTGCCTTTGGCACAAGACTATCAAAAGCAGCTAGGAAAGGAAATAAGCTTGTTTGGATTTGGGAGACAACAAATAAAAGGGAAAATATGCTTGCAATTTTCTATTGCTATACTATGTTTTCCTAAATATCTTCAGCACTTTTGCCTGGTATTTCCTTCCAGTGGAAGTCTGAGAAGTCTTGAGTTTGCATGGTCCTTCGGTTCATGTTCTTTCAAGACTTGGCTGACCTTGCTACCAGTCCATTGAGGAGAATGCAGAAAGCTTCCTTTCTGGATTATCCCAGGGACTAGAGACAAGGATAGCTCTGCAGCTCTCCCAGGCACTGCCACAAGTGAACTTGCATGGAGGTCAGGGAGCAGGAGGCACTGAGGCTGTGGCACTGCTGACTGTGCAGATCTCTCATATCTTGCACTTACTGGGGACTTCAGGAGGAGGATCCCTAGCCTAGAGTTTTGCAGCTTCCTATTGTGAACACATGCTTTCCAGCCTGAATCGAGCAAGATTCCCAAAACCCTGAGCAGGTGAGAATCAATCTGTTTCTTCTGATGCGAGATGTGAAGAGGACAAATGGTTTTGCTCAGGTTACACAAGGGGCAATGGCAAAGCTCACAGAGGTCCAACAACTCCTCAGTCCTTCATGCAAATGGGACCTAAATGTTTTGCCTTCCTTACTGTGGCCCAATTTGCGTGCAAGCAGCAGTCAGTGGGCAAGAGGTGAACTCCTCCAGCTGAGGGGGAGGAGAGGAGGTGGCATCAGAAACAGCAATCATTATCCTCTTTACTGGAAAACGTGTATCTGAATGGCCAAATTTACTAGCTGTTCCAGATCTTTATGAGATTTATGAGGCTTAAGAAAAAAAATTTACTAGAAAGACATAAAACTTCAGTGGTTTGAAATGGAAATGTTTGCAAGGGACTTGGGATCAGCTGGTTTCAATTGCAGCCCTTGTCTGAAGCAGGGAGGGCTTCACTTCAGGGCTGAGGACCTCAAACCTTTCCTGACCTGACCCTCCAAAGACAGCTAGCAATTAAAGCTGTCTAAAGAGCCAATGCTCCCATCATTGGGAAGAGCTCTGGTACCCCAGATAAAGGAAAACCACAGATAATAGAGATGATGAGGAGCACATGGCAGAGAAGGCCTAGTTTTCTTGTGCAAACTATCCCAGCCCTGCAGGGCCAGTCCTGAGCTCATGCTAGTAATATCTGGTGAATCCAAACTGCTTCCTGATCCTGCTCTGCTTGCCCCAGGACTGCTGGTTCTGGGGGCTTATTAAACTGCATGGAACGCTAAAGCTGAGCTGGCTTTCTACATTTACACACTGATGATCTCCTGGCATGCAGAGCTCCAGGGAGCATGGGACACCTCTGTGGCTCTGCATTTTAGCCTCAGTGTTCTCAGCACAGGACTGGTTCATCACCACGTGAACATCTCTTGGCCTGCTCCTGGTTTTCCCTCTGTTCACCAGGAAACCACTCCTGGCTCTGACAAAGCACATTGCAGACTCAGCCTCTGCCTTCAGAGGGGCAATCCCAAATCTAAACTCTGCAAAGACACCTTATCTCTGGGCTGAATTTGACCCAGTGCAAAACAGAAATTAAATTGCCCTCCAAGCATAACAGACAGGACAACAAAACCCTTGGAAAATGTTTTTCCTGTATTAGAAGCCCAAAACCGCATTGCACACATCTCTTAATGAGGGTAATAAGCTTCAGCTTAACAGCCTCTGAACTGAGCTCATCTTCTAGTTAGAGGAATATTCCCTTCAGTGCCTTGTAGGGCATGTTGGGATAGTTTGGCAAACACTTAACACCTTTGCATTTGCCAGCATTTGTTCCTGGCTCTGAAACAAACACTGAACATGCACAAGATTTCCAAAGGGCATCCGAAGGGGTGAGGAGCTGGTGCAGACACTAGTTACCCCTCCTCACCTTACAGGATGCTTAATTACAGTGGGATCCTGTGGGATTCACACCTAGCAGCTCATGACTGCTCTGCTGGCAGTTAGATTCGATATGAGCTGGACAGTGTGTGGGGTTCCTTCCACCTCTTCCAAATTCCTCCAAATTGCCAGGTAATCATTTCCTTCCCTAGTCCTCTTATTTTATCCTATGTTCCACAGACCAGGTGTATGGCTGCCTGGCTCACCTGGCTGGCAGATCTCACTGAAAATAGCCAGGGAGTTCCCAGTTCACATTCCTGGGGATTGTGCTGGGACCCCACATTTTATCCTGGGTAACTGAAAATACCAAATGTTGCATTATAATACATAGGGAACTTCTGTGTAAAGTCCTAAAGACTCCAACAAGAGTACTGCTGTCAGTACAGGATTCCCACAGCAGATCAGGTCATTTGCCCAGGCTCCTCCCTTCATCTTGGCAATACCACACCACAAAATGCACTTGTCAATATTCAGCTTTGCTGTCTGATGTACATAATCCTGCTCAGGCATCGTTTATGTCTTGAAATGTGATTTTTGGCTCACTTCCCTAGCTTGAAAATTACTTCTAGCACTTACTTGTGTACCAGTGTTCAGAAAATCATCTTGATCTGTTTCAGATTCCAACTTCATGGTTCGTCCTGATGGCATCTTGCAGGAGGGAAGTCCATAAATTCACCTTGTTCTGTATAAATATATATTGACTTGTTAGAATTAACATCAGCATTGTCTTTGTAAGATCTCTTGCCAGATAAGCATGATTATGAACCCTGGCCCTGAAGCCTGTTTACTCAGGCAGTTCTACTTAGCAATTAGGTTTTGAAACACAGAAATAAACGTCACACTCTACTCACAACAGAAGTTAGGAGTGTCTCGGAGCTTAAGCCAGGACTTTGATCAAGAGTTTTATAGAACTGGTCAAACACATTGCCTCAAAATCTGAAAGAGTCAGTTTTGACAAAGAAATGCAAATATAGGTCTAGCTTGGAATACACCAAATTATGTTTTCAGCAGCAGCTGCATCCATGTGAACTATTGCCTGTAAGGAAAGACAGTTCTGGCTCTTACCTACTATCTCATTGCATGATGTGAAGCTTATGTGGTTCACTCCCAAGCTGTGCAGCTCAGCACACACCACGCTTGATCTGTGGTCCTGCTGTAGCTGCTCCAAGAAAGTAAATGAGTAAAAGGGTGTTTGCCAGGCCTCAGCCTTTCAAGATTCTCTTTCCCAGGACTGTCATTCCCTTCTCCTTGCCTATGATTTCAAAAGAAAGTTTACTCCTACTGACACAGTATTAGAATTAGCTACATCATCTGCAATTCAGTGATCTGTTAACTGCCTTTCTTAACATGAAGCCCCAAATCAATCGAGGTCATAGAATCATCAAATGTTTTGGGTTGGAAGGGACCTTTCAAGGTCATCTAGTCCAATTCCCTGCAGTCAGCAGGGACATCTTCAACTAGATCAGGTTGCTCAGAGCCCAAGCAACATGATCTGGAATGCTTCCAGGGGTGGGACATCTCCCACCTCTCTGGGCAACCTGGGCCACTCTCTTACCCATCCTCAGTGTAAAAAACTTCTTCCTTCTATCTAGTCTGAATCTCCCTTGTTTAGTTTAAAACTATCATCTTTTGTTCTGTCACAATAAGCTCTGCTAAAGAGTCTGTCCCCATCTTTCTTATAGGTCCTTTCAAGTGCTGAAAGACTGCAATAAGGTCTCTCTAGAGCCTTTGCTTTTCCAGGTCCAGCGTGTATGAGGCAACAGAGCATCCTATGGTCTGAGAAACTCAGCAACTGTTTTTTTCATTTCCTCAGTAATATGGAAACAGACTTTGGTTGTCTTTTTCCTCCACATTTGACTATATTCAAATTACTTAGCTGAGTGCTTTGCACAAACACATTTCAGGCAGTAGATTGCTTGCAAACCTTTCCCATTGATTATGGACTGAGGCACCAGCCATGACCCATGACCAGTACTGCACATGATAGTCACACAGAGCAGTTTCCGATCCTGGCTTGCAAGAGTGATAGCACGTACCTGAAAGGAGGATTGCAGCAGTGCACAGGCACCATTTTCACCTATAATGCTGATCAATTTATCTTCCTTTCCAAGAATTTCCATTAAAAGAAAACTAATGGTGATAGGAATGAACTGGATGAGGAATAAATGCGACTATGGAAGTTTTTGTCCTTAATCTCATTAACATTTTCTAGCGAAGGCACTCACACTCTTTTCACTGGCATTTCTCACAGGCTAAAGTAATATCCAGCCTAATGAAAGAGAGCTCAATGGGAATTTCTGATTTTTACTCAAATACATTTTCATTTATACTGTTTCCATATTTAAAAAAATAGACAGCTATTCCCTGATAAAACATTTATGCATATTTATGTTTACCTGACTATAAATTCCTGATAACTTTTTCATCTGTCAAATACTGCATTCATTAATAGTGATGCATTCAGGTACATAAAAGACCTTGAAGTTTAGATTTAAAAAAAACCCCACACTTATAACCACATTTAGCCTTTTTTAACTGTTCTGTGTTTACCTGTATATTTTCCAGACCATTAACTAAAGGTCCATACATTAACCAATCAGTTAACGAGCAATGTTATTTAGGAAGGAAATGCAGTTTTCCAGAAGCCTGAGAAACTGTGAACACTGAAATAAATCAAAATAAATCAACCAACTTCAAACCCCTAGAATTTGTTAATACACAGAGCTGTAAACATTCCCCCCAGTATTATTCTTTCTCCCTTTATCTCCAGCTCAAACGGATTTGTGGCTCAGGTCACTGTAACATACTGCACTCTAACATATAGCACCTGAAATTTCCAGTAAGGCAAACAGCTCTTTTTGGCTTTCTACAGGCATCAACTCCTAAGTCTTTCAGGCCTCTTTAAATCTCCACCTTTAATGCTGCTAGGTATCACAGCACATATATAGATTTACTACTATAGCTCTCTTTAAGCAACCCAAACTAAAGCGTGACAATATGGCATTGCCCCTCTAGGGAGTAGGCTTCTACAAAGAAGATCTACTTGGCCTTAAATTATTTTTTGATATTTTCCAGATTTTTTTTCAAGATCACCAGGATCACCAGGGGAAAAAAAAGTAAGAGGAAAAGTGAAAGGGCACTGTTTGTAAATGGAGACAAATCCTTCTTCAGATGTCATTTGGGGGATATTTGGTTTCATTGGCCAAGTACGGTTTGTCTAATCTGACTTGAAAATCATTGTTTGCCCCTTGAAATACCTTGGTTGTATCAGACGTGAGTCCTTAGAAGGCTGGCAGGGTGAAGAGAGGAAGAGAAGGAGGGAGGCAGAAAGTCAACAGATCAATAAAAGCACTTTAGGATAATGGGTCTACCTTGAGCAGACCACGTCTGGATTCTAGACCAGCCCAAGCACTGCCAGGAAATCTGCATTTGCATGAATGAAACATTAAATCCAGAGTGCCACAGCAGAAGGTGAGGTTCTGGTTCTGTCCCCATCCTGTTTCAAGAGTGTGTTTCACTTCCTGTTTATCCTTGATCACACCTGATGTCCTGACTATGGCCAGCAGAGCCAGAGCCAGGGAACCTGGGAAAACAAAGGATGTGGGTTTGCAGCTTTTTGGAAAGTCAGAAAGTAAAGGAAAGCATTAGGAAAGAGTGGAGTGGAAAGATGGGGGGTACAGAGGTGTGTGCATGTTGGTTCATCCTTATGCCTCTTTTTTTTTCATGCTGGGCAGTTACATGGAAGCAATAAAGTGCCTGAGTCAAGCCAGAGCTGATCTTCCAGGAGTCAAAGCCAGTATGTGCATCTGGGCACCATCTCCAAAAGGCTTCTCAACTCAGTAGGATTTTATTACAGTAAGGGCCCCACCTACTGCCAAAAATTTGCAGTGAAACAAGCCACTCATCCTTTGTTTCATTAAAACACTTGTTAAATAACTCCCAACCATTCCATTCCACTTCCCATCTCTTACCCTCACCCAGGAGAGAGCATGCATGAGCAGAAGTCAGCTTCACCAAACACATCAGAGGTGCACAAGTCAGAAAAGGCCTCCCTGCTTCTTGTATTCCTTCAGAGGGCCCACTCATCATGGTAACCCACAAAAAAAATACCCAGACTATCCCCTCTTCTACATCCCAGACATAAGAGATGAAGAACTTCTAGGCAGCAAACAAGAACTGCGTTCCCCCATTCACAGCTGTGTAGCTAAGCAGTCAGACAAGGCTGCCCATGGACCAGGAAACACAAAAAGTCATGCAGAGAAGTTTTACTTCTTCCTTACTACACATATATAACCTGCAGTTAAAAGGGATACTTCCATACAGCCCAAGACTTTGTGTTGCTCAGGAATGTTTTAAGAACACATTTGACATCCATAACCTCATGACTGCAGCACAAAACCAAGTGTGGGAAGCAGGAGAACTAGGACCTGAGCAGATCACAATATTTATACTAAAATAAGGTGGTTAGCTATGGGGTGTGGGTCACTCTCAAGGTGTAAAATAAAGTTAATCTTGGGCTGGAGGATTATTTTAGAAGATATCCATATTTTTCATGGGAGTTTTTTTCCCCCATTTGCACAATAAGAATAATCACACAAGTGGATGGCCCTTTAGCCTCATACCTAGAGACTCTTTTAGGTGTCATACAAAGGACCTTAGTTCACCACAAGGTGTAAGAGCCTGGCAAGAGGCAATAACAAATTCCTGCTCCAGAACTGCCCAAGCAGCCGCACATGCACTGCCCTTCTGAAAGGAAAGCAACAGCTCTCTTTCTCAGGATGGGTAAGGGGAGCACAACAACATGAGGAGAAACTATGACAGACATCAAAGATTGTTTCTCTTTAATTACCCTCTCTCAGTATCTTTGCCCATCAGCTGGAACTCCCTTACTGCTTTTTTTTAGAGCAAACAAAACAGTGAGGTTTTAATACTGACCCACCTTACTTCCTTGGTCTGACTAATTGCTGAAACTGGCCATAAATTGTCCATTCTGTGACATTCTGAATAGTCTCCTTTATTCTGGCCAGCACACATCTGGTTTTGTGCGTGCACACGCACGTGCACGCTTACACAAACAAGGCTCATTCTCCTGCTGCAGGGAGGGATGGTGACCAGGATGGCCAGTGTACAATTTCAGCCCCATATTGAGTTTTGGCTGATGTTGAGGTCCCTGAGGCTGAAAAGAAATAAAGCTCTCCGAGGGGAAACAGCATGTAAACACGGCTCTTATGTTCGCCTGCATGGAAAATGTTCCCTTCAGAGAAGGCTGGTGAATGAATCATGGGAGAAAGGGTCTGCCAGTGTGCAGGTTGGAAGCAAGATTGCTTGCAATGAGGCAGAAGGAAATATTGCAGAATGTATCTGTACTTTCTCTTCTCTAAGCTAATGAAACCAGTTTCCTACCAGCCTGAGCAACCAGCAAGAGGAGAGCCCAGGCAGCCAGGGGAACACAGGCTACGGAACCACATGATGCCATTTCAGCCCCTTAGCCTATGTCTCAGACATGAAAGAAATCTCACTTTATACACATCATATGAACCTGTCACAAGGAGAGATTTAGCCAGCCACCCTAGCTTCTTTCCTTCCTCTCATAAAACTGAGCAACACGTAAGTAATATCTTCAGCATGGTTACTGTGACTGCTTTAGATGTAGCATTCAATAAGTAAGTTACTTAATTCTAATCAGTGATTTATCTCAAAGCATAGGTCCCAACTTGTTGCTCACTTAACACCTCTGCTATTTTTTTAAAGTCAAACTCCACTATTTTTCATCAACATGTTGATGACAGACATGGAAAAGGGGGAGGAATTTCTCTCTCTGTGTTAGATTCATGTTTCTGATGAACATCAAGATGAGGAGCACTCACCCGAGGCGATGGTCTTGGCTCTCTAGCAGCATGAGCAGCCTAACCCTCTTCTTCAGCCACGCCAGTGATATCTCCCCAGGGCAGTTGGGAGCCTCTTCCTAACCTCCATTCTCCTTTGCCCTACTGTGCTCCCATGCAAGGCAGTGCAAACAGCTGGGAACACAAGAAAGGCTCAGTGGACAAGTGCAAAAATTCACCTTACCCATCAGGGAAGGTGTTCAAACACACAATTCACACATGAACATCCATCAACACAAAGAGGAGAATTTCTCAAGAGCTCTGATAGCATGAAATGTTCTGGGGGTTTTAAGAGGTTTTGTCTTTGGTTTTCGGAGAATTTTTTTCTCTTCATTCCTGCTGGGAAAGCTTATGCCTTTAATTCTATAACTATAAACTAAATAATATATCAGGGGTTTTTTTTTCTGTCAGGCATGGCAATGGTACTGAACGTATGCAAAGTTTCCACTAAAGGTTTTTGTAACTTAATTTTCCTCTAGAGATTAGAGGAAGCCAGATATTCTGTTTCTTGCTGGAACTTGGCTGGTATCCACACTATGCTCCCTTTCCCTGTCATCCATCCCTGGCCCCCCCAGCCCCCGGCACTGTTAATCAGATGACTGTATCTTCCCTCTATTTCTCCTGTCAAGCTATTAAGGGGATACAGAAGAGAGAAAGAAAAGAATCAGCTGAGATATAAACCAGCCCAGCTCCCAGAGTGCTTCTCCCCCTTCTCAAGGTTGAGCTGGCTGTGTTACCACACGCCCTTCTGTCACAGCGTAGAAGTGTGTTTTCCTGCACCGACAGTGCATGGATGAAGTTTATTTCCCAAATGAAGACGGGCAGGCAAAAATTTCTCTACACAAAGCCATCATGGACCTGTAAAAGCAGGAAACTATAGCATGGAGAGGGAGCAAATTCACTGAGCCTGGGCTACAGGCTGGAGATATTCCAGTTTGGCCATGCCCCTGACTGCACGGGTGAGAGCGCAGTGCTGACTAGGAGCTTTCTGCCGTTTGAGAGCTGAGGGTTATCACAGCTCCATGAGTTTTGGCAGCTACCTCTAGTAGGGAATTCCTGGCACGTGCTCAGCAGTGAGTGGAGGTGGTTGACTGGAGAAAAAGCTTTATGAGGTTCACAAAGGACACCCAGATCCAAGGCAGACTTAGGGCTGAAAACACTGATTTTTATCGCATCCCTCCCTCCTCCTTTGCCTTTGGAGCACAACAGAAATGCTCCATCCAGCACAATGGATGTCTATGGAGAGGTTTGCCTCCCATGGACATGCTCCTGGGGGACCCTTCTTCACAAAGAGATAAAATGAACTCCTGCCTCTGGATATCTTAGGACTTTGAAAATAGTTGGATTCCAACATTTTTTGGCTGGGTCTACCTCCCATTCCTGTACATGTCGATAAATGAGAGGAAAAAACTAGCTAACATGGCTCCAACACAATAGAAACAAGAACTGTTGCACAATTTTGGCTTAAACTTTCTGTTTGTAGTCATCCAGGTAGCAAAGTAATCAAGAACACCACAAAACCACTTCATTTTTCTAGTAATTTGAGATCATCTGACTACATCAGAGACCAGGCCCTGCACTCCAGCAGCACACTGCACAAAGACTGATTTTATTTCAGCCACTTTCACTTTGCTGTCCAGTGGTCCCATTTTAAAAAGTAATTAGAGAGGTTTTGAACAGACACTCTGAGCTGTGAGCTGTTGAGCACCTCTACTGTTCTGGAAAATGGAATTTAGCTATAAAAAAAGACTTAATTGGGTAATTCCTAAGTTCCACTAAAAACAAAATATACATGTACTAAGTAAACATCTGTGGATAAGCATGATGTCATGATGGGTCACTGAAGAGATTTTTTTTCCACAGTAAACAGAGAAAGAAGGGAGCTGGGGTTGTTTAGCCTGGAGAAGAGGAGGCTGAGGGGAGACCTTATCGCTCGCTTCAGCTCCTTGAAAGGCCATTCTAGGAAGGCGGGTGTTGGCCTCTTCTCCCTTGTGACTACTGACAGGACTATAGGAAATGGGCTTAAGCTGAGCCAGGGTAGGTTTAGATTAGATATTAGGAAGAATTTCTTTACTGAAAGAGTGGTTAGGTATTGGAATAGGCTGCCCAGGGAGGTGGTGGAGTCACCATCCCTGGAGGTTTTTAAGAAGAGGATAGATGTGTTTCTTCAGGGGATGATTTAGGGGTAAGAGTAGTGTAGGGCCATCGGTTGGACTAGATGATCTTGAGGGTCCTTTCCAACCGTAATGATTCTGTGATTCTGTGAAAGGAAAATCAAACTAAGTTACCAATACCCAAATGCCTTATTCAGGCATTTACTCACTTCAAAGAGACTCTCAGACTAAGGAAGGAGCTGACAAATTCTGAATGCACCTTAATGAAGTTTTTGCTCTGACCATCCCTTCCCTGGGTACTTTTGAGATGATTTCTCGGTTTTAGACAAGCTAATAAAATACCAGTTCCTTCTCTGGGGGATTTTTGTTTACTTCTGTACTTACAAAGGGAAAACAAAAGACATCTATAACTACCACTGCTACAGAATGTTTAACATGTGGAGTTTGCATTTCTAGATAAATATGAGTGCAAAAAGGTCCACGTGATGGGAGGAGAGAAAGAACACAGGAGTGCGAGGGTGCCTGAAACAGCAAAGACACCTCCACATCAGGCATGAGAGCAGGAAGGCTGCAACTGAGTTTTTATCACCCCCCGCTATATTCCCCAAGGACGTAGCTTTCCTCTGTTCAAACACTTTCCTGAGCATCCTTCCCCCAGCCATGCTGCCCTTGCTGCAACCTTTTGTCTTTCACTTGCCTTTCCTTTCTTTATCTCTCTTCTATAACCATTATCTCCATCAGCATAACTCCTTAAGATACACCTAGACATCATCTCGCCAATGAATGCATTTCACACAACATTAGTCATATTGTACTGTGGATAATTTTTATGATATTGCTGTGCCTCTCCTTGGTACACTCTTCCAGTTTAATTTGTACATATTCTGCTGCTGATGTAGTGGCACTCAGCTGTAACCAGAGAGAGCATGATGGATCTGTATTATTGCAACACATTTCCCTTGGGGGAAAAAAAAAAAAGAGGGGAAACCCCCCCCCCAAAAAAACCCAGAGAGAGGTGTTTCTTAAGAGTATGTCTGTTTGCTTTCTAGAATTAGGTAACAGTGGACAGGCCTGTCTGCAGGGTCAGCCAAGACTCAGACCCCAACTTTGCCTAGCAGAAAAAGATTCAGATTCAGGGTCACTTCTCAGACCCATTACACAAGTAAGCGTAAGACATATACACAGTATACAAAGACAGGCTGAGAGAGCTGGAACTGTTCAGCCTGGAGAACAGAAGACTCTAGAGAGACCTTATTGCAGTCTTTCAGTACTTGAAAGGACCTATAAGAAAGATGAGGACAGACATTTAGCAGAGCTTATTGTGACAGAAGAAAGGATGATGGTTTTAAACTACAAAAGGAAGATTTAGACTAGACAGAACAAATCTTTTACACTGAGGGCGGTGAGACCCTGGCCCAGGTTGCCCAGAGAGGTGGGAGATGTCCCACCCCTGGAAGCATTCCAGATCAGGTTGCTTGGGCTCTGAGCAACCTGATCTAGTTGAAGATGTCTCTGCTGACTGCAGGGAGTTGGACTAGATGACCTCTGAAGGTATCTTCTCACGCAAGCCATTCTATGATACTATACTCTGATACAAATTTGTGCTGCAAACAAATTTTTCACCACGTTCAGGGTAAGGGTTTCATATCTGCAACATTTCTTCAGATCTTTTCTAGCTACTCATCTTCACCAGATGAGCTAATACCAGCTTATTTGCTTCCTTTCCAAATGATGATACCCATTTCGTGGTTACAGTTTAATGCTCTAGATCAATTTTCAGCCTCAGGCACCAGTTTTAGATTTAGACATGCAGAGTGGCACTGTTAAAGCCTGTCAATAGTATTCAACAGCCAATATCACTATCTACCCAAAGAACTGGCCACACTATTTTCAGTGCTTCTGCTCAGTGATTCACTTTCCCATATGGAAATGTTTTGCAAAACTAAGGGATTACTTGGAAAGACACTGGGCTAGCCCTGATGAGGATCTGCTTTTCTTCTTCTTAATTCTACAGCATGGAACGTTACTGTGGTATTTTGGACAGTGACCATAAGGTCATAAGACTGAGTGAGTGACTGAGACTCCCTCAGCTCTCTGTTTACTTCTGGAAGACAAAACAAGTGATATTTCTATCTAATAAACAAGAAGTTTGTTTAATTCTTTAAAAATACTGATTTATTTTTAAAGGAGCTAAGTTTATCCCACATATTTGAATGTTGCTGATAGAATATGTTCCCTCGAGCAACGACATCTCATTCTTGCTTCCAGCCAAACATAGTGGTAATTTTTTTTTAATTGATCTTAATGTAAGACTTCTAAAGATATTTCTTGCCCTACAGATTTACTCCTCCAAGTTGAGTACATTAAGCAGACAGGACTGGCTTGTTATACTGTACTGTAAGTAAAGTTATTTGGCTCAGAAGATAAAATAATCTGAGCTGTTAAAGAAGAGCTAATCTCTGGGTCTGAGATCCCTGATAGTATTCTGGTGCCTTGAAGGCCTTGGGCATTTTCCTCCCCAAGATGTTATGAAATAGTCATGTTCTTTTGGGTTGAGAGAATGCCAGTGCAAGGAATTCTCTGTTCTATTGCAGGTTCCTATTCTGAAAAAGCAATTCAGAATCTTAAGCCTCCACCATTTCCTTTAAGGGGAAGGATTTTCTTCATCTTCTCTGAGGTCTAGTCACAGTAACAGACCTCGGCATACATGCTGTTCTTTGCATGCTCTAATCCTGTAATACAGGCAGATCCAAGGAGAAACTATGATAGAACAATCTCCTACTTTTATTCCTCCTCAGATCCTCTCAACACATTCATTCTCAAAAATTGCCCTGAGAGAATGGAGATCATGGTCATCTTCTAAGGCCTCCCCAAATCTCTTACATCAACTACTCTATCAAACAGATGTTTAAAAAGGGATTTAAAGTGGGCAGAGAGATTAACCTCTGTAGCTGCAACACCTGTAGCACCAGCCTGCACAGGGCTCACCACATCCCTATCCCCTCCCCTGCTTGTTACTATTTATATCAGGGCTATATTACCTCAGCCAGATTTGCCTAGATTCATTTGGATATTTGATCAGACATGGACTTTGCAAACTGCTCTACCCAATTATGCTGCTTTATAATCCAAGGCCCTATTTAACCAACTGCAACATCAGTTAAGACCAGAAACAGTTTGACATGAGACAGTAGGGAAGCTAGAGGTGAGAGGCTGGCATACAGACTAACAGGACCATTTCACACAGTTAAAAGGTGTAGACAGGGATTCTGTAGACTACATGGGTTTCAGGCCTCAACCTGAAATACTGCAGAATATAATGAGTAATTCTGGAGTACAGCAGTTCGATGCTGTGAAGAAAATTGCCTGTCATTATCCTGTTCTATACTGTAACAAGAGAAAACCATACTGGAAGGTTAAAAATCCTCAAATTCTATCTTTGGGAAGATGACAGAAAGAAAACCAGTTTGTTAAGATGAAATAATCCACTTCAGACTAGAATGTTAACTCAGTGATAATATTATTTGTCCTATGCTTATAAGAACTGGTTACTTTAGTAGTTCCGCACAGCTAGAGCTCATATCCTTGACAGGTTAATATACACCATGTGGCTTCTCTAGACCACTGTGCCATCTGACAGACCAAACCAATGATCCTCCTGCTGCCTGGAGTCCTTAGCTAGGTCCCCTGCCTTATTTTAAGTGCGGCCCAAGAAACGAGGGCTGATATTAGAAGAGTGAAGGCTTCTCCCCAATGCCTATGATATCCTTCCACACAAGAATGAATCCAGGCCATGCTGAGATGACAGTGGTAATATGTCCATAAGCACTTGGCCCAGGTAGAAGTTCTTATGGTGTTTTGCTCCTGTGAATTAATCCCTTCAATTAAAGTAGCTGAGGGATATAATGACATTTTTATTTGCAATTACAGCTTTATATTAGGATCAATGCAGACAGCTACAGCCCAGAGAGGTTCACAGGTTTTCAAAGACCACAGTTCTGAAATAAACACATCCATTTTCTATTAAAAAAATAATAAAATGTCATAGGAAAGATGCTTAGACCTTAATACAAGAAGAAGACTCAAGGAATCTTACTATTTTGTTTTGGTTTTAGGCATCAATCCAACAAGGTCGAATTTTCAATGGTCACCTCCTCCCCTACGGACTTTCCATGGTCACATCTGGAATAAAGTGGGTGGATACCAGGTCAGGTCAAAGCTGACTCTGCCAGGAGAAGAAAGGAAAACACACATCTATTTTAGTTACCATCCTTATTTCTGACTCCTTATTCAGTGTAGATTTTCCTCAGTATGAAACTTGTGCCATAAACAAGTTCTGTTTGGGTTTTTTTGATCGGTTCTTCCAAGAAAGGAAGTTGTATACCAAAATATGCAAAGCTTTCAGTTTGCACACTCTGATTATAAAAAACAAACTAGACACTATTAAGTGGAATTTTTAAGACACATTTATAGGGAATTGGAGTTTAGCCTATTTTTAAGTAACCTCTCAAAATACCAGGCATGAGCTTGTGTCAAACTAGATCCTTACTGAGAATGAAATTGCAAGAAAAGAATCTATTTTATGGGTTTCACATTTCATAGCATATTTCATAGTTGTTGTACAAGTTGGAATAATATCTACTATGATTTATAGAAGAACAGTGCTGTAAGAAACCTCCCTTCTAATTATAACTGGTTATGAGGTACATCACTCACATCAGACTGAAATTTGCTTCCAATCTCCAACATGATCTTTTTTTACTTGTTTATTATAACAAACTGGCCGCAGAAATGCTGATAAAGAGATTACAGGAAATATTATTAACTGAATCCCTTCCCAGCTGGAGTTCCTTCTTTTAATACAGACTTATTTTGAGTCTTTGTTTACATGTTGTGATGTGTCAGACAGTAAATATTCTGACTCTTATGGAGAGCTGTGCAATGAAAGCCTTTCCTAAGCCATGTGCTACATTAGGCAGTAAGGCTGACTTTGACAGAATGTGCAACAGAACCTATAAATCCAATGATTCCCTCCACTTTCACAGGTAGGGTATGCAAGGGCTTCACACATTTAGGAGATGATTCATTTGAATGCAAAACATGCTAAAATTTGTCCTGAAAAGCATCTAGGCTTTAAAAACATACCATAACTCTAAGAAGAAAAATATCTGATGTATATTTGGGCTGATTTCAAATCCATATATATTTTAAATGATCTATATATCCTAAGCTGTGCCTTTTATACAACAAAATGACAACCATTACCATTCCACTCCATCTAATCCTCCAATGGCCTTGATTTATTGGCTAGTCATGCATAGTGCCCTGCCTCTCCTGAAATTCATGCTGTAATTTTAATTTCTGTTGTTGCTGTTGCTGCTATCTGGATGCAGCACTTGCCATGAAGAAACCATGGTCTTACCCTGTAAACATAATTGATGCTATTGAAGATAATGATTTAGGATATCATCCATCTCCAGCACAGCTTGCCATTACGTGACTTGTTCTTGCAGGTATCTGATTTGTATCATAGACGAGTTGGCTTGATTGCTGTTTTGCCATAGAGTAATAGTTGCCTGGTTTCCACTGACATACTGAGTCTCCCTTGATCACTCAGGTGATCAGACAACACACAAGTTAATTATGGGTGAAGGGGTGTCTGAAGCCCCAAGATCAAAAGATACACACAAGGTCTTCTCCAAATCATTATTCACCTTCTTAAGCACAAGGCAGTCAGTTAAGATTCTTGTTTCCAGCCCTGTCCCTAAATAAAGTGTTATAACAGTAGGAAACCTGAATTAGAGCACCTAAAAGACACAAAGCCAAACTTCTGGTTTCTTCAAAACAGGGCGGGGGGGGGGAGGGGAAGTCCATGTGGGTGTGATTGCCTGCATGGGAGAGATCAGGAATACTCTCATTTGCTTACTGCTTAAAAATAAGTAAATAATAATGAAAGGTAGCTGTTCAGAGCTGGGCAATCTGACAGTTTGCCACAGGGTTCTCCCCTGCTTCCCTGGTAACATTTCTTAGGTTTTAACAGGCACTGCAAGGAAATGCTTTCACATATTGCCATCATCTTTACTTCCACACACAAAGAAGAGGATTTATTGGCAGAAATTAGCAGCTACTGGACAAAACATTGGAAGCCCTCCCAAAATGCAAAGGAAAAGAAGCTCTCTCTAAAACTCTTTTTTCAGTATTTCACCCAGCCTCAACACATATTTGTGTGCACCAATGTTACCAGGATAATTACAATCACTTCCCTGAATCAGCTCCTTTGAGCCATATCCTACACCCCTCTGGGGAATGGGCATCACAGCACCACAGCCTGCCTCCTGCTCCAAGACTCTGTGAGCTAACTACAACTTGTTGGGCAAGTCCATTGAACAGACGGAACCTACAACAGTAAAGAAGTTGTGGTGTCATGCTGCAGTACAGACTTATGCTTTTTTGTGGGTAGAAAGAACCATCTCCCTGGCAGCAACAGGTTGTGCTTGCTGGAGGTTTGAGTACCAGCCTATATTCATCCACCAAAACTGGTTTCTCCATCTCTGTGGTTTTCACATTACTAGATTAAAGGAGATGTAACTGGGCAAAATGCCTCAAAGGTTTATTTCCTAAAACAATATCATTATTACTCCTCCCAAAGTCACCCTGCCTTTATTTTTAAGGCAAAAGGAACTGAATCACTGAGTTGCAGATTGGAAGAGATACTGTGTAAGGTCAAACGTGCAAAGGACGCCAGTGAGAGCGTAGCTCAGCTCACACAGCCCACATATGCTCTCTACCATATGCAAATAAATGCTACAGATGCACAACCCACTTGCACGTATCTGCACATGCCAAAGGGATTTACACATGTTAATACTTGGAAAGCAAAGTGAGAATGTATATAAAATGGCATGCACAAAGTACATTCATCCATGTGCACATCCCTCTGGAGGCAGCACTACTTGGATGTAATTCTAAACGGAAAAGCAGTTAAAAAATTGATATGTCACCATCCCTCCGAAACCTAATGATTACAGTCTGTTAATTACACCACATCTGTTGGAACCTTTAGCAAATAAATGGTTGACCTGATCTATTATTTATAACACAAATAGAAATTACATGTCATTTCTTAAAGTCCTACTTATGCAAAGAGGCAGCAGAAGCAAACCATCCCCTGTTATCACTGTCCTGCAACTTCCTCACACAAGTACTACATGCTGTCACAACTGAGCTATAACAACCTTTTCTAGATGTTACTTTCTGCAGATGGAGAGAAAGCAGGGAGAGAATATAAAGACTCACACAGCAGAAGGAAAACAACATTAAAGAAGCAAGCTTAAAATGTCATTTATAACTTGTCCCAGAGACACTCTGAAATCCTGGACACACATTGCCATTTTTGTAGGCAGGTTTCCCCCACCCTGATACTGATAGCTTCTGAATGCCCAACAAACAGGGGAATAGCAGGGTCTGCTAGGGAGAGGGTCACCTTAGCACAGCTTTGCTTGGAATTTGGGTCTAATGGTGGCATCTCTGCTCCTGATGTCAAATCCATACAGATTTGCCAAATCCTCATGCCTTCTAAGGCACTTTAATGGTAAGACAAAGTCACAGAGCAGCTGATCTGCTGGTTTGTCTGGCAGCAGCACTTTGTACTGTCTTGCACAGAGCTCTGAACCACAGCCCTGCTTTTCCCCCCACCTCCTGTACTTTACAATCATTACCTGGCATTATTATTGCTAAGGTTTCTCCAATCTAACAATTCAGCTTTCAAGCAAAAAACAGATTTTTTTTTTTTCCCCAACACCTAACTGAGCAAACAATGTCATGTTTGAAAGTGAAGCTGATCCTTTCTTCCTTGGCTTTCTCAAACAAATAATGACAGTTCCCTAGAGCAAATGGCAACTACCTGGTGTAAACTGAAGCAGAATTGCCACCTTCTTGTGTGTAACAGCAACAGAGCCTTTGCATCTCCTTATTACTACTAAGAGACCTGAGCACTAGTTAGCTGTTCTTTTTCTACTGCTTTAGGCAGCCCACTTACTCACCAGAAAGCAAACAATCACTCAGGCTGAAGTTTATGAAACTTCTGGGATTCACAAACGTGTTTCATGAATTTCTGGCAGTTGTCTAAATGTTCACAAATAATGTGATGCCAGTAATCAGAACAAGTCAAAACTTGACACTTTAATTCATAAATCAGGAGATGTTTTAGTTTTACTGCTTGAACAGTTCTGTTCCCAAGCACGACTGGATTTGAACCACCAACCTGGAGGTGAAAGGACCTTTATTTAATGTATTTGTTTAGGTTTATAAGAAATATAAGAAAGCATCTAGCCAGGTCCCTAGCCACCTTTGCCATATATTAAAAAAAACAAGCCAACTCACACAGACAAAAATAAACTCAGCAACTTCCCAAAGCCAAAGAAGGCACAAAAAAAGCTTTTTGGCTAGAGACCTCAAATCTTTCTATATAAACTGAAAACTTTTGCACACACTATTTCTCTCTTCTCCAGAGCCTGGGACATGAGGATATGTATCCCTCAGGTCAGCAGAATTGGACTCTTCCAGGCTGGAGTGGAAAGAGAGCGTTCAGTCATGCTCCTGCTGAGGAGATCTATCCAGTATTCTCTCTTTCAAACTGAAAGGACTTCAGCCAAAATGCCTTTGTGGCTTGCAGCTGCAGTCATATCACTAGGGAGACAGAGCAATCTATTAAGCAAAAGAGATCCAAGATCCAAGGCCTTATGCCAAGAATCTATTTTATTCTCCCCCGTAAGCCCACAGACACAGCTCAGCTCCTGGAGCACCAGCATTAAGTGCTGATGGTGTAAACTGCCACACATCACTGCACAGACATGGAAAACATTCTGCAGGCCCATGTCCCACCACTGCCCAAGGTTCCCCTCCACATGCTGCACGTGCACCCCAAACATCTCTCATTCTTGGATGTCACAGACTAGTTGTATTCAACCAGTTCCTTCTTCCATGGCCAGAAAAAAGTAAATCTACCTCTCCAAAAATGAGAGAGGGAAGAGAAAACCAACCTATTGATATCAAAGGATAAACCAAACCAGATCTCTATCAGGATTTTCTACTACAAGGTAGAAGGACTCTGCAGACCGAGTTCTGTCCTACTGCTACTGCTGGTTCAGTCCCTTCTGGTGGCAGCCTGCACTATTCACTGTCCCACTAAGCCATCTTCCTTTTCCATCTCCTTGTAGAGCAGGGACACGCAGATGCAGGGAAGCAAGAGCAGAGAAGGGAGGCAAATCTTTGTAGAATTGGCTTTTCTCCTCATAGACTCAGAATACACAAGACTTTTAACTACAGTTTGGTCTCAGAGACGATCCCAGTTCTGCTATAGAAAGATCTCTTCCAAAGCAAACACAAAAGTGCCAGAGGATCAACACTCTGCTCTTTTGAATGATGCAGAAAGGAAGTGCCCATAAAAAACACTGCAAGATGTTGTCATTCTCTGACATGCTGTAGGTTGTATTTTGCAAACCCTCTATGCAAACACAAAATGCCACATTAATTTTCTTTCACTAGAGGCTGACAAGGTTAGCAAAGGTTTCCATTTAAAACAGGGAACTGAGGTTTCTCTTGGGCAAGAAGTGCCAGCAGGAGACAGGTTGAACCTAGACCAGCGATCCCTGTTCCATCCATCCGCCCTGCCTCTCAGCAAGGCATGCAGCACCTCAGCAGCTGCCAGTGGTGTGGGGAGGTTGCATGCAGGAAGATAAATTCTCTCCCTGGGCTTTTTGTTCCACCAGACTGGATATGGATGAGGAGGAGGATCCATTGTAACCAGGCAGGTAGACCACAGACAAACTTCCTCCCCTTCAAGTGTCTGAAAAGCAACTTGACCGGATTTTCTCCTGGACAGCTCAGCATTCAAACAGGCCGGTTAATCTAAATTGCACCTCCCCATTGAAATTACATCCTGCTTGTTTTCTGACATTTACCACTTCAATAACATCATTTACAGCTCCATTGTTGCAATACAAAGCCCTGAGGAGAACTGGCTCCTACAACATATTGCCATTACATTTTAGCCAAGGCTGAATGTAGCCGCAAATCTACCCGCAAAATCCAGTGGAGATCTATTAAATGCATAACTTCCCCTGGCACCAAAATGTTATTCTTTTAGCAGGTCTGCTTCTTCCCTGAGATTCTGATGAAGTGTGCTTTGGTCTGATACTCTGAAAACGTCTTTGTTTAACACAGCTTATCTTTCATCATGTCACTTTTCTATTGGATTTCTTTTCTGTGCACTGGAAGCATATTATTGTGACTGCTTTACCAAGTGGCTTTGCTGTGTGACCTGCAGTGTCAGAGTGAGGATCAGACCCTCCCTGAAACACAAAGCTGGACAGCTTGAGCCAAAGTAAAGGAATATGGAGCAAATTCAGAACTAGGAAAAACAATTTAACAACTCTCCCACCTAAGTGGGCTGCACAGCCTGAAATCCTGGTCTTCTGCAAAAACCTGTTATTTGCTGTACAATGTTCACTCCTTCATTGATACAAATTTACCAGAATTGACATGAGAGCTCAAGACAGTCAGGGAATACCACTGGCACATTCATTTTGCTGGAAAGAGGCAAAACCAAAGAACAAATCAATCTTGTCAACCTGAAGTATGTTTCCTCTCATAGCCACCACTCTTTTAACTTCTTCCAGATCCTTAAGAAACTGTAAACAAGAACACGTGGTAGATAGAATTGCTTGCCAGAAAAGGTGCTAGTATAGTATTCCAGATGCAAGGATTCTATTTTCTGCTTCACCGTGAACTTCTGCAAACACCTGAGAGGATGAAGTCCCATGAGATACTTTCTCTGATAGCTCACCGCTGCTCAATGCTGCTCAGCATGGGGAACTGGTTCAGCAAAGATCTAACTAGAGCTGGGAGGTGAAGAGATACTTCCCTCTTTTGGCAGGAGTCAACAGCTAAGATCAGCTCAGCTACCTTGCACAGCTTGCCCTTCAGGCTCCTTCACTGAAAAAGGTGATGTGCCTAATCCCTAACTCTTTATGTATCTTTATTTCCAGCAGCAGTGCTCCCTACACAGCTCAGCATCTGTGCATATCTCCACTTGAGCTGGGCTGCACACCAAGCTCACACCTAGCCCCCCTGGACTCCACAAAAAAAAGGCTTTCATCTACCTAAATCCCCTGCAGGACCTGTGGATGTGTGCCAAGCATTCCTAGGTGGTATGTGCTTCTCCCAAAACAGGCTACCTGGGCCTCCTGTCAGGCCGAACTACCCCAGCCGCCACTGCGGCTTCACTGCATTACTCAGCAGCTCCTGCACTCTTGCCAAAGTTCCACTTCTCAACCAGAGGGCTTCAAATGAACTTCTCCCCTGCCTCAGAATGATGCTGTAATTCCCTGGCTACCTGCTTTTCATGGAAGTGCTCTCCACTTCTCTTGTCAAAGCCTAGCTACTTCACAAAAATAGTTCAAGTTTCATTGAGTGAATGGGCAGAGGAAACACTGATTTTTGTCTTTCATCTCAAGCACAATGTTCACTCAGGGATTTCTGCTACTGCCCTATGAGCTGTTTTCTGTAAAGCGTATAATGAGAAAGATGGGAACCATTCTTAAGAAAGATAATGTCACAACTTCTGTACCTTTCTGCTTGAGCAAAGGTAGGTTACACCTTGGATTTCTTTGCAACATCACAAACCTCCAAAATGAAGGATGGACCAAAGTTCCTTTTAGGACAGCCTAGAAAGGTCAGAACACTCTTTTGGGTTTTTTGGTTGGTTGGTTGTTTTTTTGTTTGTTTTGGTGGTGTTGGTGGTGGTGGGTTTCTTTTCCTCTGGAAGAGACAAGATTTGGACTGTAAGTCCCTTGCACACAAGTCAGGCAACCTGAGTAGCTGATTGAGGTCCCAAATCCTGGATGAAGGTAGGAATTGCAGTGCCAAAGTCATTGCTCACCCGTGACACATTTGGTATCTGCTCATGCTTTTCTGAGCTTAGTGGCTTGAACCAGTCAAGTCTTTTCCCCATAAGGACACTTAGGTGGGAACCAGCATCTGGCAAACACACTGACCCAGTCCAGAGACCAACCAACACCAAGAAAGTAAGAAGATCGAGCTCAAGTCCAAAGTCAAGGCACAAGTTCACTCAACAGCAGGTGAATTTGTGACTTCCCCCCGTACCTCACTCCCTCCTCTGCAAAGTACACAGTAGTACTTACTTCCAGCATTGCTCTCCAAAAATTTGTATTAAAGGTTATTCATGTCCCTCCGGTAGAAGAGGCTAAGGAAGGGAGACAGAGGTTACAAGCTTCCTTCCCACACCCCTCAGCAGAGGGGACTTGCCATGCCTGCTTTTGGTCTTCAGATTCATTACAGCAGGCAGGAAAAGATGGCTCATATACTCACAGAGCTTATCCTACTGATCAATAAGCTTCCTTCCTGCCCAATAACCAAGCCACTTATAATATTAACAGTGTTATTTAAGATCTGTGGAAATTTTGTCTGATCCAAGCAAACCAGAAATATCTTGACCTAGATACTGAGAACAAAACAATGCTGAGTAAACTTCAGGATTGCCAGTTCATCTGTCATTGCACTTGACATTTTATTGAAGAATCTGAGTAAAGCTATTTTACCCAAAGGTTTTTTACACCAGCATATGTATTTATTCAGTGGATGAGAGAGAAAAGTCTGACACTTTCCCCCTCTCAATTTGGGTTGCAAAGGGATGCATTTTATAGTCCATTCATAAGGTACTTGAGTCCCTGTGAGCCCTTTTCAGTGACTGCAGATAGCACACACAATTACATCAGCAAACATAAATGAATGAGACTCATCTTTACTTTCTTCAGAGGAAAAAAAGGAGGGTGATGAAAGAGTGAAAGCACACAAAAAAGTATTCCCACAACATTACAAGTGCACAAGCTTGAGACTGTGACCTGCACTGTCAAAGGTGATCACAGATGCAGAAACACCATCAAACTGTTGCTCCTTTTGCCTTTAAGTGATGCTTGGGTATATGCAGCCAGCACCTTTGAAAAACAAAGCCTTATTTTTTTCAAGGCCTAACCAAAATTTCTAGCAGTTTGTACAAAAAGGCATGCCTGCCCAACTTGGCTGACAGAGCCAGTTGCCAAGCTAAGAGACCATTTGAGTGCCTAACCTTCTGTCCAGGAGCTGGAGCCTCGTTGCATCTCACACTGTAACCTAGCAGATTTCTGTTTATTCCTCTCATCCATGCAAATTTTTGTGCTTACCTGTACATATCTGAGTGGGTGGAGTGTTTTAAATATTTACCTACCTGGAAGAGAGATTGCTTAACAAGAAAAAGAAAAGGAAAAGAAGGATTTTCAGAAAAGCTCAAATACATCATAAGCTTGGCAGACACTGTAGCCCTGAAACAGCAGTTTGAAACTTGCACCATAACAAATCTTCTCCTATACATTATCTCACAGGAAACAACACATGATAAATTCTTAGCACAATGTGATTCCCCTCCTTCCACCTCCTCCCCACTTCAGAAAGATTTAACATCTAATTCAGCTTTTGACGAGCTGCTTCATCACTGCGGGAATGCTGTTGATCTCTGTCGGAACCCTGCGGCCTTGGACAGAACAAACTGAAAGGGGAAAAAAAAATTTGGCATTCTGTAATGATAAATAAATACATTACAGGATACAACTCTGGGGAATGGAGGCTGACACTGACTGAGCACTGTGACCTCCACACAACTGCCAAGTCTCAGCTGCTTAACAAAAGTCAACTTTTTGTTTGCCTTCTTCCCCTCCCCGTGACAATTTCTTAAAGGGCAAACTCAGGATGGAAAAGGAACAAAAAGATTAAAATAAAATAAAATATAAAGAACTCCAAAACCTCCCCCATCTGCTGCCCAGGGGCACTTTGGTTTTGACAGATCAGTATTTTATTTCTTTGGTATCCTGGAAATTGAGAGAAAGCAGTCCAAGCTGCATCGGTGGCAGCAGGACAGGGAAGCAGCGACACAGGGAATGCTCAAATCCCTTTTTAAAAAAAATTTGCATTAGTATGTGCCTGTCCTCAGGCTAGTTCTTGGCTGGGATTTGATTTTCTGTCTCCTTAAGTCCCAACTCACAAAATAAAATATATATGGCAGGTATTGGGTCTTCACACTGATGGCAACAATAACGAAATAGAGAGGAAGCAATTGGTTACCTGATCAGACAATCCATCTCCTTACCCACAGAAGCCTCACCCACTTGTGTCAACATCTCCTAGACTCTCCTTTTCAATAGATGTTTCCCATTTCTCACCAATCATAACACAAAGGTGATACCTCCTGCCACCTCTCCTTATTTTACAGATGCAGAAAGCGATAAATAAAGTGTCACAACAAAGTCAATCAAGTTGAAAGCCAGCAATGGACTGCAGGCATTAACTCTGGTGTCTGCCTTGTGCTTCCCATAACCTAGTATTCCATTAATTCCATGTGCTTTATGGGAACCACAGAGGTTCCAGTTTGATCAAATAAGTTCATGGTCAAGCCCTCAGGGCTCATCAACTCTTTACAGCAAAGTGCAGCAGAGAAAACCCTGCACTAACACTGACAGAGCTAATTCCAGTGCAGAAAGAGATGAGTCTCTCCAGTGTGGTGCTAATCAGCCCCACTGGCTTGTTGAGTTATTAATCTCAGGCACAAAGATAATGTAGCTACACTGCTCCTGAAGCTCACACCAGTATTTCTTCCCAACGCTTCACTGCACAGTGCAGACTGTCCAGCTCACTCAGAGCTGTCTCAGGGACACATGGCTCAGCTCATTCCAAGAGTTTCTTCTGCTCCCTTCACTCCCCCAAGAGCTGTCTCTGGCCAGCTCACCACAGGTCTAACTGCTGCTGACACCAGGCTCCATCACAGCTCCTGACTTGCAGATCGTTTACCTCAGCCATTCACCAAAGCACCTACTTAATTCGCTCTGCTCACAGTTACTACTATTAAGACACTTGGTATTTTCACATGTCCTCTGACTATTTATGATTCATAATGTCCTTTTTATTTCCCCTGTCTCCTGCCTTTTGTATACACAGGGAAACTGGATAAGAGAGAGCTGATTCAACTCATCCAAACAGTGGAAGACTCCCAGTTCAATCCCTTTATCTTTTCTCACTGGTTTACATCTTCAGTTTCTCAATCTATCTTGTTTCGTGATTATTTTTTTCCACTCTCTTCTGCTAAAGGCAGGATCTTCCTAACATGTCTTCTTACTTTTGAATACTCTCCTGAAGTCTTCCCATTGCTTCAAAACTGTCCTCTGAGTGTACTGGGGAAAACAAGTTTTCTTCAGTTTGGACAATTCCTCAAGTCTGTTCTGCCAGATAATACTTATATCACATTAATTACATCTTTGACTGTCCTGTAGTTTCCTGCAAGAGTAAGCTGTGTGTGTTACAGTCTCTGTTTAGCAAGTGGCTGTTGAAGACACCACAGGGGCTAGGGTTGCAGAGGGGTTTCTGTAAAATCAGTCAGGATTTCTAAGTGGAGCACAAGTATTCCCCAGACCACCAGTGAACTCATGCTTTGACCTGCCCATCAGAGCAAGAATGACACTTTCTAGGGGAGAGTGGATAAAGAAAAAGGCAAAAAAAAAATGAAATCCATTTTCAAGCTGTAATTCCCAAACCTGTCCCTTGGGTAAAACACCACAAAAAGCAGGACAAAACAGAAACCAAACCAGACAAAGAGAAGCTCCACCTCTGAAGCAGCCACAACAGAAACATGGGCTCCTCTAGCTCAGTCAAAGTTTCTAAATGTGAATTCCTCCCTTTAGAAGCCAATGAGGCCTTCACTGCTCTCCACAACTCATCCATCACAAGCAACAGCAGACGGGATCTATTGTGATCTGTGCCTCTTGACGAGGGGAAATGCAAAACTTTTATCCAAGTCAGAGGGCAGGAGGGATAAAAATCAGCCCTGGCTATCTGCTTGGACACTCTCTGCCAGTGCAGCCCACTTTGCTGGCTTGCCTTCTCTCTTCTACAGCAGATCTCCTACGTGTGCACGCTCTGTGTGTATGCTTAAACCAAACCACTGATAAGAAGTACTTGTCTGTCAGCAGTATCTGAAGCCCACGGCTCTTTGAGAGCATTTGGGTTTACTTGGCAGGTCATGCTGACTCCTTGGGAACCATTTATCATCACAAAAAAAACTCCAGAGCTTGGCACTATGCCAGCCTCTTGTCTTCTCTTCCCTCCCCCCGCCCCCCAGCTCTCTCCCACCTCCTGGGTATTGATGCTACATCCAAACAAACCTCCAGTTCACATAGCAACAGAGCATTTTTATATAACCTCTGCATGGGAACTCCAGAGAAACCATTGGACAACCACTTGGAGCATGTTAGGTAGTTCCAGGATATTTTGCTGGTTTCTGTCAGAAACACCCCTGATTAAAGGAACTATAAAAAGGGAAGAGTATCTTTTGCATGTGTGCCAGACTTGAAACACATCTTGGCACCAAGGAAGTCAGGGGATTACTGCACCTATTGGTTCCATCTTCTGAATTTTGCCATTTTCTATCTCCCTGGAGAGTCCAAAGCATTTGAGCCAGTTTGTGCTTAATATAATTGAAAGCAAAACGATGCTGAAGGGATCTGCTGAGTCAAGGCTTTAGTAAGACAAAGACTGAGCTTTGGATTTTGGTGGATGCTGAAATCTCCCACTGCTATCTGAAACAGAGATATCTGTACAGACTGTGTACACACACAGTTATACAACAGCCAGGTCATCTTAACTTCATTTTCCCCTCATCCTGCCATAAGAGGTTAATAATTTCAGTAAGGACATGATAAATATGTTACTTCAGATCTTTTCAGAGCATGTCTACCTCATCTTTGTATCATGTCAAACCCATATTTCAGAGCTTCCACTGGTTTACTGCAAGGATCACAAAGACCTTCTATATCTAATGGGGGGATGGGGAGGGAGAATTGACTCTGAGGACTTTTACTGTTTTCCCTTGATTCACTGAAGAAAGTCGTAACCAGAAACAAGACACCAGGAAGGACACATGAGGGTGACATTGGAGCCACTGGTTATTAGTTGGTCTATCTTACTTACACACACAGAATTGACTGATCACAAGATATTGCACTAAGAAGGGAAACCACATTCCTCCAAACCACATTGACAGCAATCACTGATGATATTTTACCTACACTTTCAGCATCCCAGGATTACTTAGGAATTTCAGCAAGTTACCTGTTCCTTCCAGACCTTAGGACACTGCTGATGACTTTGATTTCTCCTTCTCTCTTCCTCTAGTGTATTATAGCCTTTTGGTCTTTTTCATTAGGTCTCAAATAAGTCATTAGAACAGGTTTTCTGACAAGTAGGTGGTATGAGAAATATGTTCTCTGGACCTTTCCAGATGAAACATCTATGGTGTGATTGCCTGCAGTTGTGGTGTAATGCACTGGTCCAGTGCTCCTGCACATTTGGGAAAGATAATAGTTAAGGTGTATCTATCTCTCTAGGTTATTATACAGTGCACATCACTAAAGGATAATTTATGCAGCAGCCTGAATACAGTTAATATATGTCTAAAGTTATGCACTAACTTTTGTAGCTCTAGAGAAACTCTCTTATGCACCATTGTCATGATTACAATGATAGAAGTGATAGAATGTTTTAATTAAGACATTCTTACCCCATTTATCTCTTACTTCCTTTGGATGGTTCCCTTCTTCATGTTGATCCTTTAATTGCCTGCAGCTGATCAGCATGGACAAAACCCAGGCCCTTTTTGCAGGGTTATCTGCAACTGAAATACATTCCCTCACCTCATTCAGAGCACAGTCACCCAGAGGTATCACCAAGAGGGTCAGCACACTGCAGCAAACACCTGGAAATGAAGTGCAGACTGGAAGAAGCTGACCTTTCCCAGTACAACCACCAAAGCCTTCCTATTGTGGCACCACAGCCCCTGCTGTAGAGATGTGAGTAGACCTGCATGTAGGAATCAGGAAAGATGTTGCTTGCTATTTCTGAGTGAACAGCACATTAGTTAAAAAACCTTTTAGGAAAGTATCACTAAACTATGATTAACAAAATGATTACTACAAGAAAAGGAGGGACCTGAGAGCTTACAGCACCTAGAACAGAGAGAGGTCTGCTCATGACCTTACTCAGTCCACAAAATCTGATAGTCCACAGTCACTCAAAGGGCCAGAATTTTGCTGTCCTCCCATTTTCCTCACTCCCAGGAGCACAATTCTAACCTTGCACCAGCAGTGCTGCTCATGAGCTCTCTGAGCTCACTAACTCGGGAGCTAGCAGCTAACTAGTCCAAAACAACCTATTTTGGGTAACCTACTCCTCCTTTCAGCAACATCAGACAGTATCTTATGATGAGTTGAAATCTGGGTACACAAGTAAAATGCATCAAGGCAGATCAGATCAGATCAATCTTTCTTCAGTAACTATACTCTGAGTCAATGACCCCGAAGTGGAGTCTAAAGGAAACTCAGTGGAAAGGTGAATCAGGTTCTGATCCATTGCAGGATCAAGAAAGACCTGTAAGGACAGCCTGGACTCCATATCCTCCAGGAAAGTTGGAAGTTAATATGAAAATACTGAAGTGGTAATTGACTGTACCCCTTCTCCTGCCTACACCATGGGAGATGAGCAGGACACTTGTGCAGCAGCCCAGAGGACCTGCCCTCATAGACAGGTGTGAGAGGCAGATCTGCCCTCACATACAACATGTTGGGCATTCCTGCAGAAGACTGCTTAGACATCAGTCCCTCAGTCTCCAACTGGCTCTAAAAACCATCTGAAAGCCTCTAGTTTTGCTGTCCCAGGAACATCTGTGACTTCATAGGGGTTTCAGCTTTTCAGCCCTTACCCTAATGTCTTTCAGGCTGAGGGAAGCTAAGCCATACAGGATTTTTTACGAAGTGTTAATAGGTTGCAGTGACTGTGTATAATCCAGCACCCCTAGTGAGACATCACACCCCATTGTCACTTCACTGGTTGGCAGCCTGGGAAAATACAGGTGTCTCCTCTGTGCTCAACAGCATGAGGTTGCTCAGTCTGGTGGAGAGCCCAGGAAAGCACCTACCAGCCACTGCCCATCCTTAGGATCAATATTGGGAGTCCTCAACATCTATGTAAACTTTGGATTTTAAGAGATGGTTTGTCTGATTTTTCCCCAGCAACTTGTTCAGTACTACACTCACCAACTACCTTGTCAAATCTGCCTCCACACACTTCTCATCTGAAGCTTTCAGCAAACTCCACTGCTTTTGTTTCTGGGAACAAACTTGGGGAGCCTTTCAGAGAACACTTAATTCTTTGTTTCGTAGAACATAATCAGCATATCTGAAAGGTTAAACACATCATCTATTTTAGGTGCACAACACAAGAGCAATGGAGAGAGAGAGAGATGCTTCTAGGAGGAAATTCAAAGCTCTAAGACAGGTTCTGAGAATCAGTATGAATAGCTCTCCAAAATGTAAAAATAAGGGAAGCCAAATGTATGCAGCCAACTTGGTGAAGCTCCATTGGCAATCAATTATGCCCCGAGCCTTATTTTCAGAAGTGTGTGCATGTAATGGTGTGTGCAGAAATGAACAATCAATAGCACCCTTCATTTCTGTGACTTCCCATGATTGCATCTTGCAGCCATGGTAACTGTGCACCCACCTGAGGAACTGCATGAGCAGATATGCAGATACACTGGGCCAGATCCCACCCCAGCTGCTGAGAATAGCTCATGTCAAGTAACTTAGAAGGACAAAGTCATGTTCTACAGAACAGCCTCCGTAGCAGCAAACTGATTTGTGTGCATCACAGATTTATAAACCATAGAATGTCAAAAGCACACCCATGCAAGTATTCATATGCAAACAAATCAACATCATCACCTTCATTATTTCATTAGTACAGCCAGCAAGGAAGAATCATCAAGAAAATACCTGCAACATGCTGCTGCTGCAAACAGGGTCACTGCTGTGTGTACACTCTTCACATGCATCTGTATAAGCAGGCATCAGGACAAAGTGTTGACATAAACTCCTGAACTGACATCCAAACAAAGGGAGAAGCGACACGGTGTGTGACTTCACTGGGGAACTCCGCTGCAGGAACGTCTACACAAAGCTGATGCTGACAAGAGCAGGGCCACACAAGCTTGGATACAACTTCCCTACAAAGCAAGAGAACCCATTAGTGCTCAGGTCTAATTAAACAAGTCAGAGACTTTTGAAGAGTGAAGAAACCTCTTACTCCATGTTGTGTTAAAACTATTATAAAAAACCCATGCAGAAACCTTTGCCTCCTTGTCTTTTCTGCAGAAAAAACCCTGTTCACATTTCCAAGAGGAGGAAGAAAGGGGTGGCCAGCCCAGACAAGACAGTTTTTAGAATCCCATTTCTCTGTCAAAAGAAGGCCAAAGGTATGATGGGGAGGTGAAACTGCCAACGTGGAGAAGGTTCAGCCACAGCTGACTACATTTTTTTCTTTCCTTTCCTGGAACAGGCCAGGCAAGAATCAAGAAGGAACAAGAGAAATATACCTTGAGTCTACAAATTCTCCCTTTCTAGAAGTAATTGAACAAATTTCATAGTCTAGTAAGAGAGGAGTAAGTCATGCAGGGCTATTTCAATCCACAGCATTGCTGTTCTGGTGGTGACTCTTTTGAGGAGAAAGCTGCTCCCTGGAGAAGCTAACGAAGGTTGTGCAAAGAGAGATGCAGTGCACTGGGGGAGAGCATCAGATGGGCTGACCATGGGTTGAGAATCGCTGCTGGTTACCTCATGACTTTGCCACCTGCTCTGCAACACAGTTTCTATCCTGCACATCACAAACACACACACACCAGCCTGGCCTTGATGCTGCTCAGGTCACTCATCTCCTCTCAGGTTTTGTTTACTGCCTGTTATTTTTGGGAACAGTGCATGGCATCTCCTGTTAAAGACCTAATAGAGAAAAACAAGACTCGTTTATCCAGTTTAACCACTGGATAAAGCCTAAATGCATGGGATAAATCATTCTACAACCTCTACATTCATTACCAATTAATTATTGAAAGGCTATCTATTGAGTGGTTTAATATGCATAAAAGTAAAGACAATCCTAGTTGCCATGCAACTGCCTCAGAATCATGTAAACAAAAATGCAGTAGTTTCATTTTCAGCAATAACGTTATGTACCTGAAGAGAAGGGCTCAGCAGAGCCACCATACACCAGAACAGAGGAGCAGCATGAAAGGTGATGGGAATTAACCACTTGGTAGCTGGGAGGCTACATTTTAGGAATTAATTGGATTATCAGTGTGGCAAAAATGCCAGAACCTTGCATCTGTAGGCTCAGGTATAGCTGTTTGGATCCTAGAATTGTATCCTACAGATTGACATGGAATATTTATAAAAGATGTAATCAAGAGAGGTCTTATTGACAATCAGACATAGCTCAGCATGCAGCCTGATAAGACTTGTAATTATACAGATGAAAAAAAAAAAGAGAATGCCATAAGATGTATGTGATCATCCCAGCTGATCTCTACTCTTCCATATAGACAGCATTCATCTCTCTTTATTTCTATTTAAAGTACAGATGGTTCCACTGAGCAGAGATTCCAATGCATACCCACAACAGGACTGCCTGCTTTCTCCCCCAAGAAAATTGCAAACTAAATGAACTTTAGAAAAACAAAAAATATTTCTGAATTCTGGTGGAAATAAGAAAATTATTGAAAGTTTTTTTAAAAAATAATTAAACAAAGCATTTTTATTTCACAGAAGTGACATTTTTGAGTTGACCAAAAAGAACTCTCTTTTTTCCACGTTAGTCTTTCAGTTTTCCCTGGAATATACTTTACTTTATGGTTTGATTACAAGGAAAAATAGAAAAGTATTTTTTCTGCCAAGCCCATAGACTGAATAACATAAAACCAGCAGGAATATCTCTCACACTTAGAAACAGTAAGTAAACACATAGTTCCAATTCTATTCCACCTCTTTCTTACAAAAATCTTTCTCCTGTAGTCTAAACAATCTGATTTAGATGTTAGCAAGCCCAAGCCCTGCCTTAATATCTAATTTACAAACTCCTGAGCCTATTTATTTTCCCTGCTGTGCTCTTGCAGTGTGCCTTATTCACACAGAAGAGCTGTATCCTCCAGATGATGCAATTGTTATTCTCTCTCCCTGGTTCACAAAGTTTTCTCTTCCACCTCCCCTTCTCCTTTGCTGACAGACCTGCCAGGGAGCAGCCTCTCTTAGGTTGTAATTTAAATCACAGGAGTGAGAACTTGAAGCAAATTCATGTAAGTGATTGATGGGGTTTGCTGCCATACATTTTTTTTTCCCTAGGGTTTTGTGTTGCTGATTTTTATACCTTTGTGCAATTGAGAAGAGTAGGCAGTGTGGTCTTGAACACAGCTAATATTATTCCTTAATCCACTCAAAAGAAATGTTTGGCATTTAGCTTCATAATAAAAGGTATCAATTAGGAACTGTCAATGTTTTCAGTAGTGATATCTAATTACTGTAACTTGCTATAGGCTATCTTGTTAAATTCTAGTTGAATGACTAAGTATTCCTGACAAGTTTAATGCATTATTAAAGGTGTAATTACTTGGTTATTGCTCATGTAATTCTGAGTTAATTACATGACATCTAAATTCATCATTTTTATGTTTATTGAACTTTGGTAAATTCACTTTTAGCTATTGCTTGATATTTACACCATGACTCCCTCTTCTACTCATTTTGAACTTAAAGGAGAATGGTGCTGCATTTTCCCAGCACAGCAGGAGAAACCAGGAAGGGAGAAAGGGCTATAACAAGTCTGATTCTTTATCATTTCTCCATTTTTCCATGCTTTCCTTGCCTACTACCCTTCAACCACAGCATGATTCAGCAGATTTGCTCAGTTTTGAACAGAAAAAAAACCAGGTTACAGGTTTTTAAAAGAGCTGATTGTGACCCTATTGAAATCAATGGCAAAGCTTTCATTGTCTTCCCTGGATGTTACCTTTGGTAGCCCTTGTTCTGGAAGCAAAGTGAACTCCCAGGGGGTTCTGGGACACAGAACTTTATCGATGGTGGCATCAGCAGTCAGATACCAAGCAAGAAATGCATAAATAAACAATGCATTTGACATTCCCTTCCAATAGTTTGCTTCCCCCCTATATTATGCCTTTTTCCCCACCCCTGATTTGTAAACATGGCATCTTGTGCTCCACCTTGTACATGCCACAGCCCTTTGCTCCCCAGGGCTCATGTTGTGTTGACCCACAGCAGGTGGAATAAGCCAATGTTGGCCACGTCACAGCTCCCAGAGGAAAATCTTGACAAGCTCAAGTGCCATCATTACACAGTCAGTGAATCTGAGGTTATAAATCTTGCTTTATTCCCATTTGGAAGAAGGATCTTCTATTAAGCAAAAATTGATTTTCTAATGATTTTTTTTTTCTGCTCATGATTGTTAGATTGTTTGAAATTGTTCCAGCCCAACAACATACAGACAGAACAATTAAACATGCACTGCAGTTGACAGCAGGACTGATTTTAAGTCACTGAATGCATTTTAGCCCTTTGATTTTTGGCAAGAAGTGCACCCTACAATACCTAGGAAGGAAGAAAATATTATCCTAGCTAAACATTACAACTGTCAAACCAGTCAGAAAGCAAGAAGGAGATGCAGTGAGGCATTGGGAAGCTGTTTCTGATCTTATGGAATCCCTCACTACTCTGCACTGCCTGTAACACGGAAGTTAGCACACGTTGTAATTAAGCAAATTACTTAAGTAGTTACTAACAGCTGAGACATCAGCAAAGGCAGATCAGATACTACACTGTCATTGTTGATAATGATTCTTGAGAAATTAAGGACCCACAGCCAAAGTTTTCATAGCATATTTAAATTTTAGTGTTGATGGAAAAGAGTCAAAACTGATTGATCCAAAACCCACTAAGCTTAGTTAGAGTTTTTCCATTAATTTTAAAGCCCTCTGGACCAAACTGCAAGGCATAGGCCTTCTTTAAAATCATACTTTTGATTTGAACAAAGAACAATCAGAACAGGATTAAAATCCTATTAGATCTGAACTGAACTAACAACTCAAACCTTATTCTGTAATGATATATTGGCAGGCACTGGTTTACCTTCTAAACTCTCGGGATGTAGACTCTGTTCCTACTCATTTTGTTAATGAGGTATAGTTAAACTTGAGATCCACACATGTCCAGGACAATACTGAATGTGATCATCCATCTTGTGTTAATGTTTGGTGGTACTCACTTCCCAAACCAGGACACAGTTGTGACAGATACAGGGCAAGCACAGGACAAAGACAAACTGTTACCTGACAAGTTACAATGTCGTGGTCAGAGCTACAGAAAAAAGTAGAGTTAGAAAAACAGAGTGCAGAGCAGCTCAGACACAGCATTATTTGTCAAGAAAGACAAGAGAAAGTAGCATACTAGCAATTTAATCCTTGTTGTAACTTTGTGGGCATGATAGCCTTGAACAAAGCCACTGGAGCACAACAGATGCTTCTGAGGCAGCCCATACTACAAGTCAGAGTGTTTGTCAAAGCTGGACCACGGTATATTTCCAGTTCAATCTTTTTAATCTGCAGATGATGTTGGCCAGGACAGCTCAAACCTTGCTAGAATGAGTCAGTAGAAGTAGGTGAAACCTTTTCTCAAAGTGATCAAAATAAATCCCATTTTCTCTCAGTCTAACAAGGAAAGTTTGGAGATTTTCAGCTTGCATTTCCTAGTATGTTAATTTCATCATTGCCCACATATTATTCTGCTTGATCTGACCTGAATCTGACTTACTGCATTTCCCAAACTACTTTTCACTCAGCGGTTAATTAAAAGATTTGGTCCCTGACACACTGCTTACAGCCCTTATTGGCACCCATTAGCCCAGCTAGACTAATTCTCCTGAAAAGCAAACCTCCTTATATTCCTAGGGTCAAAAGTTCACAGCCAATTCCCTAAATCTTTAGCATTTGCTATTAGTTCATTATTTGAACCTACTCTGCTGTAAGAGCTTGTATTCAAATGTAGGCATAAGAAGTCATTCAAGAAAGACAGTTTCTCACACAAATTCATCTCTCACCAGCCCACTCCACCCCTGTCTATACAACACTGGGACTGTACAGTGCAAGAGATGGGAAATTCATTTTTCTTAACTCTCCTTTGAGTACTTTTTTGTTTAATATGCAACCAACAAAGGAAGTGTGTTCTAATTTACACTAACATATTAACATATGTATCATGCCTCAAAATCACCTCAGCAGTTTATTTCCATGCACACCCACCCAGAGCATGGCATTGCTCAGACACATATGGGAGTAAAAACCATAGACAGACATCAATATCACACCAAAAGCAACACTACCAGCATTCTGATAGTCCCATTTAAATAAAGAGTCAAAATTCAAGACCAAACCTCAGTGAGGCTGTAAACAAACACACACACGTGTCCACACAGGCACATAACCTTACGCTCATGCACACACACATGTGTGCGCCTAAAGACACATTGCAATACATCCCATTTTAGAGATAAAAGATAAACCATGATGTTTAGATGTGGATCTAGGCAGTAGAGCCCCTAAAGCCCTGAATCTCTGAGAAATCTGGCTCCTGGGCTTTGGTTCAAGCCCGTCTTTACTGTACTGAGATAAAGCTAGAAACAAAGTCCACTTGGGTAGGTGTATGGGAACAGAAAAAGGCAAAGTTTAATTATCAAAACTATGTGGCCGTGCAAGCGTCCTACTTAAGTTAAGAGGAGTTGTCATTAAACTCAACCTTTCCCCCTTGAACCTGGTGTCTGGAATAGCTCAGACACCAGCAACGACCTTATGTATTTCTTTTAATTATTCTGAAGTAACCTCCTCCAGCTCACTACAAGCCCTCAGCTACTTCAAGCAAAGACATTCTAATGATTTCGATTAAATCTTGGCCTCTCCCCAGCAGAGCACAAATTAAAAGCATTACTAGGAGGATACAAGCTTCAGCGCTTGGAAGTGTTATAGAAAGAATGGGGAAGGCTGCCAAGAGCTTGTTGTCATTTCATATGCAGTGGGGGATGATTAACCCTTTGGTGGTTTTGCATACCCTGGGAAGATTACACAAGAGCTTATCCAGGGGTTTCCTCCTCAGAACTGTCCCCCTTATTACATGTTAAATAGTTTTATACTTGGTCTTCTGTCATATTTAAGCTCTGAAATCAGCTGTGCAATACTGGTGAAGGGTCTAGAGCACAATGTTACGAGGATTGTAATAGGGTTGTTTAGTCTGGAGAAAAGGAGGCTCAGGGGAGACCTTATAGTTCTTTACAATTACCTGAAAAGAGGTTAGAGTCAAGTGGGGATTGGTCTCTTCTGCCAGGTAACAAGCAATAGGACAAGAGGAAATGGCCTCAAGTTGCACCAGGGGAAATTCAGTTTGGATATTAGGAAAAATTTATTCCCCAAAAGGGTTGTCCAGCTCTGGCCCAGGCTGCCCAGGGCAGTGGTGGAGTCACCACCCCTGGAGGGATTGAAAAGACATGGAGATGCGGTGCTGAGGGACATGGTTTAGAGATGACCTGGCAGTGCTGGCTTAACAGTTGGACTTCAAGATCTGAAAGGTCTCTTCCAACCAAAACAATTCTATGATTCTGTTATATAATTTAGAGAGAATAGGCCTAACTAGACTCTACAAATCTCATTCCAGAGGTTCTCTAACTTGCCCTGTACATTGCTGTACTTTTTCACCTCATTTTCATTTTCACATGCGCATTGCCTCAGTAGACCTCTGTGGATGCTAGCATTCCAACACAGCTTCGCTGACAATTATCACTTTAGCTGAAGGACCAACTCCATCAGCTGGTGGCAGCAGAAAATTGTTATTCTCTGGTGGGCCAGCCCCCAGTACACATTTTGCTAATGCAATGCCCATCACATTATGATGTGTTATATCTCCTACTGCCAACATCAGAAATGTATGTCCCATCTGTGAACACGCACAGAGGGGTTTCCTTTTAACCTAAAATTGTAGGGATCAAAGCAAAACCTTTGTCTTGAAAAGCAGCTCTATACAGTTTTTTCATAGCACATTCAACTGATACTGATTTCAAAAAAATCCTCACAAACTAGGATAACCATAAGACATATCTGAAAGAAATACCCCAAAACCTCACAGAAAACAATTGTCTCAAAGTAACTATAAAAGAGTGGGAACTTGGGTTAGATTCTGGTGTCATTGTAAGCAAGAGAGACTTGCATGTTTAGCCTCCCTCCACTTCCTTTTCCATTTTCTATGTTGCTATAAATAATGAGTTTAAACAATTGAAAAGTAATTTCAGATCTTTAGATAGAAAACCCATAAAGGTAGATAACAGGACCAAAGTGCCCCTAAGAAAAAGTAATTGTCAAATCGCTCATCCAAAGCTCCTTCACCCAGGTCCCTACATGCAAAACCAACATAAGCCTACAAATCCTGAGTCTTAGCCTTCACATGTGGCTATTTGCACTCAGGTAAATGAAAAAAAGCTATGAAATCAGTACCACTCACACCCACTTTGCACAGTGTAATAAGATACCTATTACTGTAGGTAACATCTGTTTTGTCCTCCAAGTGCTCAACCACCCCTAAGTACAGACATCCCATAGGGTCTCATGGGTGATGCAAATTAGAGGGGTAAAGTTAATTATTTCCAAGAGAAGGTAAAACTCAGTGAAGAAAAAATTGCTATCCTCAAGCTTTTGGTCCAGCATTATAAAACAAGGGATCAAAAGCATCCCAACAAAACCTTACAGAATTGATTGGGAAAACATGTTGTGAAACGGGGTTGGGATGAGCTAGTGGCACTTGGAGGTGGGGTGGGGAAGCTGAGGCAGCCTTGCAATGCCTCATTCTCCAGATTGATATGAACAAAACCAAGGAAGCACTAAAGCAGCAGGGGATTATTACCTCTAGAGATAACTACAGACAGTTTCATTTTAAGAACAACCAGCGTCATCATCACTGTATTTTCCATTTCTCCCAACACAGGAATGTGAAGGAATATCCAGCTCCTTCCAGAAGTCAGAGCAACTTTTCCCCCAAAGAAAAATCTCTATAAAAAGAACCAATTCACTTCATTTGTCCAGTTTTTTAAAGATGTTATTGTGCTGAACCTGTGCTTCCCCTTTGCCTGCATCTCACCACCCCTGTTGCTATTTGTGCCCAACAGCAAAACACATTGGCTGCATCTTCACTTTGAGGTTAAGGACAGAATTTCCCAAACAGTTCTTCTGATGGCAATGTCAGCTGAAAGACTTCCAAGGTGTGAGTGGCTGGGCATGAAGGGAGCACTGCTACAAAGAGCTATTTGCTTTGGCCAAGCTGGTTTCCACAGAGCCAGTGGTGAGCCTGGCACAGGAAGGGTCGCATCAGGGTGGACACCAACGCCAAAACAGGCACCACCAGAGCAACACATCACAACCCATCAACCAAAATGCTTTCTGGTCTGATTGAAAGCTACTGGGACTTTGAACAGTTTATAGGAAAAGCTGATGTTCAGGATTGCCCAGGTCACATAGGAGAGAGCTTAGACCTATAGTAATGCTCTTAAATCAGGTCTTGCTCGGCTGAGCAGGGTGAAACTTTGTTTGCACAGTATATATCCTTTTCTGCTAAAGACCTTCTCCAGTGTCCTTCCCCTCTCTTCCTTCTGCTCCCCATTATTTAACATTTGACGTTGAAAAGAGAGGAGGAAACACAAAATTCAAACCAGGTTTTCAGCTCTGTAGTGAAAATATGCAGATTGTCAAATTTTACATGAGCACACTTCATATTTTTCAACTGATGCTATTTGAAAATTCTTTAAAAAAGAGACACTATCTTTCAAAAGGAGCTCTGAAGCCACTTCAGAGAACAGAGGCCTAGTGTTAAAGGGAATAAGAGGAGAGAGAAGAACATTATTAACCATGTGCAATAATCACAGTGCAGAGAAGTATGCTTAATTGTTCTTTTTAGATTCATCCTGACATTATCTGTTTCATCCTCCTCTTTCTACACACCAATGCTGCTTTGCTGAGCAACTCACAATGAAAATTCCTTAATATAATAAGAAATCCCCAATCAATTAGGATGTCAAATCAGGAAATAATTCCCTAGGCTACATCAAAAAGAGCCACTCCTATCTTTTGTCAGTTGTTGGATTGAAATAGAGAGGTAGGTAAGCAAAAAGAAAGCTGTTGTGTCAAACAAGACATCCTTCACTCGTGAGAGATGTAAACATACTAAAAAGTGACAGGAGACAAAGTCAGTCAAGCCTGTTTAATGGAATTAAGTAATTAGATAAATGACACTTTGATAATAATGATGATCTTTGTGAAGACATCTCATCCTGCAGTGCTGCTCTTCATCACTCTTTCTTCCTGCCTGCCCTTCTCACTCAACTCCTTGTGCTAGAAAGCCTGGTGTAAAATACCTAAAGGACCAAGCTCCGCTTGGCTGAAGGTTTCATCCATAAACCTGTACATAGCCCAGGCTTCTGGAGTCAGGGGAATAAACTCAGTAAACAGGGAATACAGGGACAACAAGCAAACACAGCTCTTTGAACCACAGGCTTCCAACAGATGATGGGAAACTGAAAAATTACTTGCTCTGAAATGCACATTGCTGTTCCATGCACAAAATTCTTTCTACATATTCATACTGCTAGAAAACATGTAGGCTGGGATAAATAACATTAACCAGCTTGCCATTAGCATATGGCAGTCACACACTTTGAGAAAACTTTTAACACTAAGCAAACATTTAATAATTAGTATAACTATCCATTTATGGAAATGATCTATTTGGCTCTAAAAGGATAAAGTTTTAAAAATTAGGGGATTTTTAGCAAATTAAGGGAGTTTTATGAAGCAATCTCTCTTCTTAATACAAGCTGACTAAAAATTTAACAAACATACAATAAAATAACCAACATTTTTTATCATCATTGTGCTTATTCATATTCATTCATCTGTGTAGAAATCTATTAAGCGTGAGTGATGTTGACTCCCAATTTAGACAATATTTCTAAGCCTAGAAGTATGAAAAGGAAGAATATTTGGTAGCACAAAAGCCCCAGTGTCACACCCCACTGCTCAGGCAGCACCCACCTTCTCCAGCCCACTACCACCCATCACCTCTTCCCCCAGTAGCAGCAGCCTGCAGTGTGGCACTACTGTCTAGATAAGGGCCCCGTCCAAGTGTAAAATAACACATTTTTACTTGTTTATTGGCTTTTACAACAGTACAGCCATCAAAGGATACTTAAAATGAAACTGCAGCCTAGGGTCTGGATGTAAGGAAAAATGCTGAGCTGGTTGGAAATGAAAAGGTACCAGTGGTTTTCTGCTTGTATCCTGCCTGTCCCTGACCATCCTAAAGGACTCTCAATCACAGCTCCATTCAGAATCAGACATTTCCAAATTGTACAGAGAGTAAAACAGAAAAAGGAACAAAATGAATCCTGCCACGGGTCATTGGGTTTTTTAGGTTTGTGATTATTAAGATAAACACAGGCACAAAAGTTTAACCATCTGCAGAAAGACAGAAGGCTCTGTGATAATTGATTTAAGATGAAAATTGATGAAGCAGTTTTTGTAAAGCACCAAAAAAAAATGGTCTTTTCAGAAAGTAATAAAAACTACAAATATTCATTTCTTATATTCCCTTAAGACACATTAGGAGTAGCCAGCCAAGGTCTCCCTATCAGATGGTTGGCACCATCCAACAGAATCAGGTTTCATTTGCAATTTGAGTTCTACAACACAGGGCTGAAATGGAGGGCGGTGAGTTTCTGAACTACCATATTGGATGCATCCAGCCTGGAATTACATTTATCAGAAATCTTACCCAATATTTGTCTAAAAAGTGAAGGGTCTCAGTGATGTTTACTGCTATTACTTGAAGATGTGGAAAAGGGGAAGCATGTTCAGTGGTTAATTTAGCCAATTCTCATTTTCATGTCATTTTGGAAATGCATAGAAGCTCATGCTTGCCAAGGTTCATGGTCTGGCAGTTCTGCAAGATGTAATTTTTTAAAATCAGGACTCTGGAGCACAGAAGTTGTTAATGCTCAGAGGGAACTGTGTTTGGCTCCTGGGGATTCCTCAAAGTACAATTCTTGCTCATTTTCCCTCTTCCAGGATCAGAACCATCTCACACCATGTTGCAAGAACAGATGACCAAGATGAATAGCTTACACATAACACTATGGAGTATAAGAAGACCAAAAGCTGTGGAAAAGGTAATGTTTACTTTTGAATAGACAAAGCCTGCATTAAAAATACTATGGTGATCTAAAGTAAAAAGTGATTTGCCTTCATTTTCCTTCATAATTAGAGGCTACTTGCTATTATAGTGTTCAAGCAATACCACTTAAGATAAGCACTCATGATTTTGCTATGACTGGAGTTTATGATGTTTCTCTTTGCCTAGGAAAGAGCTGGGAGTTGGAAGAGGAATAAAAGCTCCATCTGATCTGGGTTTAATTCTAGAGTTCAAATTTATGTTATTTGTCTTCTTCCCAGCAATAAGTTAAATTAATTATCTTATTAATAAAATTCGAAATTGTTGATCTGCCAGCTGAAAACTGAGTAGAACAGATTCTGTATCACTGCTGTACCATTTAACAGTGGAAGGACCTTTTAGAAGGGGAAGACTGAAACAAGCCAGAAATGGTCATGCCCTTAAAGCCCTTTTCAGTAAACTGTTTAATCATCACTTAGACCCTGAGCCACAGATTCAACAGCAACAGCAATGCCTCTGCAATAGAGTACGAGAATCATCTGTTGTTTCTTCCCCCCTCTAGCCAGAAGAGACTTAACTCCTCTTCTAGCTTCATGTTGACTGTGGGATAAAAATTAAGCCTAGTCCTGTTGTCTCAGTTGTTCCCCAAACCAGTATCCCTCAAGCTACTTTTGTTGTTGTTGTTGTGTTCTCTTATCTTCAAATAGTAAAACAAAGTTACTGCTTAGACAAGTAATCCTTTGGAATACCTGAGGGTGGAAGGAAGAAATAGGCAAGGAAGGAGTGGGAAAAGAGAAGGATTCAACTCCACAGAAGAAACACTTCTAGGAGCTTTGTGATTTCACTTACCTTGAAAGGTTTGGGTACACGAAGAAGAGAAGATAGGACAAGAGGAAACGTCCTCAGGTTGTGACAGGAGAGGTTTAGATTGGACATAAGGAAATATTTATTCCCCAAAAGCGTTGTCAAGCCCTGGCCCAGGCTGCTCAGGGCAGTAGTGGAGTCACCATCCCTGGAGGGGTTTAAGAGACATGTAGATGTATGGGGCTTAGGGACGTGGTTTTGTGATGGACTTGGCAGTGCTGGTTAACAGTCGGACACAACAATCTTATAGGCCTTTTCCAACCTAAATAACTCTGTGATTCTAAGATATACCTCATCTTCCCAGGAATTTCTTACAGGATCTCAAGTAGACCAGTAAGATGTCACAAAAAGACAGGTCACATGATGGTTTTCCTCAGCCTCCCTCCCATCCCCTACTGACAGGAGGTGGTTGCAGGGTGCCTTAGAGAAACACAAACACTAATCCGAAAAACAGTTGGGGAGTGGGAGTGGAAAATTCCTAAATTCTTAGCCATGCAACCTGCAGTGTTTCAACAGCTTTTGGGAAAGCTTTTCAAAATATCAACAAGCCATGCAGCTCCCAGCACTCTGCAAAATAAACGTCCTCCAACATGAAGGCCGCAGAGGTGACTTTGTCAACCAGCAGAAAACATGACAACAGCAAAGAGGGGAATGCGGGGGAAGCTGCCTGGAATTTTTATTATTGTCAACTACAGAGATGAAAACGCAGGCAGAACTCAACATCTACTCCCACAGGAAAATCACATTCAGCCTGGAAGTCTACTTGAAAAGAAAAACAACAAATAACAGAAAATGAGCAGGAAAAAATAAAGGCGTTTGAGTCAGCTTCTCCATTGCCTATTTGGCACAAGACTGCCAGAAGGAAAGGAAAAGCTAAGTGGAAGGTATCTCTCCACCTTCTGTGCTCTAACCACCAGATCAGCTGAGAGCAGAGCAGAGGTTTGAGCTGTTCCTACCAGTGTGAGGTTGAACCTTGACACCGAAAAAGGAGGTCCCATTTCCCTGTGAGCTGTGTGGTACCCTGTAATGAACTGCAGAACCCCTTCAATAAGCAGTTTAGGAAGGAAAAACAATACAGAAATAAGTCTTAAAGTATTTTCTGCCTGAATTAGCTCAGCATTACAATGGAGGAAGAGGGAACCACAGAGGAGGGGCAGGAGAGGGGTGGAGGAGGGTTGTTCTTTTGGGGGCCAACAAGACATTAGGTCATCTGGGCTGCAATGTCAGCAGTACCCTATTCTCTGTGGTGATGACACTTCCCATGGATGCCAGAGGTCAGTGTATTCCTCCCATACCCTGCATCTCTCACACCTTATCCCTGTAGACATTCAGCATCATAGAGGAATACACATGCAGTGTTGAAACACTGGTAGGTAACAAGGTTAATAGCTGACTAGCTTCTCCAAAGCAGTATAAAGAGCAGAAGTGTCACATGGTATTGAAGGGGTCATTTGATAGTTGATTCTGGTATCAGCAGCACCCCTGCCCACTCTCACCTGCCCCTTCATCCAGTGCTGTTAATATGAGTATTTCTAAGACATCAACATGAAATGATGCCACCTATAAATAAACTTCAAAAGAGGAAAAGAGGAAAGTGAAGTGCAGATATATTAGTCCTGATCACCTCAAAGATCTAACTCAGGAATCACATCCACAAACGACTGTGTCAGCCCAACCAGAGTGAGGAAAGAGAAACATCAGCATGGCCCTGAGAATGAGGCCCAGGGGCCACAAACTTCTTAAACCATCTTTTCTGCGAGCACCAGAATAGCTACAGTGGAGCAACCGTGGAGCAGTTTAAGATGGGCTTTTTACACTTCCCAAAAAATTTCAGTCCATAACATTGACTTCAAGGGGAACTGTAAGCCAAGCCTCTCCTAAAACACATTTTCCTCAGTGCTTAAACTGCAGGTTGGCACAGGGACAAAAACAAGTGGAAACTGTTTGCACTCAGATTGTTTTAAAAGGGGTGGGGGAAAACCTAAAAGGAATTTCAATTCTTTGGGGCCAATAATGTTCAAAGACAAGAGCAGCTTTTGGTATCAGGCCTCCATCTGGGCTGTACCCAGGATTCACATCTACAAAGTCACTGAACCTTGCAGTGTTTTATCTCATAGCCCTCAAAGGCAGTAGCACGTTGAGTATGATCTTTTTTTTTTAAACATACAAAGCAAAGGAATATATTTTCCATGTGTTTGTCATATGTTTAGTTCCAGTCCCACTGCCAACTCTTAGCACAGCTAATATACAGTGTATTCATAGGGCTTGACCTTGGAAGAGTTTAATCTCAGCTGAGCACTTCTGCCTGTTTAATTTGTTCATGGCCACTACAACAATTTGTACACACTGAGCAATTATGCCTGCAAACTTCTGTTTCTCAAACACCTACCTGACATCTCATCACAAAAGATATGTTGTACAACATAGCTACAAAGTTTCAAGCACTTATATTTAAACAAGCACATATGCACAGTAAGCAAGGGCCACAGAAACTATCCACAAGTAAGAAAGGCCAAAACCAGAAAATGGTAAAGATAATAATGTTACAAATACACACACAGTAACATGGATTTTATCATTACAGTGTCTGAACTTTCTTCAATTAAACAGTTCCTTCCTTCCAAGTAAAAAAAAAAATAAATCTATTAGTTTAGATTTATGTAGTGTATGGAAACAAAGTTCCACTTCTAGATTACTGAGTTTTGTTAAACTGTGTTCTGACCACATGCAATCATTACTGGAACTAAGGGTTGGGAGGTTTTTTTACCTAAATTATTTAGCTGCGTAATTATGACATAATCAAACAAAAAGCATGTTAAGAGGGGGTTTTTTTCCATTTTTTCCTAGAAAACTTCAACAAAATGCTTCTTCTTTCTTCAACCTAAGAGGAAAAAGTAAAATTCAGCTTACATAGAGGAAAAAGCTGGGACACACTTCAGCCAGTTTTAACAGTTACTTTCCCAATAGGCCACAAGAAGCAGTCTTGGTGTGTATGCCCTTTCCAATTTGTCTCTGTTGCACAAGCAAAACAAAACAACTCTCAAACCACCAGGAGCCAGTGAACAAAATTCTTCATCCTTATTCTGTAGGGAACAGAGCACAACTAGTAGAGAAAGTTAACTACACCCCTGTGAGTGAGGAAGCTGATCAGTTAATGCATTGCAATCTCTGCTGCACCAGGCTCCCCAAGTCAGCCTTGGTTCTGCCACCAACACTGCATGGTCATGGCCAAGTCACAGCACTGCCATTTTTCCAAAGATTTCCAGTTTGAGGTTTGATTTCCCATGTAGATTTGAGGCTTTTTCAGCTCAGGAAGTGGATAATCATGATTTATGTGCCCAGAGTTTGCCACTAACAGGGGTCAGGTCTCCACTGTGGCCCCAGCACTTGGGATGATGGTCAGGGTGAGACAATGAGAGCAGCTCACACAGCTACTGTCTGCGTGTCTGACTACAGAGAGGTCAGGCCCACTTTTACCTTTCATATTCTCAGATACCTTTAACATGTGATGAGCAGGCATAGCCCATATCAATCCTGAAAAACTAGAAGGACCATGGAGACCTGAGAGGGCAAAATGATCTTAAGTAGCCAAAGAGGAAAGCGGCTGCACTTCCCTGCCTCTATTAGTGATGAGGAGCAAGAAACACATTTCCAACCATAGACATTGACACTTCTTCAGAACTAGAAGCATTTCAGTTTGGAAAACTTTGGGGAAAAAATAGCCTCTGCACAGCATAAAATTAATCCAAAATATTACATGTTTAACTCATGCCTGCTCACTCACACAGAGCTGAGCTGGTTACTCAAGTTTGGCTTGGCAGCTAGGGTGAAAAGGCAGTCATGCAGCAAACTACTGTCTGGAGTAGGCGTTCTCAAGCCAATGTCCCTTCACAACAGCCAAGAACCAATGCCCTCCCACAATTCTCTTAGGACTCCTTCCATTAACATCATCCTTCCTGTTACTTTGGGCTCTCAGATTGGATATTATTTCCTTATATAGCAGGAAAATTTACAGTTCTTACCTTCACTAAAATTCTCTTGCTGACAATAATGGATTTGTTTCTGCCCTGATCAAACCAGGAGACTCTAAGAACAATGGAGAGAAGAGCTGTTTCAGACCCTGCTCCAAAGGGTTAAGAACTTTAAAAGCCCTACAGGCAACTGCTGCTAGACCACATCCTGTCTCTACTACTGGAGTATAACAGTGTCTCTTGTTAATCAGGCTTTTTCTCTTTCTCTTGCATATGCTTCAAGCTGCCATAGATGCCACCTTCAGTACTATGACTACACACACAATCTTCCACTACACCAATTTTTGTAACAAATCATCATTATCCAGCATGAAGGTGGACACTCTACCTTGTTCTACAAGCTCCCTGTGCAAGTTATTAATGATTAAAAGCAGTTTCCTACCTTTATGTTCACATCTCCATTGCCCATGCACTTTGAAAAGCAGTATCTAATACAAATGACACAGCTTTCAAAAGTCTCTGCTTTACCCCTGGGCAAAAACAATAAACACCTTGATGGAGCTTTTATCAATCAATTTTCATTTAGTTTCTTTCTATTATAAAGCCTTAAGATGCTATACTTAACACCAGGAACAACAGCAGTGTACTTCAAGGTAAAACAACAGTATTACTCAACAGAATGTGAATGGTATGTTCTGCAATTGGTGGAGGCAGATCACATTGATCAGCTTTATTGCAAATCACACTGTTTCATGGCATTCATTTGGTAGGATCTTTTTTTTCCCCCCCAAATATAAAGCAGAGAACATTACTCTGGCTTGAAAAGATTTTATTTTGTATTAAATTGGTGAAGTAGCAAATACTGTTTCATATACATTTGCCAAATAAAAACAGCTATATATAGGGCAGCACACAATGTGACAAAACTATGTTTTGATTTCCCTAGGGAGCAGCTATGAAGGAGCAGTTACCCCACTCCTAATCAAATTCTAATTATTATATTAATAGTGAATGAAAATCAAAATTTTGATCCTGGATTGATTTTAACAGCTTGACCCAGCCTGAGTAAGTGGTGTAAATCCAGAGATGTTCCTGTGACGTTCCTCTGGTTTTACATCAATCTGTTTGAAATCAGAAACTTGGCCCAAAATGCTAAAAAGCACAGAACAGCTGCTTATTGATGTCTGCATAGATTTGAAAGCTTAATGCAACAGTGTTAGCATATTGATTTTTATTCCTCCCCCCTCCAGGAATTCACAAGGAAAGGAATAGAAATTCAGTGTTTGATCCCTAATCTGAACAAACTTCAGGGCTTGCTTACAGTGTGGTACAGAAAAACAAAGCAAGGGAGATAAGAATGTACAGATTTCAGCTCCTACCAGGCAGTTACAAATGGACTGCACTGACCACAAAGAAGACAAGAGGCTCTTTTAAGTTAAAAGAAGAAAAGAAACATGGGTTGGAAATTATTTTCTTAAGAGTGAAACATCTTGCAATGAGATGACTGGATCCTGGGGATATCCAATTACTATTGTTGTGGGGAAACAAGCCTTTACAAATGGGATGTTTAAACACAAGAACAATCCTAAAGATTTCTTAATCAAACCTAAGGTCTTGTTGGAATCACAAAGTGCTTAGACACCAATGTGACAGGCATCCAATATGGGTCTGACACTGCTGAAGCACACTGAAAAAGTCCCACTGATCTCAAAAGGCATTAGATCAGGCCTGAGATAACCAAAACTGGTAAAAAGGAGGTTTGGATTTACAGTTAATGCAGTTGCTGGTTTTGAGCCAACTGGTTCTAACTGAGGATGAATCTGGAACTGGAGCACAGAATCACTGAGGTTGGAAGAGATCTCTAAGATCAAGTCCAGCCACCGTTTCACCACCATGCCACTAAACCATGTCACTAAGTAGCACATCTATATGTTTTGCAACCCCAAGGGAAACCAGACTGCATGCTTGCTTTTATTTGAGCAAAAGCAAGTTCTTTTATATCTGAACTCTAGAGATTTTTCAAAACTAATTAGCATGTTTTAAAGCTCACCTTGTCACTCAGAAAACTTGACCATACTTCAGGCTAGTCATCTAGGGCCAAGGGGCTTGAGTTCCCAGAGTTCAGCACTGGCAGGGGAGTAATTCTAAGACTCTGACCTGGAAATTATACAGGGATACATGAAGAACTTGGGATTCCTACATTTCTCCTTCATAGGGCTTCAAGGAGCAGAATTTACTCTTCACTCTGAGTCTGATAATTGCAGAGACAAAAATTTAGTGGCTGAATATTACAACCTAAAAATGCACTTAGGAATGCCTACAGTGGGCTCTGGCCTCACTTCTCTAAGGACCTTTTCCTCAGTCTTGTCCTCCCTCCCATCAGCCCACAATCAGGGTGAAGAAGCTTCTCCTTGCTCTTTAAGGGCAGGGGGCTGGAGAACTTTTTCCATTTTGTCTCTATTTTTTTAACAGAGGATGCAATGAAAGGATTCCCTGTCAGAAAACTTTGCTTCTGCTTCTACAAGCTCAGATAAATCAGTTCCACAAATGCATGAGCCAGCATCTCTCAACCACTGCAAATACCAACCACCCAGATTTGGAACCGTTGCTTCTGCCTCTCTGCTCTGCCCCTCTCCCTGCTGATGGCTATCAGCCATTATTTTTTCTCTAGAAATGGTATTCACAAGTCTCATCCACAACCTGATGCAACTGTCCATCACAGCAAGAAATATGACTTCTCGCCACGCTCAACTGCCAGAACTACTCAACCTTCTCAGGAACTTCCTTGTTGCTCTTGATCTGTTTTTCCATCTCATTGTCCTTCATTACTGATCATGCAGCAGCATGTAGAAACCCCATGTGCTAAGTATGGCAAAATGGAGAGGACAGGCAGAAAATCCGCTTCCCAAGGAGATCAGACCTTCCTAGACCACCTTTGCAGCCCAACACACATTAAACTATCCAGACAACTTTTTTTTGCTTTAGCTATTTACTCCTCCAGCCCTATTTTGCCACCTCAGAAAATTTCTGACAATCATTCTTTGAATAGAAATTAAAATACATAAAAATACCTAACATCATGTCCTTAGGAACAAAGCATTCTGCACTCTACCAGAATAAGTATGAAGCTGGTATGTAACCATGTAGTTTGAAAGCTTTCTCTCATCACATACCCTGACGTCCTTACTGGGAAGAGCACTTAAACTCAATCAATGCCCATGGGAAGTGGACTAGCAGCTACTCAGTGACATAAACACAGAATCATCAAAATACTTTCCTGCTCACTATTTAAACCTTGGCTACTTCTGAAGTCTACACAGCTCTGTGTGGAGTGCCAGCTCTGCGCACGACCTGCTCTTTCCAGGCACAGCTCCGCAGTATTCCCCAAGGAACACAACTCAAACAGCTTACTCTAGGAGTCCTTTATGTGCAGATACAGGCTGCAGTGAGGCATTCTGTGAGGTTCAAGGGCAGGTTAAGCTGTGTATGTAGACATAGAGTGAAATCTTCATCTCCTATAGGAAGTCAAGCCTTTCCACAATAAACATAATAAATAACAGTGATGGGAACCATGTGCCAACACATCATTTGGGTACTGACACAGGTGTGAAATTGTGCTTCCACCTGAATTTTCTGTGAAGTAGTTAACATTTCCACTGAAAAAAAGAAAATCAAATCATCAGACCTCTTCTAGTATAACTGCATTTTCCAGTACAGCTTCCAAAGCTGGAAACATGGGTCAACACTGGAAATATTTCACATGGCACCTAACCAGTGTGGAAACAAATGCCAAGCATGATCTAGTGTCATCCAGATTAGCTCCCGCTGGTGCTTGGACTCAAATTAATGGGTTACCCTCCCAGCAAATGTCACAGGAAAACCTTGCCAGGAAACAGCTTACCAAAACAAAACAAAAAATTGAAAAGAAATCCTATTTCATCTTGAATGAGGGATTCCATGTCAGTCAAAGTTCCTCCCCATAGCCTGTCTGAGCATAGCTTGGGAAATACTTTTGGGCAGTGAGATCAAGCAGGCATAAACAAGCACTGACTTAACACATATGCAGGGAAGAAACAAGGTAATTGAGCACCCAAGAATATCAAGACAACTCCTGCCTCCTGAGCCTATTCCTCCTCTTCAGTATTTCTCATTCCATTTAAAGTGTCACAAGGTATTAGAGACCCTTCAGAAATGAGAATGTTAACACCAAGCAGCTTCAAAAGGCTTTTCATTCATGTCTCATCTGGAGATTTGAACTCTGACCAACCACCAACTAGTATGGGAGGATACTTCATATTGTGTTTAAAAAAAATGAAACAAGATCCTGGAAATTCACTGACCAGAGAAAGGGCTGAATTGGTATCAGTGGGCCTTGACTACACACATTTGGATTACTTTTATAGATTTATAGTTTTAAATCTACTGTACCATTAATCAACCATAAGAGAAATGTTTCAAAGACCTTTTGATGAAATTCAGAATCTTTCTAGCTTGTCTGAGATCCTATTTCTCTGAGCCAACATAGTGAATTCAAGTAGGTGGATGGTGAAACCTTCTCTCTTCTCAGAAAAATCAGGAAAGAAAGGAGTTTGGGTCAATGTTATTTCCCTCACTCTAGTGAAATTCTCTGCTCAGCATTGCAAGGCAACACCTGTGAATTGCTGCTGTCAGTGCTGAGGCAGTGTTGACCAATGGATAGTCTCCAGAAATGCCATCATAGCTTCTCCTGGTGACACTACGAGCCATGCTCAGAGATACTTGCACAAGCCACCTGTATCAGCATCAGCTAAGAGACTTACAGCAGCCTGGGCAGGTGCTCACCCCTTTGCTCACCACAGCTAGAGCTGGGAGAAAACGTGTGCACAGCCTTGTGAACAAAGGAGATAGGAAATTGCCTCCTTTGCATTTACTATGTCACTTAATATTAGATGCAACAAAAAATTCATCTGTCCTAGGAATTTTGCTCTCATAACATTTAGACTGGGGAAAAAATAGTTAAATCCCAGTTTACTTATTATCTTTTCTGCTGTTTGTTTACTCCTGTATGCCAGATGGCTTGGAACATGAAAACAGATCCACAAGATGACACATAATCCAGCAAATATTCAGTGCCTGGACCTCCGGTGGAGCTAGCTAGAAGTCCCATGCACATGGTGCCTGAATGAGTGTTTCATTTCTGTTTATAATCAGCTTCACTTTCTCACTCTCTCAAATCAAAAAAGTATTGTCACATTCAGGCTGCAGACAAAGAACGCATGTCCCACATAGAGCTGTTCTGTAAATTGATTTTCTTCTTAAATAGCCTCAGAAAACACCTTTTTCCCCTTCCCAAACACAGCTCTCCATACACCCACTTTGCCTATCAAGCCTCTTGATGTTTTCCTTTTTAATGTTTACTATTTATCAAATTGTTTCTAGAGGTGACTTCTTCTTGGTCCATCTGATCTTATACTGCTGGGAATTAACAGATGATGTGGAATCTTTGCCACTGCACATTTCCCTAACACCACACTGCAAAGTTACAAACACAGGAAAGGTCAGAGCCACACATCCTCAATGATTACCCATTTAGCACATCCCCAGCACAGGTGAGCAGTGAGTTCCCTTCTTCCCCTTTTCCTGACCCTGGCCCTTTTCTACTTTCTTCAGGGATGACCTCAACAGGGCTTTCCCACAGCTCTCTGGAAAGCCACCTACAACCACTGCCTCAGTTTGCTACTACTGCTCTGCTCCTGCTTTCCCTCTGCTTGTACCTCACCCATCTCCTCTCAAAGTAGGATCTGGGCATGTATCTCTTTGTGGATGCCCTTGCTAGGGCTTTGAGGACTCCATCAGTAGTAAAAGACCCACCTGCAGAAGAAGCAGCTGAGCTGGGAGAGCATCTCTGATCCAGCACAAAGATGTACATGTGTCGTATAAGAAACACAAAGGTTAAGGCAGCCTCGTGCATGTATTCACCAGCTTCTTCTCCAGATGGGGTGAGACCTCCCAGACAACCATTTGCAGCCTTTCACCACATTCCTGCTAGCCTAGATCTGCCTGTGTGAATCTTTGAGAGTCTTGAGCAACTACATGTACAATCTAAACAGTTTGTAAACAAATACATTAACTCTCTTTAAATCCTAAAGGAAAGGGGAGGGAGGGGAGAAGAAGGGGAGTTCAAAAGGGATAAAGTAGAATTCGGCACCCAGAGCCCAGTGGTCTTTAATGACACCAAGGTCTTTAATTTCCTGTCTGGGGCAAATTAACAAATACCAGAATCTTCCTTGAAGCTGCCTTCCAGGATCTCTCTACAGAGGAATCCCTCTCCTTGCCTGCCCACCTGCCACTAATATTAAACAAATACCAAAGTTGTCAAGCAGCACCAGGACTACTCAACATCAGGTGTTGTACAGGCAGAGGCAGGCATCATCTCTTTGCCCAGACTTACAGGAATATTGCCTTACTTCCTTCTTGAAAAGCACTGAATTATCTGCTGAGGACTGTTGACTGGCACCAAAAGAGTGTGCATGGACATCTCTCAGAATGCAAGGATATTTCCTTGCATCTACTGTGAAGGTCTACAACTATCAAATCCAAAAGAAAATAACAGGACAAGAAAAAAAAACAAGTAACCCAAAACACACAAAAAACCCCCCAAACGAAGCACCAAAAACAAAAGTAGAAGGCAAAAAAGGAGATGTTGAGAGTAATTCTAATTTTGTAGGTGTAAATCTGTAAATCATAGTTAATGATGTGTCAGTTTTAAATTCAGATGCCAGCTGCATCTGTCCAAAGGTACCAATGCCTAATGAAGTCAAGACAACCAGAGTAAAATAATACTATTTCGTAAGGTAAAACTTTTGCTTTTCATTACTCTATCTCCATTTAACCTCCTAGAGGATTCAGCCCAGCACAAGCCCCCAGAATTAAATTCATTATTATTCATTATTCAAACACCATCCCTTTGTTTTCTGGAATAGCTTTGTAGCCTGGAGTCAAATGAGCTAAAGTAAAATTATGTGACTTGGCATTGAAAATATATTACCTCAGCTGCCAGAACGGATTTAGCAGAATATGTGCACAGTTCGTCACTTCTTCCACAACTGCCTTCATGCACACAAAGGGCTATGACAGCCCCTGAGTTATGAGGGGCCATTCGAGGGGCTGTGATGGATTAGATTGTTTTATGCACTGACTTAAGATCTCATTTCCTGCAACATTCACAAGTGCTTTCTCCACGGCTGAATAGAAACCTGTTCTGTCCTATGTATATTGCCTTCCCTTGTTAGCCAGGGAAACGATAGATGCAGGGAATCCACAGTAGGAAGAGCTTCAACTTGCTCAGGGATTCAAGCAAAGTCTCCAAAGAGGCTGAGACATTTAAGAAGTGACAAGCAGGTTCTCCCCCTGCTTTTTATTGAGTCCTAATCGATTTGCTCTAGAATAAGGAGAACAGCGAGCTGCTCGCAGGGAGAGCAGAGCAGAAGCAAATTCTACTCACATCTCTGACAGGTCTCACTCTGCAACTCTTCAAATGCACAACTCCAGCTATTAACACAGGGTCGACAGGATGAGCTCTTCATCTGAGGCTATCTGCACATTGCTGAGCTCCTCTCTTACCAGACACTACAGTCTGATAAGGAGCTAAATCTAGTTTTACCACCAAACCAGCAGTGTCACAGACACACCACTACCTGTGCTCCTGTGTTATATGGCTGCAATGCCAGCTTAGAGATTTTCTGTCCTGCCTGTTCTCACCTGCACTTCTTCCTCTTCAGCAAGCTGCTTTCCACTCCAGACCAGCCAGTACCACACTGTGAGCTACACCAGTGAACTCATCCACAATTATTAAGAACTATATGTTTTTGAAATAGGGCAAAGCAAAACCCTCTTTAACTTGCCTTTGCCACCACACCCCACCAACAATGGCACTACAGTCTCACTGTGCAGGTTCAAAGTCCTATGGTCCTTCCTGGAGCCAGTAAACTTGCAGGAAAGCAGAGCACCTGTGCCACAGAATCATTAAGATTGGAAAAGACCTTTCAGATCACCAACTCCAACCATCAACCTATCACCGCCATGCCAATAAACTATGTCCCTAAGTAGCACATCTATATGTTTTTCTAACCCCTCCAAGGATAGTGACTCCACTACAGCCCTGGGCAGCCTGGGCCAATCCCTAACAACTTTTTCTGGGAAGTAATTTTTCCCTAATATCCAATCTCAATCTCCCCTGGTGCAACTTGAGGCCCTTTCCTCTTCTCTTGTCACTGGTAACATGGGAGAAGAAACCAATACCCACCTCACTCCAACCTTCTTTCAGGGTGTTGTAGAGTGAGAAGGTCTCCCCTGAGCCTCCTCTTCTTGATGCTGAACAACCCCAGTTCTCTCAGCAGCTCCTCACAAGACTTATTCTCCAGACCCTGAACCAGCCCTGTTACCCTTCTCTGGACATGCTCCAATGCCTCAATGTCTTTCTTGTAGTGAGAGGCCCAAAAGTGAACACAGTCCTTCCCCCCTGAGCTCTGGTTAACCTGCCACAAGCACACCCACTGCAGAGCAGCTCTGATCTGCCCCCTGGATGATGCAAGAGTCTGCTACTAGCAATAGCTGAGCCCCAGTCCAAACAGCCACGTGTGAAACGTGAATAACAGCCTCCCAGCCTCTCTCCCTCCCCAACAAGATTCATTTCACCTATTGAAGCATTAACAATTTTAACTGTACTAACCTGACAAATATTACCACTAATATTTTTTTAAGTCCTAGAAACTCACCAACTACATTAAAATTAATATAGATGAGAAACCATAACCACGTAGCAGTGCTTGCATCATGCAGTGACAACCACCCAAAGACCATAAGCACAAGCTAACACATAATCACTGGCTAATCAGCTGGATTTTTCCCCTGTTCTCTTTGCTTGAGCTGTATCATAATAGAATCTATGAACTGCAAGGTACATGGTAATTAATCTTTGAACTACTTGTTAAGTTACAGTGTGAGTTGAATATCAAGTCGAATGTGTTTGCAATCACTCTCTTCAAGAAAGGTGTGTGGAAAAATAGCCAAACAGAGCAAGAACAGGGAAAAAGAAGCCACAAAACAAAACACAGAACATCATCCTCTCCCAACCTAAATAAGGGGTAAAGTGGTCTAAACAAAGACAGTAGCAAGAATCATCTCTTGAGAAGTTCTAGGTCTAATTTACCCCAGTGATGTGTTAGTTAGAGGTGCCCTCCAGTAATACAGTTACAAGAAGGCACCAAAACAAGCCTTCACCCTGGAGAAGTCACTAGTTTCACACTGTAAACCTGGCACATGAGAGAAGAAAAAATTTAACTGTCTTCCCCCTCCCCAGTCTCCCAAGTTAGAACAGGAGAGGGGGGAGGGAGAACATAAACATACTCAGACACTTCTCTCCCCTTCATGCATTTTTTAGTGTAAAGATGGCAACAACAATATTAACAAAAAATAATGCAGGCAGGCATGGGGAAAATATAATGCACCAGGAAAGAGATGCTCAGGGTAACCAAGCTAACTTTTATAGAGGAAAATGAGAGGTTGAATGAAAAGAGACCTTGATAACTATGTTTAAGGAACATCAGAAATTTGAAGACTTCTTTTTTTTCTCTCCCCAATTTTAAGCAATGCTGGAAACCAGACTGCTGAGCTAATGTTTACTATCATCAACATATCTTTCATATGTTACTAGTCCATCACTGTGCTGTACATGTGCTATAAAACAGATTTCAAAACATGTTTGCAATTTGCATTAACAATTGCTCCCTTCTATGCATATTTAATAGCCCAAAAGATACTAAATAATCCAAAGTCTGATATTAACCCACCTGTTTCCCAACCTCTCTCCCTGCCTTTCCACCACATTTTTAAACTGTTTAGCTCAGAACTCACTGGATCCAATGGAAAAAATTTCTATAGAGCCCAAAGGATCCTAGGTCCAAGCATAAGAGAGAAGTTAATCAGTTCATTTCTAGTTAACATGCACTTAATGCTGAACACGTGCAACAGATTTGCCAAAATGATAGACTTAAGGATGGGCTTAAATGCCTCCTTGAACTAGAGCCTGAAAGCATACACATACTACACATCTACCAAAATATTCAGTTGGTTCAATAGGCTATTTGACACATCCTTGCTAATTCAGAACAGAGCATTATGAATCTGTTATTTGGTTTTCTATTGAAATGTCCATCAGTATACACTTATGGTACAGAAGCATTACAAAGGGATATAAATCAAATCATTTGTACATGATTTAACAGCAGAATGCAAAGCTCTGGAATCAGGAGTATCAGATCAAATTGGTGGAACAATTAGATACTCTGTGGGATCTGCTAATGAAACAGCTCATTTATTGATAGAGTTACAATCACAAACCAGAGACCTGGGTGTCAAGCTGCAGAAGTATCATGTTTACATACAACTAGAAGCACAAGTGCAACAAGGATTGACATGGAGCTGGCTGGCTTTTCTCCAGTAAGTATTCCCACACTTGTCTCTGTTCCTCTTTATTTTTCTTAGTTCCCTTTCTTCCTGTTGAGTCTGACAAAAGTATCCCAACAGCCAACTACACATGTGACCACAGACCTGAGCTTTGCTCTGTGACATCTCTGCTTTGGATGTCACTTGGGGTGAGGACCTGCAGACACAGTGCTGTTACAGGACACACACTGCAGACTGCCAATACAAATTGTTTCCTCTGTAAGAGGATAACATTTGGGTTGGGTTTTTTTTTTTTTGTTCTCTCCCATCAGGGAAATGATGAGCTGAGCTAAAGCCTCCTCATTTCTCAGATAATTTTATATATATTATGTCTATTATACAAACATTGGTATATTGCCATGAATATGTTATTTATAATATCCTATATTATTATAATTATATTACTATAGTATCTTATTAAATGCAAAGAGATAGGTCTCATTGCAGTGTAGTTATTAGATGTTCAATTTCAATTGATTGTCAAGAACATAGTCATTAAGATTAAACATCTGTTTAATAGGTATATCTTATTACATAGTTGTACTTAAGTCCACAGTCAAAATCTGATTTAACATGAGACATAGTTTAAATAAACTAATTATGCAAGCATGATCTAAAACCAAGCTAAACATGGACCTTTGAAAATGACACATGAATTTAATCAAAGCCAGGGCCTCAAAGTGAGCAGAACTTAACCACTGGCCTGACTCATGCATATGTTTTGATTTCACAGCTGAAACCAGTAAAACCAGCACCCTCTGGGGGCTTCCTGACTCAACAATGCCTCCCCCACCCACAGATTACAAAGCAGCAAATTGTCTCTTTGTTTCAAATTACAGGAAACATCGCTGTGCTTTGTTTGGGAAAGTGCAAGCCATCACCTCTCCAACAGTAGTGAAGTCTCCAGGGGTTTGGCCTGGGAAGCCCAGGACCATTTGGCTCAGCTGGAGGCAGAAGGGGCTCACCCCAACCAGGGACAACAGGTGCTTCCACAAAGCCCTCTTGCTCTACCAGCCTCCAACCCTGCATCCTGGCCATACCTGAACAGGAGGTACCAGACTCATCACAGACCTCATCCTATACAACCCAGCTGCAGTTTCATTATTGGCCCAGACTATCAACTAATTGCTCCCACAACTGAAAAAATCAGGCATGTAAGAGGGTTGGTGTACCTGAAGTATGGCAATCAAGATGAAGTCCTGATGATTAATGAACTACTCTGTGTTCCCCCAGTCCAAAACCAAGGTCTGGCAACATAACATACTGGAATTCCTTACCTGAGTGAGGAAAGCCTGATCTGGTTTATTTTCTGCCAAATTAAGGACTTAAGGGGAATAAATCACATATTTGGATCCAGGAAGGCTAAATGGTGTTGCCACAAACTCAAAGCAGGTCTCAGACAAACCTAATTTTTTTCCTGTTTTATTAGTGGCCCCCCTGTCAGCAGCCTCTGCTCTGAGCCTCCAGGGAAATCATCCTACATGCCTTATTGACACTGGGAGACTGGCTGAGCCTCTCCATTCACACCCCTTCCTCAGCTCTTTCAATACTTGTTGATTTTCTCAAGAGCTCTAGCTTATTGCTGCATGAGAACCAGAGCTGGTCAGGAAACCAGATATCAGCTCCTTTCAATTATTAAAGTTTGGGAATTTTTTCCATCTGGAGTCAGAAATCAGCTCCATGTCATGGAAATGAAATTCAATTTTAATACTGAAATATGTCATTTCCAGAATGAATTACAACCTCTCAGATGTCTAAATCCCTTCTAGAGGACTCTAGTGAGTGAAACAGCCTTGGTCATTACAGCCCAAGCCTGACAAAGTGTTCATTGGCTTCAGCATTGCCTGTCACTGCCAAGCAAGGGTGAAATAGCATCTCAGTGTTCTGCCATTACCACTCCATGCTGAAAAGAGTCACATTCATTTTCAAATCTGTCACAGCCATTTGGCACTTGAAGACCTTTGAGATCCAAAAGCCTGTGAGACCTGTGGGTCACTGGCAATATGTCAGATGGGTGAGGAACTGGGAGCCCGGAAACACCATTGCTCCCCAGCCCCAGTGCTCTACATGAGTATGATGTTCTCAGATAAACTCACTCCTCTTTAGTCCACCTGAGCCAGTGACTTAGGTAACTGCATCTGTTGGCCTGGGCTGACTCTTTTCTTCAGGCTCACAAATAATTGAAAGAAAAATCTGATGGAACCTCAGGAAACAAACTGATTTCTAACAAAACTTGTCTGTTTCCTATAGGAAGTACTCAAAATTGAAAATTTTCTATAGAATCTGTAGATGTATCAAGTTCTGACAGATTAAAAACCACCTTCCTTCAGATTTTTTCCATTGACTTTAATTTTTCCAGAACAGCTTCATCTTTTTCAAGTACATTAAGTGTAGTGCTATGGCAGTGCAGAAAACCTCAAAACCAAATGTGAGTGCACCCTATTGATACAGAGTCCAGACAAGTGTCAGAGTTTTGTTCTCATGGGGTTTAATTGCTTGGAGATGGCAGTGCTGGCAATTGATGCTATGGAATGCTACTTCTTTTCCCACATCTCAGTAATTGTCCTAATGGTCTCCTTGCAACACATTGGTGGAAATGTCAGGAGATTTCATGACAGATATGAAATTCATATGATTGCCAGTAAAGCAGAATAAAGACTCCAGAAAATGTCCCACAGACATTTCCCCACATCTCCTACCATAGCCATGTCAGGACTACTCCTAAGCTTTTGTATTTGTACATGACTTGGATGCTCACATCCCATCAGAAGACAGGGGTTTCCAAGGGCTTCCAAAAGTCAACAGATACTTTTGTGTAGCTTTAGGAAACAAATATTAGGCTCACATTTGCCAAAACTGTGCCTTTTAGACTGCAACATACAATAAACACTAAAGATAATGCCTATAATGCCTCTGTTTACAAAACAGTTTCCAGTGATCTCCATCTACCCATGCCATTAAACTCATTAAAGGTACCTCTGCCTACTGCATTCCAACCTGCTGCACCAGCAGGCTGGGAGGAAATAATGCAATAAAATACACAAAGTCCATCCCATGATGAGCAGGTTCCCTGAGAGAAATATCTATGTTCTTCTTAACTGCAAGTGAAATAAGCCATTTATTAATAGGGGTTGTTCAGCCTGCAGAAGAGAAGGCTCCAGGAAGACCTTTGTGCAAGCCTTCACAGCACTTAAAGGGGCTATAAGAAAGATGGGGACAGACTTTTTGGCAGAGTCTGTAGCAACAGGTCAAGGGATGATGGTTTTAAACTAAAAGAGGGAGATTTAGACTAGATAAGACAACTCTATTATTTCCTGCAGTTAGGAAAGCCTGTGTTCCCTGTGCTTCCACATCAAGGTTATGAGTGTTGTGATGTATCTATCACACTTCCCTGTAGCAGCTCCAGCTCCAAGGAGTTTCAGGCATAGCTATTCAAAATACCCATATTTAGGTAGTATGCCTTCAGGCTAATTTCAGGAGCAGTAAGTGAGGTTTGGCAACACCTCAGTTAAATAAAGACAAGATATCCAAGGATTTTACTCTAATCATTAAAGTGGTGCTTCTGCTGATCATGCTGTTGGAAGCATTCAGAGATGATAGAACTATGCAAGCTCTCCACAGGAGTAAATGAACAGTCAGAGCAATGGCCAAGCAGACACTCAAGAACAGCCTTTACACATTTCATCCAAGTCTCTCAAATGGCTGCATTCAGACAGCCACTTCTGTGCAGTATCACCAAAGTCAACTGTATTTACAGAAATCTACAGGAACCCTAACCCAACATCAGGAAAAAAAAAACAAACTAAACCAAACAAACCCCCAAAACCAAACCCAGAATGGCTGATCCAACATTTCACAGTTACTATGCTTTGTTTTACCTTCCTCCCTCTATAAATGGCATTAGTAGGGAAGTTCATATCTAAAAGTGTTTGAAATCCTACCTCAGTCCTGGGTCATTTCAGATCTGCTTTTTTTCAGGCTCTTGGCCAACTGCTATAACATGACAGCACTATTTTTCCAAATTTTAAGAGCCTCTGACCTTCTGGAGAGTTCTCCATACCTGCATCTGAATCTGATTGCTGAGAACCTGGCTCACCTCTGGTTAAAGAGGTACTCAGGTCTTGGATTTACCTCCTGTATTCCTCTGCAACCCAAGAAGCCTGCAGAGATGCATGTGCTCTCAATGAAAACTATTGGAACCGAAAAAGATTTGCAACAGTTTCATTAAAATAGCATTCATCATGGTAATTGATTGGCTAATTAATTATGGCCATAATGTGGATGCTGCCTTTATTCCCATAGGAATTCTTTGATACTTTCCAAATTCATTCATTCAAGCCCAGCCAGTTCACAGTGACAGTGATGCTACAACTTCTCACAGGGGACACTTGTGCCCTCTTACAGACAAAGCATATCCATGGCACTTTCTCTCCAAGAAAGATAACATTGCTGGTGCTATGGTAGAATTACTTCATCAGCTGCACCACCTCAACCTCCTACAGTGCCTCTTCTCATAATACTGTATATGTTAGAGATGTGATCCAGCCCTACACAGTGGGGCACAGCATATGAGCCACAGGCTTCTCTTATCCTACACCCAGCCTGTTCAAGGGAAGAATTTTTTACTCACACAGTAGCTGTCTGCTGGAAGACAGGTATTAAGCAGGGTGACAGCACCCACAGCACAGCAACACACAGGAAGAATCATTATAGAACAGGAAGCACAGAAGAATATCTGTTCTTCTGAAAAATCACAAGAAAGAGCCTTTGGCACGTGCCTCAGAGTCAGGTGTTTGGGATATCTTTTGAAAGACATGCACAGGCAGAATGCACAGCCAGGCTATCTGCCTTGGGAGGGTAAGTCAAAATCTGTCCCCAATACTGAGCCTTGGGAAACACCACCTGTGACCAGTCACCAACTGGATTTAGCTCCATTCACACCACAACTCTTTGGGCTTGGCCACCCTACCAATATTTTATCCAGGGAAGCAAATGCCCATCCAAGCCAGGAGCAGCGAGTTTCTCCAGGAGGATGCTGCAGGAAACAGTGTGAAAGGCTCTAGCACAGCTTGTCAAAACTGCTTTGCTTTGAATTCAGTTTTAAAAGGGGGGAAATCAGTAGAAATAAATGTAAGCTTTCCCCCTTTCACTACCTCCCCCTGAATCTCTGATCTTAGTGGGATAAAAACCAAGTCAGGAGCTGGAAAAGCTCTTTCTGAACTGGTAGCCTAAAAGCACAAGAGGACTATTAGAGCTCTCCAACACCAGATGAGAGATGGGGGATGTCTCTGTGATTTACCATTCCCCATCTCTTCCTTTGTTCTATCCTCACCTCGACTGTCAGCTGTTTTGCACAGGGGCTGGCAGTTGGGAGAGAGGCTGGTGTGTGTGTGTGTGTGCATCCAGTTCAGGCTGGTTCCTGGCTCAGGGAAACATTTTATTGGATTTGTTACTCTTTGATGCTGATTAAGCCCATGGGGTAGAAAAGAGCAAAAGAGAGAGGGAGTTTGGGGGGAGGGCAGAGATGCAGTTTCCCTGTGGCTGCAATGTTTTTAATTTATTATTAACCATCTCTCATGTGTTATCTGACAGCTCTGTTCAATCCTGGATGCAGAGGGAAGCAGTGCCTGCATTTACAGTTTTCCAGAGTGTATGTCTCCCATCTCCTCAAATCAAAGTCCTGGTTATTCAAGGAGTTAACTTTGTAGACACTAATTTTAAACAAGTAGATTAGTAGGAAATTAGTTCCCTAGAAGTTGGAAGGTTGAACTGTTTCAAGGCCAAGATTTTATAAAGGAGGAGCAGAGAGCTCAAAGGAATCCTGCAGACCCCAGAATAGCTCAGACTGTGCTTCAAGCTTATTCTTCAGGTTTTTTCAACCTGACCCCCCACAATAGCTCAGTATCTCTATACTTTCCTCTTATGTCACAGTCATTTCAGTATCTGGACATATCAACAACAGGCACTGCTCTGGAGAAGTTTCTGGTTAAGTAGGGATAAGTTCATCATTTCAGAAGACCTTCAAGAAGACTGTTCCCATTAGGTACACAAGTGTTGGTGCCTTGATGCAATCTGGAAGCCTGCAGCATCTCTGTTTCCTCAGCTCTGTGGCACAAATGACAAAAGTCAGAACCAGCTTAGTCTGTTACCTGGCAAAACAGAGACTGGAGATTTGGAAGCTTGCTCTCTACTGTCTTACAGAGTCACGTACAGAGCAAAAGTCAAAAAGCTTTCCAAGCATTCCTGCAGAGTACATGCTGATTAAGTGTCAAATCACTGAGTTACACATAACTGTGTGACATGTTATGCTGCAAAACCCAGCCTGTAACTTCAATATTGAAGCCACCAGTTAGGGATCCCAGCAGACAGGGATCATTTTTGACCAGCACTTCTATACAGCCAGTAAGAACTGGAAACATTTCCTGACATCTGTGTGAAGAAACTGGGAAAGAAAAGCCTAAAACTTAATTCAGTCATTATTGGATAAGCACATATTATTACTGGAGCTCATGTTTTGTGCTATGCTGGTTACCAGTGATCCAAGGCAAGGTCCCTGTAAAAATGGGCTACTTATTTTTGCAGAAAGCCAAGGCTGAAGTGAAATAAGATTCAGGGTGAGAGAAATCCATTTAGATGGGTTTTGCTCTTGCAGTATGCACAGCTGCAGGCTAGGACAAATGCAAAGCCACAAGGTCTACATCTTTGAACATCTTGCTACACACAAGCCCAAAACAGGAACTAATTCAAACCAAAGACCACTACGACTCACAAAAAAAAGTTCTGCAACACAGTCCTCTCTCCATCCTTGGGTAAACCCATGTTTCTTCTTCCATGAGACTACTACCATGATACTCATTGATAACTGACTGTTGAGAGCCAGGATTGGTGCAAGGACGTGAGGTTAGCGACGTGCAAGATGCTCTGCTAATGCTCTTAAACACTGCCATCTCCTGGGAGAGAGAAGATAGCACAATCCTTCCTCTTTCATCAACGACTTGTGGACTACAAACTAGAGTTTGACATAGTCTGTGTGGACACCAGCAGCTCCACCAGCCTCGGCAGAGGTTTCAGCCAGAAAGAGCCAGTCATTAAACCAAACAGTATGGTGACGAGATCAAGTACCAACAGGTTCAGTGAAAGGATACTTTTCAAGGCCACCTAAACCATGGTGCCATACAACTTCATGCCATTTTAGGGAAGTGAATGTATCTGGTGCACTGTGTAAATGAGTGCAGAAGCAGTCTCCTTAAGGTCTACCTCAGGGGAACACAGAAAAATAAATTTGACTTGACCCCAGGCTCCTCCACAAGTATTACTCCCAAACTGTCTATATCTCTGTTGACAAAACCCTTCACACCATGTTTTATCTTATTGCTAAAAATAAATCACTTGTAAATTGTTTTATAAATTATGTATAAGAAGAGACCTCATAGTCTAAGATGTGCTACCACTGTATTCTACATGATAGAAAAAAATGTAAAAGGATCTCCAAGGGTGGGAGGGGGAAGGGAATGGAGCACTTTTATAAATAATATATTCAGTGGTCAAAGAAAGTTATCACCTTTTATGAAGTGTTTGGGATTCATTATGCATTAAAAGTGCAGCACTGCTTCTAGTATGCATGATATCAGGATGTGATTATTAAGCATTACAGCCACCAACTAAGTGATTATTGGTGTCATCATTTGTTTATCTAGCCAAAACCTAGACTGCCACCTCTCATCAGCAGGAACAAACAGCTGATGTGTTTGACTAGTGCCAAAGGAACCCTGTCCATTATTCACAGGGAGATGATGTCCCCATCACTGTGGGTTTCATTTGGTATTCATTGTAATAGCACTGATCCTAATGAATTCATTTGGTATTCATGTGGATGTCACATGTATTTCCAGAGATGTTCTGCTGTAATTTAGCATGGGTTAATGGACACCTCTATTAAAGTGTTATTGAAAGTTTGACATTCAAATAACCCAGTTTAAAAATCAGACAAACCTAGATATTAAAGCTGAAGGGAGAACAGGGGGAGGCAAGACTGAAATGCCATGGGAAGATTGTAACACCTACCTGCCTGATAGGAAGTGAGAACTGTCCTATCCTTCCTCTGTCCTTCCTCCCCTAACTAAGCAAAAGCAGAGCTTTAACTATTTCCAGAGATGGCAATGGGGCCACTTTCCATACCTGGCCTAGATCTCCCATCAGTGTTAGCCTGGAAATATTGCAAGGGGTGGGTGGGGAAGGGAGGGAGAAGATGCTTTGGGAGCACACAAACCCACAGTCAGTGTTTGAAAGCACTTCTGTCTGCCTTCACAGGCAAGGTGTGGAGGCATCCCACCTCACCTTTGACCTCACAACTCCAAATGTATTCACCAGGATGTGGTTGAAATATGTAGAAGCACTTTTGTTTTCCATGTTTTGCAATTCTGAAACTATTTCTTCTGTGGTATAAATTCAGAAAACAGATGACAAGGATGGTAGGATTGGACCAGAAAGTGGCAGGTTTAGAGTCCAGTATCTTGTGACCTAACTGAAGAGAACAAACTCCTCCTTTGCTTTCAAGGAGCTCAAACCACTTACACATCTGTTGCTAAAATATCTTGAGATGACACAGAGAATCACCAAGCTATTACATTATAGAGAAACACAGTCCAGAGGTTCTTAAAGAAATTCCCTTTTCCTTTTTGAACAGGTTTTTGACAATGAAGTAGTCAGCCTTTCCAGGTAGAGTCCCACAAGTGCTTTGGAGGACTCAGCAAACACTGACTCTGCAATGTGCCTATTCAACATGTGCCAACAGTGGAACATATGAAGATAGACTTGTGGTGTAAAGGTTTTGCTCACATTCATTTGGGATGACCTGAATAGATATTAAGATTTTGACCAAAGGGAAAGTCTGAATTAGTGAGTAATGTGACCAGGCCAAACCTGATACAATCTCAGTACCACACCACACCATCCCATTATAACTACACATGCAACCCATCTAGAGTAATTGTTTCTATTAGACACAGAGACAGAACACCACATACTTGGGTAACACAATCATCACTTCAGCTGATATTTCCCCAGCCGTGAAATACATTTGTAAGCCACAGAATAAATGGATTCTTTTTCTGCATTGTAGTGCCACCACTCAGCTCTGCCCATGCTAACACAGCTCCCCTGTTTCCACCAGAAGGAAAACACTTGAAATACAAGAAACCCAAGAAAAAAAAATCCATCATGAAAACTACGTAAGGCTGTGGTAAAGTCAGAGGTTTGAAATGCCACTTGTTGCTCAGCCTCCTGGCTTGTGTGAGCACTTCCATTACACAACACTCCCAGCAATGCAAACTTCATCCTAGCATGGATTTTAGACATCCATGCCTGCAGATTAAATTGCTAGCTGGAACACAGCATGTGCTGTTTGTGGCCATTCTCCTAAATGCTACTTTGGGAACAAAATACACAGATGCCTCATGTAAACTAACCTCCTCCCATTCTCCTTGCAAAGGTTGAAATTCAACCCTATGCAGAGGTTCTCCACAAACCTACTTTTTAAATCCCACTGAAATGCTCCAAATAGGAGTTAATTAGGATTTAAGTGGTGTATAACTTTATAAAGGTCTATTGAACATATTTGACCTTTATTATCTCTGTGGTTTTCTTTGCATATTTCTGATTGTTTTTCTGATAAAATACTTTGTTGTTTTTTCCCCTTAGTATAACCAATATCTCTTTAAGACCATCAGGGCTGAAATCCTGTCTCTAATAAGCTAGTGTCAAAATTCCCACTGACCACAGGCAGAGGAGGCTTTTCCCTGATCAGATCAGCTACCTGTCACCACCTGCTGAAGCGCTTAGACATCATGGGGACAAGGACCAGTTGGTTGAGAGACACTCCCAGATTGCATAGACAGCAAACTGTCCCATGAAGTAGCATCTGCAAGAAGGACATTCTATTTCAAAACCAAACCAAACTAAAACCAAACAAATAAAGAAAACCAAAACAAACATAAACCCCAAACTTCAAAAAAAGGAAAGTGAGGTTATTAGGTCTGTTCTGAGAAAAGAATGAAGCTTTTCTCTGCTGAGCTGAGGTTTGCATGATTTGCAGATTACTTGCTTTGTGGCCAGCCTCAGACTGCCAAACTTTCCCTGGGAAAAAATAAAGACTGTCATAAGCTTCATTATCTTCTCTTCTTAATTGCAAAGGATACATTTCACATTAGGTAAGACCTTAATATTTGGGAACCTAACGCTAAATGCTTGGCCTTCACCCCATTTCTGCTGTATCTTGCTGTATGAGAAGGAGATATACAGCTTGATGTAGCAATAAATAATTTTCATAAGTCTTATTGCACTGCTGTTGCCACTAATGGACAGTTTTGTACTATTTTCAAGAAAGAGTAGCAGGCTGAATCACAAAGCAGCTCTTACTGTTTCATTAAAAGCTGAAGTCCCTTCCCTACTGCATTTCAAACACCAGCTGATTTTCTTTGACTATTTCTCATCTCCCACCAAATTATGGAGTGAGCCAGCCTTTCCCATCCAATAGTAATGGCCTCACAATCTCTAGCCCTTACAAGAGGCTATGTAATTGGGTACTGTTCTGTTGAGGTGTTTTAATACAGCCATGGCTCCTGACCTTCAGCCAGCAGGAGGAAAGAAAAGACTCTGCCCAGATTCATCTAGAGTGGCTGCACACTGACTGAACTTCTCTCATCTGAATTTTCCCTTGAGATTAATGAGCAAAGGGGAAGGTTCCTAAACTTAAATGAGCTGGAATAAAATTCCAAAATAAAGTTTGCCTGTATTAGATGGTGTTGGAAAGAGATTTTCATAGAAAGTCTTTCTCTGGGAGCAATCATTACAAGAGAGGGATGGCTATTTAGCTTTGTGCTTCAGGGGCCCAGCTAAGATCTGGTAGATGCAGGTTCCACATCCATCTCTGCTCCTGCTTTTCCTGCTTCGTGTGTGTCCTTTTCATCCCTGCACCTTTGTGCTGTCACTCCTCCAAGATCCTAACTGTACCTCAATACTTCAAAATACAAAAACTGGGCATCTTTAACTGTGGGCTTGTGTTTTGGGATTTATTTTTAAATCCAAATATCCAAAATCAACTGAAACAGTATCAGTAGGTTTCCCAAACTAACCAGCTGCAGTGCACCATGTTCTCATTCCATACTGTACCACACAAAGTTAACTTGTGCAAGGCATCCAGAGGATGTGCACATAGAAGGAGAGAAGATCTGTTGATAAAAGCCCAGTCCTAATCACTGTCCTCATGTACACTATATTTAGCACAGATGCAAAAGCAGCATAGATGGAGAGAGATGCAAACACAGATCAATCGAAACACAGTGACCTCGGACGTGGCAGCCTGCAGTGAAATACAAAAGGCTCTGTTAAGCCACACTGAGTGGCTGCATGTGCCATTGTCCTGGGAAATTCCTGCGTTTTCATACATACAGAGAATTACTCTACTTCCACACTTCTCTCAGTTTAACTTACCTAACCATGAAATACAGAAATAAGCCACCTGAATTCATATTTGCATATTTCACAAGTTTGGAACAGTTTGGCCCCAAGCTTGTTTGATGCATATCTTCAGCAGCAGACTTCTTCCATCCCATTCATTTTAAACTTGGACTATTCATGTTAACCTTGTTTGGTACCTTTGAAATAATAATATATTAGAAAAAAAAGTATATCTCTCTCTTTCCCTGTCTCACATGCAAAAACATTCATTATTTTTGGTTCCCTTTGGGCCAGATCCAAAGGTCTTCAACAGCAGCTTTTCATTTCTGTCCATGGGCTTTGGATCAAGCCTTTAATTATAATTGCATTGGCCCTTTAAGATGCAGGACCTTTGCATTTCCCCTGCAGGTTTCTGTTAGGAACTCCAGGATCTCTTAACACCTGTTTAAATATTAATCCAGAGGTGGGGGCCTCACTCTTTTATGATCCTTTCCCTAGAAGCTCCTATTAGTAAATCACAGTCCAGCACAAGAGGAAATGTGGCCATTCCATTATCCTCAGCTCATGAAGGGGCATTAATTCTTAATAAACTGCCCTGATTATTATAATACTCGAAGGATGCAAAATAAGGGATAGACAGGTTTACATCCATGCCTAAGATTAAACACATGTATGGTGCAGGGAGACAAGGTGAGGAGGGAAGGGCTGAGAGAGGAGGAAGGGATGTAAACTGCAGCTTGAATTCTCAGAGACAGTATGCTGATGGGGTTTTTCTGTGCCTCATTCACAACTGTTTCTTTCTGGAAGAAAAGAAACCATACTTTTCTTTTTAAGTCAGAGAAGGGCTACCCTATTCCTAAGAAAAGGCTACATCACAGCCACTATTTCTGACTTCAAAGCATGCAGTTTTCAGAGATTTGAGATGAACCCCTCCATTACCCTCCCAAAATGCTGGGTAACACACACATGACGTAACATATAAGGACCCTCAAGTCAAAGTTCAAAAAGAGAGACACTACTTCAGTATCCCTGCAACAGTATTCCTGCCCTTTTGCTGTTGTGCAGCCAGTGATGCCAAGCAAGGAACACGCTGCAGGCCACGTGTTATTTTATTCTTGTTGTCAACCTGGGCTGCTGTGATAGCAACCTCTTTTAGCTGTCATTTCCCATGGCTGCAAGCAATGCTGGAAGGTCTCTGCAGCAAAGTATTGCCAGCAAGTTATCACATAGGAATCACTGCAACCTCTTCTGAAGTCTTGCAAAAACCTATCTAAAATGCTAAGTGACATGTCTTTAACTGTGCTACATCCACAAGTCCTCTCAGATCTCTGCCAAATTCACCAAAACAACTTGCAAGGCTCCACAAACACCTCTGTAACATGCTTCTGAAATACAGGAGTCATATCCACATCTATCAGCTAGTTCACATGGCTTACAGCACTTGCTGTAGTGCACACTGTGGGCTGTCATTGCCAGCAAGTGGATTAGTGCAGCTCAGCTGACTCTGTCCTTCTGCTGCCTTCCCACTAAGGACACTTTGGAGAAAGGAAACCAGATAAGTAGTCTGCTCTGCTCTGGCAGTGTGAGACCTCTGCATGACATTAAGTAGCTGCTGAAAGAGAGCTAAGTAAAGAAAATGTCTTTATAACTGTGCTCTAACACAGGCATGCTGGAGCACCTGGAAAGATATAATGTGGATTCAGGTTTCCCCCCTGTTAATGCCAGACCCCAGCCAGTCCTCCTCTCATGGTGGCCTTGCCTCCAAATTATTCCAATCTGCAACAGGTTTGGACTTGAGCATGGTTTAATGCTTAGAAAATTATATATATATATATATAGAGAGAGAGAGAGGGGCATGGTCATCAACGAGAACAGCTTTCAGATGTTATCATATAAGAGAGCCATTCCTCTGACATGAGTGGTAGTGATGGCCCTTGCTGATTAGAGCAGTTAAATCTTTATAGCACACCATAGAACAACCAAAGGTTGTTACAGCCTCCAAGGATGGAGGCACAACTTCTCACATGTAATTTCCACATCCAGTTTCTCCCAAGAGCATTATTATCTTTTTACTGTAGTGACCAGACCATGCAATTCCTCAAATCCTTTCCAAATGTTAATGAAATTGAATAAACCATCACATTCTTCAGGGAATTGTACAGAAATAGCAAACAGTTAAGAACCACCAAACAGTGACAAACCTCTCTGGAATCAACTCTTCAAGTCTGGGAAAGGCAGGATCCTCTTTTTACAGGGGGAAACCTCAGGCTGTTTTAAATTTTAACAAATTTTGACAGGTAAGACATCAATTATAACACAAAGTTATTTGAAGCATTTGATATATAGTCATTATCTAGTTATGCCAGAACTAAATTCAGAGTTTAAGCCAGAGGATTTCAGTGTTTCCACAGAAGCTTAAGCAAAATCACTGGCTTGACTTTAATTACACTGGCACACTGAGCCTGATCTAAACAGAGCCTACTGGTCACCAAAGGCACTAAAGTGAGAAGCCTATAGGATAAACAGCAAATACTTTTCTCAATTTCAAGGGATCTGGAATGCTGAAAATGCCTGGAATTTAAATGATAACATTTAAAATTAAAAGGTTAAAAATACTGTGATTTTATTACTTTATCATTTGTATTTACTTTTGGAATAAGCATGAGGTATAGGTTCATTTCCTTTTCTTGTTGGGTGTCTCTAGAAAAAATACTGCCATTTAAGTCACCAAACAAAAGCTCCAATACAAAGCTCCAATGAAGAAACTTAAAAGCTGGAATAAGATTATACTTGATATATAAATGAAGAACTTCATTTAGTGGCCATTTGAGCAATGGTACTACCCACACTGCCACTGCCCAGTTCACCCTAGAATCCAGACACTTCAGGGCTTCAGCCTGCCTATGGGGTGGCAATAGCAGCATGATCAGAACAGGTCTAAGCCCTTTTGGAGATTGATGTCAAAGGTATTGGCTGCCTATATTTCAGCTGACCTGGTTTTAAACTACTACCCATGCTGCAATCATATTTTCCAGTGCTGTGCAAACTTATCCATCTGCTTTCCCAAGGGAAGATACACAGCCAACATACACAAAATACAGAGGCCAGAATATCCATGGACACTAAACATCCTTTATTTCTTCCACAAACTGGGGCTAGGCACCATCTGTAACTCTTGCTGACCAAAATGACAACAATTTGAGGTAATATAACACCCACTGCTCAGTAGCATGGAAAAAGATGCCATGAGCTTCCTGAACAAGGCCTGAAACCCAGCAAAGTCACCACAACTTAACTCTGAAGACATCATCTCACTCATTTCAGTGGACTTTGGAACAGACTGTGAAAGCAACTCCAGTACAAACCCACCCCACTCCTAATGTAGGAAAAGCAACCTGACACTGTGTGTTGCCCTGTTTTCTGCTGGTTTGCATAACTTAAGTGGTCCCTTTCAAAGGTCACAACTATTACCCCATTGTAGCAACAAGACCATAGTTGTCTTCAAGACATCTGGTCTGGAGAATCAAAATAGAGGCTACTGCTGTTCTGCAATGAGCTTTCCTACTCCTTATCTCAGAGTCTATTCAAGGTCTCAAAAATAGCACTGGAAGGATTCCACTGAAATTGCAAATATAAGCAAACACAGATTTCATTCCACCCCCAAAAGATAATCATTTCATTATCAGTGCTTCACACTCAAAGAGAAGGAAACCTGTGAACATACCAAATCTGGGATGTGTGGAGAGCTGGTGCCCTCTTTTGTTGTCAACTTTACCCAATGACTAATTAGGGTTCATTTTGCTGCTGTACCTGCAATACACTTTTTATTTCCCCACATGCTACGCTTCAAATGCAAACAACTAACTCCTGAGTTGGTTTTACCTGACAGGACCAGGAAAATTACTAAACATATGAAACAAAACAACAGTAAAATATTTGTGAATCAGCTTCAAAGCCAGTAAGATATGACTGCAAACTGTGACTCAAGCAAGCAGGTGCAGATCATTTTTGTGACCCCCATATGGATCCACTCCAAAAGGTTCATCTCTTTCTTGTGTTGAGAAAATGAGTTTGTTTCACCATATAACTTCCTCTAGAGATTGCCTGCACCTGACATTTAAGCACCTTATTATATGAATGCTCACTTCATATTAACTTCACACACTCCAATAGCTATGAATCCCATCACATTTTCACAACTCAGACAGACAAAAAACAACCAGACACCAACACCTTCAAAACTTTTCTACACTTCTCTTATGATGACTCAGTATTTCAGACAAGTGCTGTGTTGTTTGCTGTCTGTAGAAGTCACTTTGAATCAAGAAGTCATTGAGATATATGTAGACAGGCATCAAGTAATCCAAAGATATATGATTGCTCCCACAGGAGAGAGCTGCATTAGAAAACTGACCTCAAAGCTATTTTTTCCACTGAAGATTTCAGATTATTTTGAAATTTAAATTTACATTTTCTTTTGGCGTACTGTCACTGAAGTCTCATAGGACAACAGAAGTCAAAACTAAATAAAAAACATAATGAAAATTCAAGCTTTAGCTATACAAACATGACCTGTGTAAATATATAGGCTTTACCCTGGCCCTCTGTGTGGAAAAATGCAGTGTATTATATTGGGTAGCATGCAGAATATTGAGTAAATGTATCAAGTAGATTGTCAGTGACCATGTATTTGCTCAATTCTTTTAGCTATGTTTAAAGGTCCTCACAGGCAGGCTTTGTTCATTACTGAACATAAGAAAACACCTACTTCACTGATGAACATAGGAAAAAATACTTTAAAAAGGACTAAGAAGAGTTAAGCAAAGCCACAGCTCTCTTTTTCCTGATCACGTAGACAGTGACCAAAAATAGACTGAGAGAGTTAGCATCACTCATGTCTTCTAGCTAATTGGCATGGTTTAGATGCAGATGTTCTTCACTTCCAGAAGCCGATTTTTTTGAGGAGTGCAAAATGTGCTGCTTTGGCATTTCTGAACCCAGTAAAATTTTGATTTGCTCTGCTGAAGGAAGTATCAAATACCAGTAGAGGAGCAGCAGGTTTGCTCTCCGTGTTCTGTTATGAAGAGGATTTTAACTCCCCAAAGCTCTGCAGAAGACCAGTGTGTATGATATCAGGCACTGAGACAACCATGTTTGAAACCTGTCTGCTAATACAGACTAGCCATTGCACTTGATAATACAAACAACCAAGTCAAGAATACTGTGCCACTCCATGAGAAGTGATGCTCTAAAAATCAATAGCCAAATGTGTATTTAATCTAATGTCCACAAAATGCTCGTGCTGCAGGATACTGGACAATTGCAAGAGATTTGACAGGTTTGCAGGTTTGTTTTCACTAAGGACCTACATATTCAGACACTTACCTAATCTCTCTGAAACTCTAATCTCTGTAGTTGCAAGGCTTTCAGTATTTTCAACCAGAGTTGGCAGAAGAGTTTGCAAGTCAGGTGTTCTAGCATACTATATACAAACACTACAAAAGATGGAAATCTGCGAACATTCTGCTCTAACAAAAGGTACATTGAGAGCCAAGTGAGTCACATTTCCATTCAATTCAGTTCTCACATCAGCATGGATATTTACAGACATCACTGTGATACAATAATGATGTAACAGAACACCCTTTTTGTGCTAGACATTTCATGAACTAACATTTACATTCACAGTTCTCTCTGTTAGTAGCATGCTCAAAGTGATTTAAACCAGACCTTTAAAGTGTGGACACAACTACTTAAACTTGCAAATGAATGGGATTTGTACATCTAGACAGGAGTTGTGCTTGTAGGTCAGTAATTCAGAATCCACAGCTACAAGGCAGACAAATATCCATTCCAAAGCTAAAAAATTATTGTCAATGTTTTTTTGAAGTCTGGCTCATGTAAAAGCCTGAGAACCCACTTTCAGCTGCCCTCTGAACTTAGTGTTTTTCAATCCAGAGGGTAAGGTTATTCTCAAGTGTGGACATTCTTCCTAAAGCAAGAGTGGGAAAGGGCTTTTAAAATAGAAAAAGTACAGCAGAAGTACTTCAGATTTGGTTAAACAGAGGAAAGCATTCAAAGAGCAATAAGCATCTAGTTAATATTTCTTCAAAAAGCTAATACTAAGTACTATTGCATTTGGAGTAATAAGATGCATTTTGAAGTTAATAAGAAACATTCAGTATGATTGCTACTGGCATCAGATCGTTAAAAAAACCCTACACTTATAGTTCATGTAGAATATAAATACAGCTTCTAGTCTTAAGATTGACATGTGGGGAAGACTTGAATCAGATAGCTTGAAAATGCTCTCAGAACCTCTTGCTTTCCATGGTTTTAAGCCCAGTGAGATGGTTACCTAAGTGTCCAACCAACTGCCTGCAGAAAATACTCGATATGCTTACACAGGCACCAAATTAGACATGAAAATTATATCTAAATTGCATAAAAAGCTGTAATCCAGATTCAGATCTCCTCTTTGAAAATGCCAGCAAGGATTTCACTTTCCAAAGCATCCCTCAGTTCCCATTCAGTTCAATTGTAATCAGTTGTGCTCGGGACTTTGCAAAGAACCATGATCGCCACTGAAAATGCTTTCAAACCCACTTCCTTTGTAGTAGGTTTATTCTATATGTTGAATTATATGCCATAAAGTGGCTCTGCCAGGCATTCAGAGCACAGCTGTGATGAGCAAGAGCCCATGATTAATTCTGTCCTTGCTCTTCATAAACTATTTGCCTTGTCTAATTAGACAAAAACACAATAGAAGTTACAGACGTTTCCACCATATCCAGTTGGCCATCAAAAACACAAGAGAAGCCAAGTTGCCTTTCACTAGCTGCAATGAATAATGTATAGAAAGACAAAGTCTCAAAGTTTATCTCATTTTCTATCCCATTGTTCTCATTGCTTTTCCCCACCCCATTTTTATTTTACAAAAACCCTTGTGAAGCCCACTCCAGCACTGCTATGTGGACCTGGAAAAACTTACAGAAATCTTTTTTTGGTGTGTTCTTCCTAATTTTTCAAGCTGTTTTTCTTTCCTGTCACAATTATCAGCTCAACCTCCAAAGTCCAGTTGTTAGAATTCAGTGAATAACGAATATGAGAAAGTCCCAAAACAGCACTCTTAAAGGCAAAACAAGTGCAACTGGCAAACCTATTGATCCCTTCAGAAGCACAAAAAAATCACCAGAGTTCAGCACACGAGTAAATTCTTCACTTTTGGAGTAAAAACTGGTTTAGAGGAACCAGGAACAGCTCAGCAACATGGGGACACAGGAGGTGTTGGCTGGAAGCAGACCTTGCCATTACAGAAGCATAGAAAGGCTTGGGTTGGAAGGGACCTTTCAAGGACATCTAATCTAACTCTCCTGCAGTCAGCAGGGACATCCTCAACTAGATCAGGTTGCTCAGTGCCCCAAACAACCTGACTTGGAATGTTTCCAGGGATAGGACATCTGCCACCTCTCCAGATAACCTGGGCCAGTGTGTCAGCACCCTCAGGGTAAAACATTTCCTTCTGTCTAATCTGAGTCTCCTCCTTTTAGTTTAAAACCATCACCCCTTGTCCTGTCACTACAGACCCTGCTGAAAGGTCTGTCCCCATCTTTCTTATAGGCCTCTTTAAGTACTGAAAGGCTGCAAGAAGGTCTCCCTAGAGCCTTCTCTTCTCCAGGCTGAACACCACCAAAGATGAAATGCATTAGCCCATGCTTAGCACGCACAGGGCTCTACCGTGAACTACTGAACTCCAGTAACTCACTCTGGTATCTGATGCCAGAGATAACATGCATATCTTTTACCTTTGTGTACATCTTTATCAGTAATCATAGTGATAAAACTGGAATAAAATATGATTTCAACAGTCTTCTGATACACGGTTTGACAGGTACTACCTAAAGTTACCACAGGGAATAGCAGTAAATCTGCAAGTCCCAAGACATACACAGCTTTCCAGAAGTATTTTGCAATGTATTTAGAAACCTGATTCAGGCAAAGTTGAAGCTACTAGAATAACTCACTGACCCTTACCTCCCACTCATTTCAGAGAGCTTGGGAGAAGCCCTCAGGTGCTCCAGCTCCACCATTTAAAGTTCCACATGAGATACAGCCACCTCAGAAGCACTATGAGTGACACATATGTAAAATATCTTCATTACATTACAGAAGGATTTTCAAAACCTCATAAGTAGACATATAGTTTAATTATCATTGCTTTAAATAACCCTGAAACACCCAATCTACCATGGTCCCCTGGCAAGGTGAAATTTAGGGCATTCTGGCTTTTTTTTTTCTCCACTGTAAATAATACAAATCATGACTTGCATTTGTCTAGTTTTAGTGCAGAAAGCAGCACAACCTAAGCATGTTCTCTGGTGCCACAAGACAACACAGGACCAGTCCTTATGAAACACTTCAGGCTGCACAAGAGTTCTGCAGCTAGAGCTGGCAGCAGCTACCTCTGACTGAGAGCAGGACTGCTGGGGAACAAAACTGCCAATAAAACACTGCAGTTTCCCCAATTTATTCTGAACAGGAGGATCTGTCCTCTCCTATCTTACCTATCTTAAAATCTGGCTTGTTCATGCTAGGAGTGCAAAAAAACCAAAACAAAACAAAAAAAACCCCATGGAAATAGCCTGGAATCTGCTACTGAACTTACACAGTTCTGGCAACACCAGAGGAGCAAGAACTGCTGATGCTGCACAGAAGCTGGTGCTGCCCCACGAGCACTGCTCAGCTGAGGCTGTCTCAGGGGTGACACTAGTGAGAACAAAGAAAACACAGCAAAACCAAGGTTATCAGAGCTAAATCATAACCCTTCTCCATTTAGAGGAAGGTTTTTGTGCTTGAGTATGTTTGGGGTTGATTGGGGTTTATTGTTGTTTTGGGGGTTTTTGAGTTTTTAAATTAGAAAAAAACCTAACCAACCAACAGAAAACCACAACAGCAACCAAACCACAAGAAACACACACACACCAAAAAAAACCCCAAACAAACTGAAAAAACCCCAAGACATGATCCTGTGTTACTAGGCTGCCTCAATATGGAAATTTTGGTCTGTTGTAAAGAGGAGCTCACAAAGTTCCCAGAGTTTAAGTGGGTTGGTTGGACCTGGGGCATCTGTTCAGCTCCTTGAGGAAGTCAGGACAAGCTGCCAAGTCTGGATCCTGACCTGCACTTTCAAAACAAACAAACAAAAACGTTCAGGATGTTTCCAATAATGTGCATCCTTTGTTAAGGGAGAACTTTCAAGCCTGATTTCACTTTCACAGCTCAGGCAGCATCTGGAATGTGAAGGCTGAGCTGATGTATCACACGCAGTGTAGCAGTACAGGTTTCTGCCTTAATATCTCAAAGAGTTCTTCCAAGCAGACTGTTGCAGCCATTTGGGCTTTCAGATTGGCAGATGACACTTTTGGAGGCAGTCCTGTCACAGATCAGACCAACAGAGCAGTTTGCAGCACTCTGAATTTCTGCAAAGCACAAGATAAAACATCTGACAAAGCCGTTCCCTTCCGTAAGAGAGTGGCAGCCTCTGCTGGCAGGTGGAAGGCAAGGAGGGCTGTCATCTCCCAAACCTGGGGTTTGTAAGGGTATAAAAAAACCACCTCAGTGCCCCAAAAGCAACCCACTCTGCTTTATTACTTTAGATTAAATCCTTGAAACAGACATCAGTGATAAATGTAACTTAAAAAGTAGGGAAATAGCATAAACCTTAACAGAGAGTCCTGGAGAATAGGATCTAAAGTCAAAAGGGATTTTTTGGAATTCTCAATCCTATCTAAAGACAGAAAGGTTGCCATTTCTTTAATCTACAGACGAAAAGGAGCCAGCTGTACATCTGAAAATCAGCTGCCTATTGATCCCACTCCTGTTAATATTCATGAAGCCATATCGTAAGACTGGAGATTTTAACACAGTGCCCCCGGACTCTAAATCAATTCCCATTGATTTCAATTGGCTTCTCCCATCCAAGCATCGACCTTACCCCTCCCTTGGAAACATGCTCTCAAGGTCCTTTGAAACACACTTGCTGTATAATGAGCTCTGAAGGATTGCATGTGCTTATTGGTATGTTCTTCTCTTCTCCACCCATTGAGCTTTTGAGGGGGTGGACACTTATGTGATTTGATGGGAACATTTAAAAAGCTGAACCTACGCCCCACAGAGCTCCCATCAGCTTCCAGAAGCCAGAATAAACTCTTCCTCTTCATTTAGATTTGTCTGAAAAGCTCAAGGCTAATGTGGTCATCTAACAAAATTACATTTCTTGACACAGCCTGCTTTCAGGAGAAATAGATACTGAAGTGTTTCTGGTTTCTGTTTGGCACTTCTGGGGACTACAGCTGGAACAGGCTTACAGAAGTGGCAGGTTCTCCAAGCAGAGGGTTGAAGGGTGAACTTAATTTGCTCCCCTCTCTAAAAATGCTGGACCCCTGGGTCTGACCTTGCTCTGTGCTGAACTTTCTAGCACCTGACATTGAAGCCTTTTCAGAGTGAGTTATGAGGAGCTAAGGAAACTCAGCAACTAAGCAGATACATGCCAAAACTGATGCCTACTTCAGGGGCTTCCATCCAGATGTGCTCATTATTTCACTTCACGACACAATGCAGAAGTTAATTATCTGTGCTTCCACTTGTACCTCAACTGCAAAATGAATGAAAGCACGTTTAAGAATGAGACCTTTTTCTACCAAAGCATGTATTTTTCTGAGCTTGTACTTCCCCAGCTGATTAAAACCACCCTAACAAACCTACTAATATAGAGAGTGCTAAACAGTATGTAAGTATTGGGAGGCTTAGTTAGCTGATGTCTGAACATCAGGTCCCTGCGTGAGCACAGAGCTATCCCTCAGCTTCATTTAACAGGAGCAGTTTTGTGTTATGACATCAGGTGACATCACAGCCAAAAAGACATCCTTTTATATCCAATTTCTGAAAAATTCAGTGTAATGTGTTCAAAGTTTTCTTCCTGCATTCAACTTTCCTTTCTTCTCTGATACTTTCTTTGCAGATTAATTAGCTAAGCCTCAGTTATTTGCAGGGTTGGACTTGATGATCTTGGAGGTCTCTTCCAACCCAGATAATTCTATGATTCTATGATATACAGCATTTGAAAATGATGCATTCAGCAGCTATTAAAAGGAAAGATTTTAGGTTGAAAACTATTATTATGACCAAATGGCTTTTAAAAACTTGACTATATAGCTGTTGCCATATATGTTGAAGTCTAAATATCCTGACTTAATGCAATATTAGTTTCTAGCTGCCCTCAAAAGACTTTCCTACGAATCTGATTGAGTTACACTTTGCCAGTTCCAATCACACAGCAGGGTTTTACTTACATCTTTGGAAAAAAAAGAATTAAAAAAAAAAATCAATAGAATCTAGATTTGTAGTGGGCATGTCACATCTGAGATTCTGCCAGTGGTATAGCTCCAGCCAGAGCTGCCATCCACCCCAAACCAGCAAAACACCACTGCTACCATTCCAAACTTATATTTACAATGAAGCTGACTAGCATGGAAATTTAGAATAACCAACACTAATCAGGGTTGTAAAAACAAATACACAAAGGAAAAATAAACATTTCTTTTGTTTTTCTTCTACAGCTGATTTTCCTTCCCAGTCTTGATACTGTACACTAAGGAAATGCAGATGCCGACCCTTTCATGAAGGTTTACTATCAACCTCACTTTCTTTGTTTCTGCAGTGACACTCCTTTTCTTGTCATGAAGAAAGCCTGTGTCCCTTGAGAAAAGGCATCTCCAACCAAACCCTGCTCTCTCTGCCTGAGACCACAAGTCAAACCAACAGCCACACTGCATCGGGGTAAAGGAACAGCAGGGTTCAAAGCAGCAAAGCCTGTACCTGAAGAAGACAACCTCCTCTGCAGCTCAGCGACAGCAGCTTGGGGAACAGCAGTGAGACTGGGGGGAGGGTTGTTTAGTTTAACTGCACTAAGCTCCAGGGAATAGCTACGAGTATGGATAGAAGATTTAGATCAGTCCTTAGGCCATCTTAAGACATCAGTCCATCAGCACAGACTGGGGAATACAACACCTAACCAAACTATGGTGGGCCAAGTTGGTGATACAATCCCAGTGACCTCAACACAGACCCAGGATCACTGTCTGTGGTTACACCTATCCCTGTCACTGCTTCCTGAGATCCCAGTGCAAGATGCTACTTCCACACCCTGCTCCATTTCACTCTTCCTTCCCTCCAGGCGTGCTCCTGCCTGCCTCCCACCCTCCCTCCCACCGTTTTCCCTTTCAGCAAGCTCCTTCCTGTCTCCCAGCAGCTTCTCCTATCGTGTTGGCAATCAGAGGAGGCCGGACATCGCTTTGCTGAATGGGAGGAAGGCTCTGTAATTAACGGGATCCTTTGCTGTGTATATAAACACTTCAAATACACAGACAGCTGAAAGGTCAGCTACAGCTACACAGAGCAAATTAAACTGAATATGAGGTGATTATTACAGAAAGACATTTAACTAATGAGGTGCTGCTCCTTTTGAAAAAATACTTGAGTTTTTCTTTGCACATTATCCCTATTTGGAATTTTAAAAAGAGTTTCTAATGTATTTAAGAAACCTGCAAACAACACACACAGAAATAGATCATAGCTGGTTTCTGAGCAGGACTGAGGGTAGGAGAAGGGAAGACAGGGTATTAATTGAACATTGAGTAAATATGCAGCACTTATGACTTGCTGTTATTTCCAAACACTTAACAAATTACTTTATTAACAGGCTCATGTTATGAAACAAGATATGCTTAGGGATATGGTGAAAATAAGCTCCTAGTCTTTATTTATAGGTAGGTGAACTAGAAAAAAAAAGATTGGAAAATTATACATAGCCCACAGAGAACTGGGAAAGGCACACGTAGTACTCTTTCTTGTCAAGTTACCATAAGGTTCCTTTCAAAATAGCCCAAATACTCCTGAGTGTCTCAAAAGGCATTGTTTGAGAATATTTACAAACCCAGAAATTTAATGGAGACTTGTTCTGAAGAAAATAATAAATTAGACTCTAATTACCATTAACTGGAATCTGGAAACCCCATCTGTTCTTATTTATACCTCAGCCGCTGAAAGCCACGCTCGCATCATCCATCTTCAGAACAACACTGAGGTACTTACTCTAGCTTTAAGGACTTATTTAAGCACTACTTAAGGCTACAGAATATAGACACATGCTGAAACTTTCTTCAGGTCAGGTCCTGACAGTTAAGGCCCAAAGAGCAACACAATATTAACAGTGCCCAGCCTGCACTCGTGTCTATAACACAAGTCAGACTCGACCAATCTTAACCTAAAAGAGAATGTTGCTAGGACTTGCTGAGTCAGAGTCTTAACAGAAAAGGAGGATTAAAAACACAAATACGAAAAGAGAAAAGGCATTCCTTGGGAGCTGGTTCAAAATTAATAAACCAAACACCTCGAGCCTCTTCTGCATTTCTGTTAGCAGTTGAGCAAACGTATTGATGGCAGACCTCATAGAAAAGAAATCATCAGCTTATTCAGCTGAATGTTAGGTAATATTTTAAAAGTTGCTTTGAAATACTTCTAACAGGAAAGGCATCAGAAAACGTTTCACTTCCTTTGATACAGAGACACAAAGTAGCAGAACAGAATCTTGCCTGCCTACCCACACTTCATATGTTATTAGAGAGGAGGCAACGTGAACATCTAAGCTAGCTTTGATGGAGGATGTTCATTTGAGCTCAAGATAAAGCTCTAGGTAGATGCTTAAAATTATCAAATGAAAAGTCCTGTCTTACAGATTTCCATCAAATCAGGTGTTCCAACATCCCCTTTCAGGTGGCATTCTAAACAAAAGACCATTTTGCAAAGTCAGGTTACACTCAACTTGGTACAAACCTTTATGGCTTTCACTTATATCTCCAATGGAGTGATCTATAGGTATATTAGCATGGTAAGACTGGGGCTCAGGTTGCCCAGAAAGGTGGGAAAAGCCTCACCCCTGAAAACATTCTGCATCAAGTTGGACACTAATCTGAGCAACCTGCTCTAGTTGAAAATGTCCCTGCTCACTGCATCTAGTTTGGACTAGATGACCTCTAAAGGCCCCTTCCAACCCAAACCATTCTCTGATGCTCTGATAAGGGCATCCCTCATTTTCTTCTGACATGAAACAGAAAAGAACCTCTGTGTTGGGCAGTCCTCCATGCTGCTTTATCTGACCCAGGTGGGAAACACAGGAGGAAGATGTCTGCCTCTGACAGATGCTCATGGGTTTTGCATCTCTGTCACTGTGCCACAGTGGATTTTAAATTTTGATAATCCCTTTTTAGCCCTTTCAGACTAAGGCCATAACATGCCACAGCTCAAACAAAACCAGGTCCTGTCGGCCCATGTTCATACAAATAGCCCAAACCAAGATGATTTATTTACAACAGTTAATACAATTGGTAGTAACGACTTTATAGGCAACCTCTAAGTGCAGGCAAGATGAAAAATTTACTAAATTGGAGTATAAAAATTCATAAGAAAATGTACAGAATCAATATTTCATGGGACTTGCTTTACCTTGCCTTACACAAATCTACTCCAGAGCTCACATTAAAATTTAAAGCAGCTTCGTGCGACAAGTTCAAATGCTGGGGCTGGTTCAGATTAGTTTAACTTGGGAGGCTATTTTTTTGTTTTGTTTGCTTCAGAAATTGGAAAAAAGCACTTAGGGAGCTGCACAGTTTGAGCACTTGTGTGCTGCTTTTTTCTGTTTTCCTCCTTTCTTTTAAGAATAAACTAATTGCTGACATAAATAGGGAGGAGACTGCTCAAAAAGAGAATTCGAAAATACCTTTGTGTTCTCTTTAATACAGCATAGGAGGAACAGAGGGAACAGAGCAGGGGAAAAACCCACAAGCCAGTTTTTGTGACAGCACACATATAGCAACACAAATCTAGGGACATGCCTGTAAGAAAGCTCAGAGCCTGGCACAGCTCCCATGGCACCGACAGCTCCTCATGACCTGGGAAACTCACCCACCAAGTTTGGGTGCTGGAGCACTCCTGAAAAAGCCAGTGCCAACTGTGACATGTCATCCTGCTGGAAAACTGAGGCTGTTCTCTGTCATGGCAGCAGTGGGGTGCCAAAGAACTGCAGGATGGGTGTCTCTGCTAACTTGAGGGAGTACATTTTGAAGAGTTAATTCACATTCACTTTGTCAGAGGAACCAAGTCCTGGGTTGGCCTTGGAAGAACGAAACATTTTTCATTGCAAGGTGCCCATTCTCAATAGGTCTGAAACACCATAGCCTTGGCAGTTACTGTGGAAACTGTGCAGGTGATGTTTTATTCCATGGGTTATTCACAGGCACATGGAATTCCTGCCCCTTGCATCAGCCCACCTGACCCTGTCCCTACGATTCTGCAGTTTTATGCTCCTCTTCTTGACATAAACCAGTTTGTCCAGGATAAGAAGTAAGATTCCTTTCTCTTTGAAGATAACAGAAAGGAATAGTTAAAAATCACCTCCTTGAAGTTTGCATACTGTTCACAAATAACAGAAGGAAAGGATGGAGCTCAAATATAAAGAAGGGAGGAGGGAAATCACCTGCAAGTATTTTATTTGTGCCTGCATGCTTTTATATATTCTGTTGTGGTTCACTGCAAATAAAAGAAGTAAAAATAATAATAATAAAAAAATCACAGATGTTTTTGGAGGACACTGAGTACACCTGGAAAAGGAGATTCTGCTACTGCACTCTCAGATTCCACAAGACTATTCCCATCAGTTTGAACACACAGGGTCAGATTTTCAGTATAGCTGTGCATTTGCATGGGAAAATGGGGTTAATTAATATCAGCCACAAATTAGAAGAAACAGAATTATTTGCACAATTTAGAAGCAAGAATATGTTTAAAAGCTTATTCAAATATATGGCCCTTAAGGATAATCTCAGCTTTTCCTTGTTGACATTATCCTACTGGACAAAGACAGCCTGTACTCTGACAGTTATTATGCTACTTAAATTTTATCCAGTTATTAAAAATCATTCCTTCACTGGCACAAACAAGTGTGCTAGCAAAATTTAATGCTCACTTGCTAAAGTTAACAGCAGACTTCAGCATGTTTGCAAAAACTAGTGACCATTTATTACTTATTATACTGTAATTCATTAAGGTTGTAAGAAATATTTAGATACTTAATTGGCATTTAACAAGATAGCTATAGAGAGTAAATGGGACATTAAATCCTCTTCTAAAATGCTCATTAGGTTTGCTTTGGAAATTAATTGATCTAATTCACTTGCTGTAAACCACCATGGTCTGTGCCAGTTTAGAACCCTGAGATATTGATGACAGAGAAAGCCAAAGCTGGTGGATGTCCTCACACAGACTAGATCTAAGGCTAATATGCTGGTCACCCATATTTATGATTCCAGTGAGCAGACCAAGAGGAAGCATTTATCTTAAATGGCTGCTGCTCATCCTCTGGATGTCAGTCACTCACACAATTTCCTGGGCATCATCCATACTGCAAGAAGAGCTCTCCAAAGGCTGCATAGAGCCTTTCTCAGCCATGGACGTGTATCTGCCACTCAGCAGTTTTCAAACCTATGAATATCCTGAGAGAAAACCCCAAATCCTTGCCTCAGACTACATCTTTATCAGATGTAAAAGCTATCTTTGAGAGAGAGAGAGAGATTAGTTCTTTATGGTCAGAACCTGACTTTTTTTCATGATTTTAGAAACATTTGCATGCTTTGGGAATAAAGCTAAATCCACTAAGACAGTCAATTACCTTCCAGTGGTGGTGTTATCACACAGATCATGTCATGCCTACAAAGCACAGCTTTGCTAAGAACACAGCCACTCAGAAGCATAATGACGTGCAATTTCTAACCATAACGATGCCAGGGACACAACCATAACGGCAACATCCACTTTTGGTAGTGGAAGCCCTGCAGGTTTCTCACTGCAATAGGAGATGCTGGAATAGAAAGCCAGGAAGGACAAATTTCTGCTGGCTTTGCTACAGGAAGTTTGCCAATACATTTGCCACTAGACCAACATGGACAAAACCTTCGAGAGCTGACACAGCCACAGGTACATATTTCTGTCAAGGTCTGTTTACAATTCATGAAGGTCAGCTCTTGCTCTGGTGTAAATAAATCTTGCTCCACTGACTGCAGCAGACCCCCACTGGTATATCCCAGTGGAGTAACTGGCTCTTTCCATGCCAGGACTGATGCTGTTGACACTAGGTAGCAGCAATTAGCACCCAGACTCAAACACAGCCAACTGCTCTCCCTTTACTCTTAGGGCAATTGCCTGTCTTTCATGTTTATTTTCTTTTTCTCCAGGGAAATATTAAGAACTTACTGTTGAACTTTTAAGATGACTCATTAGTACCCTATAGCACCAAGTGCCTGCTATGAAAGATTTCTCCAGTTAGGGAGAAAAGCACAAAGATGCTCAGGACCTCCCAATATATTGCCTGAAAACAGTTACACAGCTTACAACTTCCACAAAGCACTCCACAGTGGTTATAATCATAGCAAACACATTCTAAATCCCATACCCTCCCCCCAAGAAAAAAACCACTGAGAACCAACAAAACTAATTGCATCCCCTCCCCTAGTTTTGTAATTACCATTTGTGATAGGAGACCTGCATTCAGCTGAGCCTGGCAGCTTTTTCCATTCCCCAAGTCCTGTGTGTGCCCCTCTTTTCAAATGGCATGCCCTTTGCCTCCCAGGGCATTGGAGGGTTAATCTTGCCATCTCAAGATCTTTCTAAGATGCCAGCCAAGCTCATCATCAATTTGACATAGATGTCTTTTGGGGAATCTAGGTTGCTCTTTCTGGGAGCTCTGTCCACTTGACAGACAGGAGGCTGTACTGCAGCAGCCCCATCAGAGTCCTCAGCTATAGCTGCTGCTGAAATCTCCAAATTAAACATTTAGAGCTGCAATTAAATCTGGAAAAAAAAAGCAGCAAACATGTTTACAGAACTAGAACTTCATAGCTAATTTATAAACTTTTTTATTCAAGCTCCCATTTTGTTTAACTACTTTAATTTGTAAAGGGAATGCATCTCTGATTGTGCAGGGTGATGGATCAGAATTTGCCCAGGGACAGGTAGTGAAAAATGCAAAAGGCTGAGCTGACATCACCAGGGTAATTTCTGACATGTATCTAGTTTTAAACAGCTGCTCAGAAAATTAGAGACATGTATTTTTTAGAAGTTTGTCACTGTGTGTGTCTGTCACAAGTGTGCTCTTCCACAACTGCTTATCCAGAAAGGATTAGCAAGAAGAAACTCACATTTGGAAAGAAATGTTCACCGTGGACAGAGAGGTGTGGAGAGCTATTTCCTGTTTCACACAGATAAAATGGGACAAAACATATCCCTTTCTACACTCCTGGTTTACCTTTTTTTTTTTTGTTTCATGCTGGATACATAGGAAATACTTTTCTGTTCAGGTGGCAAATAAATTCTCAGTAGACACCTGTGAACATGACTGGATTTTCAGAGGTTCTAAAAATAAACAGTTTTACATCCACAATAGTTTTACAGTAAATGTTCTACCTCTGCTGGAGTCACTGAAGTTCAGGGCTAAACACAAGCCAGGGTGAGTTTGGCTGAAAATAAGTGGCTTCAGTTCACTGTGGTTCATGGGAAGTCTGTTTTATTTTATCTGAGCTTGCAACCCTTGAATTTCAGAGCCTGAAAGGACTTCAGGCAAAAACTAGCAATCAAGTCACACTGAGCTCATACACAGTCTGTGGTTTGTGACATAGGTTGACATAAAATTTTAGTGTAGGTTTTCTACCAAAATCTAGACTGAGGTTTGACTTCAAGCACACAAACAGAGCTCAAGAATTATCCAGGCTCTGGGGTTTCAGAACAGCAGACTGCATGTTTGCTGGCACACATACTTCCAAAACAGTGTTATTTGCAATACAGACTGTGATTCCAAGAAGCAGCAGTGGGATTGTCAGAGAATCCAGGATGCATGGGAACACCAACTGCAACTACAACATGAGAAAGGAATTTGCAGCAGTACAAAGCTACAACAAACACAAGCCCCTTCAGTCAAAAAAAAAAAAAAAGAGAACATCTCTGGAGCATTTCTATGTCCTTTTTCTTTTTGGCCTTTAACTCAGCATCATCTGAGTCTCCTTGACTCTCCAAAGTTTCCCCACGTGAGCAAGTCCCCTGTAGATCGGTTTTGGCTACTGCACATTTCACCCAGCATCAACCAGCTCAGCCATGGAGCTCCACCTGCACACCCAGGCAGACACTCAGCTGGGGTGAACCAGCAACAGCCACAAAGCAGGAATCAGGCAGAACACAGAAAGATTTGCTTATCCTTGTCAGACAGAGCCAAAGGGACATTTCCATACATTTTTTACATTTGCCCATATTTCAGAAAGCTGTCCCAGGGGTCCAGCCATTTCGCAGTTCACTGTTTACTCCTTCCACAGCCTGGCTGTTTAAATTTCTTTTTCAGGACCTTGTGGATTCAGAGTCTCTCCTGGCAACACAGCAAGCTTGGTCTGACAAGAAAACTGTAGTATTTTCCCAGCAGCTCTTATCAGGAAACAATGTGTCAAACAAGATGAAACTAGCTCTCCATTCTGGGAAGATTTACTACAATTCCCTCTATGCTCACAGAAGCAATGTTAACACTAAGCAGCTACACAGCCATGGAGTGTAAATATGGGCTTCTCTCTCAAGGAACAAGTCCTACAAATGCTGTTTGTGGAAAGCCTGTGCAGGTTCCTCCATTCTGCCATTTGCACTCTGATGAACATCTCCACAGGGGTCCATACACTCTGTTCTTTCAAAAGGAGATCTGCCTGGGGAAAAGGCACACAGCTAGAGCTTCCTCTAAAGAGCATCCCTTTCTCATACCTTTCTGTGGCCTTGCTCTGAGCCTGCAGCACTTACATTCTCCTACCTGAACCAGAGTCCAACAGGAGAGGTCAGAGTACTTGTGTGGGGAAGAGCTGAGGTGGGTGGGATAAAGGGGTGGCAGCTCTGCAGGTGACTGCAAAAGCAGAGGGGTGGATGGGAAGACAGTTGGTTTTCTGGGACCCTAGAAAATCATCAGCACAAAGAGAGGTAAATGGAAAAAATGTGTAGATGCCCACCTGGCACCAAATCTATTACAGTATTTATGATCAGTGTTCTTCCTGGCTGGAAGCAGGGACGCGAGTGATTATTGGCTCCTTTAAAAATACATGCCCCTTGCTAAATAAATAAAATAAATGCAAGTGTTTTCTGCTCTGTGAGATGCCTCCAGCTTTAGGCTTGGTTTTTAAATCCCTTTTTTAACAGAAAACCACAAGGGAAAATAAAGATTAAGGGTTAAATGAAGGCTGATAAACAAAGCAGAAACACCTAATCTTGTATACATCTTGGTTCCGAATCCTCTGAGGTCTGTTTTTGTTTGAACACTGAGGTTTCTGTGACTCCAAAATCCCTCGTTCACACCAGCCAGAAGAATGCAAAATCATGATCACCCTCATTATGCCATTTGATAGGAACTAAACCACAGAATTAGGCCAGTTTAGGATCCCAAGTCTCCAGGGTAAATTAACTAATGCTATAAATTAAGACAGGCTCCACTCATGCCAGCAACTACATCTTCCAAAGCCAGCAGCAAAACACAGCCCCTACATATTTTGCTAAGTGCTTGTCTGTACTAGACTGTGGGGTTGCAGGAATTATGGGTTGATAACACTGGAATTTATTAGGGTCTGGATGGTTTCTGGATTTGTTAGAGGCCAGGAAGCATGGAAGCAGAACAGGCATCTGGCTGGGGGTGTTGGCTAGAGCATGAGAGGCAGCAACATAGAACTCACCAAACACCCACATGCGGCTCCCAAGGTAAAAATGTTCTGTTGACACATTTGTGTGCAGTGTCAGGGCCCTTGTGACACACAGGCAGGGCAAAGGGACATCTGTTTCTTTGAGAATATGGCCCATATTTCTGAGCCTAAGAAAGTAAGGGCAGAATTAGGCCCAAGGTGCAGCTTGCAGAATTCCTGTTCCAATTCCCACTAAAACTAGCACCTTCCCCCACAGTGTCAGCCTCCTCCCAAACACATCTGACAGCTTCTTCCACAGCTTGTAAAGTGGCACCTGCTGAAGCTTAAGCTATTAGTGCAGATAATAGAGCTATCACATGGAGAACATTCATGTTTTCTATGTTGTCAGAGTAATTTGGTTTGCTGTTTGGGATAGGTTCTACCAACCATAAATATTTATGTCTGTGTGGATGTCAAATACCTCAATTAGGAAGTACACCTAGAACTAGGCTGAGTTTAATTGAATCTCTGATCTAGCTGGATCTTTCCAAGACTTCAATTGTTTGTCATATAAATATATTGGACTGGACCTCTATTGAGATAAGTTTCCTTCAGGAAAAAAAATGTCACTGTCTGGGGTACTCTGCTAAATGCAATAGCTGCTAACACCGCAGAATGAAGTACCTGCAGCTGGAAAATCCCATAAAGTACCTGGAGAAGGAGTAACAAACAAAAAGATGGGTAGTAAGATTCCCTGTGTTGACCTCCTTGCATGCCTCACTTCTGAGCCAAACTGTACTGCCCGAAGCGCAATGCAGCATGGCAGGACCCAGCCAGGTCAAGAAGCCAGTTCAGTTGCTGGAAGTGTCACAGCACTCCAGAAGAGCTAATTTTATTGACAAAAAGGTAAATTAGCGTAGGTGTGCTGCACTGCAGAGGCTTCCAGCATGGTATTAAAGCTAGTCTGGATATTACTGCCAATGGCTCCCAATATACTTTGCTCAGGTACTGCTGGAACCAACAGGGAATGTTGAGAACAAAGTAAATACCAGCAGCACCTAGCTCCATGCTTTTTTGTTTTTTAATTCCCAATAAAGAACTTCATGCTGCTCTTCTCATCACTACCCCATTTTATCCACTTCCCTAAATTAACATTTTATCCCATGTCCTTTTTTACAATCCTTCTTAACTTCAGGGGCCATCCAGTCTATCACCTATATACAGCACAGCCCATTTCCCAAACCCTGGTCCAGACCTCATCCTGCCCCACAAGAACAAGTCTTGGCAAGATGAAGTTACTTCAGGCCAGACATGGTTCAGAAAGCAAAACTGGAGGCAGGAGATGTTACTCCACATCACGACAAACTGCAGCCTCATAGCTGCCTGCAGAGAAGCTCTTGCCTCGGAGCAGTTGTAAAAGCAGAATCTCAAGATGCCAAAAGCTGCTACTATATCACTGCCAGACACTTCTTGGAACACTGAAGACACAGGTACCTGAGCACCACAACTTCTTGAAAATGTTTTTAAACACAGAATACAACAAAAACTGAACAGGCAAAGAGCTAACCTCTCAGCTATTGAAAAAACAACACCAAGCTCCTGCTCTGACCCAGGCAAGGAAAGAATCTAAACCCTAGCGCCCCCCCAACAGGTGAAGGCAATAATCACTTCATTACCAGCCCCACCCTGATTTACACACACAGGTGCAGATCTCACAAACACTTTTCACACAAGCAGGCAGCTGTATCATCCCTCAATGGCAGTAGCTTTTTTTTTCACTTGGATGGATTTTAAGATCATAAAAAAATTATTATGACCCTCTACTAGGTTCCTTGCTGGGAGCACTAGGGACTGCTTGGCTGTGGTTTTGAAACACAAGGAGCTGCCACAGGAGGAACCTCAGAGGAGCTCAATTCAACTCCCAGGTTAGCCACAGACTTTTTACATGCTTGTGGGCAAATTCTGTTCCATCTCTTTGCCTCAGTTTCTTGTTCTTCCTATAGGAGATAGAGTAAGGGTAGATTCACTGCTGCCAGCAAAACAGGGAGGGAAAGCTATTCAGGTACTTGAAGACCACTGCTCAAATCATGATTTTTTTTTTTTTGTAAAAAAAAAAAAAGAAATGAAATAAAGTCTCTACAAAGCAGCACACTGTGAGCCCTGTGTATAATAAAACAACAGCAACTCTCAAAATAGCTACCCATTTCTGCAGGTGACAGATTTTAGGATTTAAAAGAGTCATATATCAAAAATAAGATCCCGCCTTTAAAGCCCAGCCCTGCAAAGCTGAGCACACATCTCTGCTGGGGATTTCACAAGGGCCAAGATGTTAGCAAATGACTTCATTTTGTCAGGGCTTTGAGTTCGGGACACTTAATCTCTGAAAATTACATAAAACTGTATTAAACACACTTCACACACTCTACTGAATATCCATCAAATGATAACAGCTGTCATCATACTGCCTTGCTCTGAATTGGAACCTCAAAGCTATCAGTGAAATAGTGTTTATCAAAGATACATCTACAGAATACTCCAGACGGAGAAAGCTATCGCTGTGTAGCCATGGTCTGTAAAACAGCTGATGACTTCAGTATGCTTTTGCTACTCTTTAAATAATCCCCAATTTCTCTCAGGAGCACTGAAAATCCATCCTTTAGAAAATAAAGGAAGCTACAGTATCAGTACAAAGTTTGAAGCTTGTGCTGCTCACTTCAGCTGCCTTCCTATTGACCGTCACACATTCAAAAAACATTAGAGAAGGTTGGGTCCTCCCGAGACCCCACCGCAGCGGCAAGAGAGAGCCTAGGCAATTATGTAAAGGCACCACGCTCCTGTTTTATTTAGCAGAGAGAGGAGGTTTTTTTCCTTCTTCTTACAGCCCCTTTGTGCTCCCAGATGTTTTAATTACTGAGGAAAGGGAGCGGATGATTCTGGCCATATGTCTCCATTCTGCATACATAAATATCGTCGCCAGCCCAGCTAAGTTTCGCAGAGCTGTCGATGATCCCGCTGACACCAAAGCTGTCGGCCCCGATAAGCATCTTCAATCCTTCAGTGAGCATGCTAATTCCAGGGACACTGAGACTGATATCCCATGAAAATATTCAATCTAGAAACAATTAGGCTCATATTGCTGCAAAATGGTACCACTAGGAATTTGGGTGCTCGCTTGATTGGAGCCTTGAGTACAAGCTGTAAGTGGAGACACTGACGGGAACTAGCGAGGAGGAGAGAGCAGGTGAAATGGTCTCTTCAAAGCAGCAATTGCTGCTCTATGTGTTGAGGTTGCTGTCAGTCACCTTTGCCTTTTTCTGGACCATTCACAGAGTCTTGGGGTGCAACAACTTAATAAATAAAGGGATTTAGTTACAACTGTACTATAACTTCTTTTGATTAATGCATGCAACATCAATTGTTTTTACTGCAGTGCATTTTGAAATAAACAATGGTCAGGCTCTGTTTATGCTAGACAGCATGAAAACACAGTTGCAAACCTTCCCTTAGCAGCTTTCAGCCTAAATAAACAGTCTAATATATCCCCCAGAAAAGAATACACAACCACAGGGACTGCGGGTGGTTGCAAACAAGTTGTGAAAGCTGTTAAGCAGAAGGGAGTAATTTAAAGAGGGAAGAAATTGGCTAAATGAACTGAGAAGGAAGAGAGAGGCAAGACAGAGAGGCCAGTGACAACACAAGGCTGTGAATATCCCATCCTTTAGCATCACAATCTCCCCTCAAAGCCTCCCACTGCAGCCAGGAGTAGAAGGGACTCGTGGCAGGCACTGGAGGAACACAAATAAAGATGCTTTTTGGTCTTCAAAAGCTGAAGTTCCAGGAAAGTAAATTAAGGTATTGACAATGTGAGAACAATCCTAATTTCCACAATCAAGCAAATAGGTCAGGATCTCAACCTTCTTTTAAAACAAAAACACAGATTTATTTTAATTATTGTTTCACAAAAAGCCTCAGCCCCTACCCCTCAAGCTTGTGTGTCACAGCAAACGTTGCCATGAAGCAGGACTCAGTGCTGAGTAATGCTGACACCACTTTCATTAGGAAACCTGCAAAGCCAAAGAAAGGTGTAGGAGGACCACTCTACCCAGCACAACCTGTGATCCAGCTTCTGAGGTCTCCTCTGGTTCCTCTGCTGATCCATCAGGGATGGCAGAACAAGAGACCATATGCTGCTGCACCTGCCTTTGCTGGCAGCAGAGGAAGACAGGAGAGCCCTTCCACCCAAGGCTGGGGACACCCTGATGAAAAGGTCCTAGTAGGTCTCCAATCCGCACAATACCTGTATATTTTATAAAGTGCTCCATTGTAGGCAGTGGCTTTTGTTATTGCTTCCTGACTTAACTGTCTCTACTGATTCACAGGTGAATCCAGATTTTCACTGACTCTACAGAATGAAAAGGTCTGTTTGATGTCACATGGAAATAAAAGCACAGGGCTGAAATGTGAATGTAGAAATTCAAAATACTGAAGAAAGAAAAGGGAAAAAACTGTAATTTATCCACTCAATAACACTATTTGTTCTCTTGGTCAGGACACTAGAGAAAACTGTCTTTAAAGAGGGCTTACATATGGTACATACCTCAGAAGACGCACTATCCAAAACCACTCTACATGGAGAGCAGATAGGAAACATCCATTTGCTCTTTCAGTGCAGCTTTTCCCATCAGCTCTGACATTCAGAGCCAGCTCTTGCCAAGATGACACACAAAGTAAACCAAGCTGAGATACTACCCCAAGCCAAAGCGTACAGACAGGTCCATGGAGTGAGACAGGCTGTCTAGCACTGCCTCCATCAGCAGGACACACACAGTTGTTCTCATAGCCAGTTATATGTCCCCATAAACACCTGAGGATAAACCAAGGTTCAAGAGGTCCTTGTTGAAGATGTAAAGACTTGCCTCTGAAAGAGTCTAAAGCATGACCTTCACTTAAATCAACAGTGAAATTTGCTTGTTAATCCTCTCAGCTCCCCTGTACCAAACCACAACCATGAGGCACAGAAAAAAATCTGAGTGCTTCTCTTACCTAGGAAAGAGGAAACATTCTGGATAGGTTAAAGAGTTTTTCAAGCAATGCTTAAGACCATGACAAGAACTGATAAGCTCATGGCTAGGCAAGCACTAAGTCAATTCTATTTGAAAAGGGATGGTTTTAAGAACAAACAGGTAAAACCTGAAATATGTATGCAGCTGAACTTCACAGTAGCAGTGAATGCACACAGAAATACAGACAGAATGAGAAAGATAAGGATTTTACACACAGTGCCCTACACTGACTGCTAAATGACAGAGTCTCAACCTAGGATCTGTATCAGGTAAAGATGCAGAAGACAGAAAACTCATTTGTGATCTTCTCTCCAGCTACAGAGCACTGTTGTAAAAATAGGAAAGTTTTCAGCCACCACTAAACCAACGAGGTAGAATATTTTTCTGAAGTCTGAAACACCAGAATGTAAATTTTGTTTTGTACTTCTTGGTATTTTGAATGGGAGTAGAACAAGCAGGACTGAAACCCTGCAAAGAAAACTGCTCCTCAGACATTTCTGACACAACCAGAATAGAAAACTCCAGCTGGGGTTTCCAGTTCACTATTGCCAAAAGAAGAGGCTGAGATAAGCATCTGATTTTAAGGCTCATCCAAAAAATAGCATATGGAGAAAGAATTATTTTCTGCTGAGCTAAAGCACAGGATGAAAAGTCTGGAAATCTGAATTTTAATCTTAGTGACAGTAACATTGTATCAAAAGTAAATCTACTGACATTAATAACTGTAGAAGATTTAAGATCAGCTTAGGCAAGGTCAGGATCAGCATGTAGGTCCTGGGCCCAGCGTTATTACAGACTCCCACCGTGATCTTGGGCAAAATCCATGTAGTGATGGAGCGATTCCACGGAGTGATTTTAGGAGCCTTGAATTTTAGATGACTACATTAAGCAATCTCAAAGCAAGCAGCCACAAAAATGATGTACTTAAAGGGCTGTGAAAATCCTGAGCTTAGCTTTTCTATGATTTAGATGTTTCGCCTTTTAAAAAATGATCATGGTTACAGTGAGGGCCATTTGCCTACCAGTGGCATCCTCCTTTAATTCTTTACTAAAAGCAAATTACTTGAAGATTCTCAGGAGGCAGGGCAGAAGCTTACAATTACATTTAATTTACCAGTACTACTTCAGTTATATCAATTACCATTAGTGTAGACTAGGAAGACAGGCAGGGAATAGAACACTTCTCTCCCAAGAAAGAGAGAGCACACCAGCAGAAAAAGAAGTCAGATTCCCTTCCTCTTTTCTTTGAGCTTTTAGCAACTCATGACAAATTCCCCTCAGTTCAGCTATGACTGCTCAGAATGCATTTTTACCCACTTGTAAAGTATATATATATAAATAGACACATTTATGTATATGGTGCATTTCTTGCTGTAAATTGTCAGTACTTGTGGGTTTGTCACACTGGGAAATTATGTGATTGCATCTGCACAAACTGACAGATCTACATTTTGGAGAGAGCAGTTCATTGCTATGGATTATTGCTTGGTTGTTCAAATTATGACCAAACAGAGGGGAAAAAAAGGTCTGAACTACAGTTTGGTACTAGCAAAACATGCTAGAACTCCAGCACGTGAGGGTGGGTGATGCCTTCACTAGAAGGAGTACCTGTTCCCATCCTGCCATGTTTCCATGGTGTTTCCTGATGCTCCAACTGCAACATATATTTCACCTAGCTCAGAATTTGTTTATAAGGACATTTTCAAATCTAGAAGGAGATGAAACCATCCAAAAGCTACCACCAAATGTACATCAGTAATGCCCACCCCATGGGATTCAGAGAAAATGAGGTACTATTTTGTCACTCCTACAGCAATGGCAGTGAAGGATCACAGAAGAATTAACTAACATCTTCTTAAAGGACTACAGTCTCTGGCCCAGTTTAAAATCTTCAGAGATTTTAGACTTTGCAAAGTATTGGAGGCAGGAGGAAGATTTTTCAAATAAATTACATAAAGCTACAAGTCAAATCTGTTAATGCTATGAAAAGAAACATATGATGGACTCTGAGGACAATATTCCCACCTTTCCCACAGTGTAAAGGGGGCTCTCTGTTTTGTTTTGGGGGGAGTTTTTATAACTGCCTTCCCTCTTGCCAAGATTTTGTACCATAGATTGAACTCCATCTCATGGGACTGTCAAACATAACACAAACAAAGTAACTATGCTTTTGATGAGCAAACAACTTCAAAGAGCACTAGCATGTTTATCTTGAACACAGGGTTCCCACCAGAGCACAGATGAACGAAGTTCAGTTTCCAACAGGACATCTCTCTGCCAGGGCTCAGCCACAACCATTTATGAGGGGTGGGGGAAAGCTTTAGCATCAAATCCATTGGAGAGTCATCATTTTTCTTTCTGTGTTGCAAATATGTTTCAGGATGCCAGTGGGAGCAGAGTGGATATGCCTTTCTGTTAAACAAACAATAGCTGCCTTTGGGAGGAAGTCTCTCAGGAAACAGCCCTTAAAGCTTCCAATGTATGTGCCTCAACACCTGCCAGCCTTCATGGACCCCCACTTTGCCTAGAGCTGTGTGAAGTGACTCAGTGTAGGTCTACACTCAATAAAACTTGGGGGGGTTAGCTTTGAAACCAAAGCTCACCCATACATGTCCAAATGACATTTTGCATTTCCATCAGTCTAAAATCTACTTCTTATAACATCAAGAAGTGAAATCTCAATAAAGCACAGAAAAACATTATTTACTTGTCTCAGGAAAAAGGAAATGTGAACTGTGAATTAAGAAAATGCTGTCCATCTATGCAAACTGCTCTCCTAGCCCAGGCCTTTCTGGGGTAGTAACAGGTTTCAGAAGGTTAATACAGCAGCAGCCTTTCATGGAATTCTCCAACTGTAAATCACAGGCATGAATTGCCTTACTCATCAACTATGTCTCTGAATAAAAGACAGACAGAAGTAAGAGCTGAGGCTTTCCTCACTCTCTGACTCTAGAACAAAGACTGCAGATGTGCAGTGCCATTCCTTTAGTGCAATTCTGGAAAAGGTAGTCAGAGGTTAGTCTGTGACTCTGCAGACAGGCAAATGAGTGCTGTGGTCAAACAGATGTTCTCACAGGGTTTGCTATGCTTCAGTCCCAAAAAGCTGTATCCCTAAAGAGGCAGATGCAATTATCTTACAAATTCATGAAGAAGCTGAAATTTTGCAAGAAGGTGAAGGCAAGGAGCTGTTTTAATTATTCTCCAACTCGCTGACTCCACCTTAATCAGAATATATTAAATAAAATGTATGGATTCTGGAGACTGGAAAGCTGCAGTTCATAACTACAATTAACCACTATTAATTAATGGCTGAAAGATAAATGAGCCATGAGATCCATTTATTCCTGGGTTGGGAGTGTTTAAATTCACAGTAGGATGCCAGCCCATTTTTCACAGCAGTGAATTAAAGGAAGTGTGAATCAAAGCTCACTGCATAAGATGCAGGAGACTTTTTCAGATCAGTTTGGTTTTCATCATCTAAATGGTGAAAGAAGAGAGAATGACAGATGCACTGAAATGTCACTAGAACAGAGAAAATGACATATTTCCCATCCAGAGAGATGTGGTCTAGGTCTCAGACACTGCCCTCTTCTTACCCAGTTCCAGCTCTCCAGGGGTGGACAAGGAAGATGGATTTCCCTGCAGCCATACAATGCAGGTGTTTGTCTGCTCCCCCTTTACCTGGAGCCCAGAATGCCAAGGAACTGCTGGCCATGAGGACTGTGTGCTCAGCACGTGAGTGACAGGACCAAGCAAACATTCATGATCTTGCTTACTTCTCCTTTGTATCAAGGACATGCCCTGCCTCAGAAAGGGTCTTAAAATTCAGTCAAGACTGGGTTTGCCCTCTATTGTCTGTTTATGTTTGCAAAGTCCCATCCAAGACTTGTCACAATACATATTGGCACATTCCATGGCTTCTCCAGCAGAGGTAAAATGTGATTCTTTTCAGAATATACTGCAAGATAACAATGTTCCTTCCAGAACTATAAGGAGAATTGTCATTTAAGCCTCAGTAGAGCAATGACTACCATCATTATCAGCAATTGATTTGAAAGCAGCCTGAGGCTTGCACAGGTTAAGAAAGTGGAGCCTAACTCCCCATGCTGGAAAAGCCAAGTGAGGTTGTCACATTCCCCAGCTGCTTATGACAGGAAGGACAGACTGCCCAGAGAATTATCTTATAAAAACTAAAGGATTTTGTTTCTACTCAACAACTCAGACAAGTGTTAAAATGAAGAAATGAGACCCTATATCAATGTAGGTAGATAGCAGGAAGAGGTGAGGGTGGTTAGACACTGGAACAGTTTGCCCAGAGGAGCAGCTGTGGATGGCACATCCCTGGCAATGTTCAAAACCAGGTGTGGTGCCAACCCTCCTGCAAGAACCATGTTATACCTACACTGCAAAAAGCTTCTGTTTTCAAATGGTTTTTCTACCAAAAGGCCTTCAGCAGAAATCTCCTGAAGACTTGTTTTCCTAAAGCTTCTTTCTGGAAAAGGATCTCCAAGGTCTCAGAGAAGTAGGCTCTCCTGCAAGGTTTATAGATTTATTATTTATACGCAATGAAAAGTGAGGACTATACATCTAATTTCTGGTGTGAACCCTCAAGAGTTCTGGTTCATTAACACAAGACCCACAGTACACTGCATTATTTTGCACAGAAAAAAATATACCAAAAATAATCCCCACCCCAATAACCAAAAATCAAAGAACAACTACTATTTTTCCAGCAATTTTCTTTTATATAAAGATAAAAATGAGAAAAAATGAAAAATAAATTAGGTTTCACTGTTAATTCTTTAGCAGGTTCACGAGAAAGAAAAAGAACACAGCTAAAATAACTGGGCCATAAAGTCCTTTGGCTGTGAGGAATGACTTTCTGTTTTCAGCCCTGGCGCCCCAGTAGGCAGTGTGAAAGCAAGACTACAGAAAAGCAGGCTGGAGAACTAGGTACATGAGAACATAGCTCTTCTCTTTGGATCATGCCTTCTTTTTTTAATGAAGACCTGTTGTGCCTACAAATACTTTGTTTTAGCACTTGGTGGATTTTCTGCAGGTGGGAATGACCTGGACATGCTAGAGAATGAGTCTTGCTACTCCTGGTCTCTGGGTAAGGCTGCATGAGGAGTGCAAAGAGAACCCCTGCCAGAACGTGGGAGGAGGAAACAGTCACTTAATGGAATTATGGTGGGGCTGGACTCAGGACAGCCCCACTGCTGTGCTCAGTAGGTGCAGGAGTGGTTTGGGCCAGGCCAATACTGCCTGGCTGCAGTAACCCCTCTGTGGTCAGGTCTGCAGGGCAGAGATGGAATCTCAACAGCACTGTTTGTTCTTGCTCAGTTTGGGACGTAAGGAGCCATGTCTGTCACCACCACGTAGCCTATGTGACGGGAAGGGTTCAGCTGAAGAGACTGGGAAATACTGCCCTACTGAAGCCAAAATATCCCTGTGTCAGTAAGGAAGATAAATAAAGTGGCTGATAGTGCTTCCTTGTGCCTATAAATCTTAACTATCTTAGGTCAAATTCTGCCATGTCGGTTGGAGGCAGAGGCTGGAGTTGCTTTCTCAATTCCACTGCTTTTCCCAGTGAAATAAGAATACACTGATTTATAGCCTCTGACCCCACAAGAAAGAGAGAATATCAGTTAATGTTTGTAGAACTCTATTGTTGGAGCTTGTCTCTCCTCTGACCCTGAGTCAATGAAACTCCACTTCCGAGCTGGGACAAGAGGGAGAAATGTAAACTGATGGCATCACAGATCTATAACCCAGAATACAACTCTCTCCACAAAACACACAGGGCAAGACAATGTTAAAAGGACATCACTGAAAACTCTGGTGTTCATTTTTAACCTCGTTGCCTTACCTCCAGTAGCACAACCAAATGTAATTACAGCCAGCAGCAAAAGGAAAATCAAGATCACAGACTCAATCCTGATTAAAATAAATAAATACAGAAAATATAGAAAGCATATGGGCACTGAAGAGCAGCATATGGATCACGTCCTGAAGTACAAGGCCTACCATATGCTTACAGAGCCTGGTTCAAAGGAAAACCTCGCTCCCTCCTCCTGATGTCTTTGGCTAGGTCATGAATCAGCTGCCTCCCAACATCGTGTGCCATTGGGCAAGTTTGCTTTTGAATAATAAAGCAAGTTTCAGCTCAGCATGGGGAGAATCCCAGGTAGAAAATGGACAGATGGCTGGTCCTAGTTAAGCAGGCAGAGACTGTGATGAAGCATTCCCCTTTGCCTGCTCTCAGACCAATCTTTACATTGTGTTCTAGGCCAGCGATACGTATCTAACCCTCTTTACCTCCTGTTTCCTCCAGAAAATAGTTCTTAATTTTTTTGACCTCCTGTGCTGACCTGCCAGCCCTGCAGGGAATGTTAATGAGCTGTTAACATTGCCTGGGCTATGGCATCCAACCAGTTTGTGGAGTTCTTCAGCCTCCTCCCACCAAAGCCCCTGTTTTTTCATGCTTCACTGGCCCTACCCAAGCCCATCTGCCTGTAGATGTCTAGCATATGTTATGTGCCTGGCACTGCCCTGCAGGAAATGATGCCTTGCAGCTCTTTCAGTGTCTGGCATATGATAAGGACAATTTAGATAGCAATCAAGGAACAGGACTGCTCAAGTGTGGGGTTAGAAGAGGAAGGAGAAGACAGTGATTGACTGGGCCCAAAAGAGAGGATTTCCTGCCCTGCTGCAATTGCAGTGATGAAGGGAAGAGATAGAGTGTCTAGATGAATGTAAACTAACACTGAGAACTTAAAAGTACCAGGGAACACTAGGGTCTGCATTGCTGTATGGATTCCATGGACATCATACATGGAATCTATTTGTAATTATCAGTTGTGTCAGTATGATCAAGGAGAGGAAAGACAAAAGCTCCATGCTCAAGGAGACTTACTGTCTTAGGCAGATTGGGCCAGGGAACCACGCTGGGACTTGGCTTTTTCATCACACAGGAGCAGTATGTGCTCCAGGCTAGTAGTTGCTGCTGACAGCAACACTGATGCTAGCCAGCTGCAGGACCATCACATCTCCTCAACCCCAGCCAGCAGCCCCTGGGGAGTCAGGGCCAGGGCTGGCACATAAGCTGACCATATGTCCAAGGAGTGGAAGGGAAGGACAGGCTCTTGTCCTGGTGACTGCACTGAGAGCCCAGTCTGCCCAGTGAGTATCTCTTTTCCTCCAGCTTTTGGCACAGGACAACACTAAGTCTCAATTTTGCACTGGAGCCACTTACAGAGCACACACCATGGCACAAGTGGGATATTTGAGTCAGTTTTCCCTACCAGGAATGAGTTTCCCCTTCAGATTACTCCAGAACTGTCAGATTGGAGTATTCAAAACTCAGGAGTGAAAGGTCACAAAGCTATTCTCAAAAAATAGGAATGAATGGATAAATAAATAAATTTGCATTTTAACTAACAGTCACATGTCATCTTCCCAAGTTTTAAATCACTATTTTTGCACAAGTTCCTACAATTTCTCTTCCACATGGGCAGACCAGGTGTTCACCCAATTCTGGAATTGCAAGAACTGTGGCTTTAGGAAAAATACTGAGAAGACCTAGGTAGGACTGACACTTAGCCACAACATCAGGGGTTTTTATGACTATTAACGTTGATGCAGGAAAACTTCTATTTCCTGCCTTATTCTGCATCTTCAAATGGCTTTAAATTTGCATTAACATGGGGGGAGGTTATTATGATTTCATTTCCTTGTTTATTTTGGAATTGTTCTTATAAAAAAAGACAGACATGGACAAATATAAGAATAGAAGTGGGAAAACTGAAAGCCTCAAACTGAATCATTTTTGTGTTACACAGAAATCAAACCAACAGTTGCACAAAGCTTGGAGTAGCCATAGCTAAAACAGGAAGAGATTTCATATTGTAGGTTTCTGAATCTTGAAGATGTATTCAGAGAGGATTAACTTCCAAAACACAGCTCTTTGCTCTACACTAGCTCTACACCGCAGCTTCCTTGCAGTTCTGTGCTCAGCACTGCATTCTTCCTGGAGCAGAGTCTATTTCCTTACTCATGACAAATGTCTTACTGTACAAGGCACTATTTGAGTATGCAGAACAACATCCATTCCTCTTCACAGACAGATTCACCTCCCTCATGCTGTCATGCACAGCTAACCAGATTGCCTTCCCATACCCCCCAAAGTTTCACAAAACCTCTCCAGGAGAATCAACATAACCAAAGCATGGTAAGGGAAGGTGACTTGCAGCTTCAGTGCTGTGGAAATTAATCCCCAAGGAAAGATAAAACTAGAGCAGAGTTAAAAATTTTGACATAAAATGTTCACTGCTTTATCACATCCTCCTCTGGGATTAGGTTTTCCACATGCTCTAGATTGCTTCACAAAACAGATTGTTCTCTTGTTTATGAAAGTGGCATAGGATAAAATAGTCCAAACCTGACTAATTCCTACTTATTAGAAATAGCTATTAGGAGAACATGTTTTAATATACTGGTATATGAAATATATAACAACCTGATCTCCATTTATTGCACAGATCAAGACTCCAGACAAAGCCTGGTTTCCAATAACACACCATTAATTGGAAAAGTCAGGAACTCACATAATTAATGCAGAATATGTGAATTACTGATTCTATCCTTAACATCTAACTAAAGTACACCAAAAGCATAGCATGCATTGCTAGATCTAACCACCGTACAAAACTTAGTCTCCCAAAAGAAAAGTCTTCATCTTCTGTTAGTATTAAACAAAATATTTCACAACTTTTCCCATCAAATCTTAGATTTATACTAAAAAATAGGAAGATTGTTGTGAAAAAATTATTTAAGTGTATATAAACTTAACTGTGGCTGATAAGCTTACATTTTCTTGTCTTTTCTGAACTGTTAACAGGAAGTCTTATCAATGTTCACACATTACCTTACCTCAGTTTAGAAAGAAAAAAACCCCAAACATGTCATTTACTGAAGGTTACTGAGTAAGTTAGTTTGAACATAGAAAGTGTGTGTGTGATTGGTTATGTTTGCTACTTGCTCCCGGTGAAGACACTGTCAAATTCATAGGGAGGAGGCATGAAGCAACAGTGAGAACACTAAACTATGGAGTTAGAGTTCCAGTTGTTATTTTCTCTTCTCTCATAGACTTGTCATATCTTAAAGCCCAAAACCTAATTAATCTACCCAACAGGATATTGTAATAGCCAATTAAATTGACTTCCAGATCCTCAGAAGGAAGAGGATGCAGAAATGCATTATTATTTGTAAGTCATATATTATGTTCCACAGGCTGATTCTCTGTGTTTAGATCCCTTACACTGTGGAGGTGTGAACACCTCCATGCATCTACTACAACAAAGAACAGAAGTTCACTTCTCAGACTATATAAAAATATAAGAATTTGTACCTGTCAAGTAAAGGCATAAAGAAATAAGCATTTAACTGGCTGGAAGCAGCAAGAGAAGTTGGAAGATGTCCACAAGAAAGCTTAGGTCAATTGGAGGATCAATTCATAACCATACCCATCCACAGAACAGTGGTTTGTCAGTGAAACTGCTTTTCCCAGTTGTCAAGGCAAGTGGATTAAAACAGCAGCAGTCCTATAGGTCTTACTTTGATACAAACTTCTAGAGTTTGAAGTTTGCATGAAGAAACCATTAAATAACAGCAAAAGTATAAGGGAAAAAACACAAGCTCTTCCCAAATAAAGATCACATTGATGAAGGAATAAATACCCATTGTTAACAATGTTCTCTGGGAAGACAGAAGATGTGTAGAAGTTGCCAACCAATTCTCACTGAAGATAATTTGTGGTTGAAGAGGGAGTGTGTGAGTGTAGGGAGTGCAGCGTGAATCGTGTGATTCTGGAGCAGTGACTGGGCAGGAGCCAGACCTGGATTATCTCAAACTGATAGAGAGAGCACATACGTGTTTAGAAAGAAGAATGAATGCCAAAAATGCAGCTCCTCACTCCCATAAAACATAAGGTGTTTTATTTCTGCATCAGATGTTTCAAACACAATTGACTTCTATTAAGTTTCAATGTAAACCACTTTGCTTTCCTAATGTAGCATGAACTTTAACTGTGGCCATTTCAGAGGCATTACATGGATACCATATCACCAGGCAAAAGGTACATATTTGATGTCTCTCAGAAATCTTTTCTCCCCACTTTCTGTCTCACCCTATCTGGAACCTGGACTTTTTTTCAGCTTTTCAGTTCCTTCTCATTTGTACCCAGACATATGATATGTTATCAGAACTTTCCCAAGAATTTATTTTAAGTATGATGTCCTTGTTAGTAGATAGCCAAAAAGAGATTTGGCATTATTTTGTATTACAGGATGTAAATAGAAAGGAACCAACACAACATGTTAACTAGAAGGTGTTTACTAGCTTATGGTAAGTATTTTGTGGACATCAAGAAAGACAACATCCCTCCCATCGTGAAGGTCAGCTAATCAAGTGGTGTTTGCAGAATGCAGTGCAGTTGTGTTAAAATACTCCTGGCAGAGGTCTCCTTGTTCTGCATTCACAGTTACTGGAATATGCACATACTGCATTACTGATCACAAGGCAGGAGTGTATGAAGGGCTTCATTTAATCAGGTGATGACAAAGGCTGCTAGTTTAGTTGGCTACTTCTGGCTCACAGGCTAGAACTTGATCACAGGTTTTCTAACAGCAAATTAAAGGTAAAGCCAAGGGAAAGGCAGAAATTTCAGCTGGCAAGGGTTCATGGGACCCTTTTCTTCAGTTTTGATTCATTTCTGCAGCCTGAGTTCCAGGTTTGCAACTCAAATCCTTACAAGCAAAAGCTGAATGCCCTGTTTCATGTCAAGAAAAAGGTGCGGCAGGTTCCCCATGAGGGCTGCAGCAACAGTCACATCAGGCTCAGGTCTGCAATTCCTGCTGAACTCTTTGGCCTGTGTTCTGCAGGTTTTTGCCTGCTATTTCATACAGCTAGTCTCATTCCTTCCTCAAGTAACCAGAGAGAAACAGATCTAGAATAAACTTCTGCAGGGCCCCATCTTCAGAAAAGTAAACAGAAGGGGGAGAGAGGGAAGACAGAAGCAAAACCCAAGTCCAACCCCAGCTCAGGCTGACTTGTTCTACTCTGGGCTGGTCTCTCCAAGCTGTGCCTCTCTGTCCTGCCTGCTTGCAGGCTTGTTCTCCCAGAGGATAAGCACATATACCAATACCAGCAACACTTCGTGCCAACAGTCCTACAATGCAATTATTTCTTAGCTGCCAGAACGTTTTCAAGGATCTCCAAATCAGCCAATTGATGCAGAACTGACCAAAAAGTGGCCTGAAACTATTCAGGAGCAAACAAGACCTCTGGAATAGCATTTGCAGCCTCTTAAGAGGACTCAAGAACTGCCAATAGGATATACATAATAAGCTGTTGCCCACCAAAGTAGGTTCTTCCAATGCAGTCCATGTCAAAGCGGAAGAGGAAAATGGTGTCCTGTCTTAAGAGTCTGCAGCAGCTGCAAGAGCAGACAACAAGTGAACCCACTGTGCACAATGGATGAAGTGTGAAATTGGTTCTGTCATCTCCACACACACCATGGTGAATCAGACCTTCCTGAGGGGCTCAGCAGATAAAAATTTACAGTTGTAAATTTGAGATCGAGGCAAGAGCACACAAGACCCTGCCCCACTTTCCTCCCTTGGACTAAGTGGTTGCAATAAAAATAAGGCTAAAAAGAAAACCTAATGACAGAAGAGATGAAGATGTGGGGGTTGGGAAGAAATGACCACTTCACCTTTTGCTGATTTCAGTGGATTCTCATTAGGAAGCTGGCAGTGCCACCCCCTCTGCGGGAAGCCCACATTATTAACGCTGGCATCAGAAGCAAGCCGACTGCAATCTGCAGGAGCGGCTGCCGAACTGGCACAGCCTCCCCTCCCGTTCTTGGCCGAAACACCACAACAGATGTCTGAAGGGTTGGTGTTTCTTTTCCTACCCATATCCCTGCTTCACATGACCTTATGCCAGAGACTACATGTACAAGTGCCAAGGTAAAGGTTCTTAATGGGTCAAAGAAACATCCTTAAGAGGATATTTCTTTTAAACATCTCTACTTTGAAACAGCACTTGGAGGCTGTGGGGGAGCCACAGCCTGGTGGGGCACACAGAGAAATGTATAACCATTCAGCCATAATTATAGTAATCTAGTATACTCAGTGCAAAAAAACAATGGCCTTTCCTCTCTTGTTATTCTGAATCATTTGTAGATGTTCATGTTTTAATCATATTTTCCACACGAATCAATACAAGAGAGAGAGAACGACAGAGAGATAATTATGTGCACTGAACAAATATTCCACCTAACGGAGGTTGCTCTGGGAAGGGCTGCCTGTAATTAATGAGGTACTGCCACACACTTGTCAAGCACAACCAGCTCTTTAAGGGCAAGCCATCATTTCAGATTGTGAGCTCACTGAAATTTAACGAAATTGGAAAGAAAATAATAAAGTTTTGTGCCATCTCTCGTAGCATCAGCTTCCTAGAAGCGAGCAATGGAGATTTGCACATGGAATGCCAAAGTTGCCTGATGTCCAGTCATGCTGTGAATGCAAAGGGCAGCCTCAGCTCATTCACAAAGTGGTCAAGAGGCACAATCTGCCCAGAGAGAGGTGGAATTAGAGAAAAGTATTACAATTACATGGCTGAAGTGCTAGAAAATTATTTCAATGCATTCCTCCCACTCAGAAAGTCTCTTCCTTCACAGCAAGGAAAAAGAAGTAAAATCTCCAAGGTGCTGAGAGGGATTTGTAATGATCCACATTTCAGCAGTACCTGCTCAAGACCTTCTTTGGGTGCAGACATGAGTGCAGGGGGGGAAAGCCAAGCCAAAACTGAAAAAACCCCCAACATTCCTTTATCACACAGATCCTAGAGCAAAGCAAAGAAGCAGCATCCTAATCTCCCAAACTCTCCAGCAGAACCCCAAGCCCTGAGCTTTCCAATCCCTTCCTGTTGAGTTCAACTTCCAGCATTCAAATGAATGTTATAATCACTCTGGCACAACAGTCATCTAGCTTGAATTATAACACACTACCAGCTCAGGGTGCCAAAAGCACTTCCCTCTCTCTCTTTTTCCACACTAGTTCTCCTGTTTCTCAGCTTTTAAATATCCCCTTGTTCTTTCTGCACATTCATTGTACAACACAATTTATTTCTGCAACACATCATTAGAGCAAGAGAAGTGTGAGAGTAGGTGGAGACAGCAGACAAGCAAAGGTGTGAATGGGTGGTAACATACTAAGTGCTATAGTGAGCCACCAGTCAACACCTTAAGGTTTCAAAAGATGGGGGAAAAGAAAGAAACATATCTTCCTGTGCTGTAAAAGTTTCATGATGCTTTGGGAGCTCTTGTGCCAAGGCAGACTTTGCCTTACAGAAGCACAGGCACAATGCACTGCAGCTTGCCACAAATAAAACCCAGACCTGTACATGTGCCAATACTAGCACTCCATCATCTACCCCTCACAGTGATAGTGCTTTCTCTTTATCTCCTTTCTTCCACCAAAGCTTTTTTCTCCACAAGAAGGAAATAGATATTTACAAAGGGATAAAAGAAACCCTGTCATCTCACACATGCATCCAAAATAGCATTCCCAAGCATAATATAAAGACACTAAACAATCATAGGGAAAACCTCTTAGATTCATAGCTTTTTTAAAAACAAATGGGTTTAGCATTACTTTTCCATCCAAGATGTTCAAGAGGAACATTAATTTTATAGGAGGGTGGGGTGGGATTTGAAGGGCCTGACATGCTCTCTTGCCAACCACATTAAAACTATTCAGGGAGAAAATGCAGCTTAATACAATGGCTACAGCTTCAGTGAAATATTTGTACAGTAACGATGTAAGTAACCAACAATAATTTCAGTGGGTGTGATGAAACTCGACTCTTACTAACTTCACTGAGACTACAGCTTCATGCATAAACACCCCAAAAAAAGGAAAGGAAAAGCTGTAAAGGATGAGGAAAGTAGATAACAAGAAAAGGTGGCAAAAAAAATGAAAAGGCAGCTTAAAGTTATCACCTGTATTAAATAAATACCATCCAAGTAGGAAATGCTAGAGCTAATATTCTGCCACCTTCACCCTTCATGGCTTGGCAGACTGGGGAAATGCTGCCACTCTGATTTGGCAGAACCTCACTTTCACACTGTGCCCTTGTTGCTTTGGCACAAGGGGCAAAGCAACATGTAAAGAAAGGCAGAAAAGAAGCCTCTAGGTATGAATTAGGTCCTCAGTCCTGATGAGGCAAACTGGGCAAAGGAACATAAGCTGGGAGGAAAAAAAAAAAAGACAGAATTGTACAGCAATGGAACATCACAGGGATAAGATTGAACCCTTAAAATATCCTACAACTTTCACTGTAAGCTCGAGCAGCTGCACCCCACATTCCTTGCCAGGAGCTGCTGCAGCAGGTGCAAGAATGTCTTTGCAGTAAATGGACAGCAAAACCCAAAATCTATTGCACAAGAGATACCTTAAGGAATAGCAGCATGGCATACAGGGAGAATCACAGAACCATTAAGGTTGGAAAAGACCTCAGAGATCAGCAGTCCAACCATTAAGCTAACACTCTCAAGTCCAGAAGGAGAGGACTAAATGCAGTGGCAGCTTTTTCCCAAATCTGACATCCTCACTTTCAAAATGAATGGCCCCATTCTTTTCAAGGGGAACTTGGTGAACCTTGGGGGTTCATAACTCACCTGTAAGTATTTTAATTAGAATTAAACTTCTCATTTAATACAAGCTTACAGTTCCAGAAGCAAATATTTTCTCCACTTCTAAATTAGGACAGAGAAATCACATAGAATCATAGAATGGCTGAGGTTGGAAGGGAGCTTGAAGATCATCTAGTTCCAACCCCCCTGCCATGGCAGGGACGCCACATGCACTAGACCAGGTCATCCAGGGCCACATCCAGCCTGGCCTCAAACACTGCCAGGGATGGGGCCTCCACAACCTCTCTGGGCAACCTGTTTCAGTGCCTCACCACCCTTTGGGTAAAGAACCCCCTTCTAATCTCCAGCCTAAACCTCTCCTCCTTCAGCTTGTAGCCATTCCCCCGTGTCCTGTTGCAATCAGAACAACAACATGCTTGTTTTGAAACTGTGAGAGTGCAAAGCAATTGGATTTGATGGTTTCAGATGGTCTCAGCACTTACCTAGCTTGTGGCTCTCATGTTTTCCTAAGCAACCAATCCATAAGATGGCTCAGTGGCAATCCAAGCCTTGACTTGGCAATTCTGCCATTTTCTTTCTTGGAGAAAGAATTTCACTTTAAACTCTTACTTGAATATTAGCCAAACTAATATCAGCTGCATACAATTCTGGAGAGAGACTGGAGATCATCATGCAGGAAAAGGTTTCACATTGGGTGAAAATCCTGCATAAGGACTAATACCTTTTTCTCTTTTCTTTTTTTAATGTGAAAAAATTATTTATCACATAGTTCAGTGAAGGTTGTCTTTTCCCACCTGATTCTTACAAGGAGTTGAAAACCCCAGTTCAAGTGCATACTCCAAATCACATTGGTCATGATTCCCCCCACCAGTGTCCAGCTACAAGGAAGGAGACACCAGAGGCACAAGCATTAGCTAGGAAGTGCCCAGATGACAAAGATCTCATCCCATTCTGAAAGATGAAAAGAAATCTTAGAAGACACTACAGAAACAGCCTCCTTACATGTGATGGATGAGAGAGAAACAAGGGAGAATGGATCAAGTGGAGCAGAATTGTTATACCTGGCTAGAGAAACACACATCTCCAGTAAGATCAGAAGAAACTGCATCCAGTATTAACTAAAACCAAGGCCTGGTTTCCCTAACAGACTTATTTCCTGGGAGATTCTCTGTTATGAACATGTCTACAGCTGTATTTATTTTTAGCCTCACTGAAGTCTACTGTCATCATTCAACTGTTTATAAGTGGGCCACCCTCAAGAGGCACCATAAAACACACTTCACGCTTCCAGAACCACAGAGGGAACCACTTTCCTCTGTTTCACACAGTAACAGTTCACTGTAATCACCACAGAACATTTCCATTTCTTGTGCACATTTCCCTTTTCCTGCTGTAGAGACTTTCTTCCCATCCCCATCATCCCAGTGTATTGTAGAGCCACAGGCTGCTTTGCTCACTGCTGTGCCTTCAACAGGTAGTTTTCCTTCAATGTGGGAATGCTCCCTTTCCAATTGGGCCTCCATCCAACCTTTACAGAGCCTACCTTACATAAGCAGGTGCTTCATATTGAGCACAGATGCCGAGAAATTCATAAGCAGATCCATTTGGGTAAGGAACTTTGCCAGCTAAAGCCTCCTCATTTCAGTTCAGTTCCATCACAACTAACACTGCAGAAAGAAAGAAAACAGACTTCCTCGCAGGGCCTCAGCACTTCTGTAGCAGCCAGAAGTAGTTATGACTGAGATGGACATGAACAACAAAATAAACAAATCCAGTGTATTAAAACTAAATGATAGCCAGGTCCTGTTTTCAAACAGGGATCTCTGGCAACAGATGAAGGATGCCTTTCTCACCTAGCATTCTGTGGCAGTCTTACAAGAGTGTATAGATATCTTCCTGACACACAGATGCAAAGTAGCACATTTTCGAAGTCTGCTCATTAGCAATGTGCCTGTTCAAAGGAGGAAATACATGCACATGTGTGTTTGTACCTGCAAGCTGCAATCAACTGCAAGTGTGCCTTCGATGGCTAGTAGGCAGGTGCACAACTTTGACTGCCAAAGATCTCTTAGACAAGTCTGGCCAAATACAACTGGAAGCAATGTTGAGGCTCATGTTCACATCCACACTGATATGCTGGCATATTCATTTCTGTACAAGCCAACACCACCAGCACCCATTTTGCAGTACAAGCAATTTTTTGGTACTTGCAATGAAGAGAGTGTGGAATCTGTGTAATTCCAGGGAACCATTTCACACCCTTTACAAGTAATCTCTCCTTCTGCTGTAGTAATAGCAGCCCTCAGTGGTGCCTAGGAGTGCAGCAGAGGCAGAAAGAGAGACCAGGTGGATTTGTGGATGACTATGAACTTTAAAAATAGCATTTAAAACCAAATAAATCTTCCCACTGGCTGAGTCTCAGCACTGCTGGAATGTCTTATTTACTCACAGAAGGAGGAGGTGGTTGTGAGGAAGTAGCTTTTCTCAGTCACTCTCTTGTTCAGTTGAAGGGGAGCTGAGGAACTGAACCACGTTCAAGTTAAGTTTGTAGAGTGCCTGTTTGGGTTTGGGTTTTGGGTTTTTGGTTTTTGTTTTCCTTTTTCCTTCTTTTCTTGATCCAAGATTCAGACAGGAAAGCAGCACTGCTTTCCACTGAGGCCAAGGTGCTTTGGGAAATATCTCAAGTGGCTTTTGAAATCTTATTTCCAGGATCTAAGAAAACTTTCCAAAAAGTGCTGTGGCCCACCCACATCCAAACAGCATAGACTCCAGAGGAGCCATGGCCAGCCCCAGCCTATTGCAGAACACATGTGGGTGTGGGCCTCAGTGTTTTGGACATTTGCTGAAAAAAAGTGAAAAATAAAATTAAAAAAAAAAAGAGGGGGAAACAGAACTTCAAAGGGAACTTGTTGAAGCACTCAAGAAATTAATCATGCCTGGTGGAAAAGATGATCAGTGGTTTCTTGTGCTCTGTTTTTAAAGCTATTGATCTTGGACTCAGGAAGGAGCTTTCATATTCTCCACAAGCCACAGATGGTCAAAAGGTTCCTGAAAGGAAGAGACAAAAAGCAACCACAAGGGACCTCCAAAGAGTAACAGAGCTCAAGGTGTGTCCCAGGAACCTGACAATACCACCGAAAAGGATGCATCAGATGATCTGATAGAGAAGCAGCAGCATCTTTTGCTGGTTTTCCTTTCTCTCAGCTTTCTCAAAGCATCATCTAAGTTTTCAGCCTTTGAAGCAGGTAAACTCTATGAATCATTTCCCACCACACCAAATACACCACAGCAGAAACATCAGACAAAATAATTTGCCAAAACTTTGGTGCTGTTTTCAGATCTACAGACTATAACCACATGGTTCACAAGCACTAAGGCTGAGGCAGAAACCATAAGACAAAGGCAACAACAGTTGGTTCATCTAAACCAACTCTCTGATGATTGAAAGTAGTGGAATCTCTCTCCTCTCTAGCCAATTTTGTGGACTTTCTGAAAACTGAATTTTTCACATAACAGACAATTACACAAACTATAATCCCTAAATTGCCTCCAGTGTAGTCTTGTGCAGGGTCGAGATTTCTTCTGGGAAGCACTGACTGTTCTCATCTCCAATCCAAATACAGTCAGATGGAGGAAATAACCACCAATTCTCCATAGCTACAATGAGACATATTCTTGGGTTTATTGCAGCAAAACTCTTACCTTTTAATGACTTTGCCTAGGAAACATGAAATTATGTCAGGTAATAAAAGTATGACAAAGTAAACAGGACCAAATTTCTCACCCTGGAGGTGGTGGTGGCTGCTCTCAAGACTGTCTCCTCTGATGTGGTACTTATTGAGCTTCATATTGTGACAGGGGTAGGTGGCACCAGGCTGATCAGAGATCCTGCTCTTCATGTTGTTTGGAAATCCAGGCATTGGCCATTCTTCATCCTGAAATATATGAAAGCTTTTATTTCAATACTTATGTATTAGCATACTCAGAGTGGCCAAAAAGAAAATTCAGGCAATTCCATTTGTCTGTCTGCCATTTCCCTTAAATCTCCTCAGCTTTATGTACCCAGTTCCCCTGTGGCAATGAGCAAAAGCTGTAATGGCACAATTACAAGGATGGAGCAGCAGAGAATAAACAGCAGGTGCGTGGGTGAGGAGGGAAACGGGGGGTAAGTTGGCAAATGTTTTCCTAAATATATCTATAGGAAGGAAGGTAGAGGCTCCAAAATGCCTTCATGGAAAATAAAGCATATGTACACTCCAAGCAAGGAAGTGTTCCTCTGATCAGAACTCTGAAATCGATTCAAAGAGCTGAGGCAGCATGGGAGCTCTTGATGACTATATTAACATTTTGACATTTCTTTGCACAGGCACTAGAAGCACATTATTAGCAAGGATCTAACAGCCTTATGTTCCACTGTGGAACAGTGGATCAGGAGAAGGGAAAGAGAAAACCCAAACATCACAGTAAATCCTTTCCTATCCTTCTCACAATGGTCTTCTTCCCACAAGAAGTACAACTCAGTCCTTATTCTGTCCAGGCACAGTATGTCTCCACAGAAGGAAGCACTAGAGAAGAACAAAAATTCAGACAGCTACTGAATTATTTTTATCCATAAATTTGCAAATTTACAAAAGCCATTTGTGTTTCACCCTACTGGCTGTATCAAAGGCTCTTCTTCCTGCTTCCAGGGCTAAGGAAGACAGGCAAAAGAAATCAATACTCAGAGCACACTACCTGTAATATTTTTCAGTTGTTTAGGAGCAGATAGAGGGGGAAAAGGGAGAATAGATAAATGGGAAGGCAAGAGTTCCAGTCATCTCCCAGCATAGAACAAGTAGATTGAAACACAGGGTGTCCAGTGGGAGATGGCCTGAAGGAACCATGATGGCCATCTGAGGAACAGGGTGGTTCTTGCAATGCATCCAAGATGCTCAGGAAACTAGGCTGCAGCAAACACAAAACCAGTCCCTAATCAGAACCTGTGATTGAAAAAGCATCAAACATCTAATTCTATTACCAAACAGAGGTGTGAAAAATATTTCTCATCATAAAGTAAAATGAGTAAGCTTTGGTTACTTCACTAGCTCTATGAAAATGTGATAATACAGGTGTAAAGAAAACACCACCACCATTTCAAAGGACTTTCTTTCTCACAGAGCAGTGCTGTCTAGAGGTGAAAGTGTGGTAGCTGGGAGACTTGTAGTCTATTCCAGGTGCTGTCATCAGCTTGTGGCAGCACAACAAGCAAGTGCCTGAACAGCCAGCTACAGCACTGGGGCACTGTGCCACTCAGGTTGACGACTGACTGCAGCTTGTTCTCCAGACCTTTCCATGCAAGTGCCACAGAGGCTGTAACAGCTATTACTGTGTGTCACTATTCAAGGGCAGATTGTGAGTAGACATATAAGTTAAATACATTTTCAGGAATGTTTTGGATGCCATCTCCTTAAGATTTTTAGTCTTTTAGGGTTTAAAATCTTTTTGTTAAGAAACTATTACCTGTCTTACTAACATGAAGGTGTCTTAGTTTTCTTCTAAATGGCAAGTAAGTCCCACTACCATGATGTTTACTAATTTAATACAATACTTTCAACGTTATAGAAACAATTTGAATTGAGCCATCATTGCAATGTACACCCTTTTCCACATGCTAGGAAATGCTTAGGGGTCCCTGTTTCTCTGCTTCCATCACAGTGTCTTTTGGATTTCTACACCTCTGTAGAAGACAGCAAACAACAGCAACACTTCTCACAACATTTTCAGCACAAAATGCAAATTAACAATTAATAAAACAGTTTCCCCTAAGTAGGGAATAAAATGGTAACCTGTACTCATCTGATCTCAGATCATGCCAGACCTTTCTACTGCAGCTGACATTTCCTTACCTTCCTGTTTGACATGGTTTAGTGGTGGACTTGGCAGTCCTGATTAACAGTTGGACTCAATGATCTTAAAGGTCTTTTGCAGCCTAAACAACTCTATGACATATTCTCTGGACCAATTAGCTTGGACAAATTTTCTGTAATGACTTTTACACACTCTTTATAACACCCCAGTTTCTCTCTGTATCCAGCTGTAAACTGACTTTTGGGTCAGTTCTTGGTTGTTGGTGGTTTTTGGTTTGTTTTTGTTTGTTTGGGGGTTTTGGTGTGTTTTTGCTTTTGTTGTTTGGGGTTTTGCATTTATTTTAGTCCAGAATTAACAAGAAGCCCAATCCACTATCAGATCCTCTGTGTTCCTTTGTTAGTTCAGGTCAATGTGGCTCCAAAGGAAGCCAAGCAGAGTGATCCAGCTGCCTGACCAGGAACAAAGCTTCCATCACTGGTATGGGACCAAATGAACAACTCTCAGGAGACAAGCAGCACCATCTGAGTGCTCCAGCCTCTTCATTTTCCTTGATCACACACTTTTACTAACGTATCTCTTAGTGAAGGCCTGAGACAATTAATTAGGAAGCAACCTGGAGTGTGAACAACAGAATATTAGTGTCATTTGAAGCCAATCTTTGTAATTAAGCTCTCAAATCTCTGTCAGGAAGGGTTACATAGACTGTGTTCTGTTCTACCATAGGTACTTTCTTAGGGTCTTTCTTCTGCAGGGGAATAAAACTGACATCAGAGAGGCCCTTTGGCAATCTTTTAAACTCAGATATTAAATATCATTTTATTAATAACTTACCCCATCTTCCCATCAATGTGAAAACTTCAAAAGGCTTAGTGAGGCTCTACTGCAGGAATCCAAAAGGGAATATTGGGACATTTTCCACCAAATATTGATTTCATTTTGAAGCCTACTAGACACTACCAACCTGACACCAAGAGATGTTATAAAGAATTTGATGTTTAAAGCATCTACACTGAAAAATGTAGAAAAAGAAAGAGACCTTTAGTCTGGATGTCTCAGCTATTCATATGGGTGGTTGACAAGCTGGGCTATAGGGTAAGCCATAACGTGCCAAGCACCACGAAGCCTGGAGCCAAGAAAGGGATAATTTCAGGCAAGTCCCAGTCTCCAAAGCCAAAACCACTGGCCTGAAAGCTTTTCTCAGAAGGTTTGCTGTTCCCATCACTGCTGGGATGAATTTTAACTCGTTATTGATCAAGAGAATTTTAAAATCAATTTTAATTAAATGAAAGATTTCTATCATGGCTTGTTCTGTGTGGAAGTCACACAGACAACATATAAATATATGGTGGCAGATCATGCAGAGTAGATTTGTAGCAGCTAGGTCCTAAATAGGTGAGAAAGAAGCCAAAGTTACATCTGAAAGGAAATTTATTATAGTAAATTATCTACAATTCCTCTCTACTCTCTTTCCCTCCCCCATTTTTGTCTCTGCTATTCAAATTTACTCAAGACCTGTTTGGGGGGAGGGGTTGTTTGGGTTTTTGTTTGTTTGGTTTTGTTTATTTGTTTGTTTTAACCAAAGCAAGTATTGTAATTAAGTTGTCTGTCAAATCCCAAAATGGCTGGAAAAGGTATAAGGAAGCCTACTACATGCTAACTACTGAAAGCTGTGTATTGCTCTGTTTGCCACAAACAGCCAGGTGTTGGTAGGGTGACAAGGACAGCCAGCTGCTCAGCTGAGGATCCATCTCTATAGACAGTGGTTCTTTCAGATCTCAAACCACTCCTGTTTCCAGGGCAGGCAAGTACTTAGATCTGTTGTGCAAGACATAACAGAAAGGATGGAAGCAACAAAATAAACTAACAACTAAATAAACTGATCAACAGCTGGAGGTAGCAAACCCACTTACTTCTTGCTGAACCAGAGGGAGCGTGAGCAGGCAGGTTACACTTTCCTCCTGGCTGGCTGACTGACCATGCTGCTCAAAGACAGGCTCTGAGGGAGCTCCAAAAAGATCAGTGGACATCAGGCACTTACACCCTTGTGCAAAGCTCAGAAACAGCCAATGTGCATCACCTACTTACATGTAAGACTCCAGTTCCTAGTATTCTGCCTCAGGCAGAAGGTCATCACACTGCCAGTGCCATGGGTCACAAGTTCAATCCCCAAGCTCAAGCTTGGGTTCAACTGAGGCTCCATAGTAAATCAATGGGAGGTGACTTCCCCATACACAGACAATGCTGTAAAGACTGATGAGACTCCTATATCATTTATCACTAGCACAAGGTTTTTCATGTCCTGCAGGCTTTACAGTTATTAATTCATTAACATTAATTCATTAGTCATCAGACCAAGCTGCCTGAGTAGCACAGGCTTACGCCAATTCTTTGGGTAGGAAATCAAAGGGCCAACGAGTTAAGTGACTTGCCAAAGGTCAAAGAGAAAAATCAATGGGAAAACTGGGATCAGAACTTAAAAATATCCCATTCCTTGCTTTATGTTTAAGTCACTTTACCTCCCCTAATCAAAGGCAACAAATAAAACAAGCAAGGTCCCACAAGGCTCCTCAAAGGCAGAAGAGCTTTTTTGAGCTGTAAGGTCTCTACGAAGGCCAGTTGGAATCTGTAAGGCTTCATTGTGTTTTCAAATACAATGCACACACAGTAAATAGGTTATTTTACAACCCTGGCCCAGCTTTCAAAGTGGCCTCAATCAGAGTTGTGCAAAACATTCATGTCCAACCACAAAATTACAATCAGTCTTTGTTTGACTTCAGCCTGTGTCCCTGGCCAGCAGTGGTTAGTCCAAACTCTCAGGGTATGTGAACTGTTAGGCAAAGGTTTCTGCAACGTTTTTGCCCTGCCTGGATTTCTCTGAATATTTATAGGCTGCTGTTCTCCAGTGACTTTCATGTTCAAACTGTGTTGGCTGGTGGGGGTGGAAAGGGGATGTAAATAATGGCTAGAGTCACATGTTTTCCACTAGCCCCACTTGTTTAGCTTCCAGTAAGAGACACGTGTTGCAAGAAAACAACTTCAGGGCTTGACTGTGGGCCCTTGAAATTAGTAAAACAGTATTTCTACACACTTGAATGTTTTCAAACATCCAGCTATTGTGAAACAAGAGTCAACGCTTTGGGTACTCAAGCAGACCTGTGGAATTAAAATTTGTAACACTACTCAACATTTTAGCAGTGGGGATGAGAAATAGCCCTTCAAAAACTTGTGATGAGGACAGGGAGGCACCAGCAGAAGGAATTAGCCTGAAAAAATCCATACCACATTTCACCCTGCCTCTCAAAGCAGGATCCACAAAGCTTAGTCACCACTGTGTGGAAACTCACAGAGGCTTGATGTGCTCAATGGAGACCACTGAGCACATGGTGATTAATGTCACTGGTGCTTACATGATAGCAAACCCTGTGAATAAATCAGAAAAGCATGCAGATTTCCAAATGACTTTGTCTGCTGCACATTGGGTGTAAACAAGACCTTACATCATACATACCTCCTGTTTCACTGGTCTCTTAAACATTGTGTGCTCTGTGCCTAATGAGAGGGTTTACATATTTCTTACAGGGTTACTTTAGTTCTGAGACATAATGTGGAAGTATCTCAATTCTAATGAATCCCAGGTCCACAGAGAAGTAGATTTGCCATCTCTGTAAAGGAGTCCACACATAACTGACTGAGCATGCAACCCTGGCTGTTAGATGCTTTGCTATTTGAAACATAAAGCCAGTTTTGTACAGGAGGGAAATAAGCTGATGGCACAATCTAGAGCTGTTTTTGGAAATCAAGCCCTTGTGGGCTGTGTCTGTTCAGAACATTCCCAACAAGGGCTAAACAAAGGAAATATCATCCCTTCTTGTGCTAATGGCAAAACATTCTTGATTCCAAAGATTTGATGAAACAGAAGCCTGTCCGTATGGATGACAACTCACCCTAGCTGGAGATGTCTGCAAACCTCAAGTGGAAACTGCTGAAACCAGAAAAGTTAACTGTTGAAAAGACACAGCTAAAGAAGCAAAACAGAAGGCAGAAAGAGAGCCCATTGATATCTAATACCTACAATGTCCATACACAGAAGCTGACCCACACTAGTCACATGAACATCTTATGTTGACCCGAGCCCTTTGTGAACTACTCAAATCTCTGAGGACTGCATGAAGAGTTTCTTACCCTGAGATATTTTCTAAAAGATTTCCAGTAATTCCTGTCTCCCACCAGAGCAAAAATACTCAGAGAATTGTCTGGTTGATGGTATTTTTGTTCTTTCATATAAATCTGTTCCAAAATCTAAAAGTGTAGGGGGTCATAAGAGGGCAAGATACAAGGAAAGAGCATGGAATAGGCAACAGAGTTGGTTTTGTTTTGCTTATTTCCTTTTCTTTCCCAAAAGTTTTGTTACTTTTGGTGTAACTTATGGAGAATGGAGATGGATTTCCAAACCTGGCCACTGAATAGTCTTTGCCTGCTGCTCATAAAACTAGCTGGATAATCACATTAGAGGTTCACAGAAATGTTCTCTTGGTTCAGACTATATTTTGTTTTCCCTGGCAATCTTGAATACACAGTTTGTCCCTACAGCTTCTCAGTTTTGACTGAAAAGAGAGATATTTTTGCTTTGTAGTTATGATGTGAAGACAACATTTTCTATGGAAACTGCTTTTTCTTTTTTTTTTTCCTTTTAACAAGATTGTTACTTTAGTAAAAAATTAAATATTCCATGAAAACTCACAATAGATAAAAAGTTTTTCATTGTTTCTGGCTCTTTGCTAATTCACTTTGAAGCATATGAGAAAAGGAAGGATCTTTCTAGTTTTTGTTGTCTTATTCTGTCCATCCCTCCTGTGTTCAAACATAAGAGCATTTCAGCATTCTTTAAGACTGCAATACAGACTGGCTGAAACATGAGCAGTGCTGTATATAGTGTAAAATGGGGTTATATTACAATGACCTTTCATGATTATCCTGTACCCTGTCACAAGTTAAATGAGGTCATTACTGATGTTACTTGCATTCCTCTTCCTTGGCCCAGGACTTCAAAGACTAATGGGCCCCTTTTGTCACTGCATTCTTGTCAAAATGTTCAGTCCAATCAAGCCCCTAATAACTGCATGGAGGGTAACATTCTCAGATGAAAAGAACATGCAGACACATGCCTTACTCATAATTAATCCTTCTAATGAACTTCATGAATTTCAAAATTACACAGAATGGAACAAATCCAACAGACAGTCTCCTGTAGGGATATAAGGTCAGGTATCCTGCTAGGAGGGTGAGAAAGTGTTATTCTATCATAGATACCCAGCAATAACTCACACAACTTCATTAACTGATTTATTTTCTCTTCCTGCTGTCATCTCAACAGCTATCCTGAGGTCTGACAATGCTAACTAAGACACCAAGAGAATTGTCTTTTCATTCCAGAAAAGGAGCACCCAAAACTCTTTCTGGAGTTAAAAGAAGTCCTAGCCCTTCTATCAGCACTGCTATCATTTAGGTGGCAAATCCTGTATCTGGCCAGGTCCAGTTATTCACTCAATCAATCAATCAATCAGGTTTCTATCCAGAAAGTTTTCCTCCTGGCAAATAACAACATCAGAAGTGGGGGGGGCTGGAGGGAAGGATTTGTTCTTGGAAGCATGTAAAAGTAGTGGTTGACAATTTTCTTTCTAATGAAATGTTTGCCTAATTCAGTCCTGGCAAGGCTGTGCACATGTGGCAGCCACATCAAAAGCATGGGCACTGGCACGAAGAGCAACATGGCCTGAAGTGGTTTTCTGAGCTGCTCCATGCCAACTGTGCACTCAAACCCCAGCTCTCACACTCAGCTCTGTCCTCCAAGCACTTATTAGCATTGCATTAACTAGCAGTTAGCAGGTCAGAATCAATGACATGAACCTAGTCTTCTAACAACAATATTAGTGTTTTCCTCCTCCCTCTTAATTCCATGTCTATTTCTACATGTGTTATTACTGATGGGCATCAAAATATGTCAAACAGATGAAAATGAGTATTTTACGTTGACCTTTCCAAAATTTTATGGAGTTCAGAAAAAAACCCCAACAATAAATATATTCTAGAAATCTCAATACTTTAATATAGGAAAATATCATTCTCCATCCAGCTCTGCACATGTCTTAAAGCCAACACACATCCACAAGTGTGAGACAAAATCAAATGTGACATATAAGAGACAAAAACAAAGTGGAAAAACTTCTGTACTTTAACTGTGCCAGAGCCCTGGCCCAGGCTGCCCAGAGAGGTTGTGGATCCTCCTCTGGAGAGATTCCAAGCCCACCTGGAGGTGATCCTGGGCAGGTTCTGGGTGACCCTGCTTTAACAGTAGGGTTGGACTAGATGATCTCCAGAGGACCCTTCCAATCCCTACCAGTCTGGGGTTCTGTGAAAACAGTCACAAAAACCAGCTTTACACAGAAGAGAATTGTGGAAGCTGAATTCTTGTAGGCAAAATAGCAGCAATTGATTTTTGAGACAGATTATAATAGAAAAGGAAGACTCAAAAGGTCAGCAAGTTCTTCCCATTGCACAACAGCTGGATAAATATTTCAAGATTGCTCCTGATTGATTTCAATCTAATTTGTTGCTAAAAATCTACAGTGAAGGAAATTCTAAGCCTCCTTTGACACATCTTTCAGTGCTTTATAACTTTCATCATTTATTTTTTCTTAATACCTTAGATAAATCAATTGGCAACTTTGCAGTAATTGAATCCTATTACTTTTTTACTTATTTTGCCTGACACAGAGAAAAATGTCAGTATTGTCTTTATGAGAACTTCTTACATGGACCAAAAGTAACCACCTTCTAACCTCCACATGCACAAATATGTACCAGAAGAAGATGTTCTTTTAGTAACCACATACCATACTTGACTCATCTTCAGTCTGAAAAGTTCTACAAATTCCACATCCTTTTCTACACTTCCCCTGATTTGCCAGGTAACCACATGTTTTTCTCTGTCAGCACAGCACTTTGTATTTGGTTTCACTGAATTTCAGTGCCTTATTTTTAAATATTTCTTTTACTTATCACAAAGTTTGAAATTCCAGCATCATGCTAAAGGACATCTGCAGCCCTTCCTTCCCAGCTCACTCTTCTCTGCAAGTCTCAGACACCAATAACAATGTTGACCTTACGTGAGCCAAGCACAGGCAGCAGCAGTATCGCTCCTTTGCTATGCCCTCTGAGTCTGACATCATACTTCTTTTAATCATTAATTTAAAGTCTGTCCTCATTACTCTGCCACTAGCCATGTACTTAATTTATGGTCACAATTTTGACCACATTTCCCACCTTCACCTATAGAATATTCTGTCAAAAGCTTCACTAAAACTGTGACCCAGTACTTCTATTTTTTTTAACTCCTAAGCTACTGAACTGGTTGTCCAAGAAAGAATGAAAAACTGGACATTCCCTATTTATTTCACTTGCAGTAGGATTTAGGCACTTGGCTGAAAGAGCAATCCACACAGTTACACCTATGCACTTAGATTTTACAACTTCCTGACCTTACCTGGGTACTTCTTCCCCAAAGCACCAGAAGGCCAATAAGGTTCCCTGAGCATTCTTAAATACTTACCAATAGCAGTGTTTGGTGCAGAACACAGCATGGGAAGGACACAGTAATCACAGCAGCAGCATATTTTTGCATGATTTTCTAGAGGCAGAAGCACTTAATTTTGAGTTAGGAGACATGGGCTGAAGACCTCTTTCACTCAGAAGAAATTCAAGCCTACATCACCAAATAGTTATAAACTCAAAGACTAGGGATAAGCCATTTAAAATAATCACCTGCCATTGGAAAACAGTGGAATATGCAGAGCGAGTATCAAAACAAATGGCAGAAGCTGCATTTCAGATGGAAGCTGCATTTCAGAGGTCAAAGCGCTCAGAACATCAGTCTTACTAAAGAGAAAAAGGAAGAAAGAAAAAAGTCACTGTATAGTGAGATGTTTCTGTGTCCCATTTCAGTACCACAGTGTCTAAGAAGCTGTAATAAAGTTTAAGGACCATTCTTGAAAGAGAGATGCTGGGAAGTGGCCGAGATAAAAGCGTTCAGTTGGAAAGATTATTTTGCAGAGAGAAAGCAGTGGCAGATAACTTAATCCAAACAAGAATATAGCTCCCACTCCTAATAGAAATCATAAGAATTGGGTTTGGTATGCACAAACCAGTTAAAACTATATATTTTGCCCTCAGTAGTTAGGAGGACAGAACTATAATCTGGAGTAACCACACATACATTTGCCCTGCAGCAATGGTATGTCAGTACAAGAGCCTGGAAACTGTAGTTTATAGTAGTCTGCACTTAAACTTGAGGTTTCCAGTTTCTCTGTGGTTAGATCTGATTCAGACAAATTCAGAAAACAAACAGTAAAATACATAAAATAGCAGCAGCAGAGAGGTTAACACACTCCATAGTTATTGAATTTGTCACCATTACAAGTAAAAAACAACACTCTGCTGGTACTACTTTTTGAGAAGCAAGGTTTCTAAAACTCCAACCGGCTCTGATGCCTCTCTAGAAAAAGGATGTTTTCAAAACATCATCCAGCCTCTGTGGAAAGGAGATAGAAGGTCACAGTCCTCCCAGAGGAGCCATAAACAACCCTTGATAAGGGCAGGGAATTTGCTGAAAGCATGCTCTCGTGCTCAGCCCGACAGACTGTTCTACTTGTTGTCTTCTCCTGCAGATGTAACCTTGAAGGACACAGTCATGTGCTGCTGACTCATGGCAATGCTTGTGAAAAATAAGCAGAGGGTTTTTTCCCCTCTACATCTAGCACCTTATCAATCATCTGCTTTAATTCATACAGAAACTCCTGATCAGTTGCTGGGATCATATAAGACCAAGTCTGGACTCCGTTGGTATATCTGAAGGATGCCTGACCCTCACATCCTGAAGCATTTTCCTGAATTTACAAGGAGATACTTGCACACTCTGGCATGAGATTAGCATTGTCCACAGGCACCTTCCAGAACCCTGACCTTGTTGATACAGATAAACTCCACTCTAGACATGGATCTGAAATTTTAAAGTGGGCAATCTGTCATCATGGGGTTGGGGTAGCAGAAGGCATGAACAAGTCACAGCAAATCAAAATTCTGGATCAAAATCAAAACCAGACTGCATGACAAGCATTAGATAATCCAGTTACCCTCAAATCACTCTCTGCAGCCAAAGTATCTCCTTGTGTCTTTGATGGCTAGGAACCCTCGACAGCTACTAACAAGTTTGAGAGGAAAACTTCTTCCACACCATGCAGTATCCTGATAAAGCATTTCACTTCAGTATTTCAAAAATGAAGTGCCAGTCTCTCCACAGATAAAATTTATTACTGGGAATCTATCAATAAAGTTTATTTTGCTCCATCTCAGTATCTTCCATCAAGGAATATTAGATCTAGAAGGTCAGGTCTAATGGCAAGATAACATTTTATAGCTATACTGAGATGACCCAGAAAAAAATCCATCTTTCGATGGTTTGAACATGGAAACCTTGACATCAGTGGTTGTCATTTTGAAGACAAAAATGATACACATCCTAAAAACTGTACTTTCAGAGATTTAAAAAGCCAGGCCAAGACAAATAACTCCATGTTTAAGATCTATTTCAAAAGCAGATTCTGAACACCAGCAGAGCATTTTCCTGAGGAGCAGCATATAGATCATACTATCTCCAGAGACAGATCTGCCCTTCTGCTGTCCCTCTTCTATTAATCTTTGAGGTTAAGCAAAGAAGAGGATCAACCCCCTAGGTTTCCTCTGAGACCCTTACAAACTGCATAGCAGGGACCTCAGGAGGCTTAAAGAGATTGCCAAGATTCAACTCAGAATTATAATAGTTTCAAAAGACTTTAATGGGGCTGTGAACAAAGTCCACCACTACACACAGAGAGTTACCAGCACTAGTCCCATGCCTGTTTTCCAACCACAGATTCACATGAAAATCTCAGGAGCCTGTTTAGGAGACAGTAGCTATTAGGCAACTATTTAGCCTTTGGTACTATGTTTATTTTGGGTGGAAAAGGTCATGTCATACAAGCAGTGACAAAATTACAATCTGGAAGTTTTGTCAGTACAACTGCTCTTACACTAGTGACTCTTGTTGGAACAGCTACAGTGGCCAAAAATCACAACCCAGCCCATCTCTGCCAATCTTGTCTCTGTTAGCAGATGCCAGTACTGCAGCACACGCTCAGTTTGCAGAACTGTAAGCATACGTTTTCTGTTACAGAACACAGCCCTGAAACAAACCTACTATCAACTCAAAAGTCAGAAACTGTAGAATAAAAAAACTTAAAAACAAAACCCAAAGTGACAAGCTCTCTGTTTCTTCTAAATATCCCAAGTGGTACCAGATCAATGTAGCCACATGGAAAGAAAGCCTCCTAGGTTAGATTGGCAACATCTTGATACCTCTGGCAGGGACACTGCACTTGCAGAGCCCAAGAACTGCAGGACATTCAGTTGGAAATTTTTGCATGTGAGACTAAATTCCTGATCCCCTTTTTTGAGAAAAACTTATGTGACTCTTTCTGTAAGAGATGTTCTTCATTTTATCTTCCAGGCCAAATGCCAGTGCTCATCTTTAAGTTCTGTCTCTCTAAGTTCCTCCTCTGATTACAGTTAAATCAAATCCTTTTCCCTGTCCTGTCATTAATGTTGAATATAAACCTTAGTTAAACTGCTTCAAAGGTCCACTCCAGGTCTCCTCCTGTGGTGCAGGGAAAGGATGTAGTATCTGTCTAGCTATGAATAAAGAATTCAGCTATTGATATATACTGTGTTTTCCATAAGCTTTGAGACTGGGCACAGTGGGGACAAAAAGAACAAAGGCTTACTGGAACAGAGATAAGGAGTTTGAAACATTTACTAACAGAGAGAAGAGTGAGACACATATCACTTGTGTGGATTCATGGAACACAGACACACTTGAATTTACTGTAATGCTCTACAAACAAAGCTCCAAAGTAGCACAGCTGCATTTATTAGCTTTTATATCTCACTCACTCTTTTGAAGGCTAAAGTGACTCCTGTGCACTGAATTAAAGGAAAAGAGTCACAAACATGATAATACTAAGTATTCATTACAACACACAGTAGTCTTTATAACTGTTTCAGAAAGACTTGCTTCCTAGAGGATAGACTTTCTAAGCCAATGCTTTCTAAAGCAAAAGGAATAGACTCACAAACACAACCAGCTTCTGTGCTACAGGTCCCCATTACAACCTTCATCTCTCTGAGTTTCTGCAGAGCTCAGAAAGAAAAAGCCTAATTTATTTATTTGAGAATTCAGCTCTTTAGGACCTTTTCCTGGAAAAGGAGGGCAGCAAAAAGGTATGGAAGAGGAAATAATAAGAGCTCTACCTCAGGTACTTTCCTATGTAAACAGATTGAACAGAAAACACATGAGACAGAAGGAAGAATATTGAAAATATGAAAGGGTTAAACAAGTATGGGATAACTTCAATCACTTCATGCAGGAACAAACAGGCATAAACCAATCAAGAAAATGTCAAAGATTAAATAGAAAGAAATAAATAGAAATCCATCAGAAACCGTAGAAATAAAATTAAGCCAATGGAAACTGATGACAGGTTACAGGGAGTTAGTTCAGATTCCCTACAGGCAGAACCATGCTGTAAAGAAGTTTACCTGTCCCTCCTAATGGCACAGAAATTGTAGATTCTTGTGTGCTTAAAAAAAAGCCATCTCTGATTCTTCAGTTAAGTATTTAAATTAAAGCCCTAATTATTACTTCTATGAAGTTTCTTTTAAATGTTCTTATTCTGAGCTCAGTTTATGACACCTGGACCTTTGATGCAAATACCTTCTGCACAGTTTATTCCAGTACCTCCAGAACAAACCTCCCATCCATTGCAAGAAGCAACCTGAAACCCAAAGAGGTAAAGCACTTGAAGACATGTAATTTGCAGGGACAAGCCATAAATAGCTGCCAGTCCAAGATAACATTTCAGTTAGGTTCTCTGCTTAGTAAACAGGAACAGTCAGAAGTCTATGGGTTGCTGAAGTCAAATACAGTCAACTTCAGCTTTTGAACACTTGCATAGCTCCTGTGCATGTGAAGGATGATATCCAATAACACCATCTCTGAAGTGCTCTCAGATGTAGAGCATCCTCACCCCAGCAGCCCTAACAGGAAGATGTTTAGTATCTCTTCTCATCTCCCATACATCTGTGGTTTTAGTACACACAAGCCCAGTCCAGTTGACAGGAAGGCAAAGAAAAGGTCAACAAACTCCTTTGCTGCAAGTTAGTTTGTCAAACTCCATTCTGGGCAGCATGACTTTACATGTTAATGTGAGTGTTTGCCTCTGTGTCAATAGCCCCTATTGTGTGCATTTGTAACACAAGATTTATGGTAAAGCTTGCAACATTTTTCAGGCATAATAAGCATTTATTCCCCATCCCAGGTCTATAAGCAGAGGCCTGACAAGTAATTATTGACACATTGTGCAGGAAGAAAAGCAGTGGGCGAGCTGCTGTTGCAAATGGCAGCGTGGGTAGGGGGAAGGAGGGGCTGTGTCAAAGGAGTGACAGCCTTGGTGCCCAACATTGTCAAAGCCGACTTTGACTTGCACTGTTGTGTGTGCCTGACTGTATTTGTGCTCCCTGTCACTTGGGTGTGACGTGCCAAAACATGAGGAGTGCTCCTTTTCTCATGCTAATGCTTTGTCATGACAGCTTTGTGATCCCCAGGGCTGTGTTAGCGCTCAACAAGTCAAGGTGTGACAGGCAGCAGACCCCTTTGACAGCCAATGCCACACTGCCCTCATCAAACATTATATTTCTCCTGGACTAAAACAGACCTAATGCCTGAGAGAATACCAGCACCCTATTAGCATTACTGAGCAGGCTGCTGGGGGTAGCGACCCCACCTGTACTCACAGCCCTGAGCAGTGCCATCCCTGCTGCCTGCCATACCTCACTGTGCTCACCATAGAGCCTTGTGCCACTGCTCCATGAGAAGGTAAGGCATTTGAACATCTATTCCCAAGTCGTTTTCCATGAGATGCTTCCCTCTCTAGGGTTCAACGCTGCTTTTCTCTGTTACACAAGGAACAACTTGTTAATGTCAGGCTAAGCCTAGGAAAGCCACACAGTGGTTTGATGGTGTTTTAGTGTAACTGGTAAACTCTGCTCAGGATTAATTCAGCCTCTGAACAGCACAAGGTATCACCAGACAGGATTAGGATGTCAGCATGAAGGAAGGTTGCACAATGCCTACTTATAACTGAAAGTCACATTAACACCAAGTTCATCCAAAAAAAACAAAGCAGCCCTAAAACTGTGCTTTATATGTGAAAAAGCTGGGCAGGAAAGGGCAGAGTTCAGGCTGCCTAGACTAAGCAATGAGTTGGCTTCATGGGATTTGGATCATGCAAATGGCTTGGAGAAGCACATGAGCTTGGCTACTTACATGAAGTTTATTCAAATGATCCAAAGCTCAAGGTTCAGCAAAGCTGGGCCAGGAAATTTGCCAGAATCGGTTTCTTCACAAGATTTATGGTGCTTCCTGCTTCTTGTTCCCAGGCATAACCAGGAAGTGAGCAGAGTAAAAATGGAAAATATTTTTCAGAAAAGTTATGAATCTCTTTTTCAAAGGTCAAAGAAGTTCACAGTGAAAATTTTGTCTCAACTTTCAGATTTTTTTTTCTTTCTTATCCAAGTCTCACGCAGCAACTGTGTGATAGATTATTGATCTGAAATGTTGAGGGTATTGATGAGAAAGACAAAAGAACAAGTCAACTACAATCCAAAATCAAAGCCATCACATTAGAAAACACAAGTTACTTATCATAATTATTTCTTTTCCCCTGTGACATCACTGGAAACTAAAGATCCCATTGCATTAGGCATCCCAAACCCTAAATGACAACCTGTTCCATACAGCTCAGTCCAAGATTTCAGCACACTAAGCATGAGGGGTTAAGGGGAAGAGTTGGGGGTGGAGAGGGGACTTGAGGGAAAACTATTTTATGATCTGAATTCTCACATTGCAGAAGTTGAGATTTTCAAAGCTGTCTATGACATCTGGAGACCACTGGTCTCCACAGAGGTGCCACTACCTCGTGAATTCACAGAGCTGTGTTATAATCTCTTTCCTGCTCTATCATCCCACATGTTAGATGCAGCTGAACTCTGATCTGCTGAGCAGCTGAGTCAGAGAGGGAAATGCAATGGTACTGCACAGCAGGATCCATGATGCTCAAAGGACACTGCTTGAAGGTACTTGCCCAGCTGCAAAGCAGAATTGGGGCCCAAAGCCACCACAAAGCCCAGTGAACCAGATAGCCTTTCCTGCCATGTGATTTAACCCAGCACAGAGTCTTGCATGTCTCAGCTTACCGGAAATTCAGGTGTCTGCACTCATATCAAGCCTGAGCAGCAGCCTTAGGAGCTTGAGAAATATGGTCTTTGGCTTCAGCTGTAAGGAAAAGCAGCAGTTTTGCCCTTGCTCTTCACTATGCACATTAGCAGAAGCTATCCAACATAACCTGTAGTTTTGCATTCCCACTCCTTGCTTTGCCAAATACCTCAAGATTTCCATACAGAATCTTTGGCTGTGATCTAGCAACATATGACATATCTAGTCTCCTTGAGATGAGCAGGCTATCTGGGCTTCAAAGTGGTTTTAGTTCCTGATCTAAGTGCTGATAAAGTCTGAAAATGTGTTTTATTTCATATCAGGTGATTCGTTAGCTCCTGAAGGATTAAAATACCTGTAGGATCTTTGATTTAGTCTGAGGCTGGATTCAACTGGTTTTCACAAGAAGAGCTTTATAAAGCTTCAGCCAGATCTATAGTCTGAACTGTTCAAGCAAAGCAGCAAACTTCTGAGATCAGTGTAGGCTAGAAACAAACACTGTTTCCAGCCACTGGGGAGTCCACATCTCTTTATCTGAGGGCTGACCTGCATTTTCTTCTGCTCTTTCAGTCCACTCTTGAGTAGAATCAGCCTAAGTCAAATGGTTTTTCCCTGCTTTTACTGCAGATCCTATTATCCTTCTGGCTTCTGAAATCCTCTTTTCCAACGGTGTTCTCTGATCTTTGCAAAGAACAGGGTGCAGTGAACAGTTAGCCCTGCCTGCTGTTTCCACTCCGGTACTTCCATACACACAGAAATTCATCTGAGGGCTCTAGAAGGTCTGCACTGATATCTGCACCTTCCTTTCTGCTGACATCTCTAATTACCCTCTGCTCTTCGGTTTATCTTTGTCTTCATGGAGCCTGGGCTCCACAAACAAAATCAAACAGGGAAGTGCCATTCCCCTCTCTTCCCTCTGTTTGTGTGCATCTTCTTTTCAAGCATTTCCTTTGCCCTCCTGTCTGAATTTCCTAGATAACATCTCAAATGCTAGAGATATCAGATGGGCTTGGGCCACAGGCCTCAATCTCCCAATACCTATAGATTTTCTTGGAGAGGAAATGGGAGTAATAAAGATAAATTGGTGTAAAACTCAGCAGGAGTAATATCATCAAATAGAACTCATCTGGCCAGGACCTGTCAGAAATACAAGATTCTACAAGTCTCCAGCAACTAATCAATGTGCTGATACAAATCTGCTCTCAGCCATTTGGAACTGCTCTGTTAAATTGCCCTGTTATTAGATATTCATTTTACATTTCCAATAAGATCCAACTTTGCAGCTAAACCTGCCCTAGGTGTGCCTAGAGGAAGGCAGGTAAGGAGGTGATGTGGGGAAATGCTGTTCATAGGATCATAGGATTGTCAGAGTTGGAAGGGACCTCAAAGATCATGGTGGTCATGCCTGCAGGGACACCATCCACTAGATCAGGTTGCCCAGGGCCCCATCAAGCCTTGTCTTAAAAGCTTCCAGGGATAAGGCATCCACAACCTCTCTGGGCAACCTGTTCCACTGTCTCACCACCCTCATAGTGAAGAACTTCCTCCTAATATCCAGCCTAAATCTACCCTCCTCTAGCTTACACCCATTTCTGTTCTGGGGACAATTCACTCTAGTTTCTAGTTCCAGCACAGCCTGGGGTTGCAGTTGGGCAGTGTGGTATTAGAACTCAACTAATAGACAGACAAAGGATATTTACCACCTAAACTGTGGTTTAATCAACAAAAGAAAACCTTTGCTTTTGCTTGATCTATTTTCATATATGAAATGCAAAGAACTACATTTGGCAAGGCTTGTGTCAACACTAGGGCCTTTTGCTTGATCTATTTTCATATATGAAATGCAAAGGTTCCAGTACAAGAGGGTATTTTATGGTAAGCATTACTGGGAGAACTACATTTGGCAAGGCTTGTGTCAAGACTAGGGCAGGTTAGAAATTAACTTCTATGCTTGTGCTGTCACCACACATTCCACCAAGCTGCCTTGGGGTCAGATTCAGAATTGCCAATTTTAAGCAAAGGCACTAAGCCCCCCAGGCAACTCACCCTGCCCAACATGGGAACCTCCAGCACACGGTGCCAATCACAAAGTCTTCTGCTTCCTTTAAGTGTGAAACTGTTTGGAACATCTCTGCCACTTTTTTTTCCACCTCTTGGAAGTGATGATATTGATGGATGGGTAAGGTCCTGTACGTGGCAGCCATGAGATACACAAATACACTGCTCAGTGATGGTAAGCCTGTGATGTCTATACAGTAACACTAATATTTGAGCCCACTGTTAAGGGAGATTGCTTTTCAACAGCATGACAGGGTGCAGCTGCTGAGGTCTTTGGAAGCAGCTCTGTTTCCTCTTGGCTGGAGTGTCCCTGGAGAAGAGCAGCACAGTGAACCCATCCACAGCCACGTGGACTCGAGGTCAAGCAGCATCCTTTCCAGTTTAGAGAGGTTTGCAGGGAACTTTGACAGCTGTGCCTATCTATTGCCCCAGACAGCAGCAGAGCTGAAGTAAGATGAAGGTGGCAGCCAGTCACCTGTCATTGTTAGGCTGGGTGATGGGTAGCCATGTCTGCTGGAACAGGGAAAAGGAGGATGCAGGAGGGTGTGATGTCCAGGGACAAGGCAGCTTTGGAGAACAACTCTTATGACCATTCATCTCCAGCAACTACAGCCTGGCTTAACTACAGAAGAGATGCTCAAATGTAAGGCCCAGGGAACAGTACACAAAGTGTCTATTTAGCTTGCCTGGGCTTAGACATTAGTTTAAATCACACAGATGTTATTTTAAACTCCAGTATTATGTTTGCTAATCATTAACATAAGCCTGCAGCTGAACATTCCCTAAAATTCCTTCCCTCCTCTGCATTTTGGTGGTGTCAAAAGTCATTACCTCCATCAACATGATGCCCTGGTATAAACAGTGAAGTGACACAGAAAAAGCAAAGCAAGGCAAGCTTGTCCCCAAAAACTATAGCCTCCATAAAGAAGAAAAAAAAATGCCAGAAGGGCTATAGAAGGCAAGAACATTTGCAAAGCCACACAGCAGTAGGAGGATCCAGAACACCACCCAGGCCTTCCAAATCAGAGGTGAAACTGATGCAGTCACATGCCCATGAATGCACAAGCATGAATTCATGGATAATGCAGGTACATAGCCATGGATAATACAGGTACATATCCATGTACTCCTAGGCAAAAGTTAAATTCAAATTAAATTTGGATTAAAATTGGGTAATTATTGACATACTGAAATAATTTCAAAATCAATCTTAAGGTTAAGCTAAAAAGCAATCCAGACAAACTAAGATTCAGCATATATTTAAAGTATACTGACTTCATCTCTGCCTTATGTAAACCATTTCAGTGTTTTGGGCCCAGACTTACTTATGTTTGGTGATACCATTTTTTTTTTTTTTTAATTTTCCTAATTTAAGTGGGTCTGGTTCCATACTTCATATTAGGTTCACATTTATCACTAACTTTTAGATACTATTTTCAGTCTTCAGGAAGACTGAAGTCAGCTGCTGGCTCACATTTCACACTTGGGAATGACAGGATCACCAGGAAAAGAGCTATCTTGCACATATTGACATTCTGGCCTGGAAACATTCTAGTCTAATCCAACACTTCCTCCCAGAGCTTTTTGTTTTGGGTGTGAGCTTGAGCTACTTTGCACAAGTCATCAGGAACACAAGGAACACACCTTATGCAGCACTACAGGTCATCCGGGGCTTACAGGTAAGAGCCATCTGAGCCTCCACCCAGATCTCCATGTGCACAAGGTCAGACCTTCTGCCAGCTGCAGCCTGGCTGGCCTCACCAGTTCTGAGGATGTCTGGAGAATAATTTAGGCATATCATCAACTGGTCCTAAGCCCTAAGTATAGGATCATGATTTGAGCAATCACAGTATACTTGAGTAGAAGTAAGGATTTCTGTCAAGAGAAGGAAGATCAAATGTCCTCCAACCACAGACATCTAGAGGAGAAAGTGATGTTCCAGTTTCTTTACTAACACATTGATTTCTCAAGTAAAGAAAACCTTCTTCTGTCAGCCCTATAAGCACTTTTTGGAGCCTTACACTCCTGCCAGGCCTCATTTGCCTGTTCCTTTTAATTACTGCAATTGAACAGTAAACAGCAAGAAGCCTTGCAGGGAGGCAGTCATCTTCCAGGGTAACTTTGAGGGGTTATAAACTTGCAAAGACCAATTTTATCAACCCTGAATGGAATACACCTCAAGTTAGGAGCCTTCCATGTCCTGCTGAGTTATTCTATTTCTATTCCAGAAAGTGAATGACTTTGAAATGTTCTCTTCATCTGACACAGTTACCTGGCACCTATTTACATGCAAATATAATAAAGTGCTATTTGCTGTTAAAGACAAGATCACTCTAACCCAGCTGTCATGGAATTGGTTTCCTCTTTTTTTTTCTCTAAATAAAATTATTCTGAAAGTGTTTTAACATGTAACAGATCCTTGCTGAACAGGTCAGGCCAGTCCAGCGAGTCCTGGAAAGGGAAATGGTACCAGACAAAGCACATTGGCCAATGTAGTCTGGACAGGTGAATGGCTGAACTGTCTTTAGGATGATCCAGTTTCCATCAAGTTCAGACTAAGGGAATGCAAAGCAAGGACATCTTTCCCCTCTCATCATTATACATTTACTTTATTCAGCACACTCCTCCCCTCATTCCTCTATGGAAATATATATTAAATAGCCTAAGTTTTCCAACCATAATAATTCACTTGTAAACTTCTAGGAAATTCCATTAGTACAAGCTCTTCTTTAATTTAGCTTCACAACATCTGGTGACCATAACAATAGTATCACTCACACAAAAATCTTTCAAGTTGAACTTCTAGTAGATGTTTAGGGAAGATGGAAGGACATCGTGGGAGATCTGAACACTGATCAGCACACAGCAAAAGTTGCAGATCACCCCAGGAATTCCAGGATGATTAAAAACACTGTATATTTTTTTTTGTCTCTAATCTATGACAGCTGATATAATTGGTAGCATGAGAACACAGCCTGCTTCCTCAAAAGTAGTACAAAGCTTTGTGTACCAAGGGCCAGCTTTGCTCTGCTGAAGTAATTGACAAAACTCCCCTTGTCTTCAATAGGGCATAAGCTGGAGTCTAAGTCTTGTTGATGGCAGGGTTTGAAGGTTTGCCATAATGCCTTTCTTTACATCCTCAGGATACTGAAAACAGCCCCACAGACAATATACATGGTGGGGCTGGGCCAACTTCTAGTCCACAACTGTCCCAGTCCTGTCCTGCTGCTAACTGACAAGCTCTGTGTTAAATGCTTTTTCACTACAATAATAATTTATTCATCATTGCTAACTTAACCCTGACTAGCCTGAGGAATTCCAGAGGAACAGTGCAATTCAAGCTTACATCTGATCCCACCTCCCAGCTGCAAAAAGAAAAGAGCTCCATGTTCCACACAGTTCCTTTAAAAAACACACTGAAATCATACAGAAATATGAATTAATACTTCTTTGCTTATCTGTTCTTTCAGTGTTGTTCAGTTTTCCTGGCTAGGACAGTTCCATATACATTTAAAATATCAATCTAATCTGCCCAAAGAGCTATTGATTTATCAGCTCCATCTCAGTGTCTCTATTGAATGTCTTCAGAAATCTGCCAAATATGTCTATCCTTTCCACTCCTTCTATCAGTCCTCTAGCCTCAATGTCAGCTCATCTATCGATCTGAGAGCAGTTCTGCTCTTCCAGTCTACTAGCTCTCTCTCCTCTCTTCCTATTGTAGATGTGCTGGTAATTGGCATTTAAAATTTAAGGGTAGCGCTAGTGCTCCCTTCCCAACAATATTCATCTTAACAGTCCACTTCCTCTGAAATAAAAGGCATGCAATGAAACCAAAGAGGGGAAACAGAGAGGACAAAGAGAGAGAATAATCTTGAAAACGTATGTGAAAGGAAGAAGGGGAAAGTGCATCTTCCCCCTACTGTATGTTCTTAACATCAACTTCAGGAAGTCTTTTGAAGAGTAGCCTAAATTTGCTGGGCATTCAGTTTCTACTAAAAGTCAAAAGAAGTTCAGAACTTCCCTCAGCCTACCTTGCACAATTTCAGCTCTGTCTGCTACAGCCAACCCCATCCTTTCTCCAGCAGCCTGACCCAAGGCCCTTTGTCTAGAAATCTCTTGAGACACTCATCCTCCTGTCCACACCCTGCATTTACAGATCAATTCTGGAAAAGGCTGCTGCCAGAATTCATACAAAACACACAAAAAATACACTAAGTGACAACTTGAGGGATAGCCACCCAGTCCACTAGTGACTGGCTGCTATTGGGGAGTGCAATGAATCTATAATTAATGATTGTGCCTCGCTTGCCAATGTGCTCCAGTCACCTACTACTTGTCTAACAAACTTGTGCAAGAGCACAGAGCAGAAAGGGGAGCTGTCATTTGTTTCCATCTGTGTTGCTTTGTGAAGCCAGTGACATCTGGGAAGCTGACACAGCAGCACATTTACAGGATGTATTTCTTAGAGTATTCCCCTCACAACAGAGAAGTGACTTGAGGAATCAGCTGACAGGCAAACAAACTTGGCTTAACCTCTCTTTCCAAATTCCATTTTAATATTCAATTTTTGGCTTCGTCAAGAGTCTGAAGTCTTTAGAAACTGGAATTCAGTTGACCAGGCTTTTCAGTAGTGGGATTTCCTATCAGTGCTATAGGAAAGCCGATTTCATTCCAAGGAATCATTTCACAAGCCTGTTGATTATTCTGCATGCAAACACACATTGGGGCAACAATCACTTGGGTGACCTCCCCACCTGCCCTGTTACTAGAACAGGCACCTGAGAGAGTGTTGAGTTGGGCAGGCAAAGTGCTGGCATATCTGCTCTGCTTATTTAAGAACAGGGAATATTATGCCCTACCACATCTGTTTGGGGACTAAATGAACCTGGAGCTGCTGGGGTACTTTTTAAAGCAAAACAATACATTTGCTTAAATTATAGAACAAGCAGTTATAGAAGAGAGAATTCATCAACTTCTGCCTCTAAAAGCCATTGAACAACTGCTTTTACTATACTGAAATGCAACATACTTGGGACTTAGCTGGGAAAGGAACTGGCGTTATTCAGTTTCATCTATCTATATTTTGGATTTACCGATAGAAACATTGACTAAGGATACTGTATTCTGGCGGTTTTTTATGTTTTCTTTTTTTTAAAACCAGTTTTACTGATGAAAATATTAGTGCTCAATTACAGCTGTACAAAGACTGCTCTCTCTGGTGTACTGATGTCCCTATGCATACTGACTTGAACACATCTTTAGAAAGCAACCTTCTATAACCATACCTGTGGAGGATTACAGACTTAAAACTATACCAGTATGTTTACAGCAGTACAGTCTTCCAATGCAGGCAAGGCTGTAAGCTGTCCATAAGCTCTGCCCTCTGCAGAAATCCTGTGCTTCACTGAGCTATACACAGAGCTCTTTGCAGGATCAAGGTCTCAATAAAGTAGTTTAGATACATAAATTGAAAGCTGTTTGCACAGAAACCTGCACTCAGCTCCTTTATGCACAAGGAAGCCACAGAGCTTTGATTAGTCCTAAATCATATCAGCTCTGCTCAATTAAAAGAAAAATAAATTAACAAAACAAAAATTAGGCTTGTGGTTGAAAGGGAAAGAATTATAACAATGTCAGCAAAAGTAAGCTTTGGATTAAAAGGTTTGATAATTTCAGCATCCTCTCCTTCATGACCATAAGGGAAAATAACAAAGAATCTATTCTTCACCCTTTGCTGTTCAACCGAGCAAGTTTTTATCAATACAGAGTTACAGGGAAGAGTATTTTGGTATCCAGGAAAGGTCTGGCCTGCAAGGGAGACTGTCAGAGAGAACAAGAGGCATCTAGTTCTCACAGTAACAGTGATCAGCCACTCCTCCTCCCATGAGAAGCACAGCACTAAAGTGGACCAGACCCAGACTTGTTCTAGCTGCTGCCTGTCCAGTGGATAACCCAGCAGCTAAGGCAATCAACCAGCCAAGACCTAATATCTACCTGATGCTGCCATGAGCTGTATTGCATGTCTATACCACTTATTTTCTTGCCACTTCAGGCAGATTTACATCACAGGACACATACATTGGATGTAGCCCCAGATGGATCCTCTAGTTCTCCAGATTAGTTACTGCTGTGGAACTAAACTCCATCACCTGGAAAGAACTCTGGATTTCTTTAGGCACATCAGCAGCCTGCTCCACCAAAGTTCAGAGAGATGACCCCTACAACCTAGCACACAACTCACCTGGGCATGCAATGAACCTTACACAGAGGAAAATTTGAATGACACTATGAAAAAAAAAGAAGTGGCCAGGAGATAAATATTTACAGTGCATTTGCAATGCAAAAACAAAAGGTTATTAACAAGGCTGCTCTATTTTCTGTCATCAGAAGTGATAGAATGTGGGGAAGGAAGTCAGAACAAAAAAGGCTTCAGGGTGTCAGCAAAATAAAAAGGAAAAAATAAAAAACAAGCAATAGCAATCAAGGATTTCAGGCCAACAGCCCAGGCAACAGTCTGAAGCAGAAGGATGTGTTGGACTGAGCTTGGCAGAATCACTCCTGCCAAAGGTTCCCTTTGATGGTTTATTTACAAACCAGAACTAAAGTCCTAGATGTTCTACCTTTACAAAACCTGCTCCTCTGCTCCTGCTGGGTGTGAGGGGCAGGGCACAGAGCCTGATCTCCCAAGGAAGCAAAGTGCTTGGCTGTCCTCTAAGTACACTCAACTCTGCACAGGTCCAGCTCTCAACTCTGTGTTTGTGAAAATATTTCACTGGAAATGTTTAAATATTTGGGGATTTTTAGCCACTGTGGCTTATGACACCCATTTAGAAAACAGAAAACAACATTCTTTCCCCTTTTTCCAAGCATGCATACTACTAGGCTCTTAGACATAGGGTGCAGGGCTGCCCATAGGACTCTCAGTCCTGTTCCTGGGTCTCCCCTTGGCTGATGACACATGTGCACTGCAGTCAAAGGCAGAGTGACAGCAGCACAGCAGTACAGGAGGGCATCCCTCAGCCCTAGCCCTCTGCCTGAGTCTGCTCCACGGCACCAAGACACCTTTGCTGCCTGTGGTGAATCTATGCTCCCACACTGTGTCCTGTAAGGAAACACTTCCTGAGGGCCACCTGACACATTCAGAAGGTGGTAGAGAAGCTTTTGGCAAAACTAAAATCCAAACCTAGGTTTCCCAAGGCCAAAGTTTGTTTTTGTGGCTGTATCATCTTTCCATGTCATTTCAGCTTTCTCTTTGTAGTCTGGCAGCTCCAAAAAGGGAATACATTTCCTGGAGATACATAACTTACAAAATAGGTAGTTGCCCCTGAGAAAAACTGAAGGTATCTTTGCATGGGCTAAACCTTTTGTTTATCTTTGTGTGGATTCTAGGACTTGGGAAGAACATGCCCCGAGAGAATTGCCCTGTTATTGTAAGGCAATGCAACTAATGCTGCAAACCTGATTGGACATGAGTACAATCAATAGAGATAAGCAGAAGCAGCAGCCAGATTTGTTGAATAAATGAATTCTTGCAAGTTACTTGCTCAGCTGCTCCATCAATGACAAAACTCCCATCGATTTCAGTGGGAAGTAGGATCAGGCCCTGACTTCTGACACTGCTGATATCAAGAGTCTGTTGTATAACAGGTGATAGAGAATTAACTAGAATTAAAATAATGAAGTAAAAGAAGCCAAACGAAAATAAAATAAACCACCTAAATTAAATTAATAAAATAAAATACAAAAGAAATCTATTTCTCTGCCCCCAAACTTCCACAGACCCCTGCCCTTACAATTAATCATCTCTATTATTACTCTTCCCCCAAACTGTAAAGCAACAGAGCAGAATGGCAGTGCCAGATTTCCTGTTGAGATCTCACAGCCCTCATTAATAAGCTTAACAGAGGCACTGGAGTGTTTCAGGAGTGCAGTAGGCTACAGACTAAGGGCTTTCCTTTGGGTGTAACATTGTGTTCTTGTTTTACACACAAAGAATGTATTTATTTTACTCATTTGTCATTTTGTTTGGGTTTGGTTTTATTTAGAGCACTTAGTTATGCTCCTTTAGTAATATCTGCAGACTTATAAACACAGGGCAGCCCACTTGAGCAGCCAAAAGAGAGAAAGAGAAATTAAACCTAGGGTTAATCAACTTACATAGTGATTTACTTCCTCACCTTACAGGTCAAACATCCTTGGGGCTGCAGAAATCTTAACTCGCCCTGAAACTGTTCCTTTCAAAAAAGCAGGAGGCTGACATAGAAAACAGCCACAGGCTGAAGCCAGCAAACAGTCACATACCTTTTTAGTCATAACTATGTAGAGGTATAAATTAAATCCCTGCTTAAATGGGTGCAAACCTAGAACAGATAGCTTCTCAAGCTTTCTACCTTTGCCAATGAAAACAACTGCAGCCCACGAGTAGAATGGTGCATTTGGATGAAAAAGAGTGTGAAAGAAAAGAGTTTATTATGCCACCTGCCTAGCTGGTCCCTAACTGAATAAGAAGGTGATGAAATAAAGCCACGTAATCTCACCAGAAGAGAAAGAGAAACCTGAGAGAGAAAGCTTCCAGTCACACTTCAGAATACAGCTTCACAAATAGAGGCCTGGAAGCACTCTTCTGCCACTTATAACTTCGCTCTTACTGATGAAAAAGCATCTCTGTAGCAACTGCAGAAATCAACTCCTGGAAGACCAACACCAATATATTTCTCAGGTGTCTAACACAATGCCACAACCAGAACAAACCAGGAGTTAACGTGGGCTCTCCAAGCAACAGGAGCCAGCAGGTGCTCAACAGTAACAGAGCACTGAACCACCAACATGTTGGATGGACAAAACAAGACACCTCTTTTATTGAGGAGTCCTGCATGATTACAGCAAACCTTCACTAAAACACATTTAGTATTTCTGCATCAAATGCTGCAGTGGATAAAGAATAAGCTTAGGGCAGACATTTCAATGTAGCTCCCCATCAGCCAAATCATTCCTCAGTAGAACCCACATCAAACTCATCAGAAACTCAGTGTGGGAAATGTGAGCATTTCTGAAAATCTTTTGACATTCAAAAGCATTTTAGAGATACCCAAAATAATAAATCTAATCTTTTTTTTTCTACTTATTTTAATGTTATTTGACATTTCCCTTGTTCTTTTATTGATTTGGTTTTTGGTTCTTTTTTCTAAGTTATCAGATCTTGCTAGGAAAAAGTCATCTGGAAGCAGTGTGAATGTGAAGTAAATGGGGTACAAAAATAGAGGCCAATGATGTACTCTGTGCTATCCCTAGGGCACAAGGAGATGTGTCCAGCAGTGTTTGGATTACAAATATCATTTTGAAACAATATAAATAACCTACAACCATCAAAATGCTGTTACTTTAATTCACACTTTTAATGTATTTATTTATTTCAATTAGACCATGGTGGCTTTAGATCATTACCTAGTTAATAATGTGAATTAGAGAACATTAGTGCAGCAGTTAGCACGAGTGCTCTCCATTTCTCTAAGTGTCCAAGATCTATCTGTCAGGAAAGTGATGCTGTTTGCATGGAGAGATTCAGCAGCAGTCTGACATATTTTTAATGGGATGGGTCAGATTTTGATTCTTTTCTTCCCCTTAGGAAGGGACTAACACTAAAAGCAATGCCACTACTTCAGAGAAAGTCATTCCTTAAGGATTAAGCATGATCAGCCAATATTTTTAAGAGCACATCTGTTTTTGTCACCACAAGACAATATTCTATTTAAGACTTTGTTAAAAGCTATTTACTGCCTTTCCTCCAACATGGACACTTTTTTACAATATACTAGAACATCAGAAATGTTCTGTTCAACAACAGAACCCTAGGATAGTTTGGGTTGGAAGGGACCTTAAAGATCATGTAGTCCAACCCCCGTTCCATGGACAGATACACCATCCACTAAACTAAGTTTCTCAAAACCCCATCCAACCTGGCCTTGAACGCTTCTGGGGATGGAACATCCACAATTTCTCTAGGCAACCTGTTCCAGTGTCTCACTACTCTAACATCTAGGTGTTATAGTTCTGAAAGTTTGTAAACAGTCTTTCTTATACCTTCATACTGGAGGGGAAACTGCAGACAACCTGCAGAATCTGAGTAAAATCTACAGTCCTGAGAACTCAGGCTCCTTGAAAGAAGTACCCATGCAAGGATCATGGAGATGCATGCCTTTCTACACAGCTACACTTATTTGTTTAATTTCTGGAACTCAACACTTGGTTGTACTAGAAAACAGATGCTTCCTGTTCTTTCTTGAATGAAAGACTTCTTTTGAGAAAAAAAATTACACTACAGATACAGCTCAGTGTATAGAAATTGTTTTTAATCTACTTTCTGTTGTGGTGGACAGCAGCGCTCTCCACTAGGGACAAGAGGAAGGGTCTTACACTACATAATCAGGTATATAGGAAAGGAAACAATTTAGACAAGAGCCTGAAAATGTTATGCCAATCTTGCCAGGGTGAATTTGCCTACTTTGTAAATTTAACTTATTTCTTCAGACACTCTATTTACTTGTAATTTCCTTCTTTTTAATTATTACACTCTCAACATATGAGCAGTTCCTTTGCATTTACCTTTTTCTTGGGCATGCAAGACCTTGAAATGGGCTCACAGGTCCCTGATGGAAGTCTCGTGTCTCTTCTCTTTGTTTGCCTCTCTTGATGATATTCTTCCAAGTCCTTTTTCCAAGGAGAAAAGTGGAGAGGGGGAAAAGTGAAAAGCTCTCATTTATCCCCACCTATCAGATTCTTTGGAACATGAAAACAACATTAATAATGGATCTATAACCCATAGATTACCAGGAACTACAGAGTGGATGTGAGTTTTCTCTCTGTTATCCACCCTATAGACTTAGGAGAGCCTGGGCCATTTCTACCCCTTGGGTACCAGCTCATGAAGTCTCCCTTCCTCTGTTTCTTTCTCTATACAACCTCATACCCACACACACTCATTTTGCCCTCTGAACTGAAGCAATGACCCATTCCTTGTGATTAAATTAGCGTAAGTAATAAGATATCATAGAGCTGATTGATTTCCCCAGCAATAGTTATTAACCAGCTCAATTCAGAGGAAAGCAGAGCCATTATTCTAAACATTGATTCCTGAACAGGACAGCAGGAGGGGAGTGTGCTCAGATATGTGTAGTATGCATGCAAACAACTCTCAGTCCAAACAAAAAGAGGGAGGGCCCAGTGCCAGCTGTCTACACAGAATCAGCTTCCCCTGAGAGAACAGGAGACATGCTGGGTGACAGAAGAGGCCTCTGTGGAAGATTTTGCTAAAGTTGCCACAATTATGTATTTGGTTCAAAGCAGAAGAAAGTGAAAGTTGTTTCACCTAGGCAGTAGTTCATTGGGAGTTCAGACTAAGCAACTTGGGGAGCTTCACCTGTTTTCTCATGGCTGGCTCTTCTAGGAGTGGACAGTGTTGGCACCGCTGTGTCTCTCTGAGAGCCTTGGTCAGGGCAGTTCAGCACATGATCATCTGAACACAAAGTCACTTGGCCTCTGACAACACCTCATTAAACACCAAGCTCACTATTCACAGACTTGCCCTCTCTTCTTTGGCACCCACTCCTCCAGCTTTTTTCTGTGATCCAAAAACTCGTGTTAGATACTTCCTACTGCCTTCAGCTTTCTTTCTCAGCTGCTTTCTGCAGGATGCAACACATCACCACAGCATAGACGACCGTGGACTGAATTTGAATTCGGCCTTTCTCTGTAAATTAGCCATGTTGTCTCTCTAATTCAAGAAGCCCAAATTGCTCTGTAGTACTCGAAGTCCAAAGATAAAATACCAGTCTTGTAGTTAATATTCAGAGCCAGAGGACAACTGCTTTTGGTCTTTCTTTCAGTCTCTCAGCATCATTATTTCACTTGCTTGTCGTCAGCGTGAAGAAACCCCCAGTCACTCCTCTTGGAGACCTCAACCACAAGACCTCACTGAGTGTGGAAAGACCACATCAGCATACATAAGCACCATTTCTGCTTCCCACAAATGCCACCTTAAGCCCCTGCTATCCTGCTTCTTCCTGGGCTTAAGCATCCTTCCATCTATAGACAGGACACCAACAACCTCTCCTGCTCAGGGCTGTGCTGCTCCTTTGAGAAGCTGCCAGCCATTCCCCAAGTTCTCTGTGAAAGAGTACACTCAGGCTGGGCTGTAATCACCTCTGGCTTCTCTAGTGAAGCTTCACCAAGATGCAGCATGCAGATTTAACTCTGAAAGGTCCCAAGGCCCTGAGAACCAAGGAAGCAGAGTCTTCTTACAGCAAAGAAACCCAGATCTCTCTAACAGCTACACAAGGCAGTCTTTCAAAGGGGACATTCAAGCCTTCCTGCAACTAATGGTGTGGCTGCCATAAGGCAGAAGAAGCCAAAAGAACAAGAGTTGCTAACTCACAGCACCAATAGAGTGTTTCCCTTCTCACATGAGTCATGCTGTTATCACCACTAGAACAGAACACGAAGGATTCTAACTGTGGGTCCAAAACAAAGCAGAAAAACACTCTTTGGGCCATGGGGCTACCAGGAAGGGGTTTAAGGAAAAGCACCTGAAGTGGGGGAAGACATACAACAATGCTGGCCTTGGAGAACCAAAACACTCTCTAAGCTCTTGATTATGTCCAGAACATGGGCTTCCTGAGCCAGGAAGATTTTATTATGCTTAATAATCCTAGATGGATTTTTCTTCCACGAAATAATCCAGAAGCTTTTCTGAGCCCACATGAACTTTTTAGGATCTGTGACATGCTGTGGCAAAGAGCTTAAGTCTTTTTTTGAGGAATAACTTTTATCTGTTTATTTTGAACTTTTTTCAATGGCTTATCTCATTTGAAGCCCTCCTGGTTCTTGTAAGGCAGCAGGAGCTTACCATGTGGAGTGGAAAGACAAGCATATTAAATGACACAAAAAATACACATGGTGTGGGTAACCTCAAGAAAGTAAAGTGGTATAGAATAGAGGAAAAAAACACAAGAGAAGTCAAAAGGAAGTTTGTAGGGCCAGTGAATGAAGCAGTCATACATTCAAGCTATTAGAAACACTAAATAGCAACAAATAGCCCCACAGTAGTTCAATTATACTGCCATCAGTTTCAGTTCTGGTCCAAATAGCTCTGTCCTCTTCTAGAATTCAAAATGAGATGTATTACACTTTAAAGAATCCATGTGAGTATATGTGTGCCTATGGGACTTTTTCAAGTCACTTATTTATCTGAATGCCATTGATTTTTCTTCTAATTGTTATTCACTATGCTAATTTCCCTCACAAATCTCACATGCTATTGATCAAAAAGTAATAAACTCTCCAGCAAACAAAACAAGCATTATTGCAATGTTGGGAAAACATCATTTAATATCAATACCATATTTACAATTATCTTTAACCCAAATTTCACCCACAATGCAATGCATAATCAAAATCAGAGAGCTACAGGCAAAAGGGTAATATTAAGAGACTCCTACTAGACTATTTTCTGGTAGATTATAAGATGAAAGCCTGAAAGGGGACAATCCCAAACAGTTTAAGATATACAGTTAATGCTATAAATAAAGGCTGTTGAATCAAGTGCAGCCTCCCTTCTCTGTCTCCCTTCTGTTATGTGGAGACAGTCACCATGAAGATAAACAGAAGTAAAGGCAGCACCAGTATCTGTGCCAAATAGCAACCTATGGAGGAACAAGCCTCATTTAAATTGTGGTTTCTGCATTTCATTTTAGTTTTTGATAAGGACACACTGGATTCAATCCAGTTTCCACTACATGTCTGCTGATTTTCCTCCTCTGGAAGTAGTAACTAAGTACTACTAAGTACTGCCTCTGGCAGTAGTAACTAAGTGGTAGTAATTTACAATCATTGCAGTCCTGAACCTTGTTTCAGACATTATGAAAGCCCCCAAACTATTAGTCTTCCTTTTACCCCCACAATTTCCTGGATTTTGTCTTTAATTTCTTAGTTTCTTCATGCTACCTTGGAAATTATTGCTCTTTTTCCTCTCTCATACTTTCAATGCACACACTAGGTAAGTTACTGCAGAGTCAATGAACTCAACCTGAAGTAAAGTAAGTACAAAAGAGATCAGGCCCTGTAGAGGACCAGAGAGCTACCCCAGGTTTGGATAATTAAGTTAGATTGTTATTAGTCCAGCTCTTCTTTTGTTTCTTTTATCCCCAAAGTATTTCTTGGTAGACAATCAACTGTTAACACTTCAGCTCACTGTGTACATTTTTGATGAACTCAGATGGGAACTTCACCCTGCAGTGGATAGAGTGCCCTGGGTTTGGCTGCTGACTGCAGACAAAATGGCATCACTGGAAACAGATATATGACAAATCTTAAAGGTTGAAGAGCAAGGCAGCCAGAGACTAGCAGGAACACATAACTGGATGCCAGGACCAAGATACATAGTTGTGGGGAATTAAAAATCTGATTGAAATCCCAGAAGATCTCTTTCTTTGGCATCATGGCTCATCTTTATTTTAAACACGACCATGGGGTCTCATATTTGGGGCTGAATCTTCAAAAATTCATGGGGTTTGCATCAAATGTTCCATTTCAGTTCTACTCTCAGGGAATCTAAGGTTCCCAGATTTTTTTATTTTTTTTTTTTTGTAGTTTTCTCTTCCTGCCCTCTCTGGACAGTTTAAAAATCTATCTTTAACTAGTCCAAACACACTCAGATTCAAAGATATTATTTCCAAGTTGCATATTTCCAAGAGCTACATGTCACGGAACGTGACCAACACAGAAATCTGTAGTGTGGGTGGATTTGTGAAAGAAGAGCTTTTGAGTGTGGCCTGCCATTCAACTCTGCACCTGGCAAAGAGTGAAAACAATCCCAGCAAGCCAACTAAAACAAAACAAAAAGCAGGAATGGAATCAGCAATCTCAGGGAAACTCATGCCACAACCCTCCTCAAGTTTCACAAATCCCACGTTCCCTGCAGCTGGAAGAGCAGCCAGGTTTCTGTCACTGACTGAAGCCACCAGCCTTTGGGTGACTGGCCACCTCCCCAGTGAGGATTATGGAGGGAAGGGGCCAGTTCCCTCACTGGTGTAAAGTGGCACCATGCCAATAATGACATACCAGCTAAGGATCCAGCCCACTGGTTTTTGCATCTTAATAAGCAGAGACAGAATTATTTTGTCTCTGCAATTATTTCTGGCTAATTTCTGCTATTATATCTCTTTGCATCCAGCACACCCCTGGGAAAAGCACATGATTTCTCTGGTGATACCAAGCCAAGGAGCCAATCAAAACAGAGGTTATTCATATAACACTGAAAAATATCACTAATTAATTTCATCATATTAGAATTCACATTCTGCTCCTCACACACCCACTTCAGTAGAATTTTGAAAATAAGTCAATTTTTGGAACAATCTGTAAACAGTGATATTAATAACCTTCAGTAGATTGATGGCACACCCTTGCTTGGATGGCTGTGTTCACTCCTCACTCCATCTCAAAACCAGATGTAGAGGAAATAAGCAGCCCAAGAATGGACAAGGAAAGGATTTAGATTCAGAGGAAGGCTTCCATATGATATTGGTGAAAAGACTTGATTTAGTGAGCAGATAAGAAGAGTGAGCAGCAGACAGCATACTGCATGTGTTCTTTTTTACCCTTATAACACAGAAACAAAGGAACACCAGGTAAAGATGAATGAAAACAAATTCAAAACTAATTAAAAAAGAAATTGTGTATCCTATGCAGCCCACAAGCCTCTTATGGAGCTGACTGCCTCATAAAAAAAAAAGACAGAAAAAAAAAATCCTTGATTTAAGTATTTATAAAGATCCAAAAAGGATTATTCATTGGCACTGATAATCAAAACAATAAGTTACAACAAAAATATAAGAATATGGTTGGGGACATGCCATGCATTAACTCCTTGAGATAACAGTGCCTCACATGCAAAAGGCAGTGACACAGTTGTAGGCTAGGGCTGCTTCTGAAGTGTTTTGGCTGGCCACTGATGGAGGCAGGATATTGGACTAGAAGACTTATGGATCAGAATTATTGAGGTAATTTGTAATTTCTCACTCTGTGATTCTTTCAGAGGGCAACAGGTGAGGTTTTTTGGTGGTGCCAGTCTGGGAGTCACTGAAATGGGCACTAAGATCATTTTGAACAAAGATGTCACTGCATAAGGATTAGATACACAAGAATAAAACTTTTTTTTTTTATATAATCAAGAAAGAAACAAACCAAACACAAACAACAACAGTCATGTAATGGAAGAAGCTGAAGGAGTGCTGTCCCAGGAGGTAACATCACTTTCCCCAAAGCAGATGAAGAAATCAAAGCTGATGCAAATCATGCATCTATTGTTTAGAAAACTCCTACCACAAACCTCTCCCTTCTAAGAAAAAAGCAAGTGTTTCATGTCTTATCAAGACAGTAATGTTTTGAATTAAAAAAAAACAAAACTAGGAAAACCAATCCATTAGTTTGCCTATATCCCAAACATTTGCCATCACATGAGGCTTTTTTGGTACCCAAGACACAAGGTGCACTGGCTCCATGAGCAGGAGCACTGGTGTAGCTGTACTAACACAAGATAGAATACACCAGTTTTCCAAAGGGGAGTACATGGGCTTACTGCTTCTTCATGAGATGTGTTCCTCAGGATACCTCAACCTTGCTTCTCCCCATCTCTACAAAAAGTTGTGAGGATGTCTGCAAAAATGTTTTCAGAATGAATGCTTTCATGAGAGAAGCTTTTCTGACATCCATCAAAATCAAGGCAAGTGAACACAGACTCTACAGCAGTGAGCTAGGCTACATAGGGCCAGTCAGAAATCACAGTCCTTCAACCTCTCAAATTCTTGTCTCCATTGCCTAGAACCTGCAACACATCCACAGTCAGCCTGGTACAGAGTTGTGCTTTTTCTTACTGAACCAACTTCTCTCTTTCTACTCCCAATTCAGTCCTCCTTGGTCAAAAGAGATCTCCAACATAACTTAATAGCAAGATCCATTCCACAAAGGCTGCATAGCACTATTTTGTCCTTAACATCCTGGGAAATGAAGTGTGTGGGTTTTGGATTCTAGGATCCAGACCATCTGCTAAACCTATCAGAAGTTTGAATTCTAATTTGCTGTTGAATTAAAAATAGTCCCAGCATTACCCTGTCATTTTCTGTAAATTATATACTATTTAGTTTGCCATTTTTAAATATTATAGCATCGTCTTCTCTCTTCTCTTATGGTTTAATTTAGTTCCTTATCATCTGCACTGGTACCATTCTCCCTTCCCAGTAACTGATCCTTGCCTCTGTTCTATGCCAGGGAATCTACCAAACTTGAAAGAGGCTTGAAAGCAGGCTCAAAAGCTATTGCTAATGTTATAAGCTGAATACAAGTTCATCACTGCTGCAAGATGTCATCTCTGTATAAAAAGCAAACACCAACAAAAGTTTATTTATTCTGTGGATTTTGTCAGTTTACCCATAGTCACCAAACTAGCACTGTATCTTGCAGTAACTTGTATTACTACCCAAATGACCAGCAATTAAGGCATCACTGCCACAGTATTAAACTGACAAACTCTGGAAAAAATTTCCTAGAAAGCCTCAATCTGCATTTTTCTGAACTGACATGGATCTCATGCTCCTATTTTACCCTTTGCAATGGACTCAGCACATAGCATTGTGGACTCTGCCATGGCATTGGCTTCCCAGGCCATCCCACAGTGTTAAATGTGACCCAGTTTCTGAGAGCATAAACCAAAGGAATTCAGCCCACTCCTAATGGTATGCAAGAAGCTGGTTCTGCCTGATCTCATACTGTCCTTGGCTGTTGAAATGGCTAACAAATCAGATGGTTTGGTTGTACTGCAGATTACCTGGATGCTTCTGTGTAAGGACCCACAGAAATTGCTTTTATTTTTTATATATGCACAGCACAGAAACTGAAGTTGCTGCTTTCAAGCTCTGGTTGCAGCAGGAGATGATGCAGGCTGCTCCAGCAAACAGGAACAGAAACTGGGACTGATTGAGGTTCAAACAAAACCTGACACTGCACTTCCCCACCAGCACAGCCTAGGAAGGGATGACACAGTGCAGCTTTGTGAGGATCAGGACTTTTTAACACTTACTTGTTTTCTAATCCCAGCCAGGGAAAGACAGACTTAAGGCCCACATTTGATACTCTTTCTGTAAACACTGGTGTACATAGATACTGCATTTCCTGGCACACTCCTGCCCCCTCACTTCAGGCACTTGGTAGGAAAGAGTACTTGGCCCGGGGGGGACGATGTGCATGTTCTATCTTATTAATTATTTGTAACACACACACGTCTGAAGCAGAGCTTCTCAAACATGGCCAACGTACAATAACTTTATTTCTCATTACTCAGTTGTATTTTGGTTTAACTATCAAAACTGCAGCTGTCATGAATTTGTGTGGCTGCAGATGCGGCCACATTAAAAATGAATTGTATACAGTGGGTTACATAGAAGCAGTGCCTGCCCCTATGAATTCACAGAGGAAGCTGGATGAGGGATGGACAAAAGTGGAAAAAAACCCAAACAAAACAAAAAAAGGAAAGGAAAAAAAAGTTATCTGACAATTCTTGGGGGTTTATTTAATACTTAAGCTGATTTCACACACACACCCCCCAATTAGTAATCATTCCAAACTAGGCTGCACTGCAGTTACCATCCCTGCATGCCCAGAGCAACTCTACCTCTCAGGCACCCTGAGACCAAACTCTAAACATCTGTGTAGCACTCACTGTAGACAACAGACCTACTGCAAACTCTGTAATCCTCAAGGCAGTTCTTCTGCCACCATCTAAGTTTTCCTTTTACAGATGGCTAAAAATTGAGAGATAGTGACCAAAAATCAAAGAAAAGGGATGTTCTTAGATGCAAGACCACCACTATGCTCCTCCAGGCACTGAAATCAACCACTGCCCCATGTGTTTGGTGCCCTTAAAGATTTGACCAGTTTGTCTCATTAGAGTTTGTAATCATTTCTAGCACATAAAACTGAATATCTTTAGGATTATAGATCTTAGTCCTTTCAAACTGCAAAGTTCAAACGTCACAGTTTTGTTCTCTTTTGTATGGCAGCCTTAGAAAGGACATGATGATTATTACGTGACGTGCAGTGTTTTGTGGATTACAACCAAGAACTATCATCTACTGACCCCAGCACTGGGAATGCCAAAAATTCCAGCCACTGAGCCTCTTAGTCACAGAGTCTCTGGATTGCAGACAAAGATTGGTGCATCTCCCAGAAGTTCAACTGACCATATTTCACTACATCATCTTAAATCTCCAGTTACAGATTTGAAGAATCTAACTCATTCTTCAGCCACTTTCTCTTTCCACATCATGCAAACACAACGTAATCTGACAAATCTACTTCTCCACATTTAATGAAGGTGTAGTTGGACTCAGGACTAAGGTTTCTAGGAAATATACCTCAGCAAGGAGTCCAATGCTGTTGGCTGCTCCTGTGCTTCAACAAAACCTATGTGACAAAATACATCTATACTGACAAACAAATCACTAGAGAGAAATCACTTCACCCTGCCAGTTCTTCCAGGGAATTAGAGACCAAAAAGGTAAACATAAAAAACTAGAGTGGTAAAACCCAAAATGAACAGCACAGATGAGAGAAAACAAGCTATGCAGTAGTACACCAGGCAGAGGCAGCAACCTTCATAGAGAAGTAAATGGGACTTCAGTGCTTTCTCAGAGGGGTTTTAATTCTCTCCATGGATCAACTCAATGCTACAGAAGCTTCTCCTGATACTGGATGTGCCGAACTTCAGCTACAGACTGAAGGCTGGACCCATGAAAGCCACAGTGCCTGACATTTGACAGCCTTGCTCCAAGGAAGGCCGTGCCCTGCCACTCAGCCCACTGGCATGCTGCAGCTGGAGCAGGCTCCCAGAGCTGTCCCCATCCTCAGTCCTGAGCTGGTATTTGCTTTATGTCAGAGACAGACACAAGAGGGCTGTGGTAACGCGCGGTGGTGGCCTCAGGCTGACTCTTCAAACCATAAGTGTACATTAAGACTTTGTTTTGGCCAGACTCTCGTTTGGGTGGTTTATTTTTACTACTTTTTAATTACTCTAATTGAAGGGGGAATATTTGCCTTCATTTTTGCCATTCAGCCACCTCACCTCCTCCCACCCACTGCTCCCTTTTGAGCCTCTGCCTACAAACGCCGCTGTTAGTCATATTTCTGTGTTATGCTGAAGGTTGGTTGGGCCTGCCCCCCTCCCTTCCAATTCTGTTGGAAAACAGAGAACAGATGAATTTCATTAGCTCCCTTGGCTTGTAGGTTGACACACCCTACTCCTCGTAAACACAGGGATTAGCTAAGTCCTTCTAATAAACAGAAGAGCGAAAAAAAGATCTGTCCACTATTTGTCTAAGGGATTTTGTGTGTACAGAGGAGAGGGGAGCATATGGGAGCAAACCTGCTATTTAGCCCTGGCTGAAGGAGGGTGATGGTGGTCTGGAATGAGGAGAGAAAGGCTCTCCTCACAGCTGTTTGAGCTTTAAGAGAGCCCCCTCTACATTAGGATGGGCAACCATGCCCCTGCATGGTCACCCACTGTCCTTTATAGACCAGCAGCTCTGCAACTCTTTACTAGCACAATATATAGGTATATATATTTTTACTGAAAACTACAGCTAGAACCCAGACCTGCACAGTAGTCTTGGGAGGTAATTAACTGGCCTGATTTCATTGCTTTTGTGCATGCATTCAACGAAACAGCACAAAGCAACATTCCCCATTCTGGCAGATGAAAGAAGGCAAAATGCCTCTGTGCTCTCTGGTCGTGTGGAAAGGAGCAGGCTCTTCCAGAATAACTCGGGAAGCATTCAGCACCTGCTTCGTTAACGCAGAACAGGCTTCCAAATCCCCTGCCGAGTTTTTGCTCAACATTTGATATCCATTTTTCACATCCAATTATTAATCTGCATACACTGAATTCTTTGGTTTCTGCAGCTCTGCCTGATTATTTAAGCCCTGAAACAAGAAGGCAGAAAATGAGAGAGAAAATGAAGATCCGATTCCCAGATGGATGCTAAAACTGGGAGGGAGGTGGGGGCACACAGACTATGTCATTATAATTCAGGGCTTATTTCTTGTACTGAAGCCTCTTTAAACAAACATTTGGATCAGAAGGGGCAGGGTAGTTTGGGATTTAATACTGATTTCTGTGAATGACCCTAATTTATTCCAAGTTCTCCACACTGAAGTCTCACATTTCAAGGTCTTCCCCATCCTCTGTTACTCAGGATCGTTGGCCTCATTTTACATTTCAAGTTTTAGAGGAAGAACCATACATTAACAAATCTATCACTGCTGTTATAATGGAATACCTTTTATCTTCAGTGCCATCAGGATATGCACTGTTACAGGCATTCCCAAAAAGAGTGAAAGTGAAGAAGTCTACAAAATGATCTCAGAGATCAGTTTGTACAAAGGCACTTCTATGGATAACCTCAGGTTCTTTTGGGGAAGAGAATAAAACTTTCATACAAATTTTTGTGTCAATCTGTCTTTTCACTAATGACTTCTGAATTTTCCTAAAGCCCCCAGATAAAGAAGCCCATTCCTCTTTTCAAAATGGTCTCATTTTCTGATGAAGAATCAGATCCTGAAAAGGTCAGAAGTAGTACCAGCAGATTAGAAGGTGCTTCCACTGATTGGAACTGGGTTATGCAAAACACATCTCATTTCCTTTGAGCTCTCAAGCCAAGGTCTGAATACAGAGAGTGAGCAAATATAGAAGCACAGCTGCTTTAAGCTTCCTCCAATCCTCACTCATATCACATAAGTGGTGCTCCTGCACCAAACTGTGCTGTGATCAAAACCAGCTGATCCCGAGTTTATCAGAATGCTCCTGTTTAAATTGCACTTGAGTTTTTACATTTTCCCCTAGTATATTTTACGGGGGCCCTTGTAAATCTGAGAAAACGCTGGAGCAGCTACAGATACTAAGTGTTGCTAATGTTTCCCTTCGTTTTTTTTCTGATGCTCTCCAGTGCCTCGTGTGGTTGCTGGGGTTGACTGCTTCTAACTCAGCTCAAAAGGAGTCGTTTATCCTGTTCTTGCCTTGTTTCAATGGATCAGACACGGGCACATATAATATCCCTCATGTGCATTTCCCAGAGTGCTTAGCACTCATTAAAATCAAACGAAATAAGAGAACATAAATTGCAAAGCAAGACAACTGAAATAATTCTTTAAGACTTAATTTAAACACACTCAACAACTCAAAATAACACCAAGCTGAGGAATCCACTATTAGGTTAGTTCAACTGCTTTATCCTACAAGACAAGTTTGAAAAATGGGGGTGAAGGTCTCACTAACTAGATGAACATGAGTCAGCAGTGTGCCCAGGTGGCTAAGAAGGCCAATGGCATCCTGGCTTGCATCAGGAATAGTGTGACCAGCAGGAGCAGGGAGGTGATCTTGCCACTGTACGTGGCACTGGTGAGGCCACACCTCGAGTACTGTGTGCAGTTTTGGGCACCGCAGTTTAGGAAGGACATTGAGCTACTAGAGAGGGTGCAGAGAAGGGCAACTAAGCTAGTCAGGGGTCTGGAAAACAGGCCTTATGAGGAGAGGCTTAGGGAGCTGGGCTTGTTTAGCCTGGAGAAGAGGAGGCTGAGGGGAGACCTTATTGCTCTCTTCAGCTACTTGAAAGGCCATTCTAGGGAGGTGGGTGTTGGCCTCTTCTCCCTTGTGACTAGTGACAGGACTAGAGGGAATGGGCTTAAGCTGAGCCAGGGTAGGTTTAGATTAGATATTAGGAAGAATTTCTTTACTGAAAGAGTGGTTAGATGTTGGAATAGGCTGCCCAGGGCGGTGGTGGAGTCACCATCCCTGGAGGTTTTTAAGAGGAGGATAGATGTGTTTCTTCAGGGGATGATTTAGGGGTAAGAGTAGTGTAGGGCTATCGGTTGGACTAGATGATCTTGAGGGTCCTTTCCAACCGTAATGATTCTGTGATTCTGTGACTCACCTTGAAGCTGGTCATACATGGCCAGCTTAATTCATGGAAAAGATGAGAATCTTTAGTTCACAGCTTTGGGAAACAGGTTAACTACTGCCCAGAATCTCTGTAGTAAGTGTCTAGGATCAACTACTATCTCCTAACCCTGCCTGGCTGCCTATGGACCCATGTCACTGTATCTCCATCACCTGGCCACCCACGCAGGCTACGAGGTCTCTTTTGCAGACAAAGCTCAGGAGAGATTTCCTACTGGCCTTGTGGCAAGTTCTGATTTGATCATCATCTATGTTCAACAGAAAAGAAACTACCACATGCAGTGTTTTTAAGGTCAGATTATCAACATGTAGGTTAAACCATGCTGCTTGGAAACTCCTTGGCCATCAGCTGCAGAAAATCTTCTTATGGTTATAGCACCCTTCAGCTCCCAGGAGACTTCACTGATAAGGTTGTCTGCCACAGATTTGACTGCAGGATGTTCTGATGGCAATGATGTGAAGCATGTGTCTCTTAAAGGCTACATTGCTTTCCTGCAGTGACGAGCAGGTAATAGCTACAGAAGCTGTTGTTTTAAGTGTGCAGTGATTGTGTACTCTGCTACTCCACAGCACTAACATTGTCTAGTTCACCTTACATGACAGAGACAACAAACAAAGCTGTTAAATTGTCCTTCTTGAACTCACAAACCTTCCCAAAGCAACATCTCTGCACATGAGCAGCGTGGCTCCAGCTGAAAGGCCTCTGCTTATCCACGGTAAGCCTGCCATGCAGGAGACCATTTCCTCTTATTTCCCCCCATAAAAAGTTAAATTATTTAAAAAAAGAAAAAAGAAAAGAAGAAAGAAAGAAAAGAAACATTTTCTTGAGTGCTTGCAGGTCACTCTGGATCAGTGAGGTTTAACTTTAGTGTGTTGTGATGAAATATTAATACCAAGTCAGTGTGTTTATTTCTTCAAGCGTCTGGAGCCACAGAGTGTTTATGCCTCTAGATTAGCAGGAAGTGTGCCCATGCATAGCAGCCCTGTACTTAGAAAGTCTGAGATTTCCACATTTGAGGACTGTCCACAGCAAATCAGCTCCATTGGATTGTGTGTCAGTTCTGCTGAGACACAGAGCTGTTCCCACGAGATTTCAATCCCATAACAAACCAACAGATTGTCAGGTTAATAACAGTGTTAGAAAGGCATGTCTCTGTCCTTTCCTTCCCACTGCACAGTATTCAGACTTATCTGGAGCAAGCAAAATGGGGCCATAAACTTGCCACCAGCAGTTGAGAAAGTAAGAGGGTCCCCAACTTACTCCTTGTGACAGCAAATACCCTCTGACCATGGCTTGCTTTATGTTTCAGCATCTAAGACATTACCTGTTAACAAATTAGAAAGAAATTCAGTTCTCTAAGTTTGGAAGAAAATCATATGGTAAATGGACACTTTGGTGAGCTGTCAAAGACTTCCAGAGTACCTCTTGAAAAAGGCAGCAACAGCAAAGGCTCAGAGAGGTGGGGCTGGAAGAATTGTTTGCACAGAAGGCTGGGACACTAAGGGCTGAGTGAGTGCCAGGAAATCTATAGCCTCCCTCAAACCCAGCCTGCACCAGTTCACTCCATAAACATAGAAGACAGGAAGCCACTTGCCTTTCCCATTTGAAAGGTTAGAAGGGTCCTAAAGGAAGGGCAAGCGTAGGAGCAAAGGCAAACGTAGAGGAAAAAGGATACTGCAACGTCCTGCCCTAGTTTCAGAGTCTGTTTGGGGGCAGATCCACTTCCCCTGTTCCTACAACAAGTGGAAACAGGATTTGTGTTTTGGCTGAGTCTCCCTCGTGTCATTTACATGGGACCATCTCAGAATTAGTCGTCTGAGGCTGGTGTTTCTCCAAATGGATGAGTCACAAAACCAAGGTCCTGGCCCCACAGCAATGTTCAGTCTAGATTTCCTTGCTATAGTTTTCAGTCTGGCACTGAAAACCGGTGCCAGAGCAGCTAGAGCTGCTCTAAAGGAAATGCAAGCTACTAGATCAACTTGGCTTTGCTGGAGAGGAGGAAATACAGTACAATGCAGTAGACCTTACTACACAGAGCAATTTTCCTGCAAACAGTAGCCCAAGATGCCTTCCAGAGTGAAATACAAAATGTTAGCATGGCAAGAGAAACATTCATGGTGCAGAAAGCTAAGGGGATGCTGCTTGGTAAAGCTGCCAAAGTAGTGGCACAAACTGACAGCAACCAGATGTGACCCAGGGGACAGAGGGAAGCCAGCAGAAGTTGTCATGGGAAGGCGACAGGTGAGGTTTCTGAGAAAGGCTGAGGTTTCAGAGCTGCTCACTCTTACACAGGGCAGGATGAAGCAGGCTCAGAGCAGCAAAATCAGCCTGTTTGCTCCTCTGTCTGTGCTCATGTTTGGTGTTCAAGCCTAGCATGTAAGGAATAGCAATATGGCATTCAAACTGGCCAAGTTCCTATCTAGTGGATCCTTGCTGCCGCTGTATAGCAGTTTCCTAAAACACTTAAAGAATATTCAATACTCCAACTGCTATCTAGTCTGTATACACACTGGTGTAGAGGATTTCTCATTCTAGTCCAATTATGTAAGAAAAATAATGAAAATTATTAGAAAATTGATCTTCTCTATCACCTTAAAGGCATAAGCCAATAAATACTCCTTTCTAAAGAATGGTGCCAACTTCACTGACATTATACACACCTCAGTATAAATTAAACCAATTTATACCTGCAGCATACAGCAGTGTAAATCTGAAAGCAAACAGAGATGCTGCTGTGATCTTACAGAACTGGCATTTACTAATTCTTTTACATACCTGCAAAAATAGGGGGAAAAGCCAACATTCATGTCCCTTTAAAAGCCCTCCAAAACTAAAGATACATATGCAGACAGACACACACAGAGAGATTATCTCTGCTTGGCACAAACACTTGCAGTGTGAGTTGTAAGACACACACACAAAGAGGGAAAAATAAATCAGAGAAGTCATAATAGTACTCTAATCAAACTATAAAGGAGGAGAACGCTCCAGGCATTTGACATGCATCTTGGCACTTTTAATGAGGGAAAACAAAAGGCTGAGAGTGCATCCTCAAGAGCTTCTGTGTGAGCGTGTATGTGTGTGCATGTGAATGTGTGTGGAAGAGGGAGAGGAGGCAGTGATGGTTCTCAGGGGGAGGAGGATGCTGTTCAGTGAGGCCTATCAGGTAGCAGTAAATCTCCACCATCGGGCACACCCCGCCTTGCTCCTCACGCTACATTAGGCATGTTGTACTCCCTTTGGTTTATGGAGGGTTGTGGTGCTAAATGAGCTAGAACAAGAGCTGCAGTATCAGGGGATCTAGTGACTGTCTCCACCAAGCAGCTCCACTAAGTGAAATTTTCTCCATTTTTCTCTTCTTTCCTTAGGATTGTTCTAAGAAAGGAGGCAAACTTCCACCTCCTCCCACTCTGCAAGTGACTTTTGCACAGCCCTATTTTCTGTTTCTGTATTCTGTGTTTCAGGCTCTGGGAAAGGTGTGTCATTTATCTCAGCTGCCACTAAAATCTTGGTTTGTGACTTCTTTCTTCCTCTGTTAGCCTTTACTTTGCAGAGGAGCAAAGCATCTGCAATTTCCTACCAAATCGCTGGGAACAAGGCAGCATTCTTTGGAAAAGCAGAAAATCTGCAAGCATACCCTAGAAGCCATGGGCTAGAGTGTAACACCCAGAGCTGCTGCTGCCCTCTGGCAGTCTCTGCCCGTCCTGTGGAACCATCATCCATCCTCCCTCTCCCTCATTATCCTTCAGTATGCCTCATGACCTTTCAATATTTTAAATCAATTAATTTTTGTTGTTTTATTGTCTTTAACTAACAACCACAGTTCAGGCCACTGCTGGATTATTTTCATTCCCTAAAAGATCAAGAGCAAGTTTTGCACAAGCCTGTAAGGCCAAGCAGGAATACAGGTGGGCAAAAATCCAACACCAAATCATTTGCCAAACATTCATAACATTTTAAAACACATTTTCATGTCACATGAGGGGGGTGGGGGTGGAAGAGAAATGTTTCAATGGTAAAAAGAACTAAGATGGGCTATTAAAGTAAACCAGCAGTCTGTACATTTCTAGTATACTGACTGTGGATTCAAGTTCCTACTGGAAATCGAAGATGCAGTTTCAAGCTTTGGTTATCAGACCACTCCATTATGGGAGCTTAATCTGCCTGATAGCTGTTGAATTCTGACCCGTATTCTGAAAACATCACTTCAGCAATCACAGTGTTGTCTGCTTTAAGAAACATATATCTGTACTGACAAACCCACACACAATAAGAAAACGCAATCTGAACTAGACCTGCAGGATGATCAGCTTAGTCTTGACCACCATGTTTCAGAGAATTTGTTGTATTTTTGTCAAAATTTAACCAATGCTTAGCTATGGATGGAGAGCAAATAGGAAGTTAGCAATTGGAAAGCCAAAAAATAAACTTCATTTTACCACCGTTGTCTCCAGGATCCTGAACACCACACGAGGCTCTAGCTGCCTCAGAGACATCTAACAACAGAATTAGAAGCAGTACAACAGAAAAAGCAACAGGGAAGGACTTAGACAGACCAAACAGACTTCTACAAAGGAGAGATGACTAAGGGGGGATTACAATAGAGGTCTGCAAAACCAGAGATCACTAGCAAGTACAAGACCATCAGCCATATGAGGATGGTATTTAGGAAATGCTTATTCACTGGTTCTAATCAAGCAAGAACTAGGGATCACCCACTGAAACAGACTGAGTGTCAAGCTACAAAAGAAAGTGTCTTTTCATCCTACACTTATTTAAATAGGCAGCTGTTGCCAAAGAATATTCTGAAGTCCAAAAAAATAGCACAAAGAAAAGGAATTAGGGATTCTTATGAGGAGAGGGTGGCTCACATGGACAACAAGTATTTGTCAAGAGCCTGAGATACATCAGGACATGCCATCATGGTCTTGTTGCTGGAAAAAAAATACCTATCTTGGATGTCATGTGCTTTTGCAACAAAGCTTGTGTAGTTGCAGGACCAAAGTAACCAAACATATTACAAACTACCAGCCTGCCTTCCCAAACACCCTCAGAAGTTCGGGGGAAAGTAACTGCGTGGCACCTGACTTTCAGCTGATCATGGGGGAATTTAGGTTACACTCCCCACACTCCCCCTTTATCTGAGAATGCCAGGACCTTCCCCTTGCTCTGTATAAAGACTTTCTGGAGCTGTATGTTTGTTGGACACATATGACATGGTATCAAGAAAGGCAAACTGCTCATCAGTAGCACCACCACAGCAGACTTTTCATGTAAGTTTGCATATGTGTACATCTATCCACACACACACATACCAGAACTGACAACTGCAGGAATGAAAAGAGTAGTATGAATCTGTAAAATGTCTACCCTGACTCTGATATGAACCTTATTTTGTTGGTGTTGGAAAAGAAGAAGGAAGAACTTTTCAATGCTACCTTAGTACTTTGTAAAGTTTGAATCCCCTAATAATCCAAAGACCAAAGGTGGAGAAAATCATCACAGACATTTAGTTCTGGTTTCTTCCCACTCAAATGATGCCCTTTGTTCACACAGAAGGAACATTCTCTACCAATATCCCATTTATTGCATATGCTGATGGCTAGAATCACCCATATGGAGGGCATTATGATAGCCCACCAGCACAAAAATAAGGAAAATTATTTAGAAGCAGAACATCTAGTATCCCACCCTCCTGTTTCCTGACCGTCTTGGTAAGAAACTATTTGCTTGATTGCTTTAAGAAGTTCTTGGCCACACCTCATTTAACTTATTTTCCAGATCAATCAGGTCAAGTCCCAGAAAAATCCCCTCAGGTTGCCTTTTTAAACGTAGACTTGTTGCCTTTTAAGCAAACAAAATAAAAGTTTCCTTTTCAGCTGGCACGAGCTGGAGTCCAGATGCAGGGCTCCAGCCCAAAACCAGCATTCACCAAAGGACCCACATACCAAGCAGGATGACTGATTTTTGCCTGCACTTCCCCTCCCCTTTTTTTTTCCTGCCTTGGGAAATATTTGGGATGTACAAGTAGACAGCCTTTTTTAGACATTGCCTGCTTCTAGGAAGAAAAAAGTGGGTGAATGGATACAATAGGCCCAGAAAGCAGAGCTGTTTAATCAAAACCAGTCACGAACAAAAGAAAGCCAAGGAGCCCAAGAGGATAATTATATTTCACACATCAATTAACATTCTTTTGCTGCCACTTAAGAAATCCCATTTAATTGCCCTGCCTAAGTCCTGATTGTATAAGATGTCATACAGAAGGTGAATTGGCTACAGCAGAGGATACCATGCTCTGGAAAGCATACAAAGCCATATCAGTAGAAGGTCTGTCTTTCTGGGGTGTTAACTTGCCTGTTCACTTGCACTAACATGTACTCAGCCTCAACAGGATCACAGGCAGGGATCCAACACCTAATCTCAGCCACCATACAGTACTCACAGGCTCAGCTCTTTATATTCACATACAAGAGCAGCTGAAGGCTTCAACAGATCTGTATAAACATAACAAGACACTTTCTCCCTGATCGTCTTAAAGGCAAGGCAAAAGAAGCATGCCTTCACTAAAGGCAAGGAGCTCAGCCTTAGACAGATTGAGCAATTTAACTAAGCAAGATCATGAGAGAAGAGCTAGGAAGTGGTGCCAGATCTCCATGTCTCAGTTTCTTCATATCAGGTGTTTTTCTTTCACTGAGATTTCCAAACCCTACAGTAACAGACAACAAGCAACCATCATTGTCATTCCCAGATCCATGTTTCATTTGAAGGAGGAGGAGTTTGGGAGAAGGTCAATATGCCCATTGTTTGGCAAACATAAAACATATTTTTCCACCACATAGAAATATTAAATAAAAAGGAATTTGAAAGTTAAAGAAACCATTTCCACTGGAAAACCCATGAAAAGACAAGCCAAAATACTGGTATGGGTGCTTATTGGAACACATTTAAACACTACACGGGTGGCAAGTCAACACCAATCCTCTGCCAGCCCCCCAGGCCAGAACTCAAGCATCTTCAGCAACCCAGCAGAGAGAGAGAGAGTTCCCAAACTTTTCCTCCCATCACACAGCAACCCACCTCCTTCTAGGGTAAGATCTAGTGGCATTTTTTTGTTTGATTTTTACTAACTCAATTCTGGTTTACAGCTCCTGAAATCCCCTATGCAGTCATTCCCATAGGAGCACAGAGATACCTCCCACAGCAAGACCTCACAGCAGCCAATGCCATGGCTTGCACCAAAGAGTTAAGCCAGGATGGTTCATATCTTCCATGTCCTCTCCCTTCCCCCATATTCTGCCAAGAACACTTTGACTGTGTAATTACATCTGCAGGGGCACTTCTACCAGCATAAGTGTGTTGATTTGACATCTAACTCCTGCTTCTTCCACCTTCTTAACCAATTATGGAAACAAAACACTTACCTTTAGAAAAAACCTCAGATACAGACTGAAAAATATATAGCATTTAATAAATTCAAATCATACTACCACCAGAATATCCTACAGAATTACAGATTTTAACCCAGCCACCCAGAATAGTAAGTCTCCCAAGAAGAATAGATTAAATTCTCTCCATTTCATAAGGATAATGACAGCTAAATTGCTCAGTGTGCCTTTATTGGGTGTTGTGTATCTGATAAAGGAAACCCATATTAAGGATATAGCATGTTGTTGTTTTTAAGTCATGTGATTCTCTGTCACTCAGTCACAGATTTTATTAAACAGAATAGTTATAAAATATACAGATTGTGACAGCCACCAAAAAATGAGTAAACAGGAAATCATGAAGATTTTTTCCTGTTCTTTGAAGTGGAGAGGCTTTTCTTCACCTAAAAAAAAAAACATTAAACCAATTTAAATCAACTGAAAACACTACTACAATTTTTGATTAATTGCATGATCCTTCCACAAAGTATTTGACTCCTTAGGCAGTCTCACCATATGGACTTGAAAGTCTCCACGGATGGACTGCAGCTCCACCATAGATCTGTTTCAAATCAGCTCTCTGTGCAGAGTGTCTACAGAAGGAGCTGTTTATGAAAAGGGACTTAGGAACTTCTGGTTTGAGCATACTCATTTTTCTTTTAAGTATTTAATTGCTCATAAATTTTACTTGCTATTATCAAATAAGAATTATTACTGCAATTATTACTTTCTTATTAACACAATTCCATACCTTTTTTTTTATATAAGTAAGGGATGGTTTACTTAAACCAAAAAAAGAGCAGGTTTTCAGTTTATAAAACACATCTTTAGAACACAGAACAAACATTAATATAAAATTTAATTACCCACAAACTTGAGCTAAAGAAAATACAATGTCTCCACTTTGTTCTTGAGGAGAGCAACACAGAACCTTTATTCTGAGCCCTCTGGTAAATTTGCTTTGACAGGACTGAGATTATAACTAAGGAGTTCCTTGCTCCCCATCCAGCACTTACTCTATGAATTCACGTTGCCTTCACAAGCTTCATAAAGTTTCACTGTGCAGTGCAAGTTTGTTGAATAGAATATAATCTCCCTGTTGCATCCAAATGGGTATTTTAAGCAGGCCAGCTGGCTCCAGTCCCAACAGTAAATCATGCCAGGCTCCTGCTGCACTGCTAGAGTTCACACACACACAAGCCTTTTCTCTGAACCTTCCCATCTTCCTGTGCAACTGCTGGGGAGAAGGGAAGATAGGCAGACAAGAAAGCAAACGTAAGGGAAGACTTGAAGTGGTCAGCCACTGAGCTGGTGATGTCAGAAGGCAACACAGTTAAGGCAAAAGCCTTCGTAACTAAGAACTGTGTGAAATTTTGGGTGGCCATTAGAGCCACAGTGTCCAAACAGGACAAGGTAGCTTATGAGTTCACTGGGTTTGCTCAGAGCAACTTGCCCTAGGCTGAGATCAGAGTAGCCTGTGACAAACAGGGGAAACAACAGCAATGCTCGAGTGGCCTCTGCAAAAATACCATCCTAGACAGCTTACAGGCTATAGACAGACTTTAAATATCATGGCTGTCCTAGAGCACTTTGTAGCCACAGTGGCAGCAGGTCTGGATATCTCATCTCTGCCTTTTAAGTGTTGAGATCCCTCCTGAGTCTGACCCACTTGCTGTCATGAATGGTATCCTGAAGTCAAGGGGAACTGAGCCATGCTTAATGTTTAGCATGACTTAAAGAGATCTCTTTTAAGAAGGAAAAGAGAGGATTTAGATCTGGGTGCTAAGGTGCTCGTGATGTCTAATAAACCAGTAGAAGTTAAACCCTCAAGAGTCACTCAAGGAAAACAAAGCAAAAGATTAACTTTTACCATGATGAATAAGGGTGAATTAAAACAGAAAAGAGGGCCACCATGGTGTTCCTTTTTGACCAGACAATGCACACCAGCTTTAGGGTAATATATACCCATTAAACTCTTAAAGCTTATTTTCATACATAGCCAGCATTTTTGTGGATGCTATTTTACATCTGCAATTTCCTCACTGAGGCATGCAGCTCCTTGCTTCCCCTATGTAGCCACCCCTTGCCATCATAAGCCTCACTGCTGTTATTTCTGAAAACAGACTGAAAAGGCAAAAATAGAAGTAAAGTTTTTGTGAGTGCAAAACTCTATCATGGAAAGCTCAGGTAAGACTAGTGCTGGCCAAAAAAAAAGTAAAAATGCAGATCATTTGTTTGAACCACAAATACCAGTGTTAAATCATCTGTGTAGTAGATTAGAAAGTGAGAGTTTCCAAACCTGACCTGTAGCACTGATACTGGCAGGAATTAACCACAATAAAGTCTCTTTCTTTGAGTTCACAGCAGAATTTTAGAGGGTACCTAACCAGTAACACAGACTACTGCAAACATATCAACCTCCTCCCCTGTGTCTTCAGTGACTTTCAGTAGAAGACCTAATCAATCTATGTCTCTGTCCTCATATTTAATAAGTGCTCCATGTCTGGACTCTGAAAAATCTAAATATGTGAAATGAAGGCTGCAAGGGACAGCAAATACCACTAGGAATTAAGGACTACCACAGTCCCTCCTCTCTTCAGTACTACATTCATAACACCTTTCCACCTTCCTTCTCAAACACAAGCAGAGAGTGGCACAAACATTTAAAAATCAAGCAAAGAAAGGAAAAGCCTCCAAAGAGGCTTTCTGAACAGCAGAGAATTCAGCCAGATAGAAGGCCCTTCCAAACAAAGGATCAGATTAATAAACCCATGACACATTAGTCATAACTCTCAAGGCACTATAGTAAGAGGCTTGGAAGTGCACTAATGAGGGATATGTAGGGGACAAGACAGAAAAGAAGGATGGTTTAACAGCTGAAGGACTTCACTGGGAATTGGAATGTTTGTTTTCTATTTTCAGTTTGCTACAGACCTCCCAGATGATACCAGACAAGCTATTTCATTTCCTTCTCTGTGTTTCAAGCAGCATAATGGCAATAGCTCTTCTTTCCCCATCCTTTTATTTCCCTCTCCAAAAAAAATCCCATTTTTCTTTCTCTTCAGATGGACCATAAGCTCTCTGGGACCACTGCACTGCACATCCCAGGCAACACACCTTCAGCCAAAACACTGATGAAATGCAAACATTTTTGATTATCATTTCTCAGCAAACAGGCTTAAAAATCAGTGTCAATCACAACTCAACTTCTCCATTTATTATTATTTTTTACTAAAGCTTCTCTTATTAACAGACTTATTCACACAGTGTAAGTTTTCAGACTCCTACTCAGTGAAGAAAAGCACCGTGTATTTTGTTGTCACTTTTAAAAACCCAAACTGGCCTCTTATGTGCAGCTCCTGTATCAGAATCCATCAAGCTCCAGTTTGGAAGAAGACTTGATTCTCCTTGCTACTGGCTGCTCAGCAACACAGGCATGGCCTGCTGTAGCCAGACCAAGGCCAGCAAAGGCTGGCATCTCATGCCAGGGGTTTGGACCAGAGCCCAGTCATGTTCGAGCTATTAGAGATCTAAGAATGTGAAGGGAGACAGAAGCAAATGAAAAGAAAAAATAAATAAATAAAGGAAGGTGTTTAGAGGAGGGCTGGGAAATGAAAAAATACAGGCCCTGCTGGAGCTTAAAACTTTGTTCAGTGTCCAAAATTCAAAAGCAGCCCTTCTGTGGGTTGGCTCCTGCTCCTCTGCAAAGAAGTTGGCCCTGCTTGTAACCTGTATTAATTTATACAGGCACCAGCAGTGCCAGAACCCCTGCAAATCCCTGCCCTGCTGTTTGCCGAACCTTTAAGAGGCAGATAATTTTGAGCAAGTTGCTGGTCAGCCACTGGTCAATGATCTCCTTTCAGCTACCCAGGACACCTCTCTCCCTCCCCACTGCCCCTTCTCCAGCAGAAAATGGTGCCACCATCCTGCCTGGGACAGCCCTGGCTGAGTAACTCCAGAGGCATCCAGGCTTACCACAGAATGTCCCTGACGTGCGGAAGGAGCCTGGTCTCATGGCCAGCTCCCCCATGTGTCCTGATAAACATGGGGAGGAGCAATGTGCAGAGGGAAGCAGGACAGGATCACCTTCTCTCTCCTCTCCTACACACTCTCTATACTTCTAAACCAACTCAAAGCCATTTTCAAACACAGATCCTCTCTCAGAATGGGCACAGTGAGATTCTAACTAGCTCTCAGCACTGTTCACTATGGTAGAAGAAGATAATTTGTATTATGTGACACACCAAGGTCACCACTGTTTGAATCACCTGACAGTGTACAATGACTACCTGGTGGGCTACTGTCAGGCACTGAGCTCCTCTCCTGGGAGCTTTAATTTTCTCATTGGAACCAAAAGGGTTTACTATTTTAGCAGGTAATTGTAAGCACATTTATGCACCTTACAGACTGACCACCTCACTGTGGGTACGCACAACCTGCGTGGATTACAAGATTATAATGTAGATACAAGATCCTAGAGTGTTGCACTTGTTTAATTACCCAGACTAGTTGAAAGCTATTGAGTTCTCCCCACCCCATGGGGGGTTATGGAGAGACTGCTTCTCTCCAAAAGCATTCATCTGGGTTTACTCCTAATCAGTTCCATTCTCTTGTTTGCTGTCCAAACTACTGATTCTTTCTGTATTCCCCTTCTAATGTTCTGCCTTTCTTACAGTTAGTGCAAATACATACCTAAAACAACAGTTCAGTGCTAATTAAGAGGGTCATTAAACACTAGGCAATGAGAGATGCCAGGGTAAGGATGGATTTACAGAAGGTAAGTTACTTAATTGTGCCTCCCTAAATAAAAAGTTAGTGTTATGACAAACTTTAGACATACAATTTCAGTTGGACACTACACTTTTTCAGAAGCATTCCTGTTCTCTTCTTGGCTTGGGACCAACATTCTAAGCAACTGAGAAGCATGTTAAAAATCATGCACATCAGTACTTTCCTGGGTGAGCTCAGAAGAATAGAAGCAATTACACATAGCATTCAAATGTTACAGTGAAATCATCAAATGTAAGTCTAATATACAATTTCAAGTCTCCTGCTGTTAACTAGATAAATACATTAAATTGTGCAAACAAAAACAATGCTGGCAGCACAACAAAATGCCAGTGAGTGGCCTACAGTCACAGAACTGCTGAAGAAATGCACTAAAAAATGATCAATAACATCACGAGCTTTTCTACTTCCTCATGTACCGATCAGGACACTAACAAGAATCATACTGGACCTGGGAAAAGACTGATTCCTTGTGATCAGGAGAGAACAGTTCACTCTGGCACAGGCAGTAGAAGCTGCTACATTTGAGGCTCCAGTTACTACACTGACAAAGTGAGGAAACCAATGCCATTCCAGAGCCAAATCAGGTTTCCAGACCACTGCATCAGGTGTGGTCTTTATGGAAACCCAGCTATTACACCTCAATTTTGCACATTATCAAAGGTGCTATATAAGAACACCTTCTGCTGGTATAAAAACACTGGAATCATAACAAAGCCATGAGAAAAGCCTCAAAAGAAGCCACACTGCCTGAGAAGTAAAGAAAGCCATTCAGAATCCAGCCATTTGGGTCTTCCAGAGAGAAAAGTGAGCCTAACATGAGGAATCAGGGAATGATTTCCATGTGCATCATGACTCCAGGCACACCAAACCAGGGCTGCATTTACACTCATGCAAGCAGTAGTGCTTAGCCCTAAGATCCAGAAAAAATAAGAGGGTCATCACACTTCGGAAGACTAATTTGCACCCACTGGAGTCGTGAGTCCAATTAACATTGATGTCTGCTTGTCTGAGGCACAGCTCTCAAACTGCCCCTCTGCTGAAACTGCTCACAGAATACCCTAGGGATTCCTCAAGCACCAACAGGGATTACAGCTAACACCAGGTATTCTCACAGTCTGTTTTTCACAGGCTTTTATGTTTGGCTTGGGTTTTTATATTTTTAAGACCCTGTTAAGAAACTGCATGCAGAGTTACATTTGACATGGAGTCCACCAAAGCCACTTGCTCCAGAAACCAGAGAAAGTCACTATGGTTGGAAAAGACCTCCAAGATTGTCAAGTCCAACCATTTACCAAACACTACCAAGCTTCCCACTAAAACATGGCCCCAAGGAGAAACAAGGTTCATTCCCCAAATTTTGCAGTGGTTCACGTAAGTCACATGTGCTGGTCCACTAGTGTGAAGTTCATGAAACTCTGCAGTAGCAATCCAGGGTTTGGGCATTACTTTCAGAAAATAGGCAGGATGTTTTTGGCATTCACCTGGTTGTTCCTACTTGCTACTAGCAGCTTCTTCAGAATTTGCACCACTGAAGAACTTTTAATGTTTATCGAGTCCTTATGGAGCAGCAGCAGCTCTGGAAGACTTCTGTATTTACTATTCCAGCCTTTACATTTTCACAGGCCATAAAATTCACACTTTGCTGAAGCAACTGTGAGCTTGGAGACAGCATCTTGCAAAACTGGATTGACAGTGCAGAAGCACATCTGCTTCTATTTTGATAACTGTCTTCACAAAAGAAACACTTTTTCCCCTTTCAAAAGCAAAGCTTGGTACTTAGAATATAAAGCAAAATGTTGCAAAGTTAACATAAGAAGCGCAGGTCTGTGATTAGTGACTCCTTTTGAAGTATCTTCCAGCACCAACATGGAAGAAATAATCCCCTAAGGAGCACAAACTGCACTGTGAGAAAGCATTAAGGGCATAAATGGGACCTAACTTCAGTAGGGATCCCAACTCAAGTATCATCAACATGGAAAAAAATAGTGAGCCTTTCCTTTCATATCCAAAAGTTACAATACTCAATGTGAACTCAAGTTGTGCAGAATTTCAGAGCCCAGGTTTGAAACACATTGTAATTGTTAGAAATGTTTTGTACTTGCCCCTTGGAAAACACTGGCCTGTGGGGGGGGGTTTTCCATTCTACAGCTTGGATCTTCTGAGGTATAATGCAAAAGAAATTGCTGAATTGACTTCTCTCAATGGTTTGGGGAGACCATCATTTTTGACAGTCACGAAGAAACAAATATTCAGCCTAATAGGTAATAGTTCCCAAAGGTCCCAAGCTCTGAAAACAGTGTCATAGTGGAAGAGGTTTTGCAAGGCTAACTGCAGAGTGGTTGCTCCTGGTGCCTGCTCTACTACATTGACCTTCAGAGACACACAGTGAAGAGGCACTAGAGATTACAGTTGATTTCCCCCCCCCCCCCTCTTTTTTAAATAAAACTATATGCTGTAGTCCATCAGATAAGTTCCCTGGCCAGAGCTGGATCTGAAGGAAACTTTGTCCTCATACTGCAAAAGGAAACCAAAAATAGAGGCCTTGGCAATCTGGGGGTTTCCTAGCAGCCCACTTATAATGAAGGGAGGAGAGGACATGGTGGCCTACTTTGAAAAGGATATTTCTGCCAAGTCACAGAAAAATATAAGAAAGAATTTATGGTATAACCAAAAAAATAAATATCTTTAGGTTATGGAAATGATGACTGCTGACATCTCTAGCCCCTGTTGCCTGTGATCTATGTGAACACATACAAGACCTTAATTATAGACTTGCAGTAAATGATCAGGCTAAAAGCATGCTCTGAGAGCAACAGAGGAGCAATCCAAGAGTGGGAATCAAGCTGTCTGAAAAGAAGCATCAAGCACGCTGAATCTAGGACAGAGGGTGACTTGAAGACACCAACAGTTGTCCTGTTGCCTTTTAAGAGGGGCAACACATTCCCACCTACCAAGTTTTTATTAATTCATCTTCCCTGGAAGCCAAAAAACCTATCCTTCCCTGGTCATATACTTGCAAAGCTGGAAATGCAGTAAAGGAAAACAGCAAAAAAGAGCAAGTTCCTCAATATGAAGTACAAAGGCAGTCAGAATTGTTCAATATGCCTGCCCCTTCTCAAGCCAAAAACATCCTCTATCTTCCTCAGCAAGTAAATGCTTTTCCCATAAGTAAAAGGTGATACAGAAACATGTCAATGTTTTAAACATTGTCTTTTTTTCAAGACTCAGTCATGCAGGGAGTCTGACTTCAGACACCTTGAAGGAGCTGCAGTCTCAGAAATCATCTGCTCCTGTTCTCTGCAAATCAGATTACTTCAAAACATTAATTTGAACAACTGCAGACCAAGGTGCTGAAGTATGCAGCTTTTCTGAAGGTCTCAGGCCAGAAGGATAAGCACTATCCCTACTCTTCCATGCTGAAGCAAGCTCTTCACTACTACAGTACACCAGAGTGCATAACAACATGTAAGCTATTCTATCCTAAAGAGGCTCAGGCAGAATTAAACAAGCCCATGAGAAACTCATCTGTTCTCAAAAGAAGGAGTAGGGCAGAAGTTAGCTCACAGCACTGAAGGCAAAGCAGGTTAGCAATGTTCTACACACACAGGGAGAGCTAGAAAGGAATTTATCCAAAACAATCTTTCTCTATATAGGAAGACTTTTACATTTTACTATTATCTGTTGTATGTTTTCAAGCACTCACCCAGACTTCCGGGAAGATACAGTCAAGACATGTACATTATTAGCCTTATTAAAGCTCTAGAACATGTGTTCACCTTAATTATTTTGAAGCATCATAGTTCCATTCTCAGAGCTCATCAGTTGTGCAAAACTCTTACAGTACTCACAAGTGGTCAGTGAATATGGAAGTGAACATCTAGGTGATGATATATGAAAAATGTGCTTTTTGTGAATCTTCAAGAGCTGAAAAATCCAGTTCAAAAAGATGCACACTTTCCCCACAAACCAAACAGAGCTGGTTATAATTTGTTGTTCTGAAGAGTGAAGACAGAAAATGTTGTCTACCACCTCCTAGGTGAGAAAACTTCTTCCTTATTCACCTATGTCTCTTACTGGAAAAAAAATGTAAAAGTCATTCCTCTTTCAGGCTGGGTTTGACTACAGTAAGTTTTGTGTCTTGTATTTCTAGACACAGCAAAGATGTCCCAGAAAGCTCTGTTTGACATAACTACTTATTCACATTATTTTATTTTAAGGAGGGCGTAAGAAACAAAGCTAAGATCTATTCTTCCCAGAAGAACAAAGTGAGGAGAGGAGAATCATCAGCAAGAAGACAAAGACCATCTTTGGTTCTTTCCCAAAGGGAAAAGAGAAACTTTTTCTGAGAAATGCAGTACATACACATAAACTAGTCTTCACTCACAGAGTATTTATTTCTTTTTCTCAATTTTGCTAACAAAACAAGGTCTTGAAATTTGGGGTGGGGAGGAGGAAATAAGCTGCAAGACCAAAGAAGCACGCTGAACCTCTACTGCAACCACCCACATAGAGCAGTGCACAGAATCCCACCTCTGGTGGAGGAAGGCTGTGCTTCCTTCTACATAAGTAATTATGATTTTGTGCAGTACCTTGAGGCTGACCTGCAGCCTTTTTCTACAAAGACCCAATCTGAAGTTATAATCCAAGTGATGATAGATTTATCACTTCCCTTGGTAAACGGCTGCTATAGTTAATTATCCTTACTATTTAAGTCACATCTCATTTCCAGTTTAAAAACAATTGCTGAAGGCCTCCTAATATTTTTTCTACAATGTGTGTCTCTATGCATGTGTTTGTGTGTGCACACCCACACACATATTTGTTCAAAGGAATCCCCCTTTAAAGCATAAAGAAGTGGGGTTTTTCATATCCAATGCTGAAGATCTCTGGATCTGAAAACCTGAGTTTTAATACAGAACTGCTGCTGGACCGATATCTAATCACATGGCAAAAGATTTCATTTTAATACCCAAAATCATGCTTATTGCTGGGGACATCTAAACAAAAGCACACTGGGAGACAACACTTGGATTTCCCTCTAAAAAAAAAATAAATCAGGAGTTGCAAAAAGTGAATATTCTCTCCAACTTTAAGCATAGTATTAAAAGTGTGTGTGTACTTCATTAGTTCTTGCTGCATATTATACATTATAACTATTAGAAGCCACTGCTTGTAATCATTAAATGCATACTTATAGACAGGCCTGCATATGTGCTCTGAGGTGTCTTGAGGAAACACTCATCAGCCAAAGTATGGTCACAACAGCAATTCTTCCTTTTTCAGAAGGCCCTACAGTTCTTACAGTTTTTCTTTTGGGATCCTCTGAAGCTTGCTACTGTTAAGTTTCTGAAGCCTTTTGAAAAGCCTGGAAGATAGGGAGAGGTTATGAAGAAACTACAAGACAAGAGCGAGCGCTTCATCTCCATCCGTGCAAAGCTCCTGCTGTCCAGCTGCAGTCTCTCTCACAGACGATGAATCATATGCCTAGAAAGAAACTACATGTCTGAGCAAACCACATTCAGTGACTGTCTCTGTTTGGTTATGTATTAGGTAAACCCAACCAATCAAGGCTCATCAGCTGACACAGAAGTCAGTGGAATTAAAACACAGACATACAAAAATTCTTGTAAATTATTAGGAGGGTCACACAAGGCCTTAAATACTGAGAAAAGCAAAACAATCTATTATTAATTGAAGCACTGATAAAGTTTCTGCATAGTCTAAAAAAGAAGAGAGAACCAGGAGGTAAAAGTTTCCAAGTTTTTGTGGTCAGCGAGTTTTTAATCTGATAGGAAAATGCTTGCGTGTCTCCATGTCCTGGGACAAGCAGGATTCAGGGTCTGAGAGACAGTTCAACTGGGGCTAAGTGTATTAAAGGATTATGGAGAAGGGGGGAAAATAAAGGTAAGCAAAACACTGTAAATTATTCTAGTCATATGCAAAGTGAGGCATGTGTTTATGCAACATCAGAAGCAGACGAGTTGGCAACAGTTGGACTGTGATACGACTGCTGCAGCCTCTATCATTTCTATATGTCCTACTACTTCCATCAGACCTTTATGATTTTCTGTAGCAAGAGATCAGAAACACACTTTTCAAGTTCAAGCACACAGTCTGGAGAGATGACCAGTCTGCAAGAGCTATCATGGAAGAATAAGGAGGATGCATTAGAAAAAGAAATGGGCATGTCCTGCTAAGCCTCCAGCAGACTGATCCAACAAGAGATACTCTCTGGTGCTGCTCTGCTGGTGGGGTGGCTGGAGTGAACCAGCCCACAATGATGCAGCCCACAGTGATGCCAGTCTGCCAGTGCCCATGGCAAGCATGATTACATGAGCTTAGCATCCTGGAGTTAAACGGCATCTTTGGGAAAATGCTGGCATTGTGAGCAGCAGTGTGCAGTGTAACCTGATCCGGTCAAAGCTTGTGTCATCTCAGGTCAGAAATTACAGGGGAAGAAGAAACTGTGGGGTTTGTTTGTTTATTTGGGTTAAATAAGTGGCCAGAGCAAAGATCAGTTGTCAAATGGAAAACATCGGTTGAAAAGTATTGAAGAAAGAAACTAGTCCCAAGAGAAGAGTCCTCTGTGCCACAGTGCAAAACCCACAGGTCCTCAATCTCCTTCAAGGCTCCATGGGAGCAGGTTTAAACCAGATTCCTTACAGAGCCTAGAAAAAAAATAGTTTGTATTATATCCAAATCCCAGCATTAGGCTGCAGAGCTGCAAGGCATAGGCTGGTTTGCATTGGAAAGAAAGAAGTCTTTCTTAACACCAAGTTATCCCATAACTGTCCTTTCCAAGAACACACAAACTTCCTGCTGAAGTAGCATCTGGTTCTGGCCACTGGCTGGAATGAGACACGGGGCTGAATGAACCAGCAGCCTGATCTGGTGACACTAATTCCAAAGGCTCTGGCAAGTCCCCAGTGAAGATATTACTTGGAGCAAGGCATTTCCCTATTCAAGTGCAAGCCATATGTCAGGAATAAGAAACCAACTTCAAACAGCCATGTGGCACCTCACTGTGTTTTAGAACAGTAGCCTGGCTAGCAAGTACACACAGCAATGGCTGCTTCTTCCCATTTTGAATTGTATTTAATAATTGTTTTAGAGACATCAATGTCTTGTCCACAGGTTGTGAAGTATTTCAGCATCTTTTGGAACAAGGTTTTGTTGATGTAGTGGATGGGTCAACACTGTTGGGTCTGACCTACCTCAGGGACAGGCTCCAAATGCAGCTCATTGCCCAGCTATATGTTTAGACTCAGTAGATTATTCCTGTGTGCCAGTTCTAGGACAACCTATACAGCTCTTTCAACAGTCAAACTTTGCCTGTGCTTTCAGCACACTCAAAAGCACATCAACCACCCCTGCCATGGGGACTGCTGTGGAGGTAAGTGCCTCGTGCAGCAAAATTTGTCTCCCATCAGCCTGTGAGGTGCTACTACAAAATGAGCACTGAGTGGATAACGTGGTCAGGGATTTTTGTAAGACAACACTGGTGCTGAATGTGACTTACAGGTAGTCTGAAGCCAGGCTGAACCTCTAGAAAGAACATGGGAATGGAACAGATAGGGCCTTAGAAGCTCACTGAATTTCAGATCAGCTCTTGAGATCACTCAGCACAACCAAGTGCAGCTACTGAGCCTCAGACTCTGAAGTGATAATCCATCTCTCCACCATTCCAATGGGAACTTGCAAACAAGCCTGAATGTGGAGTGCTGAATGCTTTCCATGTCCATATCTCCACCTCATTACAGCTGTCATTCAGCCTGTAATACCAAAGTATCACCTCACTCGGGTGGAAAGCAACATCCAGCACCTAAACAGGGATTAGAAGATATGACAAGAGAGTGTTCATCTCTCCTTGACAGATCTGCCAAATCAGACAATTTAAATGAGAGTTTTGCCAGGAACAAGAAGCTGGTGGGTGCTGCAGAGCAGTGCTGGCTTGCCAGCTCAGCCAAAGACCCACAGGAATGTTGAACCCATGCCTCAGATAGCTAGTGTGTCTAAATATATATTAAAAAGAAAACATGGCACACTTAAATACAGCAGCTAAACCTAGGTTGCTGGCCTGATGCACTGTTTCCATCATCCCCTATGCAGATACGATGCAGTTTGTGGCAGCTTTAACTACACTGAAGGTAGAGGAGACGATGTGATGTCTTCTTCGCCCCCCAACCCCTGTTTGGAAACGTACTATGCAACCAAAGGGGACTGACTTTCCCTGAAAAATTAAGCTCTTAGTTTGAATCCAGTTACTTTGCCCAATAACTGATGCAAAGACGAAGCTTCCCATTTTCAAAGGCTGTGTAAACCTGCCAATCAAAAAAAGTTATTTTTTATTTGAAATCAAATATTATTAAGAAATACCATGTTTTCCAAGTTCCTCTGATGTCCATTTTGCACACCAAGCACCCATTACTTATACCTTTTGCCTCATGACATGTGTAAGGAACGCAGAGAATCATCTACTCTGGCCAGATCATCTCCTTCCTTAGCTTCAAAAGAAATAGAGACTCTTTCAGTTTACCTTCAGTAGCATCCCAACCTCCCCAGTCATGAGTGTTTTGTTTTTCAGGAGGTTTGGGTTTGGACTGGGGGAAGAGGGGAGGGGAGGAACTTAAATAGCAAGAACAAATCTGATCATGTTTTTGAGAATGGGATAGAACCCCAAATGGAACTGGTTACATGTCAGTGATGGACTGACCTCTGTCCTTACTTTCTCAAGGCAAAAATTATGGTATTTTAGCTTTCAGACCCTATCTTCACGTGCTAGAAGTTTTCACAGATCCACCCTGACTTGAACAGGCAGAAGATTTGTCCACTATCCATATGCCTGTGACTAATACCCTTGAATGGGACGCCGAAGGCCAAGAAAGCTGAGGGAAAAACAAGTTATTACTGTAAAAGCACCCAGTCCACAGGCCAGCTGAACAATCCTTGAATGAAATCCAGAAGAAAGAATTTGGACTTAGTCCATTCACAGCTCCCATGGGACTGGAGAACAAGCAGCAAATGCCAGATTGCAGTTCAACCTTGCTTTTATCTCTCCCACCTTGTTCCCATTCTCAGAACGGCACCAACAAGATGATGAATGTTATTCTGCAGTGACCCCTGCTCCGCAGGAACAGCACAGCAATCCCTCCCACTCCTTTCATTCCCAACCCCTTTTCTTCTCAAGAATCACTTTGAAGGTTCATAACATTCAGCCCCGAAGGCAAGAGGGTTTTTCCAATGTAAATTTCTTTTGGTCACTGCAATATGAACAGAAATCTTGGGCAGCTCTGTTCCGCAACAGGGTTTTCATATTTCCTTTGCCTGCCCAGCTATTTATCATTTTCCAATAATCCCATGCCCTGGAGACAGCAACACTCAGCAAATGGCCTTACCTCCCCACCCCCTACCCCACACACACAATCATGTTTCCATGCCTGAAAGTCTGTCCGTCAATGCTGATGGGAAAGAAAGATGTTTATCTCTACATATGGCAAGCCAGAGAAGTTAGAGATGGAAAAAGATCTATTAGATCATTGAGTCCAAAACTCTGCTAGGGAAGGACAGAGCCCCCAGAGAATAGAGAACTGTTTTTAAACAGATGCAATAATTTGTCTTTCATGATGTGGTGGCCAACTGAGAGATTTCACATCCTTGACTTTGAGGAAGGAGATGCTGCAACGTGGAAGTTTTTCTCCTTTCCCAATAGATTCATGACACTGGACTTGTTGTTGGTTTCTGCTAATGTGCTCTGGTTTCCAAAAGCCAGACCAACCGCAACCAGGACTCTTCCGTCACTGCCTGATCCTAATTTATTTAAGATACTTGCTGAAGTCATCACTTGGACTGTTCTCAAATGACCCCAAGCTAGGATCACATATGGAAATATGGAAAAGCAATATGTTGCAACAATTCAACAATATCCTTCCAATTAGATCTTAAACTTTGGTGGGTTCAGTCAGACACCACCTCTTTGCCCTCACGTATGTCTCTTGTTCAGTTAAAGGCTTACACTCACATTCAGTGCTCTGGATGCCCTGGGACCAAACCAAAAATGAGACTTCCCCACTAGTCTCTATAGCCATACAAGGGATAGGGAGGATGCAGGCAGAATTATGCCTATAAAAAATACACAAGGACAAACATCTCAGAGTAACTGAGGTGACTAAGAAAGCCTCTGGAACACGTCTTGAGAGTCATTCATCCTGTGAACAGTCATGTCTAGGCAGGATGGCTGGTTGTACCTAACAGATTACAGCTGATAATGACCTTTGGGAAAGGAACCAACTCAGCTCAAAAAGTCACTCCAAGGTCAGAATTGCACCTCTGTGTTTGGATAGAGTTCTGAATAGGTGCTTAAATGACAGAGCACATGGACTAGACATTCATTATGATCAGATTCATTAACATATTTTAGAAATTACAAAGTTCAGTTCAATGTTAAATCTAGAGCTATGAACACTTAAAAAAGTGAGACACCTCATGGAAATAAATCCCAACTTCCAGGCTCATTTGAGACTGCATCTCAGTTCATCCCAGCTGAAGACTCATGTAAGGACAAGGCACTAACATGCACCTAACTGAACCACTGAAGATTTTAAGTCTGTGACATTTTACTAGACACTGGGCTTAACTGCACTGGAAGAAGCAGGCACGTTTTGGAAATGCTTTAAGTGTTTTAATGAACATATTTTGTAAGCAATAACTAATGTAGGTAGGAATTGTCAGAGTAACCTAAGACAGATATCTACCTACATAACATAGAAAATGCATTTTTTCTGAATTTCAGTGTGAGCCCTTAACCCCATGAGAGACACATGAGAGCAAAGAGATGGTGATTAACTGAACCTATCAAAGTTCAAGATTTAACTGGAAAAATATAATTAAATTGCTGCAACATATTTATTTTCCATATTTCCATTTTTCCCCCTAACAATAGCTCTAACATCAAATAAAATGTCTTAGCCCTGTCATGTCCAAAGAAGGGCAACAAAGCTCGTGGGGGGTGTACAGAGCAAGTCGTGAGAGGAGAGGCTGAGGGAACTGGGGATGTTTAGTCTGAAGAAGAAGAGGCTGAGGGGAGACTTGTTTTGCTTTCTACAAACCCCTCAAAGGAGTCTGTAGTGAGGTGAGGCTTGGTCTCTTCTCCCAGGTAGCAAGCAATAGGATAAGAGGAAACAACCTCAGGTTGTACCAGGGGAAGTTTAGGTTAGATATTAGGAAAATTTCATTAACTGAAAGTGTGATTAAACATTGGCCCAGGCTGCCCAGGGAAGTGGTGGAGTCACCATCCCTGGAAGTGTTCAAAAATAGTAGGGTCGATGTGGCACTTGAAGGACATGACTGAGTGTTGGGTTGACAGTTGGGCTCTTAGAGGTCTTCTCCAACCTTAATGACTCTATGATTCTATGAGAAGTGAATTCTAGAAATATTTAAGAATATTCATCTTTTAAACACAGCCATCTGAATCCAGATTACATAGAAAATAGGGATAGCTGATGGTTCCTCTCTCAGATCAGAGGACGTAGCCTGTTTCATCCTGGGCTCAGCTTTCTCAGAATCCAAGGAATAAATGCAGCAGCAATGGACAGTCTCAACCTTACTGCATTCCACAGCACTAGCAGGCTAACACAGCCTGACTTTTTCTAATGTAAGCATTAGCAGTGTATACATTTAAAAATAAACAAAACAAATTGCTCCACTGGGGAAACAGAAAATGAAATGCATGTGACAGATACAAATCATGTCAATTCTATTTTGCATATAAACCTTGATATAAGATTTGACTTCAATATATTAACCTACTGGTTCCCAGTATTTTAATTGGTCCCCAGACTTGCTCTCTCATCTCCATCCACCTCCACCCAAACACTTTTTAAAGTAATATTGACACAACTGCAAGTAGCAACCTTTCTAAATTAAACCTCCTGTATATAGCCTGGGCATACAGTACCAATCTTACAAGGCTCTGTTAAGGACATCAAATACATTTGGAGGGACTGTGGTTGTGCTGTGGTATTAGTCAAGTAACATATTGCCTGTCTGGAACTTGGGTAACAAGCAAATAAAGTGCTCCAGTTGTATGGCATCTTGCAGTCATGTCTTGCTGGGTTAGATTTGCAAACAGAGGAAATCCTTCAGACTCTGCCCCAGCCTATGTCTCGAGGACAGAGCTTGGGCAAATCACACAGTTTGTTGTTTATCAGAATGGAGATTGCAAATGCTGGCTTTGTGGTTTACCCATGAAAAGCCAGGACAATGTTCAACAGGTCCATCTGTGCTGGCACTCAAATCCCTTGGGATTTGCACATTAGGAACAGGCTTTCTGCAAAGCTGAAGGGCTAAGACAACTTGAAATACCCAGAACTGAGGTCTAACTATTCAGTAGCAGATCCACTCATCCCTCAAAAGATTATTCAAGGCTTTTCAGGCTTGAAAAAGAGCAATGAAATCTCCATGTCTCATTCACATTTACCACTGCCTGACTCCAGCCAGAAGCAGGAGCAGAGCTGCAGGGTAGCTACAAGTTAACTTCCTGCACTCATAAGTGCCCTGTGGAAATTCCCATTAACCTTTCCTAAGAAAACAATGCAAAAGAGACATTTCATAGGGAAAAAGAGCTTGTAGGGAGATAGGGGAAGCAAGCCTTCCCCATTTAAAACACTGCAGACACTGAAATTGTCCTCTGAATTTACACTCCTCTTTACACTTCATTTTTGCCACATGACCTTTTCTAAGGATATTTATCTCCAAAACTGATAAAATGAAGTAAAAACAAAAGTACAAAAAACTGTCAAGAATAAAAACCATCAGCAACACATGATTCCTTTGTCTTGAATGACACGGAGAAAGAAAAAGAGAAAAGAAAGTATTTCAGTCCCTCACAGACTGAAAAGTTGAAAATTTTGAAAAAAATATCAAAAATTAAAACCCATTAGGTAACAATTTCAGTTTCCATAGCAGGTTATTTTCCCTTACAAGAAGTACAAAAGCATCTCAGAGTCATCAGCTGCTGAAAAATAAACAAAATATCAACCAAAAAAATTGAACCAGATCTATTTCTTGTATCTCTGCATGGCCAAAAAGCAAAAATAAATACCTTCTGAGATTTCCAAGCTAGTTTTACAGTCCCAAAAGACTTGAATCATTAAAATACCATGTAAGCTTTTATTCAGACTACCTACTTTGAAGTCCATCTGTTTATATCAGAGTTAGCCTCAGCTAAAATCTGAGAAGAAAACACACACTGTGTGGAACTGAAAACAGACCCAAGTTTCTTGGTTGGCCTCTTTTCTCCCACTTGCTTCAAGGCCATTAGTCAAAGCCACTCTCCCCAAATGACGTGAAGGAGTCACCTCTTTCATGGCACCCCCTTGAGACCTCTAATACAACACCAGGCCTGAAAAAATTCATCTTTCATCCTGATAGAAGAGAAGAACTGCAAGCATTGCTCAGTCCTGCCTGTCTTCTCCATTCCTATTGCACCCTGCTACCTCCATGGACTTTTCCAGCAAGCCTCTCACCAACAGCCAAACAAAAGCATGGAGGAGAGTTTGTTTTCTTGTGAAGCACTCCCTGTACTCTGAGTTATTCTCCTACTGCAGCTGATGGGGTGAGGGTGCAGTTACCCATCCCAGTCTGCAGGCAGGCATTGGGCCACTCTATACCCTTTGCTCTAGGCTTTTGGGTTGTTTTGTTTGGTTTTTTTTTTCTAGTTAGCTTAACTGCACCACAATAAAGAGGCTTCTAGCTGTTTCTCTCTCTTATTCCATTGGGTGTGAACCAAAAACTCTGCTTTTTCCAGTCATTTTTTCCCTTTCCCAAGTAGGAGCCTCCATGTGTACATCCTCACGCACACATGCCTTCGGTCACACACACACGTTTGCCTTTGGAGGCTATTTCAAACCTACCCAACCTAAATAAGGAGAACTTTTCAATGGATTTTCTCTCTCCCTTGATGTGGTGAGATTCACAGGCAGTGGAAAAAGAGGCTGGGACAAGACACGGGTGCATCTGGAGCGGGGGAGGCATTCTTTTTTGTGGTCGTCTGATGAATTATCAAAGGCGACTTGTAAGGAGTTTGAGGCCCAGAACTTTAAACAGATAGAGATTTGCCTCTCTCCTTCCCCTTCTGTCTCCAACTGTCCTGGGGATTTGACTGAGTCATGTTACACTCGCTGTGACTTCAGATCAGTCGTATCTGGCTTTAATAATGTCTTCAGTTTTATGGCTGTTATTTTTGGCTGCCTGGATATTCTTAAGAGCTTTGTTGTTGCACTCCCAGGACAGGCAGCAGCATGGACTCAGTGATGGGAGTGCAGAGATGGGAGAGATGCAGGGACAAGACTGAACTAGAGACAGAGATATCTGCATGGAGTCTCTCTGGGCGTCACTTAGGTCCAGCTCAGAGCTCACATAGAAGCCCAGTTAGGAATGTCTGGCTTTCCCATCCCATCACACAAGATGACTTATGGGTCCCCACCTCAAATGTCTCTCCAACTGGGCTGCAGATAAATTTGTTTAAATAGACATCAAGACGTTGTGGGGAGGGGGAAGGTGAAGAGCTCCTGGGACATGTGAAATACATGTCCAAATGGTGAGGCTCTGATTCAAAGCAAAACAAAACCAACAAACCAAGTAAGGTCAACCTCAAAGGCTGCAGCTGATGGGAAATCCCTCTGGGGAGGTCCAGGTGTTAGTCAGGGGAAAAAAAAATCCAAAAATCTTCCTCCACCCTTCTCTTTCCTCTTTTTTGGTAACTGTTTTTAGAGCCTGAATTTACATGAGCATGCCCCAACAGAGACAAGGGGAAAGAGAAGGAAGGAAGGATTTTCACAGGGCAAGTCCTTTCCATTACTTGTTTTTATTTATTAATTTCTGTCTAATAAAGGAGACAGCACATCTCCAGCTTTTTATAGGAGTGCAAATATGAAGCCAAATAGCTTCCTGCCCAAGGCGGGAAGCAGAGAGAGAGGGAAAGAAAGGGAATGGCTTAGCAGTGGCTACATTTCATCTTTCAAAGGATCCTCTTGGAGGCCATCCCAGAAGAATCCTGCTGTGTTTCAATAAAATGACTATGGGGATCGAAAGCCCAGTCAAAGCAGCTAAAGGACTGAGCCAAGGAGGCAACCTATAGCACTAAGGATTTATTTTATTCATGCACAGAGGACTAGGGGAAGACTGCAAAAACACATCTTCGAGGCACAGCATGCTGGAATATAATGCAGGACTTTAGGGACTGAGGCTCTTTACCCATATAAAATATACAAATGAGTTCTAAGTTCCCTTGTGCAATTCAGTTCCACTACTAAATTCTTAGATCTTAGTGCTAGGAATCTCTGAGAATAGGCCTTGGAAGAAACAAAAGCAGCTTTTATCTAGGAGCATAACTTCATTTTAGCTGCTTACCAAAAATACTCTACTAGTATTGGTAGTGCTTTTTGTTCTTTGTGTCAGCCATGCAAAGCACAAAGCCTCCAGCACCTACAGAATGCCCCCAGAAGCCAAACTAACACATTTATATAAAAGAGAAGGGGAAGTTTGAAACAGGAAGGAAAATATACATTTCAAACATCTTACTACAGGGCAGAAACAATAACATGCAACTTATGCATCCATTGCTATACCACATATAATGAAAAGCCAAACAGCAGAACAGAGTTCTGGGAGTTTTTTTGAGGGGTGAAGAAAAACAATAAATACAGACACTGGGTGAAAAAGCAGAGAGTCTAAAAAATCCTGGAAGAAGAATTTTCATTGAGATCAAAAGTGGTTCATGAAAATGAAAATAGATGTGAGTAGCATCCCACCAGTCACTCATATACAGTTGTTCGCCCCATTTTGGGGTTGGACACAAGCATTACTTGAAGTAGCTTTAAAAACCATCATCATCTTATTCACTCATCCCCCACCAAGAAATTAATGCAGACATACTGTTCCCCTAAATTAATCAGATTCCCCAAAAGTCCCTGACACCTGTAGTCTCCCCTTGCTTCTTGAGCCTCATCTCTGTTCCTCAGCTTACTCCCCCCCAAATCCTTCTGTCAGTCATCCTCTGATTGATACTGCACAGACATAGGGGGTGGGGACTTTGCCCAAATATGCAGATGAGGAGGCAATCAGCAAAGATTTTTCTGACTTCACTGCCAAAACCCATCTGAAAGAGCAATAGTGGGCTGCAAAATGAACATGGATCATGCTCAGTCACATACTCTGCATACAACATGGTTTCAGCCATGGTGCAGCAGTTTAGCCTGAAAGGTTTCTTCCCAAATGCTTAAGCCTCTGTCTTCTGTTTACATGTTTTGTATCAGACTGAAAGCCATTCAGAAAAGGTCTGTTCCAGAAATTACACTCTTAGCATTTACCTGTTGAGGGCATGAGAGAAGTTCTGCAGAGGGAACTCTGGAATCATAAATACAGATTTTCAACTCTGCAAGCTTCACTTGTCCTTTTTATTTACTTCCTTAAGAACTAGCACAGGTGGTAAGAATGTAAGTGCAAACAAGCAAGGCAGCACAGCAAAAGCACCATGATGTACACCTCAAAACCACTGCAAGGCCTGTGCTGGTATGTGTGCACAGGACAGTTCCTTACTGCAGAACAGAAGCAAGAAAAACAGAAGTCAAGAAGTTAATGAAGTCAAAAGTTATGCAACTCCAGAAGATAACTGGCTGGAGAAACACTGAAGAACTTCCATGGTTTAAGAACTTTATAGATAGAGTTTCATTCTGATGCAGCTATGAGAGGCAATTATCACTGTGGAAAGAACAAGAAGCTACTGAAGACATCTCATACAGGAGAAACCCAGATGTTCTCTCAACCTCCTTGGCAATAAATACATTTCAGCAAGGAAGAGCTCGCTTTTCTTTATTCTGAATATGAACTTTTGTACCCATAGAAATTGTATTCTTCATGCATTTTGAGTTTAAAATAAAACTAAACAACCTTGGATGTACACAGTTCAAGGCTGAAAGTGGTAAACAGTCAAGGCCAAAGATTCCTGTCAGAATGTCCTGACATTTCATTTCCACTTTGCATAACTTCCTGAACATCTTCAACACACACAAAAAAAAGACTGCAACAAGAAAGGTAATTTAAATCTACTCAGCCTCAACAGACTGTAGAGATAGTATATGATTTTGGAAATCAGTAGGAAAACTTACATTCTTCTTCTCTTTACTACATTTCCCCTTCTCCCTCTGCAGGTCAGTGTTTTGGACAGGTCTTAAACTTCTATAATCAATTAACATACTTTGCCTATTCACTATGAGGAAAGCTCTGCTGATTTCAGACACAAAGCAGCTGAAAACCTGTTTAAAGGCTGATCAGAAGGAGCTACTTGATCCTACCACTTCAATGCAAAGAGTGGTTTCAAAAAGCATAGCAAGAAACCTTTGTGTTGGTTTGGTTTTTGGTGAAGATGCACTACCAATGGTATAAGAAAGTGCCAGAAATGGACTAAAATGTTGCAGAAATATTAATGTCTGTTTCTCAGGACATATAATCACTTTGTCCATATCTTCACTGCAAAAGCAGGTATATTTTTCTAATTTATAAACTGGCTTGGGGGAAAAAAAACAAACCTACCTAAGACTAAGGTTTTATTCTGATTTAGCTATATAAAGTGAACATTGTCTTGGCAGCTCCACAGTTTAATTCAAGTAAAACCCTCTGATGCTGAAAACATTAGATTTTACATCACAATCCCCGTGTAAAGTTAATTACTCCAAAGTTTAAAAGACATTTCATAAATCTCCTATGTCCTTTCTGCTACAGAGCTGTTTAAACAGGTGTTCAGATATATAAATAACAATTTCCCCCACATAAGGGCATAATTTCTACCACTGCACAGAAAAATGCTACTTACTATTTACCAGGCAGAACTCTCATCCTTAAGAATTCTAATCAACTTCACCAGCTATCTGTAGGAGCTGTGGAGGCCTGAGCTAGACAAGTCAGGTATTTTACAGGAAACCCTGCACGTTAAAAGGTAGGACAGAAATATTACCTTATCTAAAGTTAAGGTTTTGCATACTGAAAGTCAAGGAAGTCCAAAAATTGAAACCCAGACAAGGTCCCAGAATCAAGTCATATGAGCTTCTGAATGCCAACCTCATTTTCTCTTCATTAGAAATAAACTTATGCCCTGCAGCTCCAGCTGTGGCTGAAAATGTCAATAAAATGGGTTTTCCATTCCTCTATGTTAATTCCTGTCTCAAGATAAAAATCACTGGTCAAAGGAAGAAACAGACCTGTGCCACAGTGTCATGCACTCTGGCAGGCAGAACATGGATTTGGACAAGGAAGAATGCCCGAGGTGCTGTTTGAACTTGGATGTCTCAAAGGAAAGGAGGCACTCAACCTATGCTAACTAAGCTTACAGAGGAATCTTTAGGGTTTTTTTGGGGGTTGGTGTTGGGCCATGAGGGTAGACAACAAGCTATTAAATGTCTTGATACCATTAGGATACTCAATATATATTTCTTTATAACTCACAAATGCTTTATGGGGTCATAATGCATTCTGCCAACCTTTACCCTGTGTTTTTTGCTAGCAGTGCTCCAACATCCTCCTAGATGGGACACAGATGCTGCACTGACTCTGAGAAGTCTATTTGCTGAATTAGGAATTACCACATCCTACAGCACCTGAGTTTTCCTTGGAGGTCTCCCAAGCAAGGACTGCCCAGACCCTGCACTGCTTAGCTAGTGAAATCTGACATGTTCTTGGCCAGCAGCGCAGCAGCCTTGGCTGTGCCTCTAGAAATATTCAACCTGCAACAAGCCCAGAGCCAGAAAAGATTTCTAAATAATTTGGCAATTCCACTCTGCCTGTTACTGCTTCCTTCTCATGTTCTTCTTACACAAAGAGAATCTACACCAGACTGGGTCAGTTAGTTTTGTGTGGCAGCTGGGTGGGTAGGGGAGAAAATCCAGCTTGCTGAATACAGAACTTCTCTGGAAAATCAGGCTCTTAAGTTGGTAACATATACAGGTTTGCAGAGGTTCCCCTATCAGTTCTCCTACTTTCAAGCTGCTCTATGTAGAAAACAAGAGTATGCAAAAGAAATAATTATAATTATAAACTACTGCTACAGAAGCACATGAAAAAATATACAACAAGATCTTGGGAACTGTCTTCTGTTTCTGTCCAACAGTTCAGATATATTTTCACTATCCTGCTCAGAAGTGCATCCATGGATTTTCAGCCAGCCCAGCCATGCAATAGAACTTCCTTTGACTAATATCAACTGTATAATAATAATTAGTAGTAGTTTATAATTATTATAATAAACTGAAGAAAGCCTCCACCCCTGAGGAGCAGCTCAGCACTGACTGAAAGCACTGCAAGCTGGTTTAAATGCTTTTCTTGTCCTCCTTCACTCTGTTGTCATTGGTTGTTTTGTTGTTTGCAAGGCTGGAACAGAGAGGGGAAAGCCGCATGTCAAGTACTGAAATGTGCCTTTGAAGGTCCCTTTTTCAGATGGAAAAAGGAGCTGCAGACAGAGTTCCCAAACCCCATTTCGACCTTCAAAGTTTGACTAATCCTTTGTCAGAGTGGCATTTGCCACTCAAGACATAAAGCCCCTTTTAACACTCGGCTCAGGAGCCCTTAAAAGCACATCCACAGCAGACTTTCATTCATCCTAAAAGTGTGGGAAGGGGTTGTTTTGTTTGTGCTTTTATTTGCCAGCTAAGAGGCTAGGATTTCAGCTTGTGTTCCAGTGAAAGACAAAACTTGTAAAGCAGTAGCTAATGTGCCTGTGCTTCACCAGGACCTGGAGAGCACTTTGGGTCAAAGAATACCTCCATTTGGTATGAAGGCAAGGGAGGCTATGGGCAGTCTCTACCCACTAAAGGCTTGTGTTAGGCAATCCAAGTGCTGAAATTGTGGCTGGCACAAGAGCAGATCCAGCACAAAATACTAAAAATGCCAAGATTGTAGATATCAGCAGCCCACCAGTGCCATGCATTGACACATCATAGAAATAGGAGTACAAATTATCTTATTCATAAGGCTTTTACAGATAAAATAATACTTGATGCAATGCCAAGTCAAATGTGAATCATTCCTTACCTGAATGAACAGGCTGGTACTTTTATGCATGTAAGTTTAAACAATTTACAGGTGCCAATTGCTAGAGATATTAAGTGTGGAAAGATTCTGGATCAAAACCAGAAGTGTTCCAGGTAAGTGTTCATCTGCAAGAGAAGAACTCTCACACATTTTTGGTATTCTAAGCACGTGCTTTACAGAAAAAGCACAGCCTCTTCCTACCCTACCAAACAAATCTATGCAAAAAGTGAGGAAGATCTTTACAAAGTGAAGAACAAAAGCAAAGAAGGTGTGGTGGATCACAAAGGATTTCCTTCAGGGCAGGAGTCAAACTGGAGTTTAGATTTAACAGGAAATTTTTAGCCTGAAACAGAGCATAATGTATTTTTGGATAAAAACAACAAAGCTGAACCTTTACCCACAGCTGAAACCAAAACTGGAATCAATCTTTGCTGAAATTTGAAGTTAAGAAATTAAGGGACTCAAATCCATGCACCATGGAACATCAGAAGGTGGAAGCCATGCTGAGGACCAATGAACCTACCTTTAGGAAAAGCCATTTATTATTCATCTGCCATGCAGCACCTGTATTTTCCTGTACCTTTAGGGTGCAGCTGCCTCCTCCACCTATAGAGCCAGTGAAACAAGAAAGAAAATACCTCTGCAGCAATCTTAGCTTTCAAATAAAAGTTATCAAAGCTAAGAAAAATCCTTATTTTTTGATTACAAGTACTGTAGGATACAAGTTCTTTCACTCTAGAGCATCTGATGGATGCAGCAAGAATTCAGAAGCAAATATTAAAGACAGGTACCTGAAGAACTGCAAACATCCCTAGCTGGTGTTGTGAGGGCATAAGAGAGTCTTTAATGAGACAGAGGGAAACTTTCCATCAGACAGGTTCCCTCTGACTCCTCCACCAGACACACAGGTGCCAGACCAGCAATGCCACTGGTCCAACTGAGCAAAGAGCTTTGAAGAGAGGCTTCTGCTGGGTCAATCACACAAGGAGTCAAGTGCCTCAGCAGAGTCTGAATCCTCACTCCCTCAAACAAAATTGACAAGGCATCATATAGCATTAGAGAGAATCAAGAATAAAAATCAGTCTATTTCAGGGAGTGAATGAAAATCTCAAAGCAGCCCATCAATTCCCAGACAGGGGAGAAACCCTCTCAACTTTGCATTTACAAACTATGCATGATTTGGATATGAGGAAATGACCAGGAATTTTTTTGCTTGTAGCACAGTTAGTTTCCCCCCATACAGGCATAAGTGATGCTCATCAATAGAAATGCAATATTTCTGAATGTAAAAAAAAAACAACATAAACTGCACTTCCTAGGTCTCCTCTGGTTCCCATTTAATTTCTTTTGTCTAATGTAAACTCACTGGGCTGTGACTAACAGCTAACATACAATTTCTAATTGTATGGCATTATGTTATGTTAGTACAAAAACATTATCAGAGTCAAGAGAGAGACAGAAGTGTATTATTGTTCAGTCTTCACTCTCAGGAATGGAAAAATACCATCAGCATCTAGTACATTTGTCAAGACAGCAGATTAAAAGCCAGCTTTAAAGGGAAAAAATTCTTCCACATTTCACTCTCCTACTTTTCCAATGATAGAACTGCTACATAAACAAATCAAAACATGTTCACCTTTACAAGGGCTTCTGGAAAAGCAGTTGGCTGATATAGGACATTGCTATTTTGTTCTTTGGAAGATGTTCTTCATATTTCTACAGAAATGGCCTCCAGCTTTGCAGAGATATAAAGCCTGAAGCCACAGGATGAGCCCCAGAATCCATCCTTGTTTCAGAATTATGTTCAGATTTACATTTGAAAGAATTACAACACAGTCTTTTCAAAAGAGAAGAAGAAAATCTGATTTACACCCTGTAGAGATTTCCCTCCCTGGGGAATAAACCAAAGGGACATAAATCAAGAGGAAGGCCATGTAGAAGCATACTCCTGAGCCTGCAGACAGCCTGTAACAATAGCTGCAAGAACAGAAATGGGCCAATAGCCTCTCAATGTGCTAATGATAAGGTTCAAAAACTGACAAATTAAATGGCAAATATGATGGATGGTATCAGATTTGTTTGTTTAAAGCTGGCTATACATGATGCTTCTTGGGCTGGGGAACTGGCTTGTTCCATACAGACAAGGGGAAACCCTCTCACCAGCACAGGAGATTACTCCAGTCCCATTAGTGACTGAGTGTGCCAAGACCCTGGAGTGCAGGGAGGGATGGATGGAGAGAATGAGACCTACCAGCAAGCAGGAGACTGTGCACAAGCAAAAGACAGTGATAGAGCTGAGAGGAACAGGGAGAGGTGCACAATGGGGTCTTCAAATAGAGATGGGTAGAATTCGTTTCCTAGGTGCTTAGAAAGGGCTACGTTGTGCTTGTTGTAACACAGAAAGCCAAGGAATTGCTGAAATCAAAGCAAATCTGAAAGAGAAGAGATAGGGGAGGAAGGAGAGGGAGATTTATGTTGCCCTTGTTTTATTCTGTTTAGTCTCATTCAAATTTGTTGATTTTATTTTTTGCTGGTTTAAAGCATCTTTACAGTCTTAGCTTGCTGTCCAATGAAAGACAGCTTTTGTAATTTCATCTTTTCCTGAAGAGCTCACTTGAAGGAAGAGGTGCAGCCAGAGCCACCTGAAAGCTCTGGGAATCTCAAGGTCCTGTTCAAGTAACACCTATTAAAAAATACTGCTGTCTTGCCACTCACTTCACATGAAGTTTGATGAAAACTCTCCCTGTTTGGTCTAACAAAGCTCAAGCAGTCTTTTTAAACATCTGGTAGAAACATAGGAGCTAGGAAGACACTGGAAGGAGTGCAGGCAGAGAGTTTCAGTGGTGTGTTAGGAATCTTGGGTTCACTTCCAGCTCCCAGGAGAGCTCACTGCAATGCTCACAGCCTGCAGCAGGACGACCCTCAGCCAGTCAACCCCACGTTCCTGTGCACACACCTCTCTTCTCACACAGCCCATTCATTAAATTAACACACTGTTCAGGACAACATTTTTGTCTTGCTGTGTATTTGTTCAGGGCTCAATATAAGAAAGCTCTTATCTCAGCTGGGGAATCCTTCCATTAGCAGAGTGCAAACACTGTTCTCATGCTTTCCCTTTGCACAGGCTGAACATTAGCCCCAAACCTGTACAGTTCTACTGTATGAAAAAGGAACACAGCTTTCCATGATTTTTTTTTCAGACAGGAATCTCAGCATTAACCAAAAAGAAAGTCCTAAAACTCCATTCAGCTGACCTTTAATGTCATTGTCACCCAGCACGCACCTGGCAACACCCAATCAAAATCTTCCAGGACACTGTAACCTTGATACTATTGACCAGCATTGCTCTGATTTAAATTTCAAACAGCCTGCAATTTTGATTCCTCTTTCCCCCAGCTCTGAAAGCAAACATTATGGATTTTATAGGGAAGAAGGCCCTGGCCATACACTTGATTTGCACAATCTTCGCATACGTGAAGAGGCAGTCGATACTAACAGAATTAATTCTAATTAACCTTAATATGCTGATGAAAATAGCAGAGAGTTCTCATGAACAAATAACCAGAGCCACATACACAGAAATATCTGCTTTGTTAACCACACATGCACACATCCAATAACACAGCCATGGTTAATTACAGCACTTGTTTCCAAACTTCCATTGTTAGGATCAAGCTGAGGCACCGCTGCAGGCAATAAGCACAGCTTTTTGGTGAGGCAGAATAGAGCCTGGCACCCAGATTTGGATTAGCAGTCTTGTCAAAGATCTTCAATTCTCCATCTCATCAGCAGGGCTCTGGTGCTTATTGGGGATGGGAAGAAACTTATTACAATTCCCTAGCTTGGAAAGTGCACTGAAAGAATTGCTCCTGGCTCACAAACAGGTTCAACTGCAAGAGGCTGCAAGGAGCCCAGCTCATTCATGCACTACCAGGAGCAGCAGTTACTAAACCCCATGGTTATGCTGATGTAAAACCAGTGAGAAGAGTCAGTTAAGAAAGCTGTCTACCAAACTGCTGTATGTGACTAGAAGACAACACCACCAAGTGAATCAAGATCCCTATTACTCAGTTTAAACCTAGGTAGACATCAGATTCAGTGAGTCCACAGTCTCTTAACAGCAGTGCTCTATGAAGAGAGGAGAAGGGCACTTCCAAAGAGGGCATCCTCTGTTCATTGCTGAAAACATTTCAAGTCTAGCAAACATCTAAAATGTGAATGGGTTCAAGGCTCCTCACTGTTTTAAGGAGCCAATGCCAAGAGATTTCAATCAGATGCTTTCAAATATGCCTCTGCATCCCTGAGGAACACCCTTCTGTGCTGTCTCCTTGCCTAGGCTCAGCTGAGAGAGTCTGAAACTGAAACTTGTATGGAGAGACTGAAGGAGAAACATGCAGGGCCTGATTCTGAAAACGCTGTATAGTGGTCAAATTTCTAGCTAGGGCTGACACTTTTGGTTACTTCCCAAAAGCAAAATAGAGAAAAAGGGGAACACAAAGTGCTTGCTTAGCTTTCCTCAGCACTCTTAGCTTCCCTTTATCAGCACAGTGAGCACATGCTGCACAAAGACTGCAGGTGCAAGACACAAAACTGGATAGTTAATGTTTGCTCAGTGAGAAGAAAGGTATTGTCAAACCAATGGATTCAAGAATAATAGAGTTATGCCCTGAAAATCATGAGATTTGGGACTCCCTCTCTTTGCTTTCTATTTTTTAATCTTCCAGGGTGCTTTTCAGTTACATTTATACATTTGAGAGCCTGCAGGCTAGGAACTTATTTAAGATACAGCTAAGAATCTCATTAATAACATGAACTCAGGAACTGAGTTTTAAAGGAAACTTACAGGTGATGCAAAATTTAAAAGTCAAGACAACTGGCAACTGTGCCTACAATATCAATATTTAGCTAATGCCTCCAGAATGATTACTGGTTAATGAGCTGAAACACACAAAGATGAGAAGAAATGTTTCTTTCCTAACATGCTTATTAAGAATTATACCAAGTTACTTAAAGTCACATCCTGTTTACTTAAACAATGGTAGATTTGGACTTACTCTAATGTCACAAACAGTACCTTCAAAGCACAAATGCCTTGGGATATACCTTGATTTACATCTATATCATCAAGGAAAAAGGAGCCTAAACACAGTAGTTCTGTGGGTAAGGCAAATATGATATGTCTTTGAGATTGTAAACCTAGCCACTAGTTAGCTGGTTTGTAGGGCAATTATAAATAACGTTATTGATAGTTATGGTTTCATCATGTCCAAAATCAGGGTGGGTGTTAAAGTCAGGCTGTTCAAATTCTAGCAGCTAAGGGTAGACAAGGATGTTATAAATTGCATTTGGAGAAGGTTCAAAACAAGCTGGTGCTGAGCATCAACAGACCAAAACCCCCTTCTTGCAGCAGCATCTTCATGTCTGGAACATATCTGCCATATTTCAAGTCCATTTCCATGAGATGCATTACCAGACCTGTACATACACTGCCACTACCTGCCTTCCTCCCTAAAATTACTGACCAAACTTGGAATGTGTAGGAAATAGCCCTGCCAAAATTCAAGCTTCAGAATCAAAGGGACAAATAACTGTGCCTTCAGCAGCTTGCTTGATGCTGAAAACCAGAGCTGCAAATAGTCTGACCTTTCTGCAAAAACTTCCATGCAGAAGTTCCCAGGTACAAATATGAAAAGCACATCCCAGCCCTTGCAGCAGAGTTCCCTTCTATTTTACACCTTAATAAATGGACTATGAAAATAAACATTTACCTGGCAGTTACCCTTAATGGAGGCTCTCTCCTTTTAAAGTGACTGAAGGCATTACAGTAAAAGAAAAAATGCACAGGGGGATGAACACCAGCGAAAGTTGGAGTTTAATGAACAAAGCCACTTATTCCCTCTCAAAGGCAAAGTGAGGCAGAGAGGGAGATGAAAGCTCTTGTTCCATTTCAAGTGCAAAACAGAACAGACATCTCCCATAGACATGCTAATGAAACATTGATTTGCTGGGGTGATGTTTGTTACCAAAGGGCTCTCCACCTTGGACTTCCAGGAGAAACGATTCACAATTAATTAGCTTCTCTCACAGATTATCTGAAATCTAACTTGGGCTCAGACCCACCTCATGATAATGCTCATTTTGTTAGCAATATGCTGATGAATGAATATATATATACACACATAAACATTATACATAAAGATGTATTCCAAGTTTGTATATACATGTAACATGCATAAACATGCAAAGATAAAATGCATTATATTTAATATATAATAATAAATGATGTATCTCAAAAGTACATGTACTTATAGCCTTATAATTCCACTGCTGAAGCCACACACATTGTTTTCTGACACGAGTTCAGCATTACCATGGGAGAAATCAACAAAGTGCCAACACTTCAGGACAAACCCTGTCTCACCTATCTCCTCCTTACCACAAGTTAATATCAAACCAATACCCTAGTACAGGTTAACAAGCATTGTTCCCCACTGTCCTAACCACCACTTTTATAGGCTTTCTCAAGTACAGAAAGGGGACTCTGTCCAGTTCTGGACTTCCCAGTTCAAGAGAGACAAAGAACCACTGGAGAGAGTCCAGCAGAGGCTACAAAGATGGCACTGGAGCATCTCTGGGAGGAGGAAAGGCTGAGAGTCCTGGGGCTGCTTAGCCTGGAGAAGAACAGACCCAGAGGGAATCCGGCTCAATGCTGAGCAAGAGCTAAAGGCTGGTGACAAGAGGCTGGGGCCAGACTGTTTACAGTGATGCCCAGCTACCAGGCAAGGGGCACTGGGCACAAACTGGAACACAGAAGGCTCCACCTGAACAGGAGGAAAAACTTCTTTCATGTGTGAGTGCCAGAGCCCCAGCCAAGGCTGCCCAGAGAGACTGTGGAGTCTCCTTCTGTGAAGAGATTCCAAAGCCACCTGGAGGAGGATCCTGGGCAACCTGCTCTGGGTGACCCTGCTTTAGCAGAAGGGTTGGACTAGATGATTCCCAGAGGTCCCTTCCAACCCCCATCATTCTGTGATTCTGTGAGTGGCACTTTTGTCTCTCCATTAAAATAATGATAATTTGAAAAGGTAGATCCCTCTGCAAGGAGAATGGAAATATAAAATAAACATGAGAATAAAAAGTACTTGATGTTTTGCTTATTTTTATGTTTTCAGAAAAAGGGGGGCAGTAACTGCAAAATTCTCTTTCAGTTCAAAATAACAATGCACTCACAAAGAAACCACCAATTGCCTTACTGGATTAGCAGTATATGGCAGAAGCCTGTGGAACAGACACACCTCATACCACATGGCTTTAATGCCATTTGTCCTACTCCCATGAAAACCTCAACCCAGTATCACAGCCCCTTCATCAAAGGAGTTCTGATTCACCTGCACTCAATTCTACCACAAAGATGGTTTTCCCAGAATTTGTGGGAATCCTTCTGAATTGTTTACATTTACAGCTTCATAACTGGCTTGTTAGCCTATATTTGAAGTGGTGAAGAGAGTTCCTCAGAAGAAGTGCTACCTTCTCGATGGGACTGGCTATAATTGCTACTTAAAGGTTATCTTCCCTTCAGAGTGGGGAGGGAAGGAAGGAAAGAAATTCTGTGGATTTTGTCTTTTTAAGCCTTTCTTGTCTTGATTGAAAAACAATTGTTTGGGAAATAAAAAACTGGGTGGATTCTTTTTATCATCAAAATATTTCATTTTCAGCAATGAGAATTCCAAAAGGTGCCATGGAAGTGAATCAATCTTTCTTGTTTAGGATAACCACCCACACACACACTTTTCCTTAAAACACAGTAGTTTAGGCTCTGTGCTTCAGGCCCTGTTGGTGATGCCTTAAAAGCTGTGGTAGATTTAAATTTTATCTTCAGGGATTTAAACCACTCTCACTGTGACTTTATCCTTTTTCTTCCAGGATGCACATCAGATTATGAATATAAGAAATTATTCTGTTGGATATTTTGATTTACAATAAAAAATAAAATTGTTTTTAAGTAACACACCTAAAAGATCAAAGGCCTGCAGAGGAGAAGCACCATAAATAATGTCCAACCTACTATTCTTTAAAGATTTTAATTTGCAATACATCTCTAACTGTCCATGCACACACATTCCCCTGCTCCTTCCTCCATGAATACCATTAACGTGAATTTCAAGCAGGGCTCACCTTCACAACAGCTATTATTGACACAGGGTAGATGATCAATACACAACAGACTGGAAGCTCATTTTCAGAAATTGATAAAAGTTCAAACCCCAGAGGGGGTTAGATGATTTACAGCAAAGGTTAAAGCTATGCATTCTACTTTTCTCAAAAGCAAGGGGTTTCCAGATGCTTCCAAACCTTTTTTTCCTTAATGCCTTTAAATTTGAATACAAATTAATTTAACTTATTAGAATTCATTGTCAGAGTAGAAATTAAGTTTGCTGAGTGTTAGCATCTATCAAGCAAGCAAATATACCTTAGCACACGAGGTAACTTTTTCTGTATGACAGGTGCAAGGATCACAAAGCTGAGTCTTACTGGGACCTACTCTGCATCTCCCAAACCCAACCCCCAGTGCTGTGTTGTGCTATTCCAACCCTTCTGGTACCCACAGTCCTGCATTGGCCCTCACGTTGGTCCTGGTTCCATCACCACAAGGATACTAGTAAGTGTTGGGATGAAACTGAGGGTCAGCAGCCTTCCCAGCTCAGATCCCACTTCAAGGAGTTCACAAGCTTATGACAAGAGAAGATTTTCTCTGTTCAGTAACCATGAAGTACATAAAAACAAGGAACACAGTAGCCATCAACTTCATGCAGAGTTGGGGCTATGCAGTACTGCCAAGCCAGGCCAGGGGAAGGAAAGGCCTCAAGAAAAACAAATGGGAAAAGCACCTTCTCCAATGAAGCAAAGCAGAGCAGTGACAGTAACAGGCCTCCCCAGGAGCAATGTGCTTGTCCCTTTCCAATTCGTTGCAACTTGTTACCAACCCTCATCTCCTTTCTTCAAGGCATCTCTCCTCTGACTAGGAGGCAGCAGCAAGTGAAAGATTGTTTTACTTCCCAGGTCATCAATAAAAAGCAGCCTCACTAATGAAGTGCTCTAGCTAAAATAATAAAAGAAAGGGCAGTACAGAGTTCCTGTGAGTCCTGGCTCAGTCCAAACCCTAATGTTGATGTTATTATAGAAAAGTACCACAGAGGATGTAGGGCAACTCCATGTCTCTCACAGCAGCCAGAGCCATTTCATACTGTGTGCTTTTAATTATTTCATTGACACCCTTGGACTTGATAACTGCCTGAATTTTCCTGTCAACACTTTGGTTCCTTGATTTTCTTCATTGAATCACAGTTTCAAATTGCTTCCTTTCTCCACCCCCACCCCAACTTCTTTATTTGGCTTCTAATTCTCTGAATGCCCCACACTGTTTTAAATTACATGCTCCTTTTGGAATATGCAGACTATTTATCTAGGAGGCAAATTTCAGAGTCATATGAAATTAATTTCCCAACCCCAAAGTTCCTGGGTACCAGCTTCCAATTCAGCCATGGAATTTCCTGATGGTGCTGCGGGGTTCAGGTTTCTCCACACCTCCAGGGCCACCCCTCTGGCCATGAGGCTGTGACACACTCCCTCCTGCTTCTGTTACTTTCCTACTGAGATTTTCCAAGAGCAAAATAAAATCTACCTTGATTAATTTGTAGATATTGGAAGGCTGTATAATTCCCAACACTGAACTCCCATCTGGGGATCTGCAAGTGTTTCAGACAGTTGAAGGGTAGACAGTGCTTAGCATAAGACCCAGCCAGAAAGTTGTGATCAACAGAGAGCCCTGGAGCTGCTTAGCCTGGAGCAGAACAGCCCCAGAGGGGATCTGCTCAATGCTTATCAGTAACTAAAGGATGGGGGCAACAGGATGGGACCAGACTCTTTATAGTGATGCTCCGCAACAGGGAAAGGGGCAAGGGGCACAAACTGGAACACAGGAGGCTCCACCTGAACATAAGGAAAAACTTCTTTGCTGTGAGGGTGCCAGAGCCCTGGCCCAGGCTGCCCAGAGCGGTTGTGGAGTCTCCTTCTCTGGACAGATTCCAAGCGCACCTGGAGGTGATCCTGGGCAACCCTGCTTTAGCAGGAGAGTTGGACTAGATTATCCCCAGAGGTCCCTTTCAACACCCATCATTCTGGGATTCTGTGGTTCTCTGTAACTGTTATGCCAAGCATATTAACAGACACCAGCTGCCCTCCCTATACTGAATTATAATCTTCAGAAGTACGGGTCAACCCAGGTGACTTCACCTGGACATTGGGCACCTACATCATCTCTAACATTAAGGTTTTGGGCAAAATTAATATAATTTCAAACATTCCAAATATAAAATTAAAACCTTCTGCCATGAAAAACCTTGAATTTTATTTTGTATGTCAGTAAAGAGTCCAATCTGATAGGAGAAATTGGAAATTCCCTGTTGTTTTCTTAAGTAAATCAAAACAAGTTTCAAGTGTAAAAGAGATTATGGCTTGTTTCAATGTGGGTTTTTTTCAGGAAAAACTATTTTTCCTTAAAATTATTTATTCATGTGAAATCAATTGTGACATTAAGTTTAACATGTTTCTCATTTGCAAACACATGCTTTTCCAGAAATGCATTAGCTTAATTATATTTTTCCAAAATTCTTCCAAGCTTTAGAGAGAAACCACTCAAAAGCTTGTAAGACTTTTGGAAAAATATCTACCTAACTTCTTGGAGAACTCAATGTTACTTCAGAAGTGAGGCTAGGAAATACAATGATTTTGCAATAGCAGACCAATATTTACACTTTTATTTCCTGGTATTTTTCTGTGACTGAAAGGTTTTGGCATTAGTAACCAGAAAGTGAAGCTTTCCTGCACACTTCATTATTTCATTTTCAGTATTTTCTGAGCAAATTACTGCAAACTGCTCCTGAAGTTACTCTAGTACTTTAAAGAAGTTGCACTACAGAGTTAAACAAGGGGCTATTATACATCTAAGACTGAAGGATCTCTTACAGAAAACCTCCCAGGAGTTATCTGATCACAGATGACAGTTGAAATCAATCATCTCACCTTACAGGATATTTATCAGAAACCTTGTTAGCTGTTTGATCCACAAGTGCCAGTGGAAAATGGACCAGTCCATTAGACACTGCTGCAGGCAGCCTTAAGGAAAGCCTCTGGAGCCTGGACACCTCAGATCCCCCTTCACTGGTGGGAATTCAGAGAAATCAACTAACTTTGGGGGTTTGTTTATTTGGGTTTGGGGTTTTTTTGCCTTCAAGCACCTAACCCTTCCTCAGGTGCCACCTTGCTCCATTGTTACCTAGGCAGCCAGGGACTCCCTGCAGGGCAGGGGAGTAGAGATCCTTCCCGTGCCAGGGCCACCTGCTGAATAGCCTCTGTGGACCAAGAGGATCTGACTGCACACAGGCCCCCACACCACAGCCTTTCCTGCCTTCCTTCAAAGAAAGGAGTTTCCACACAGAATGGGTCAACAAAAGCAGCAACACTGAAGTCTGCCTGCAAGCATCTTGAGTACCACAGATACATGAAGCAAAAGGCCATCACCAGACTTCCAGCACGTGTCATTTACTGCCAGCATCCTGCTTCATGCACACCCTGCTGCCCAGAAACCAGACTCTAGTGGTGGATGCCTCCTACCACAGCTAGAAATAATTGCTTTGAGGTGCATAGCTGTTAATGTAGCTACCTGGAAACTCCAGTCTCAGACTGCTCTGGGAAATGAGTGGCAAAACAGCCATTATGAATGGGAGAGCAGTAACAGAAAGGAGACCAAGCCCAACTATACCTTCCAGGAGTGACAAACTTACTCCAAGACCTAAGAACAGTATTTCCCCTTACAGAATTTGAGATATACTACAACAGGAGAGGTGGGTTCTTTCTTTGTGTGGGGTCATTTGTTGTTTGTTCCTTTTAAGTCAGATAGCAGCAGCAGTCAGACTGCACTGGCTTTGATCTCAGCTCTGAAAGGGTTTCTATCCATGAAAATTTCCTGGTATAAAAGGAAAAGTCTGCACCCAAAGAAGACATACTGGCAAAAGCTGTTAAAGGTTCTAGTCAGAACACCATTAAAAGTTTGAAATAGATTTTAAGTGCAGATATTCCACCTCAGAATTAAGTCCATGATCTGTGTACAGTCTTCTACAGGGAAAAAAAGTTAATGACAATATTTTTATGACAATAGTTTAATCTAAAAACATAGAAATAAGATTTAAATCCTTGGGTTTCTACTTTCAGGAAACCAAAAAGAAACATGTTTAGGGGAGACCAGTTAAAAAATTGGCACAGAAGCCAAAGGTGGCTCCAAAATCCCTCTCTATGGAGCTGAGTTGTTGGGGTTCTCCATACACTGAACTAAGGCTCACAGTCACAGTGTGAAACTAACAGCAGCTCTGCTTTGCCATCAGCACATTGATAAAATTATACTTCCCAAAAAAAACATTGGAAGGAGAGCTACAACATTTCATTCTCCCTTAAACTGTTTCCATTTCATTTATTTAAACAAACCAAAGTCTCACTCTACCAGCTGCATGTTCAGCTGCTGTGGGAGCCCAGTCTGTCTTCTTCATGGTGACATTTTTGTGGTAAATGCTGCCTACTTTTGGAAGGATCCACCACTTATACTTGACAGAGGTGGGCTGTGGGATGCACAGATGAAACAGAACTTATAGCAGACTCCTGGTGCTTTGGTGTAAAAGCTAGAGGCCAGGCAGACTGGCTGAGAAGAACAGTAACAGGTATGTATGGTTAGGTGTCTAAATCCTGCCCTACAATTACCCAGAGGAAAAAAAAGAAAATGAAATGGAAATAAACCAACACTTTGGTAGTCATCTCTGAGTACTTTGAACAGCTGGAGCTCCTAAATACATCCCCTGCCCCTGAAAAGCCACAATTTCAAGAAAAATACAGTACATCTAGTGAATGCACATTAAAAGGGTGTGGAGAGGAATCCATACTTCCACCTTGATCTCCAGGTGAACAAAAACCTGATTTAGGTCTCCACATGTTTTACATCTTCCAGGTCTCAGCTAGATATTTCTGTATGGTTTTCTTTGGAGGGAGGGAAGAATTCCTAAACCATTTTTTTAACATTTAACTGCTCCCCATTACCATTTTCATAAACAGAGGTTCCAAGTAGGGAAGGGCAAAGAATCTTCAAATGTTTCTAAAGCCTTTAAGCACTAAGAATAATACCTGCTGGAATGGAGAAAAAAATACTGCCAGCTTCCAGAGGCTTTGGTATCAATGATCACTTCTCTCTCTCTCTGCTGTAAGGCTTATCCTGGAAGGTTCTGGACAGATTCTGAAGAGGCAAGAGTTCCACTACACTAGATAAAGAATCTGTGGCCAACTTAATTAAACCTGAAAGGCCTCAGCTTTTCAAGAACAGTAGGTACATTATAACATGTACAGTAGGGTCATAACTATGTTTCTCTGGACTGTACAAACCCCCTCAATATCATCTCTACATCTGGCTCATTTACATGACAGATTGGCTCATGCACATCACTGCTTAAACCACCATACTGCTTCTGGATCAGAACTGGCTCCCAGACAACTTGAGAAGTTCAAACCTATCTGCTTCCCTTCAATTAGAGATACCTTACAGCAATCACTGTCTCCTGAAGAACAAGGTAAATCAGCCTTGCAGGGTTTTTTTAACTCCAGCTATTACTGCTTAAAAAGAGAAAGATTCATCTGGGTGACTGAAACAGAGCTAAGGCCACTGGTGAAACTCTATACTCAAGCAGTCACTCATGTATGAACACTGGAGATAAACAGCTGACGTTGCAGCACAACAACAGAGCCACATGACTCCACACTTCATGGCTGCATTTAAGATTTCAAGAGCAGTTGGATGTTAAACCCAGATTAATGAAGATGACCATTTATTTCCCCTCTACAACAAAATCCCCACACAACCAATTAGAAAAAACCTTTTTTCCAAAACAGAAATACCCAACACAAAGACTACTTCTCTGTAGTCAGGCAAACACTTCCTCAGCCACTCAGAAGCAAGTCACTGGCAGTAATCATGGATATTTGACTGCTTGACAGAAGCATGCATGAGAGAGGCCAATAAAGCAGCACATGTTCACCCTCTAGCTAAGTCAAAGGTTCAGTGTTAGCACTAGAAGAACAGGGCTGGGGTTCTGCTGCACAGAGGGAAACTGCAGCAGCCATCCCAATGTCAGATGGACATCAGACAATGCTGCCACCACCACTCCCACAGCAGGGACAGAGGGCTGAGAAACTTGCTTTTAAGATGTGATTAGGTTCTAGCCCAGAGAAGATGGAAGAGTCACATATCTCAGCTATGTATGCATCTACCTCTTGCTATGGGAAAAAAATAAATGTCCAAAATTGTTTTCTGAAAAGATCTCAGTGAATCAAATTAGTAAACTGGAATGTAACCAAGATGCAGACCTTGTTCTTAGGACTGTAAATGAAGTTATTAGAACAAACCCACCATTATCATGGAACACCATCATGCAATTGGCACCACCTCATGGACTATCCAGCTGTTAAAGTGAAGGATCAGGTTTGTTTAAAGATTCCTCCAGTCTCACCTTTGGAAAAATCCACACTTATCTTCTTGCTCTCCACATGTGGACTTAGGGAAGAAGAGACTTTACACCTCATGTTCTCTTTCCTTTCTTTCCTTCTTTCCCTCTCTCACGTTCTTCCAAGCCACCTCCCCCAGAGCAGCACTTAGCAGAGTGACAAATGAAGCCATATTAAGGTAAGTCATTTAACTCCTTGCATCCTACTTAAAAATCACCCTAATTACTGGGTAATGGGTCCACAGAGGCAGAAGAGTCTGGGTGAAATCTACCCGGAGGGCACCAGTATAGTTCATCTGTCCATTCCCTAATAGCACTCTAAAGTTCACCCTTATAAACATGTCACCTAGTCTATAATTAAGTGACTGGTCATTAGGTAACATATGTGGTACCTGTGGGTCACATATCAGTCAGCTGGTGATGGATCTTTATCCAATAGCTGTGCAGAAACAGCTCCATAGCTCTCTGTCACTCTCCACACACAGCATACTCACAGAAGAGTTCTTGTAGGTGAGCTTTTTAGGCAATAAACTGTGTTGGTGAAAGGTGAGAAAATAAGGGCAGGAGAGAGTGGAAGGACTGCCACAGCTCAGTCTTCATCCCACCAGCATGATAAAAGGTGGAGTTTTTCCCCTTTATGTTCTGCAAGCATACTGGTTCCTGAAGCACTCACTCTTCATGCTTTCACAGGCAACATTCCCATTTACACTCAGTGTGAGCCAGGACTGCTAATTATTAGACTTCTACATCCTCTTTCCTAGTCATATTTAAACAAACATATATATATATATATACACATATATGTTTTTTAATATATAAACAGTTATGCTTTTTAACTCCTTTAACTTCCATAGGTGTGCAAGGTTGTGGTGGACAGAGGGGAAAAGCATGAGCCAAATTTATCCCTGATTTCACCAAGAAAACTGGAAGAATCTAGAAGGAACATCTGAGCAAACTGTCAGGGAACTGAAGGAACTACACAGCCAGGTCAGTCTGGCCATTCGTCAGTGTGGGCAAACCTACAGAGCAACACAGGAGCTTCAGTGCAACTCCCTCCCTCCCCTCCCTCTGTGCAACATGAAGGGTTTGATCAAAGGAGATACCAGAACAAGAGTAGGACATCAGGACATTTGACTTAATTTTGCACAAAGCAATGGTTTCCAGTAGGTTTTGTTGCCCCCAAGAGACAGAAAAGGACAGGTCATGTGAAGTCTTGAAGGAAAGACTCGGTCCTAGAAACCCTGAGGCTCATACTTGCAAAATTCAGTTGGTTTACAGTTTAGAAATTCTCAGAACAAGAAAAAGAAACTGAATTTCCTTGAGGAAGACCCACAGAGGCAGTGCCACGTAGCCAAAAGGTTTTGCAACCGATTTTCTTTGGGTCCAAGAGGACTGTAACCCTCTGCCCATGTGCTGCATACACTGTTCTCAAGGAATTCACTTGTACCTCCTGCATGCCTGGATGCACAGATGCAGCGAAGAGCTGGACCACACAGATCTCCAGATGGTAAATGGGATTTGAGCTAAGCTTTTCTGGGTAAGTAAATTATATAGAAAGGGGGGAAGGGAGGAATCTTATACCCACAATGTTTAAAGGTTATAATTGTTAGTTATTTTCTCCAAGGAGGGTGCCCAAAACCATGATATTATGACCAAGAAAATAAGACAAGACCTCGAAATCAGACCTCTGACCCCAGCTAGTGAAATGTTCCTTAACTACCACCTGTATTAACCTCCCATGACATCTTTTCTGGCAACACACCTCTGGTTGATGTTCACACAAACCACACAAAACCAGGGTTTTGGTGACAGAGGAAATGGAGGATTTGACAAAAACATTACATTAGCTAATTAATTCCAAGAACAAAATTCCAAGACCAAGAAGAGGTTTACCTTCCTTCAAGGTGTAATTCACCTCATTGCATTTAGAGAGATTATAATAAGAGGTAACTGGGAAAAGTAAAAAATTTTTTAAAAAAGGGAAAAAAAATTTATTTGCAATGCAAAGCAAAACAATTCCTTTTGACTCCAATCACATTGGAAAGAAGGAGCAGAGATGCACCCATTTTGCCCCTCAGAGAATGTGACTGATTTAAAGCTTGCAGTCAAGGAAGGGATGAAGTCTAAAGAAATGCATTCTTTTTTCGTATGTTTAGTAGAGCAGATGCCTGTCCCTCTGGCAAGACCAAGGCTATCTACCTCTCACCTTCTTACTGGACTACAGGAGCTTTCCTCTAAACCAATTTCATCAGGTTCTGCTTTCTTCAAACCAAATAAACATCATGCTGCTTTTGTACTCTCGTGTTTGGCATTACCAAATTCTCAGGATGAGCCAAGAAAAGTAATCTTGAACAATATCAACAAACATGATTTATGATTTAAAAATAAAGCTCATGAAATACACAACTTAAAGCTGCTGTCCAAGAAGGTTTGTGCAGTGATTGCTTCCTCCTGGCCTGTTATTCTATGTGATGTCAATACTGTAATTTGAAATACAGTTTGCAAACACCAAAGACAACTCTCCCACTTTAAGCTGTCCAGTGAAGAATTCAGATCTTTTAACTTGGGGTCTTTTACTCCACAGGGCACCTTTTGGTGTGGTATCAATCACCCTGTGATGGATAGGCATCCCATACCAGGGTCATTCATACCTCCAGCTGCTTATTGAACTGCAGCGCCTCATCCTCACCGACTGCTGACGGCTGATCTATAGGATTCAGGTCCAATCAGAAGAGTGATTTTTCAGTGTTAAGGACTCTCCCATCTGACATGTTTGCACTGAGACTATAAAGGATCAAAGTGGAGCACAGGAAAACAGCCCTCAAATAAGGAGATTAGCTGAATTTGTGTGTTTGCACCAGATCTCTCTCTGCACCATACGAAGTGATAGCGGTCCGTGGCTGGGGGGATTAAAAAGAGAGGAGGAAAAGGAACAGGCCTGTTCTGCAGAGTCAGTGTCACTTATTCAAGGGCCTGTGACTTTATTTGGATAAGTAGTGGAAACATAGCAGTAGGACAATTCTGCTTCAGGAGTTTTATCGCTGATTGGCACATGCAGGAGCACAGCACGATTTAAAGCTACCCTTATGGAAAGTCATGTTTAAGGAGGATGTAAAAAAGCAGAAGAGCAGAGAGGATAGGGTGGGCACAGCACAGTGAGAAGCAAAGTTGTCTGACAGAAAACGAGTAAATTCAAATTCATTTACTGTTAGAGGGAAGCTCTCATTAAGGAAGATCCCTTGACTACCTTAGTGGACAAGGGACAACCTGTGGATGTGGTCTATCTGGACTTGTGTAAGGCCTTTGACACAGTCCCCCACAATATTCTACTGACCAAGTTAGAGAACTATGGATTTGATGGGTGGACTGTTCAGTGGGTAAGGAACTGGCTGGATGGTAGCATNTCAAGGGGCTGGAACACCTCCCCTATGAGGATAGGCTGAGGGAGCTGGGATTGTTCAGTCTGGAGAAGAGAAGGCTTCGGGGGGACCTAATAGTCACCTTCCAGTGCCTAAAGGGGTCATATAGAAAGGCTGGGGAGGGCCTGTTTACAAAGGCCTGTAGTGATAGGACAAGGGGTAATGGGTTTAAATTAGGGAAGAGCAGGTTTAGATTGGATATTAGGAAAAAGTTCCTTACCATGAGGGTGGTGGAACATTGGAACAGGTTGCCCAGGCAGGTGGTTGAGGCCCCGTCCCTGGAGGTGTTCAAGGCAAGGCTGGACAGGGTGCTTGGCAACCTGGTTTAGTTGGAGATTGCCTACTCACTGTAGGGGGTTGGACTAGATGACCTCTAAGGTCCCCTCCAATCCTGATAATTCTATGATTCTATAAGATTCTTCAGAAACCTGTAAGTGGGGAGAGATGTGAACCTACTAAGAGACGAAATTTTGGGAGAAGAGTCTTAATTCTCTTCTTCCTATATAGCTTGGTAGGTGTGTGACACACAAAGGATAAAGCTAATCTCCAGAAATCTTGTGTCTAAACAGAAATGAAGCAGATTCCAAAGAAATGAACACATGGGTTTGAGATAATTTGCCTTAAGTTTTATCTCTGATTAGATATATGCCTAATAGTGTCTTTTCAAAGTCAAGAAGAGAAACCATTACTCAAACTGCAATTACTCCCAGTGCCAGGAAGGTGCTCTAATTGCCTTTCTTTGGCACTTTCTGCTGTATTCAAGGCAGCATATGCTCTTCCTATGCAGTTGCCATGCCCCAAGAAATATTCTAGCTGAATGCACTGGATTGTTGACCCTAGGCCTCCATCTAAGCTTAAACTTGATTTCCTTACATACTTGGGAAAGTGATGTGGTAAGATCTGAGATTTCAGCTGACCAGTAAGAGCTGCCTTCATCCTCTCCCTGTGGTTACAGCTGTTCACACTGGTCTACTGCAAGGCAAAGAAAATGGAGAAACAGAAGTAAGTGACTTAAGGAAAGGCAAGTGAAGAAAACACTGTCCCTGTTTAGTCAACATGGCCAGAAAGTCATTGGGATTTGTCTGGACTAGGACATAAAGGGATCAGTTCCCTCCTTGCATCCTCTCTTATTACTTCTCTGCAGAGGGGATGTAGTTCATTACTCTATTTACACAAGTATAGATGACCACACAGAGAGAAGGCAAGATATAATACAGTCTTTAGAAAGGAAACTTCTGCAACTCATTCCCCATTTAACAGTAGCTCCCTGGGTGGTCTTGAACCATAAATGAAAGTCACAGCTAATACTCTCTTACACACTAATTCCAGAGTCCAGCTACTCCATAGTAAAAAATTGACACTTTCTTAGCTGAACGATACTGTTAAAGTACAATACAGTTGGTCTTATTAATACTTGAGAATATTTTGCTTCTGTTTTAATCCATTCAATGAGAATTTTGTGTCCTTCAATACTTAAAGGTCTCAAAAATGACCATTCTGTGGAACAGGAATATATCATCGTTCCAGCTTCACAGAACTGAAGGAAATATATACAGGTCCATGGGGTCCTGGGTTGGTCTTCTTATATGTATGACACCCTTCAGAATGCTTTTTGCAAGTTCACATCCATGTGAAGAGCTCCCAAATCCTTCAAGATCTCACTGTTTCCCAGTGCTTCCTCAAAAGAACTCAAGTTCTATAATGGACACCTCATAGAAGATGAGCTCACAGACCACACTCCTGTTTTTTATCTTAAACATGTACATCTGACACATTAAAGAGCATTTTTATAGGACTTTTCCCCCTTATTTTTCTGTGGTACCTATCACAGAACCAATCTCAGGGCAGGTGTTTATTTTATTTTTATTATTCTGCTAAGCACAGCATTCTCTACAACCTTCAGGGAAGGGGAATGGGGAAGAGCAGCATCAACTTTCAAGAAAATATCAAAAGCTAATAACAACCCTGCTGAATTTTAATCCATAGACAACTCAAAATAGCTCACTTCATACACTCTTTGCACTTTTGATGAGGAGAAAAGGAGGTGTTTGATTCCAGAAGCATCTTAAAAGCAGGAACATATTAATAATTGTAAATTAACACTGATTGTTAAAGGTTACCTTTTTCTTCTGAAAATGGCAGTCAAAAACACAGATAAAAACTCTCACTTGAATGAATGTTCCACAGAAGTTTCCCTTTTAGCTTGCACTCTAGACACAAATCACTGGGGAAACAAGTTTCTAGGACAGACTTGTGACAAAGCCCCTCCCATTAATGGGCTGGTTTTCAGAGCAGGGCCACAGGGTGATCCCCTGGACAGGTAACATTTCCCATTCCTGATGCACACAGCTGCTCACAGCCAAGGTACCACGAGCATTTGGGCACAGCAGCCAACACTGCTTAGTTGACTTCAGGCACCTTAACCTATGCAAATATCTGAGCTAAGTGGCCACTTGTGAGACTGTTCTTATTAATGTTGCAGTAAAAATATGCCACTGCTAAAAGCACCCTGCTACCATAGGCAACAGCTCACTGTCAGATTTGCTCACATTGTGCTATCTGCTGTATTGCTCCGGTTACAGTTATAACTAGCAGGTGAGCCCTGTAGCTATAAAATGGTTTAGAGAAGTCAGTAAACACTTTAAATGCTTTAAGATGACCCTAGAACAGTTAAGCTGCAATTATCTCCTGAAGTGTTTAAGTGGCTTAGGTCACCCATAAGCAGCTCTTGTGAGTTAATCAGGCAGGCTACCCAATTAGATCAACAAACTGTTCACCAATACATCCCAGTGAAGAAAGCCAATTATACTCTTAAAAGTTACATACTTCTGTAATCCCATGGAACTCAAACCATTTGTTTAAGCACTCACCAAATAACACACAAACCAACCTACAGAAATCTGGTGTAGCTGGGGTTTAATTGTTATTTTGTTCTACATTTTGCACACAAGTATTGATTTATATTTGGTGTTAGTTACATGACTTCCTCAGTTATATTTTGCAGAACACAGCACGTGCTCTACACCCCAGACTGGCCAGTTTAACTGCTGAGCAATGCCCAGCTTTGTTGTTTCCTTCAATGAGAAATCACCAGCAAAAGATTTTTCAACAATTTCTCAAAATTTCAAAACTTGGAGAGAGAAAAGAATAGAGGAAAGAACAGCTGAAACAGTGGAGCTAGTTAGAGGAAAGAACAGCTGAAACAGTGGAGCTAGGGTTTTTTTTCCTAAAGCTTCTAACTTTACATATCCAAAAATACCATCTAAAGTATAAATTTGCTCTTCTACTATAACAGTGGTCTCTAGAGTTGTTACTGACACCACAAGAGTCCTATTAAATATATATTTTTCAAATGTAATTGAAGTTTCACTTCCTAATTCAGACTGATGTTCACATTCATTTTGTGTTATTTGTTCAGAGCCAGAGTAAAAGAAAAACGAAGCCACATAATTCAGCTCCTATTTACTCAAAATCTTGCAAACTCAAACACCCTCTATTATCATCTTTTTTATAATAAATTGTTTGAGTAAGAATTCAGAGCTGCCTGTAAGCTTGTCAAATCACATTGGCATATCTAATGCCACAGGAGTGCACGAGCAAATTAACAGGCTTCATACGAAGTTGTGTCAAACTATTTTAAAGCTGTTTCCAAGCTTGCAGGTTGAGCTGCACATGTGATTTGGGAATCAGACCTCACACCTAATATAAAGTCTGCTCTTAATTCTCTATCATAAATTGCCAGTATACTGCAAGGATATTCCTAACTCCTTGGAAGATGATTCTTTAAGAAAATGCCAGAACAGTTTCAATGTGTTAACGTGTATGCTAAGGTTACTTATGTTCAAAGCACCATTGGGAGTGAAAGATAAAAAAGTATCTAAGCCATGTCATCTTTCAAGTCTTCACCTATCTCATCAGAATAGGGACAGGCCAAACTTTTAGGCAAACAACCACATATATGATTCAGGCAGGGTTGGCAGAACTAGCCTTGCTGACCCAGGGCATAAGGAATTCATCAGCTTCGTGACAAATATGCAAGTACAGATTTAATCGAAGGGACCCAGCCATTTGTTGAGTCTGCTGAGTTTATCATGTGTACAGACTCTGTCAGTGCACACACAAGCATTCTCTGGATTTCTTTTTGATATTTTTTGTTGTTGTTGGGGGGGTCCTTTGGTTTTGTTTGGTTGTTGGTTTTGTTGATTGTTTGTTGGGGGTTTTTTACAGTCTCCTTTCTCCTAATGAGAGAATTAACGGCCCTAAAACAAGCTTGGGTTGTCAAGTGTCTCGCCTGGCCTGACTAAGTCTGGGACAGAAAAGATTTAACATGAAAAAAAAAATTCAGGTTAGGAATGACCTTCTGCACTGATTGACTTTAGTGGAATGTAAATGATGGGCAGTAAATCAGGCAACGTGCACGCTGCTCAGTGAATCACCATTCCCTTCAATCCCATCTAGAGGGAGAGACATAAATCCTCCCAGTTCAAGCTGGACCATGAGCAGGCCTTTATATTTCCAATTAAGGATGTACTGTCCTTTGCCTAGCATTCAGCTAGGACGCCACACATTAATATGGTAATCAGCAACCCAGCAGCGGGCCATGGGGACCTCATTGTCTCTGCCACATTCATCCCTAGGCTTCCTCCCAGTTGGGTGGAGGAGGGTTCAGCGTGACAGGCAAATCCCAAGAGACAACAGAGAACCCTTCATTAGAACTGATTTTAATGCCACGCTGCCAGTAGGCAACATGTTTTGATTATCAGGGCTTTCACACAGATCCTCCAGGGCTGGAGGCCAGATAAAGATGCTTCCCAGCACTATACAAACAACTGCACAGCCTGAACACAGCCTCGCAGCTTGAATACCTATCAATCACCATCGTGTCACGCCACAAGTGCTGTAACTGTAAGACTCTTTCTTATGGGAACAGCTTCACTCCTCATCTGTGAAATCATGGGAGGTTACAGCCCAGAAAGCAACCCATGGCCCCAAGCTGAGAAGCATGAAGGGACATCCAGCCCTACAGCCACCACCAGCACTTCCCTGTGTCCACTGGTGAAGGCTAGGTAGGGTATAGAAGGGGCTGCCTCTGTACAAGAGCCAGGCAGCCATGACCAACTCTCCTGTTGAGCTCTGTATGTTCCCTGTTACACTGCTGTGTGATAACACAACACAGAAAAGCAGGGAAGGAGCCAGGGAGATGCAGGTGGTGGCCACTTACTGCACTGGTGTTTGAGATTGAGTAAAGATGAGTTTCAGCATGTGACTAAAACAGTAAATCTCCTGAGACCTCCACAGGCACCTGGAGGGAAAGTCATTAAACAAGACAGATTCAAGTTAACAGGCTTGGGATTTTAGGTAATGGAAAGGAGGGCAGGATGGACATGACAAGTCACAGAATCACAGAATGTCAGGGTCAGAAGGGACCTCGAAATATCACCTAGTCCAACCCCCCTGCCAGAGTAGGATTCCCTAGGCCAGGTCACAACAAAGCTTCCTTGACCAGGAATGGAACCTGGGCCAGGGCGGCAAGAGCGCCAAATCCTACCCACTAAACCACTACCCTGACAAAGTCCTGTCACTTCCTGCAGCAGTAAGGACATGTTGCCTAAAAATAACAGCTGGGGAACAGATTTTTGTTGTTGGGGGTTTTGTTTGTTTTGGATTTTTTCTCTCCACTATTTTGCCATCAAGCTCTTTGGGAAATGACTGACCCCATCCACACAAACATAGGTGCATGATCTTTAGGTCATGGAGTAGGAGCTGACAGTTGTAATTCACAACTGAAACCTCAAGTTCTCAGCAGAATTTCTTGTTGAAGGATCCTGTAAACAAACATAAACCACCTCATCATTCTGATGCAACCTCTTTTGTCCAGAGGTTCTTTTGTAAAGAGTGGATGGAAAGAATGCAAATAGACCCTAAAATTGGGGATTAATAATCATTTGGAGCTGACCTTGTACTCCAGCCTCCCAAGCTACACTGCATGCAGTTCAGCCATAACTCTGGAGGTAGGGCTTTTAAGACCTTATGTTTTCAACAGTGGATAAAATGTAGGTATCTGGCAGGTAACTCTGTACCTCCCTGTGTGGCTCAGATTAGGATTGCTAACTGTACTTGATAAATCATGTGGCTAGATTATAAATGGATGCCAGTTGCTTCTCTAGAAACTGGATTTACAGTACTGCTGGAGGTGGAAGTAGCCTTGACTTCACACCTAACAGACCAGCAGACATCAGATGTTTTTAAAAGTAGAGGGTTTTACCCACAGTAAGCAGGTGAAACCTGTTTTGCCTGCAGAAGCAGTGCCTTATAATGAGACTGCCTTTATTGGGGGCTTGACTTCAGAGAGGGATTTTCCTTCCCTAAAAAGATGGAGAGAGAAATTCTGGATCCAAAAACACCTCCTCCCACACTGGCCACCATACCCCCACTCTGCTCTCTTCAGCTCTCCATAGCTATTTTTAACATCTCATTTCCTCACATTATGGTAATTTACATACTTAAACACATCACATTAGCGTCCAAAATATAAACAAAGTGAGATAATGCACTGTAAAGAGAGTATTAAAAAAAGCCCTGCAGATACACACAGAGGAGCTTTTGGAAATCAAGCAGTTCTTTGAAGCAAAACAGTTGTCCTGTACCAGTAATAGGAGGATTTCTCAGCAACACTTTACAATAAAGCAGACTTAATGAGAGCTGAGCAGTGGTGTAATTCCTGTGGAATTGCATATTGAAAGCTACATTCATACCCAAGGAGCCCATCAGGACCAGCATTGTTAGCATGAATGCTGAAGGAATTGCAGAGTGAATTGCCATTTTGTTCTCAAGTGCTTCCAATTGGCTCCATCCTGCCATCTGTGCCACTGGAGATGTGAAGCAGCACAGGTCCCAACTTGGGTGTCTGAAAAGGTGGGTCAAGGGGAAATTTGATGCTGGAACATCCTCTGCTTCTTCACAGAATTCAGCACACATGCCTACCTGGTACCTTAGGAGGAAGAAGGGCCAAAAGGGAGAGAAGTTTGCCAAGGACTGGGTAAGGGAACTCTTCTCCTTAGGTGGAGAGGAAACACCATTTATTCATTAGCCATACAAAACCTGGCAGTTCATATTGAAATACTGCTTAGAAACAAGAGGCTGCAAATCATCTACCTCTTCTAAAGCTCCTGCAGCCTTCTCTATTTCTTCATGATGATATAGTAAATGTTATAAGACTTAAAAAATTCAAGTACCCCAGGAAAGGAAATAATGTGCATGTCATGTCTTATTTAGCTCTACAGAGAAGGAGTAGATTTCAAAACAGAGTCATCTAGAAACATAAACAACTTTTCCAAATCATCCAAATCACACAGAAGGTCACTTGCCAGTGTTTAAATCCAGCCAGGGTTAACCCATCTGCATTTTCTGAATTGGAGAGACAGATGCACAAAGCAAACTTTTAGAAGTTTGCTTAACTTTGGTTTGTTAACTTCCATTAGAGTAGTCATGAATAAAAGAAACCAACACACCTTAAGCAAAAAAAAAAAAAAAGTCTGTTTCATCACCTAGTTCTATAACTGAGGTACCTATGTTCCACTGAGTAGGATTGGTATCTCCACAAGAATTCCTGTTTCTGTCTTTATTTACAGTTCTCTTTTAGCCTTTAAGATAAAGAATTACTGTGGTGTTCACCTCCTTATGTTGGTATTGCCAAGCTGGGATGCTTTACATGCAGAAAAGCATATTTTGACTCTTGGCATCCCCCTTGTACCACTAATAACCTGGAAGCTACAGACTACCACATGTCCTCAAAACCCAAGAGACATACCAAGACTGATCCACATATACATGCTAGAAGCAAACCACTACACCTTTCATTTCCACTTCTTTTCAAGTTCTTCCAAGCTGACACCTCCCATCCTGTACATCTGTTATGTGATTCATACAGGAGGATGGCAGGCACAGCTGTGTGCTGCTGCAGGGGAAGGGCTCTTGCTCACCAGGCATCTGTGAGTGCAGAGCGTGGGTCTCCACCAGGCACAGCACTAAGCTGCTCCCTGCCCTGGGGCCCCAGGCACAGCTGGATGGCAGAGAGCAGTTGCACTGAATGAATCAGTGCTGCTGACACAGGGAGTCCAGTGCTGCTTCCTTTAAGAGGCACAGCATCCAGCTGCTAGGCACTCAACCAAACTCACAATGACTGCCAAGGCTGGTGACACCCTATGCACCTCCTGAGAGAGACCTGGACACTGCTAGGTCTTGCAAGTTTGCCACAGACCACTGTTTTATAATGTAACACTGCCCATCCACCAATTTCATAGCTCCATAAAGGTCAGGATGAGGATACAGTTACCCATTTTCATTGAAGTTAAACTGGTTCTCAGAGATCGGAGTTAGAGTTTTCTTGGTTGGAAGAGACCTTTCAGATCCAGCCATTCATTAACCCAGTGCTGCCAGGTCACCACTAAATCATGTCCCTCAACACCACATCTCCACATCTTTTAAACCCCTCCCAGGGATGGTGACTCTGCCACTGCCCTGGGCAGCCTGGGCCAGCACCTGACAAACCTTCCTGGGAAGAAGTTTCTCCTAACATTCAACCTAAACAAAACTTTTTGTTCCAGGCTGCACAGCAAACAGTGGCAAAGGCAAGACAAAGACACAATAGCCACAACATTTAACAGGATGGTGCCAAACAATACAAACTGAAATGAGTGAAAAATGGACCTGTTCTGACAGCTGTGCAGCCAGATTGTACTTCTGCCATGTTCAAAGCCATCACGTGGCTCCATCCTCCTGCAACTGCTTTGTGGCTCAATGCAGACAGAGGATCCACACTGAACTGGTGCATCTTGAACGATGGCAAATGCCATGCAAATGCTACACACCTTACAAATATTATCATGGGTACTTATGGGCCCACTCCTTGGCACCAAGTTATATGACAGAGCAGAAGAAACATTTATTTTCTTTTTAAATTAAATTCTTTAAATTTACAGTACTATAAAAAATGAATGAGTTTAAATATTTCCAGATCTACCAGAAGAATTATTCAAACTAAGTTTATAGGTCTGACTTTCCCATACATCACTCTAAATCAGGAGGGATTTCACTAGACCTGGTTGTAAATAATTTATGATCTAATGGGAAATGCTCTTCACGTACCAAAACCTTAGGAATAGTTCCCTCTCCAGAATGAAGGTCCCAATTCAGCAAAGCACATGCTCATCATTCCAACTCCTCAAATGAAGTATCATGTATTAAACAGAAAATTAGCCACCTTTAGAAAGGTTTGGTCCTAGTTCCAGCCATGGCAATAAATAAAGCTTCCTCTAGTGCAGGCATTGCTCCCAGAGCTGTGCCTACACCCATGATCACCTTGCCAGCACACATATGAAAGAAGGTGTCCATCTTCTGCTCAGGGGTACTACAGCTGGGAACAGCTTGATCATGCAGCACTGGCTCTCAAGAGTGTTTGTACAGGCATCAGTGAAACAAGAGGAACGAGACCCATGAAAGCTTCCAGAACGAAGCTAAGGCTTAACAGAATGATATTTCCTTGATCATTTCAGACAGATAACTATTGCCTTTCAAGAAGTTTTTGCCTCTTAACAAGTAATTGAGCACCACCTCTAGTTGGTATCCAGAGGAAGAAAGATATTAACCCTTGTATTTAAACTGTTAATCCTTTTTACACAGTGTCTATACCCACAAAATTAGTTGGGCTGTAGTTTTTGGGTCCTATAAAAATGGCAATGATTGAACAATAAAGGAAAACTGAGCAAAAGCCTGACTGCTCCTCCCTTTTCTTTCCTTTGAAAAGAGAGAGGAAGGCAGGCAGCTCAGAAACTCTGCATTTCAAAGTTACCTTTTTTCTTTTTGTCGGAGGGTGGCAAAATCAGGCTACTTAAAGACTTGTCTGATGGTATTTTAAAAGGCTTTGGTTACACTGCCTAAGGGAGTTGAATAAAACAAAGGTAATTCAAAGATAGTGCACAGGTTTGTGATCTGTCTCAGCTTGGTTGCTCTTGCCCTTAATTGCATGCATCCTTCTTGTAGGGATTTCAAAGGGAACTTCAGCACCTGAAATGCTGATCCTTTCCTTTCCCTTGGGAGCAAGTTCTACACCACAGTATATGCTTGTACAGCTCAAAAGAGTCAACAGGACCAGGTTTAGGTACAAGTCACACATCAGATGCATTTGGGCACCCCCTAAAGTAGCCCACAGTACGACATCCCACTAGGTTTTATTCCATATTACTCCTTTTAAACAGTCTATGCACCAGATGCATGAAGCAAGTCAGGAGACCCATGTATAACCTGGTGCCCAAGCCACAAGGATTTCCAGTCTCTTACCCATTTCCTCTCAAAATCTTTAGCCAGTTGCTTACAGTAGGATTTGTCTCATCTAACTTACAGAAGCAAAACAGGGCATCTACATCCAGGTACACCACTGAGATTCCCTCCTTGACCAGGAAGGAAAAATGTTGTCTCCAGAACACAGTTATTTCCACCTAATGAGAAGAGGTAACAATAAACCCTGTTCCAGGAGGTCTGTTTCACAGTGCTTCACACTGACAGTTCATGGGGGTCAGACAAGAGCTGCCAGGCATAGTCTGTACCTTTGAATGAATCCCACCCCTGCAAACTTGGGCTGGATCTCTTGAGAGCAACTAGAAAACTAACATATCCATCTCATCAGGCACCAAACCAGGCATCTAACCTACCTAGCAACTTTGGAGGTTGGAATTTTTGTTGTCATTGTTAGGGTTTTTAACTGCTTTTAGCAATTTAGTGATTCCTTCAGTCAGCATCAAAACACAGTTGGGAGTCAGGTGTCCAGTTCAGTGCTCCAGCCTTGGGATGCTCTACACCATGATAACTCAGACATGTCAGAGCTCCTGGATCACTGCAATACTTCTGAAGAAGAGAACCTTCCATCTTTTGCCTTTCTAGAATGTAATACTACTGTCAACTCTCACCTCTTCTGGTATTGGGATGACTAATTTAAGCACAGTAAGTGTTACCTGTTAGCACTAAGAGAACAGTCATACAATTTTTATTCCTGTTTGGAGCAATGTTGGCAAATACAGCATTCTCAATTATACATAGCTTGACTTCAGCTATGTGAGGCAGAATATTATAGATGCCTGTTTCACTCACACACACACAAAAAAAGGTAAAATCCCTTTTTAGGGCTAGAGAAAACTGATGTTGCCAAAATAATAAAGATAAATCCAGCCTTGAACAGAGCAGGCACATTTCTACAGCTATTCAGCACATGTGCATGGGCCAGAGATTTAGAGACAGAGCCAGTTTTAAGTGAGTGCCAAACTCAGGCTTAGTCTCAAACACATATAATGATCAGAGAGAGCCAGCTGCAAGCTGCACTCTGTCTCAGCTCCAAGCTGACTGGGTGCAGACCAGTCCTTCTCCAAAGCCAGGACAGGGAGGATTTTGCTTGGGTGCACCCTCTCTGGGTCGTGGATGCTGACCAGCTATCTCAGATAGTGACCAACAGCAAAGAGAGTTAATATACCAACTGCCTTGTCCTTCTGGGGCAGTGCAGCTTGCATCTTCCTGCTTTTTATTGTCACTAACATAAGTGGAATTTCCTCATTTATCTAGGCTGAGAGGTCTGTTGCAGATAATTAGGAACTGATCCTGCAATGTATACACAAACAATTTGAGTCTTAAGAGTTAGTGCTGAGAAAAACTTCTGAATTCAAAAAGGTTTTGGCAAACATCATTCTGCACACAGATACTAAGGATAAATCTAGCAATTAGCAGCAAAAGCCATATTCTATGTTAATTCTAGTTTAAGGAATCAAATATAATCTACTTTATGGCTATAAAATGGTGCCTTTTTCCTCTATGAATCATCCTGTTTTTCACTTTTGATTCACCTTTAGCTTCTCTCTGGCCTATATCACTTTGCTGACAAAATCTTTACTATTTAGGGTTTTCCTGCAGAAACAGGGTTGCTTTCCTGCGTTTGTCATATGGCCAGAGAACATTCCAGCATGGAGAGCTATCAAAAGAGGTGGGGTTTCTTCAGTCAGAAGGATGGAGTTGGCTACTTTTGAGAACTTCCCTGCTTCCTGAAATGCCTTTTCACCCACAGTGTACATGAGTGATGACCTTCTGATCCTCAGGACTGGAGCAGAATGGTCCTGCACAGTCTTACAATTTCCACAGGAACTGGGGAGATGCCAAGTTCATTTCAGCTGCTGAAGGAAACTGCTATACCTCAAGTTCAGCAGCCTTAATAGCCTTGAGCCCATAACATAATAGCATTATTCTGTATGTTAGATGGTGCATAAAATACATTACACCAATATTTAAACTATCATGGAATTGACCAACTCAACAAGAATTGTGCCAAACAAAAAGAAGCTCAATTTTGAAATGCCCAATCTTGGCTTTGCTCCAGTTAGGGCATAGCTAAAATAAGATTACTGTAAGTTCTCTGTGTATTTAACAAAAAACCCAAAACTGATTCTTATTCCAAAGAATTTTACTTTAGTATCTAATGGAAAAAGTGAAGGTAAATACAGAATGTAGTTTCAAGAGAAAAACCAAGAATGTTTCACTCAAGAAAAAGTCACAAAAATCCTTTGTGCTTTTCTTTCAAACTGAGCTATCAGAATAAAGATAATTTAGCAATTTATTCTGTTTTGATAAAGCTGTATTCAGATGGATCTATACCATTGTTTGCAACAAGTTTGTGTTTTATTTTCAACTTTACAGCATCCTCTGCATCTTTAAAAGACTGGAAACCACAGAAGTTATTCTCAACTGTTACAGCTAAAATAGGAATCAAGCCATGTGTTTCCATATCTCCATATTTCATCCTCTATCCAGAAGATGGAAATCCAGCATGCTATCTGTGTTAAGACTCACTGAATAAAGGTAAAGTATCTACTAAGTTCCTTCTAAGGTACTTATCTGTATAACATCAGGGTAGCTTTCCAAACTAAGGAGCATTCATGATAAAGGATCTTTCCACCTGTAGTGATCACTGAACATCAGATGATGTTTGAATAACATATTTGATGACAGAACTTTTTCATTGCTGCTGGCTGTGAGGCAGAATTAGGATTACCTTTAACAAGGTCCCATTTTCAGAATGAACTTTTTTGTTACTTCCTGCAATGCACTCTGCATAAAATCATCTCTGGGCATGTAAAAGTCAGTGCTAACAAAAAAATATTGCCTGGACACCTCAATTTTATAATACCTCAGAACTGGACAACACAACCACATGTAAAACACAAACTTTCACTGGGAAGTTACTCAGATGGAAAGCAGCCCTTGTCCATTGCTAAGTACCGTCTCCAACATCATTCTGCAACAAAATCCACTTGCCCTTCCTTCCTTTTTGGGAGCCTCTGGCACCCAAAGATGAACCTCAGGCATAACCTCCTTAACAATAGAAAGCAGTGTGTGATACTTTCAAACCTCCAAGTCCAGAAGGAAACCCTGTTGAAATGGCCAGAATTTAAACCATGAATATTTGAAGCAGCTCCATTTTAGCTGTTACATCTTTTAGTATAGAGCTTCACCTGTTTGATCTAGGAAATAAAAAAAGAAGAAAAATAAAGAAAAAGTATTTCCAGGTACTATTGGAGACAGCACACTAATTCAAAAAGCTGGGCCTTGTCCCCTTTTACATTAATCAATATTTAATAAGTAATATGTTTGTTTCATTACTGATGATAAACAGATCAATAAAAGGTTGTTGCATGACAACTTCCCATTGATACTGTAAATTCTGTTGAGTTAATAAGCATCACTGCTTTGTGGAACACTCTTTGCACTGCAGACAATATTCCAAAAGAGAGCAAAACAGAAACTGATGCACAGAAAAACAGGACCCTCCAAGAAATCACAACCCCCTGGATATTAAGACAGAGTGAGGTTTTCAACCATTTCCAAAAGTGTATTCTCAAACATCCTTCTTCCTACTGCTACAAAACCTGCTCAAACCAACATGAGAAATGCTGGTAATGTTTGCAAGATGTCATTGCAGTAAAATATTAATCTATTTTCCTCCTTGCAGAACAAGAGTGTATTCCTATTTCCATAGCAATATGCAGTGGGTTTATTAGAGCAATTCAGTGTGTCCTGTAGAAGCTTCCCCAGCACCCACATGGCACTGACACTAAGCAGGGCTAATGCCAAGACAATTTGTACTCTGGTAATCTGTTTAGGTGCAGACAGACTTGCTCAAGCCTGAGGGGCTAAAACTGAGCAGCTACTCTGGGGAAGTTCTGCACAGCCCAGCCCTGAGATGGGAAGGAGGAGGAGGGACGATGCCATCCCAGCACTGTGATAGGCTTGACACTGGACAGAGCAGACACAGACCCCTGAGAGCCCCCACAAGCAGGGAGCACAGGTCACAGCATCTCCTTGACCCTGCCATGCAGATGGTGCATCAGAGCCTCCTCAGTCTCCTAGTGCTCAATCAGCCCCTCTCAAGCTCCAATTCCTCTTAGCTTACTTGACCAGAGGCTGAAAAGTACTGCCACCACTTTCAAATTATCTGAAGGTCAAAACAGCTGGGTAGAAACACAAGTCACCATTTCACAACTTCTACATTTTTGGTGTTTCCTTACCTAATGCTTCACCCTTCCTGCAGCTCCCATAAGAGTGCTGAAAAAGCAAATAGTTTGGTGGCACATGGCCTCAGGCTAGCCTAGGTTGGTTAAGGTCAGCCAAATTTGGCAGCTGAGTTTTGCCAACCCTGCCTTCCTGCTCAGAGGTGAACAAGCAGCAGCTTACTCCTGCACTGGCCTCCTCCCAGGCCACATTCCCACAGAGGGAACAGAAGCCATCCTTTCCATCACAGCCAGTCCTCAGTTCCACTGAGGTTTCCTGTGGTAGCACTTCCCCAGGGCTTGACATTGCCTCAGATCTTGAGGACAGGGTTAATTCATTTTCCAGAAGCTTCTGGACTCTTCCTTAGTTCTCATGGAGGCTTATGGGCTCCATCAGTGCCAATTCTCCCAACCTCCTGAGATAAAACATGTGATGCCCAGTTTCTGGGGACCAAGGAAGAAGCAACACAAACTCTGTATGCTCCCTGTCTTGGGCAACAGTCAATGTGCACGCTCTGTATGTCTTTTGACATCAAAGAAGAACAGATTATGACAGCTGGGGCTTTTTTCAGCACTTTCAAATGTTTCATAGGCCAGCACTTGCTTTTATTGTTATTCTTATGCTTCTGAAATAAACAGCATGGAGAAAAAACAATGCTAATTGACAACAGCTTACAATATAACAGCCAAATAAATGAAGCTTGAGATCAGTCAGAGTAGAAAGGTTTTAATTATCCACACTTGCAAATCTAAGAACAGGGCTAGGAGGTATGATTACCATGGGCCTATCTGCTAATCCCAGAGCTTCTCTCCCAGCACCCTAAAAATGCCAAGTTAATTATCATTAATGATTACTAACATCTCCCCCAGTCTTTACAGTTAGCATCATAATGTTAGAAACTAAAGAAATAAATTAAAATAGATTGTTTCCCTTATTTGAATGGGACAGTCTTAATTTTGCAGGCTTGGGCTTTCTAACAGCTGAAGTTTTTGTCATTGTTTGCCTGTTTTCATATAGCTGATACTATTGGAAATTAAAATATACTCAAGAATACAACATTCAATATACAAGCCTTTGTAAGTAAGGCTTGGGTATGTAACCTGCAATTAGGCTAGAAAATACACTATAAGGTGAGTTTATTAGAATTTGTAAAGAGGAAGTCAGAAGGATCTGAGAGCTTCTTTCCACTGGAACTTTGAGAAGTGAGAATTTACTAAAAATAGTGTGAAGTAGGGAAAGATTTGGAAGGAACATGAAAAGAGAAAGGAAAAGAGAATAATGGGAATGCATTTTAAGTACCTGCTCACATACCATGCACTCCACAGAACCAACACATTATAACAGGTTTGCAAAACTAATGTCATAAGGAAAAGGTTTCTGACTGTGATGACATCTGACCATACTTCCTTTTATCCTGGGGGGAACATGTTCAAGTAGCACAGAGTTTATAAAGGCCATGAATGAGCATAAATACAATTCAGTGACCTCCAGTGTCCTTGTCACCCACATGTGATATTTATGCATGTAAGGTTAATCTGAAGCTTCTCTCAAGCTCCCATTCATCATTAGCCCATCAGATGCTGTCTAGACTATATATCTCTACCTGGATGCTTGCTAATCTTTGACTATTAAACAGGGATAAACCACAAATTTTATACTGGGGGTCCTTGTCACTCAACTATTTGGATCTACTTTGTGGCTAGGTCCTTTTGTAAGAGAACTGAATATAACCTTCATCTAGGACTTGTCCTGTGCACATAATACTACTTAGCAAGAGCATTCACAAGCCAAATTCCCAGGTTATATACATTAGTGTGGGTCTGCTCAGTTCAATGGACTCATGCCAGATTGCACCAGCTGAGGATCTGGCCATACATTTTCAAGGTACTCCATAAATTAATTAAGGTTTATAACAACCTTGCAAGGTTCAGGAAAGTGCAGGAACTCCCAGCCAAAGGCGTATTAGGAAATGCCACTTCCCGAAGGGCAAATACCCTATCTGCTTTTCTTTTTAAATGTATCTTCTATCCTTCCTCCTCTGTAAACCTGACAAAGACAAAAATAGTTGTAACATCAGTCTGCAGCATTAAGAATTGAACCTGGAAGCCCTGTATCTACGTGCATAAGACTACTGCAGGAATTAAGAGACCGAGTTGGGCAGCTGAAGTAGTACTGCATTCATTCATCTGCTTAGCCTGGCCACAGAGAACGAGATATTGAGTTCCCTTGCATTCATAACAACAGTTAAAGAGTTATCCCAACTGCTACCCAGTCTAATAACTGCAATAGTACAGGCAGAGTGCTTTGGATCTGTTAGGATTTTTTCTCTAGCATTTAAAACCACAGTGCATATCAGTAGAAATCCTCCTGCTTCCCATCTGCTTACAGAAAACAGCTTGACACCGAGAAAAGGTTTATAACTCACAGAAATGTCTCTTCCACACACTGCAATGAAGTGTTTTGTATGTTCTTATTCAGTAAACACTGACAAAATGACTGAGTCAAGGAACAAGTGAAAACAAGATTAAGAAGATGGAAAATCTGAGGTCTGTGAAACAACTAAGTTCTCTTCCCTGCATAACAAAACCCACCAAATTTCACCTGACAGTTCTTGCAATAATCCAATCTAGTTATTTCAAACTGTGTCTTATTGCCCAATAGCCACTGAGCCCCAGATCACTGCACTGGAGGAAGGACCAGTGACATTAAACTTCCAGACTGCTGTACTCAGAAAGGATCTCTAACAGCCTATGCTGAAAGGGCTCGGGGAGACTTCTGCTTTCTCTCCTGCTTTTGCATACAGCCTCGACATCAGAGCATCTCTCTTAAGCCACAGATCAGAGCCCTGCCTGGCAAAAACGGCCGAAGAGCAGCTGGAACAAACTCCATCGCCAAAACAACTCCCTCACTTCAGCCCCTGTGATCCCACAGCACAGTGTGGCTAGCAGGAGCAAGTCTTCAAAGGCACATCCTGAGCATCAGCTTGACCTTCAGCATCCAGAGCACTCTCGGGCCTTTATCTGAATGAACGCAAACATCTCACCATATTTAAGTCCCAGCCTTTCAAAAACACAAGTGTTCACAGTTCCAAAACAAAGTGGGGTTCAGCTCCAAGACTCCACTGTGCCACATGCAGTAGGGAAGGTTTCCGGCTGTCAGTCGGAGTGTATAATAGGCCTGATTTATAGTTATCAGCATGGGACTCGATTGGAAAGCTCAATCACCGTGACTCCTCACAGTGGGGTTTGCATGCTGCAACGGGGCTCAAAATTGGAGAGGAATTTACCTCCCGCTGCCCAACATTACATAACAATCAACAGAAAACAAGCGGAGAGCAGCAGGAGGTCCCCGTCATTAGCCTGCACAGGCATGTTAATGGAGATGTACACACACTCATCTATCTGCACTTATTATGGAGCTTGCCAGGCTGGGGGATTAGATGGCAAGAACGGCTCTGGGACAGAGAGACAAGATAACGGGCAAAGAGCTTCAAAATTCAAGGCCAGTCCACTGAGATTTCCACCCTGAGAGATTGGGGTCTGGGAGGTTTACATCTCACATGTAGCAAAAAAGCCCCCAAATATTGGGAGGTGTGTGTGACCTCGTGGATTGTTAAATGCTGCTTTTCTTCTACAGAAGTAACAGCTCTCCACCTTTCTGCCTCTTTGGAGCCCACTGCCAAAGTGACAGTTCCACCTCCACAGAAGGAAGCTATATGCCTACAAACTTTTCCAGAAGTTGTAAACATCTATCAGTATGCTCACATTGGTTTGCATCTCAAAATACAGGCTTCAATGCCAATTAGATGTTTCAGATTAGACAAACAGTAGTCCCTGTTGGTACTTCTGCTGGCTTGGCATACAGGAGAAGGAAAGCAAAAACCTATCATCATTTAAAAGGTCACTTAAATCAAAAGAGCTCATTTTAGTAGCTTTGTTTTTGTAAGATATGTCATCAACATCACAAAAGAACTACAAACCCTTCCTAAATCTCACTAGGCTGAGGGATGAAACAGTTCCACTCATAGCTTTTCTGATGAAAAACATGACTGAACACATGACATGACATTACCAAAAGAGAACCAAATCAACAGCAGCAAACAGCCACATCACACCTCTCTCTCCAGCCACCACTTTGACTTTATAAACACTCCCTTTTCCCTCCCAATCCAACAATTCATTGCTCCCCCTTAAAGGGTAAAACCAGCAAATTCATTCTAGAACTTGGGTATACAAGGTTAAGAAGAGGCCAAGACACACTGAGTCCCTCTATGTTAATTTAGCATGAAGGAGGCAATCCATTTCCTCTTCCCATGCATTCACTAAGTGCAGAGAATCTCTAATGGCCTAAGAGTTTTCTCCTTGGTGTTTCAAACATTCTTGCCAGATCACTAGGCTATGGATCTAACTTGTGTTATTTCCTCTAACAAAATTAGAAATGACAGTTTTAAACGATCATTATGTTATAATCAAATCAACTGGAATGTCATTAGTTTTCTAGATTGCCATTTTTGTTTTCTGATGAATTCTGTGGTTCCTGTAAGAAACAATGTTTTCTTAGCCACCATAAGCAACTAGTACATTAACCCCACTCAGACTACTTTTGCCCCTGGACCAATTACTATCCAAAGGAAAGGTCTCATCATTTCTCCCCTCTTCCTTCCCAATCCCCCCTCCCCTCCCAAAAAGCATACTTTCTCTCTCTTCCTCCACATCAATAAATTGACTCAAAAATATTTGCAAACTATTAGAAAATTTAGATTTTAAATTAGTAGCCCCTATGGGATTCAGCCACATATAGATCTGTTTACATAAGTAGCTGGAATGTATCTGTTGCAAGGTCTAGACAGGACAGGAGACCAGCAGCAACTGAAGAGCCCCTTGCTTGCTTCTGAGTCATCCCTTCATTCAGACCAAGCTGCCCTACTTGTCCATTCCAGCCCCACTTTAACCTGAACAGTCATATAAAGTTCATATGGGGAAATAAACTCGTAGCACTGAAAGCTAAAGAGCAATATGGGACTAATAACTGAATTACCAAAGTGGCTAAATACTTTCAGATTCTACTTTAGCTAAGTCAAGAGCTGCTTGTTCAGTGAATGTTCAATGATTTCTGAACATCAGGTATCTAGCCATAACTTCACTGAGCTGTTCTTAGTTAATATTTCTTGCCAGAGGAATAACCTCCTTGTCCTTACCCTACATTTAAACTATTTGTACTTTTGGGACAGAAATAGACTTTGTTTTATTTCTGGACAAGTCCCACCACAGGAATCATGAGTAGCAGTTACTAGCACAGCAATAAAATAAACTAATAACTACTAATGAAGAACTAAGGCATAAAACTTATTTGGTTTCAAGTATTTTATTTTCTAATCTAAGGGGGGGGAAATTAAGCAATAAAATGCTTCTCCACTGATTGTGACTTGTTTTCACAGACTAACCCTCTTTGCTACAATACATTTTGGGCCAGAAGCCCACCTCTGGGTTAGTAAACCTTGACATCACTTGGCTATTCAGAGTCAAGTCAGGTAAGCAAAGGACCTTCTGTTTTCCCTTTGGGAGAGCATCAGAAATAATCCACCAAAGAGTGCATGTCAAAATGCTGTAAGTCAACAGGAGCACTTCTTTATGGTGCAAATCCTGCCTAGTATTGCTTCCAGATTAAGAACATTCATGACACCAACCAGAAATGAGAGGCAGCAAGAGATGTTACTCTGCAGCACAAGCTCCTTCGGAACCAACTTTAAACCATGTGCTTTGTTTTCCACAGTCAAACAACACGATGAAGTCAATGGATGGTGAAGCCCCATTTTGCAGTGCACTAGAGTGACAGTGAATCAAAAAGGCTTTATGGAAGACACCTTCTGTTTTAAAAATTAAAGTTAGCAGTTGACAGTCCACCCACAATACAGCTGGAACCATGCTATAGATTCTCGCATGCCACCTGCTGGTGCCTTGGCTATCTACCAGCTGCATTTTACAGAAAGCCACATCTACCTAGTACGTTTAGGAGTAGTGTTCAAACTCATTTTTTAATGGACTCGAGTGGGAAAGCACGAGGGTCAGCTCAGAATACAGAAGGCCCCTCTTCAGATGCCTTAAAAGAGGATTATTATTGCTGACAACTTCAGTTGTTAACCGAGACCCCACAGTGATGGCAAGAGCTAACACGAAGGGATACAGGACAGAAAACATTGCTCAGTACTAATGCAGATTTCCTATGAGAAGAGAAGGAAAGCCAAACAACCCTCACAGACACTAAGAGATGGCATGAAAGCAAACCTCTGCTTGCTCCAGAACACTGCTCCTACTGCAATCCCACCACCAGCAGTTACAACTGCCTGGGTTGCTATCGGCATCATGAGTATTTTCTCTGCTATACAGTACAGAGGGAAAAAATATATGTATGGTGTTTTTTAATCAACTTAAACTACTTTTATTATTTTATTATTAAACCAGAAATATAAGAGTCTGTCCTCCTCTGTTTAAAAGAAGAGCTGTCAGGTTCTGACCTGAGTCTAACCAAAAGGAGAGATGGGGAGGGGAAGGAGAGACTTGAGAAAAATCAATGAATCCACGCTAATAAAGGTTATAGGAGTAAAATTTACACTGGATGCAAGTATGATCCTGTAGTCTTTTTATTTTTTTGGCATGCTGCCCCAGCATGATTTACGTGGAGATAACATGATGGAGCCTCCACCATTGAAAGGAATTAAATAAAAATGCAATAAAGGAGGACAAAATCAATCCCCTTACAGTTTTGTTTAATAAAAATTCATGAAGGATGGGCGGGCAGGCCCATAAGAAATACACCAGTTCAATGAGGGGGCTCTATCAAGCCCACAGCCATTAGAGTGTAGCAGCAGGATAGGATTATTGAACATTAGCATGAGTTAGCTGTGTGCCAGTGTGTTGAATATGCCTCTGTTCCACCATCATTCCAAGCTCTGTCATTGCTGCCAGTCAATAGTGCATCTATCACTGGGAATAATGGCCAAGAAAAGTACAAAAGGTGGGGATTTGACCTTGACTGAGAAGCTGATCCATAGGGATTTTCCAACAGGGGAGCTATTTTTTTTCTAGCCAAGATGCTAGAACAGTGGAGCAAGTCCACCCCTGGATATCAGTAGGGTTACATGTGCTTTCCCAAGGCTGAATTTGGCCCTCAAGCTGTCACTTTTCACAGCCGAGTGACTGGAGACATTTACTTTAAAGGTAGGTTTGCATTCACTTTCCATGAACACACTTTCCTGAACACACAAGCAAACAGACATGCCCTGTAGCATGGTGAAAAATGAATTTCAAAATCCTATAGCTACTCTGACTTTGTAAGAGGAGCTGTAAGGCTTGGCCTCATCCTTTCGCTCCAACAGGCATTTTAAATGCTATTGCTTACAGTCATCTTGACCAAAACAGGATTTTAGTGGTCACAGGCTGCACAAGCGAGCATCTGACAACAGAATATGTGCAAATCCACGTAGAATTTCTGAGGTTTTCCACCAAATCAAGAGTTTAACTGATAGTGGAATTGAGCTATTTCAATTTCTACCAGATCTCAACCTTCTCACTTTCAGGAAAATTGTTTGCTCTGTGCTAAAATCCACATTCTTTAGTTCTTTTCTTATCCCATCGAGTTCAAGTACAAACTTGGCTGGAAAATGGACTTGTGCATTGCATGAGCAAACCCAAGTGTGCAGGTCCAGGGTGAAACAATTCCACGGGAGGTGCTCACAAAATACACTGAGTGTGTGATGTCACCTAGTGGTCAGGACACACGGGGCTGACAGGCTATTAACATTTGCAGCTAATTCCTCCACTAGCTTAAGGTACACGTTGAAGCTTCCCAAGATGCATTTCAAATAAAGAGGTTTTATTTCAAATAAGAGATGGGACCATAAGTACAGGCAGGATGAGATAGCTTTAAGTTTGCACACACCTGTGATGAGATACACACAGAACATAAACAGTGGGATGTGACTCATTTCCTCCAACACCAGTAACCAATACTGCTAATACCAAACACTTTAGTCCCTGAGCTGAAGCCAAACTCAAAATCTTATATCATGTCTTTTCATCAACAACAGTGATATCATTATGTTGCAAGTTTGCAGGCACCCATGAGCAGATGAAAGCAAAGAATTCATCAGTCCCTGTAAATTATCTACGTGTCTGCTCTGTGCACAGAGTTTATCTCGGAGCTTGGCTGAGCACAACACAACACTCCCAGACACAGTCCAGCTTGTGCCAACCACACACTGGTTTTCCTGGGTCAGGTGATCTGCCCACATGTCTCTCCTGACACAGAGAATGAATGACTAGTCAGGCACTTCAGCTCACACCTCCCATACACCAGTCTAGAGACAGCTCAGCTCACTGATGTGGCACTTGCTTCCCAGATCTCTCTGCTCTTAGCACTTACCACCTAGAAACAGACAAAACCCAAACCAATAGCCTGCTCCTCCCCACCCACCTCCTGAGCTTCCCCAAAAGAAGCCTTAGGCCAAGCAAAACTGCCCTGCCAGTGATTGCCTGGTAGGCTTTTCCTGGCTGTTCCAGTAGGTTGACTTGAAGGACAATAACCTCTAGCTTGTTTAACAGCTTGTCCCTGCTGTGTAATTACACTCCTTTTAATTGGCTCCTGGGGTTTAGTCATCCCTTGGGACCAGCTTCCAGCATTTCTCGTTAACTGCCAGCACACACTCCTGTTCTGAGGACAGGGGGATGTGCTCCACAGCAGCTCACTGGGGAGGCTCTCTCAGCCTCAGAGATTAAAGACCAAGCAGAGCTTACAGCCATCTCCCACCAGCCCCACCGCCACTGGTACTCCTCCAAGCCAGCTATGTCTCATCCATAATGCACACAGCCACCCCTGCATCCCTTGGAAGAGGCAGCCAGCCCTCCTCACATCTACTGTTAGCTTTTGGAAAGAAAGAGAGAAAGCAGAAGACAGCAAGGGTTGAAAAATGACAGTGAGGAAGGCTGCTGGCTGGAACCTGGAACAGTATGGCTCTGGGAGCCATACTGAGCCACTAACACACGAGGAGCATCTCCTTCTTACCTCTCATAGCCTTGACTCTTGTACCATTTCTCTTAGAAATTTGCATACTTAAGTTGTTCTTAAAGCTACCCTTAAATATATTTATAAAACTACATCCACAATCATATTAATGATGTCGATTTTACACAAAGGGCCTTTGCTCCACCCTGAGTGAGCACTGACAAGTAGAATTCTCTTGCAATCTGGAGTGCACAGTAAGGGTAGGAGTCTTCCAATGATAAGAGGGATTAAGGTTGGATATAACCACCAGGAAGCTACCAGAGAAAGGGAGGCCAAGCAGAGGAGGGACTAAGAGCTAAGAAAGACATTTCCATGCTATAAGCATCCACCTTCCACAGCTCCCAAAAGAAACAGACCTGTTCACAAAGGTGTCCTCATATCAACTTTATGCTCACATGGTTTCCTAAAATTACAGGTTTGTTCTGGGGCAGTTTAAGTTCTCTTTGATGGGTCAAAGGAAGGAAGACTAGGAACAGGCAGTTATTTCCAAGGGGTCTGTTTGCTTGTTTTCCGTTTAATTTCTTTCTACCAAATCCAAATCTTATTCTCCCATACTTCATTAGTGTGAAAAGGGAGAGGGACAGAATGAGAGAAAATTACAATTCTCAATATTATGACATAGAAATCATCACCAAAAACCACTATCAAGAATCCCAACACCTCTTAGAGTAGAAGTTAGTTTTTCTTAATAATGACCATTTCAAATCAGTTATTTGTCACCAGAACATGCATTCCCCACTCCAATCACCAACAAGCCATGCTGTAAACAGCATACTGGTGGCACATGTACCTTACCTTTTCTCTTCCCTGCATAACTTTCCACATGGAAAACCCCAGCTACAGGAGTACCTTACATTCTGTGTAGTACAACTGATTGCAGCATGTGACAACAGAGATGGCAACTGCCTTCCAATAGAACAAACTGTTATCAAATCCCTAACAGTTACAGCAAAAACCAAGGCATCCACAGAAAAGACTATACTTTGCCTTTTGTTACTGGTTTCCTTCACCAGAACTGAGAAATCTTAAAGTTTGAATGTGGGCTAAGGCTGTGTCATTTGTATTGTAAGACAGAAGTAGAAATGCATGCAGGACTGCAAAGCAGGGTGTAAGGAGAGTTAGAAAGCCTCCACAAAGAGACAACTGCTACCTCCCAAGCAGACAACACCAAAGGCTGTTTGCAGGAGGATGAACCAAGGAGACAATACATTGCAGAAAATGGAAGAGGATATTTGACATCTGGAGAAGGAAGAAGCCTGTGTTAGACTTATCCTGGCAGGGCCTTGAGATCCAAGTAGTTCTCTATTACTTCTCAGCCACGCTCGTCAGGTTTGTTTGATTTTTCCATCAGAATCCTGCAGTTCAGTTCACTTTACCAGAGGGGGAAGTTGCTGGGAAAGGGACTGAGAAACAAGAATCTGTCAGAGAGTTGTTTTATTTCCTACAGCACTGGCTGACTGACCAAAATCCTACAGAAAAAAAAAAAAAGAAGAAAAAAAAAGGAAAAAATCAAATTCAGGAAAAAGCCCTGAACGTGTCAAGGCTTTTGGAACAAATGGCACAAGAGGTTTTTCCTGTAGCTATAGGCATGTATTTCTTCTTCCTTTTTATTTATTTATTTAAGCCCCTGTAACACACCATTTCCCCCAAAGGGCTGTGAAGGTTCAAAGGCTTTGAGAGCACCGATAAATCACCACCACATAAATGTCCTGGAGTGAAGTTTGATTCTTATTTACCCGGGGTCTTTGGGCCAGTGCTCAGTCTGTGTTGGAGAAGGCAGATTTACTTCTCCTGAGATGCCCTCAATTCACAGAGTGCTCATCTTTCAAGCAGCACCACTCCAGGCCTCAGCTGCCAAAACACTTCTAGCTGCAAGTTTCCATCATTTGCTTTATCACACTTCCCTTTCCCCTCCCAGATACTGGTCTAAACTAAGTTATGTTTAGAAATACCTTGTGAGTGGCCAGACTGTGAGTCAATGAATCTCTGTAAATCACTGCCATATGCAGGAGAATTTCAGGCTTCAGTGAGCTTTCTCCTTACACCACCTCTAGCTACAAGTCCCTCTCTGAAATAATGCTCAGGACTACAGCATATTGTATAACACAGCAGGAAAGCTCAGCACATATATAAGCAGACTAAAAGAGTGGGACATAAGAAACAGTGTGTGTTAAACTCAGGACAGAAACACTCTTTTAGATGAATGGGATGTCCAGTTGCATAGCTAAGGTGCAGTTCTGTCCCACAGCCAGTAAAGCCTCTGCTCTGCAGCTGTGATAATTTATTCATCCAGCTCCAGGAAGAGGGAAAGAACATCAGCAACAGAAGTCCCAGCAGTTTGATTAACCTAAGCACCTGATACTGTAGCTGTTTCTCCCCCTTTTTCTTAGGTTACTTAATGTAGCATTTGCTCTTTAATGTCAATGAATATTTTACACCAAGTCCACTTTGAAGCACCCTTTGTAATTATTCACAAACAATACAGCTACAGGCAATCAGTAGCAGTTTGTGAACAGAGTCCATCTGGGTCTCCATTGCTTAGAAAGTCATTCAGACAGGGAACAGAACCCAGACCTAGTGCAGTAAATTAACTATCTACATGACATAAAGATGAAACACTGCAGATTGGGATGATTTTCAGATATATACATCAAAAAAATAGAAATAACTAATTATACTAAGCCATTTGGCTATGAAACCCTGAACTTTTTGGAGGGAAGGAGAGAGAGAAAAAACATTTGAGCACTTCTGACACATCACAGTCCCATGCATCATTCATTCAAGAGATATAAATTGGCCAGCCTTCTTACCTGAAAATCAGCTGTCTAAACTCTTTGGCTCAGTGGAATGGGACTGGGACACACATAGGTATAGGTTCAATTGCAGTGGTAACACATGTAAAGAATCTCATCCTCAGACATCAACAGCCATGAACTCTGCAGGAATCTGCACAGCTCTGCCTGGCAGGAGAGGCTTTTTGTCATTAATAGTTTAGAGGTGTGGAAGGGAAACCTTGGCCAAACCCCAGCAGCAGATTTGGATGAATTAACTGTAACCCAAAAAACAGGTGGGCATTTTAAGTCTGCAAGGAAGATCACTTTGTTCATCCCCAGTCAAAAAAGCTAAGTCTCCATTAGAATCTAGCATGCTTCAAATTATATCTGTTTGGCTTTTATTTAATTTACCTTAGCTTCCTGGGAAGGGGGAGTCAGGGGATGGCAAGCTTAAAACAAATGAACCTTGTATACAGTAATTTAACCAAAAGGGCTGTGAAATTGTGGATCAACCAAGGATGCAGTGTCAGGCTCAACACATCTGGCCAGAAGACATGCCCCTTAGCTGAGTTACAAAGCCACATAGATTCCAGGTAATGCAAATATATTTCAGGCTATTTTAATTTATGGGTGTTTTTAAACAAATAAATAAAAGCAGCTGAACATCCAACATGTAGTCCTGCCTTTTAAGCTTCTTGTGACCACAGTTTGCTATGGTGTTTGTGTGGTGTGCACTGGATGATGAGTTCATTGGAAAATGAACAAGAGCTCATCTCCCTGTCATTGACAGCAAAAATCCATCTTTAACATAATGGACAGATATAATTGTTGTGAACCCTGTTAGGCATACCAAGTGATTGATACAATGCAAAAAGGAGGGGGGTGAAATTATGATGATCTATAAAGATCTTGCTGGAAAAGAGAAAGTGGAAGAGAATCATTTTTAATATGATTAATACTGCAGCGGAGAGGGGGAGAAGGGAAAGAGATAGGATTTGTTCCCTGTTATAACACTCCACTCCCATGCAATACTGCTTAGCAGAAAAGCCTTCCAGCTGAGGGCTATGAAACAGTTATCACTGTTAGGTGATTAAGTTACTAATTCTTCAGGGAGAAGACATTTAGAGGCCCATATTAAAGGAGAGCGAGGCAAAATTACATTCCGTTTCAATTTAGTTTAGCAATTCTAGTGATTTAGTTAAATGAAAAGCAATTGTTCCAATTAATAGTATTGAATGTTATTCATCAAAAGTGTCAAAACAGCTGTGTTGGTGCATTAGTAACCTATTCTCTTGTCAGAGATATGGATAATTCCCCAGGATTGCACCAGGGAAATGGCAAAGCAGTCAGAAGCCTTCAGAGGGAACCACACGTCCTGCAGCGTTAATGACTGCAGATTCACGATGCTCCTGTCAGGCTCCAAGCAGGATTGCATCGGGGTGGAAAGGACAGCTAGCTCCACGGGGGTTCAAGAGGGCAGGGGCTGTTCCCAAGCACATGAATTTGCCTTTCACCCTCTCCAGCACCATCCCACAAGCGTGCTTTGAGACGGCTTGACGGTGCAGAGCAGCCTCACGCTGCTGGTGAGAGCGGAACGAAGGCAGCTGCTCCCCTTCCCTCCATCCCAATCCTTCCTTCCGCTTGTCGTGCGGGGAAGGGCGAGACCTCCCCTCGCCTAGGGCTGGTGCAAGAACAACTGGGAAGCCAAGCCTCAGCAAGTGCCAAGCAACCATTTTGATCCATGCTGAGTCCTCAGCAGCGCCAGTGACTGCCGCAGCAGCTTTTCTCATGGAGCCCATCCATCAAAGCAGTGATTAAGGAGCTAAGAGGAAAAGTTTGGATGTAACCCCTGAATACAATGGGGTAATAAAACACAATGGTGCTGCTGGCCTGGGAATATGACACTCTGGCACAAGACAGCACCTTCTATTTTGGGATAAACAGACCCCGGCCTGAACATGGCTGAGGGCATCCTGGAGCTCATTAATCTGTATGGGAATGACAGAAACAGGATAACAGGTCTGATAAGGGTTTCCTCCAGCCTTTTCCTCACACCATGCAGGCCCCTGCCACCATCTCAGCTACCTCCACTCAATAAGGCTTTATACACTTCCTTCCAGGACCCATAATGGCCATCTCAGTGCTGGGGATACTATCATCTTCCCCTCCTTTTGAATTTCCATAGTCTTTTTATGGGAGATTAGAAAATCTTGCCTTGTTTTTTTGGACTCTGCTGTTTGTTTTCTCCAGAAGCTAAAGAAAAATAAATGCATTCTGTACACTTCAGTTGAAAGACAAAGGAAAAGAAGGGTACTAAGGGGCCAGAAGCAACCTGGTGTAATTTGTGTTGCTTCTCTGCAGGGTACCTTACCCAGGATGATGCCCTTGCACTCTCTGGAACAAGGTGAACCATGTGCCAGCCCCACTCCCCAGTATGGCGCAGGGCAGTGGTGGGATCCTCCAGGTCACACCACAAGACAAGTGCTACAACAGTCTGATGTGTCAGATGATGTTTGGTTTTTTGGAAAAAAACCCACAGAAAAACAGACAAACCCTACACAAACATGGGGGACATTCAAGGAAAAACAGAGCCCTAGACACCTCACAAGTGAAGGACAACTCTGCTTTTTCTCCCCTTGTCTCTGATGGCACTCTCAGTCAACACTTCCAGTCCAACCTTCCTCATAATGGTGCAAGTTTTTACACTGTGATCTTTCATGCTTCCTCTTCCTCACTCCAATGGTGTCCACAGGTTATACCGTAGGATTCACCTTGCTCTAACTGACACTGAAACAGCCAGATGTTCATGCTGAATATAAACTACAGTGAAAAATGCAGAGTACCACACCAGCACTGTTGTAACTGAAACATTATTTATTGGGGTGGGAAATAATCTCTTATCTATGCAAGCTGTAACAGTTTGGCATCACCTGCTCACACACTGAGGAGGAGGGAGACTCGAGAACTGTGGAACTGCAAAAGCCTTCCCCAACCTTACACACAAAAATAAATCAGCCAGGTATCTTCTGTAGGTTTGGCACTCCCCAACGTTCCCTCTAAGCCCTGGCTTGGAATTGTACCTCTATAAGCTTTTATCATAAGAGCTTGAAAGCACACAGAAAATATCACCTTAACTAACTTGCTCTGCGTTTTGTTGGGACCTGAGAAGCTTTGCTGCTGACACACAGCTTGAAGCCAGAGCAATTAACCAAATCCTCACATGATGGCTTCAGCTTAGGCAAATGAACATACATGAAGCACATCCTTAACTTTTGAAGAAGGTGGAAGAACAAGCATGGTAGCTTCAGAGCACTGACCAGAAGAAGAAAGAGGCACTGAGGAGCCTTCACAATGCTACAGCTCAGGCTTTTGGCATGAAGGAAGCTCCTGTTTGGCAACTCTTATTTTCTCATTCCTGCTCAGGGTAGTAGGATTTTAAATGCCTGCAGACCACAGAAGGTTCCTGATAGTAAAACTGTGCATTTTAATACACCAGAGTTACAGTAAGTAGATATGCCTATTTGGGGGCATATGGCTCCATCTTAGCTGTATTTCAAACATGCCACATAAAATTTATTATGAAGAAGAATTAAAAAGCCCTTCATTAATTATTTGTGTTACCATAGCACCTACAGGCATTAATCACACATCAAGGCATCATTCAGCAAACACTGCCAGAACACAGTCTGCCCCAAATTAAAATTCAGGGCTAAGAAAAAGCAAAAAGCTGCGCAGAAATAAAAGAATGCACATGGTATGGGAAACAGGAGGGTGATAACAGGGGTAGCAGCAGTGTCCCCTGACATTAAATTACCTGTACACATCCCAAGGGAGGTCATTTATTAAAAGAAGTTAGGTGAGGGTTGGCATCACCCCTTCACAGTCAATAAAAAGTGATCAGCATACTGGAAGCCAAACTCAAGGAAGACCTGTAGTAGATAGAAGTTGCCTTCTTTCATGTTATGGACCAAGATGACCCTTGGAAGATCCTTTCCAGGTCCATTCCTTTGATTTTATGGTATTTAAAAATAATCTTAAAATAGCAAGGAAAGTTCCTTAGTTATGTTTGTTAAGCTGGCCCAAGCTTTCAATGAAATCTTTAAAGCTAACACCAACACTACTCCCTTGCTCCAAGAAGCCAAAGCACAAATGTGTTAAGAACATCTTCACCTATGACAGACCCCAAGGCAGTAAATCAAAGCTTCAGCGTACACTCAGGATCATTATTTCCTGCCAAAGTTAAACACCAGTAATAGGCAAACACCAGCTTCTTATATTAAAATGAACCTGAAGCAGAAAATGAAACCTCAGAAGCTGCCTAGATGGAGATTAGTAACTAATATACTAGGTAAGTTCTTTCTACCTTTGCAGGTCACACACCAGCCAGTCCCCCCCAGCCCCAGGCATTTAACCTTGGTCCTTTTAGCACATGTCCAGCACAGACTAGGAGCAGCCATTCATTCTTAATCACCATCTTGACTCTTACCACCTCATCCCTTGGAGAATGGGATGTGTCCTAATCTAAGAGGCAGCAATTACATAAAACAGCTGTATGGTGTGAAGAGAGCTGATCAGCAAACAAAGCTGATCCCTCCTACCCACACAAGCTTTTGAGGGTTTGGTATATTAACTATAAGCAAGTTTAAATCTGAAAAGCCACTGGTGTATTACACATGCCCCAAATTCCTCCCAAGAGGAGGCTTCAGCATTAAAACCACATCTCACACCATGCACTGCTTTCAATAACTAAAGGTAACATGGAGCAAAGAAGGTGCCACACACAGAGGCAAGAGAAATTACTGTAAAATAGCACATTGGAACATGTGAATTAAAGTTCTTCATTTCCCAGCTGAAACTTTTTAAATTTCACTTTCACTTTTTGTTGTCTGGTTTGTTTTGTATTAAAAGAAAAACAGGCTTATAGGCAGCAGAGTAATTAAAAGTCTTCACTTCCATAACAAAAAAAAACACTAAAAATTTCCCATCCAGAATCTCAAAGAATTGTTCTAAACCTGACTGGAGGGAAGCTGGCTGACACAGAAAGGAATTTCTTTTATTATTATTATTTAGGTCCATTCTCAGGAATTATCAACTAATCTCTTTCTCAATTATCTAAGCCAAGAAAGGGCCAGATGCAGTAATCTGCTGCAGACATGATATAATTGTACTGTAATCCTAACAGAACAATATCTGCACATATGCTTTTGTTAAGCATAGGGCACAGCCTGACACTACTCATTAAGAAACAAATAGAACATTCAGCTACAGCTTTCATTTGATCTTACAAAGATAAGCCCTGGGATTGTTATTCCAGATTTGGTCTGTATGTGCAGGACACAAAAAGCATTCTCTCAAAAATACCAACCCAGACTGGTCTGCATGGGACACCTGACCAGTGGGACCAGTATTCTGTTGTTATTACTCTGAAATAACTTAAGAGTGACTCTCTGAGCACAGCATTAACACCAAAAAGCCAGTGTAAAATAGTTCTCTCCCCCTGCTGCAGTCACATTGGTCATTTTTCTTAGAGGAAATTCTTTCTTTTCATATCCAGTTGGTGTTGTGTTATAATTCTGCTGTTGTAATTTAAACCATGTCTGTGCTTTGTGCATGAAAAGTTCCCAGCACAACTCGTAGCTATACTAGAAAGGTGGAGGGGGGAGGGGAGAAAAAGATTTAAAAAAATATATCACCCAAGTAGCTGATGTTGCTTTAGAACTTACTGAAGGATGTGCCTGGCAGGAAAGCAGTTAAAAGAGGCAATGTGAAATTGCATATGATATAGCACAGTGATGCTACTGCATTATAAATAATGCTGAGGGATGCATTATTTATATGTTTAATATTGGGCTTGCTTATGAAGTTAGTTTCATTCTCCAGTTTGTCTCCAATGGTAATAGGAAGGCAGGATCACACAGCAAAGATTGGAAGGAGACATGATAATTCAGGGAAGTTTGGGAGGGCAAACACTGAACACCATGGAGTGGTTTGCTAGGTTGCATTTCCTCAGTTTAATAGGTAAGCTGGAAATCTCAGAAGGTTAGGAGCTCAGCTTTCATTCATTTAAACATTCAACAGAAAAAACACCCTTGGATGTTTATTTGAGCCTTACCCCAAGTCTGTGTCCTTTAACAGCTGCAGAGCTGGCACGGAAATACTCTGAGATCTCTGGCACCTCCACGTCTGGTCACTCTTTTAGACCAAACCTGGAGAAAGACTCTACCCAGTCAGTGTTTAAATTGGCTCTTGCCAAAGGGTGGAGCCTGCAGCCCCACAACGAGCTCCATCTTTTAACACACTCATTTTCTGTTGCTGTGTTGAATACAGCACTTTGCACAGACCCAGTAGAAATGCTGTTGCTACAAACATCTCTTTCCCTTGCTGCATTAAAAACCACGCTACTGATGTTTAAACAAGTACAACTTTAAGAGTAAAAGCACAAACAAATCTGGTTATTATCCCAGGTCAGAGCACTAGCAAACATAATTTTTGCTACCACTAAACACCTTGTCCTTCAGGCATAAGTTACCAACTTCATAGCAAAAAGCCTGTAACAAGGATTTTTTCTTCTGCCCCCACTCCTGTACAGTTTCACAGCCTGGAGAGACAGGCATCAACCACTGTCATCTTCCACCTCTTCCACATATTAAGTTATAAACAGAGGCAGCTGAGGAATGGAGATAGATCCCATTCACCCATTGCCAGTGGAGAGCAGTCACCTTTAGCTAGAGTTGGGATGGACAACTACTTTTATTTGCCAAAGATAAGCCATTTTCCAGGAGCTTAAAAACCTCTCAGCTGTGAGTGCAGAGCAGTTGTAGAAGTTAAGGAGTAACAACACTGTCTAATCCAGCCTGCAACCCAGGGCCTGGGGGGAAAATTAAAGCATTCTTGTCCTTTGTTTTTGTTGTTGTTGCTTCAGTCCAGCTTGGCCTCATAAAAGCAAAACAGGGCTGTGCTTGGGACCGTGGTGCTGACAGTCACATGAGCTCATCACTCCAGCTTTCTTTTAAGTTTTCCAGTTGTTACAGTGGTAGGAAAAAAAATAACAGGCTTCAAGATTATAATGGGACAATGACCCTAAAAGATTTCTAGTGTGCTTTTATTTCTTTAAGTATACTTCATTAAATAATTCACTCCAAACCCACTGTTTTGGAAATCTGCTTTCACAATCCTATTCTCCAAGGTCCAAATCAAATTATCCAAATTCCACATATCATCATTGAAAATATTTTACAGTTCTGTCTCTAACTGAAACACCATCTCAAAATCACCCTAATAAAACCCACTAAAATGGAGTCCAAAAATAAAGGTGAACAATAAGAAGGAACAGAGATTCTTCCTTTTCAAGATCAAAAGGTTATCTTCTAGGTCCATATATTTCTTGCAGATCTTTTCCAAGCATTGCTTAACCACATCTACTAACATTTCAGTTCTCAGCTGCAAGGTTTTTTCCTGCCTCCTCACCTTTGATTCCATCAAGCATTTCAGGATAGGATGCTCTCAGTCCCAGCCTCTCATTCCTCCCTGACTCCTCACAGTAATGCAGGCAGGGGACAGGAATTAGCATCAGCCCATCGACATTGTAGTAACTTTTCCTGCCTGCTTCCCATTGATCCTAAACACATCTCACCTAAACCAGTGACATGAGAAACTCTGTGCTCATTTTAAAGTGTCCAGGATATTCCTAAGTGTGCACAGAAGTTGAAGATACAGACTGAGCACCCCCTCCAGCCTCCACACTGAGAGCAAGTGAGTGATCCTCAGATCCTGTTACGCTTAACTCAGTGTCAGGATAGTTTCCATCTCTGCACCACTGATCCCTTTAGGTTGACATGGACAAGCAGTGCCTTTTTCACTTGGTTTTTGGAGAAGTGATGCAGAGCTGAGGCTGACTTCTGCCCAGATGTGAAGCTTGCCAATAACTCAGTTTTCACCTAGAGATTCTGTTCACTCCACTCATGACTGTCCTCGAGACGAGGAGCTCGACCTGGTGCAAAAAGCCTCCAAGTCAAGTCATGTAAAGGAACTTAGTTTATGCTTAACAGCCTTTTCCAGATAAACTCTTCCAGCCAAATCTACCCAGGACTGTTGTTCCCAGTTCTCCATATAGCTGTGCAGTATTAAAGAGTTTAAAGCAGAGAAGCCAAAAGAATCTAAAAATTAAAACCCACTTTCCCCATATTCCTCTCAGCAGCTGTCAGAGGAAATGCATGTGAAATGATTCATTCTTCCCATTCCATTTCTGATACAAGAGCACCAACCTCGCAGATTTGGACTTCATTACTATGTTCTGCCTCCCTAGACCAATTGTAAGAGAAATTTTGACAGATTTCATACTGTGAGGCTTTTAAACAGTCAAATATTGCTTTATTATTTAGAACATCATTTTTTTGGTTTTGTTTCCAGCTGTATGTAGCACTGAAGTTTGCATTAATGCAATGCATTATATCATCCTTATCAGACAAGTTTCCTAGGTGCAGCTGATTCTCCTTTTTGATTTTCCATGAGAGCTATTAAAAATGCTGACCAGAGAATATAGATTTTCATTAATATTTCCTCTGCTTTTGATCTGTTCCTTTGATTTACCTGACTCTACGATCCAAATAATCAGAGGAGTTCCTGTCTTTCATGCAACAAATGTAATGCCAGAACTTAATCAAACCAAGGTTTTAAAGAAAAAAAAAAAAAAAGAAGAAAAAAAGACAAGTATATTTCAAGAGCTTTTCCTCCTCCTATTGCACCAGATGACTTGGAGAAAAGCAGGCCTCAAGGAGCGGTACCAGTAAGTGCCCAGTAACTCTAGCATCTTCAGAAGACATTCTCTACTTGTAAGCATGAAATACATCTCTGCAAACAGCAAGACTGCTGAGGGTGAGGATAAGAAACTTTAGGTTGAGACAGAGACAGACTTTTACTTTTTGCAGGGGAAAACAAGGTGTAGCTCTGGGGGTTTTTTTCCATGCTGCCTCTTGTTTCAGCTGTTTTCTCTGCTAGGTTAAGCAGTTGATATGCTCTCAGGACAGCCAGTTGACTGTACACTTGTTTTCCAGCCCTGCTTTGGCATACGGTTGCTGTTCTTATTCCTTTTGGTATTGTTCCTGCACAGGAAGGCAGGAAAATATGTTTCCAGGCTCCTACTATATGTTTGCTTTCTCTTATTGTTGTTCCCTCTGTTTACACAGTGGTGGTTTTTCTTCATCTCTGAGGATGAAATTTAAGCACTAATAGAAAGAGAGAGATTTCAGGGAGTGGAAAATATGAAGGCAGAAAGAGAAACGAAGCAAAACGCAGACTTGGTTTTCAGTGCTGTTTTCTTGCAGAGTCAGCCTTGACCCCAAGATGCCCAAACAAGTTGCAAGTGCACCAGGTGCATTTTTAGAACCAGACCAAATGCCTGTGGGGTTTATACTGTTTTTCCATCAGTGAATGAGGGAACAGATGTGGTTCAGAGGAGTCAGTCCACTCCAGAATCCTATGCTGCAATCACACTGGTGTCACGAAAACCCATCAGGACAGCTTTGTTGAGGAGATACTCAGCTGGCTTTCTGTGACTGCTGCTCAAGTCTATCTCTAATGGCCACTTCCAACACATGGATATTCTGAGAGGAGCCAAAGAATTAGTAATTCAGCTCTGTCTCAGAGTCAAAATTACCAGTTGGGTCTTGTGGCAAAAGAACACCTGCAGGTTAGTGAAAGCATTCATTTGGAAGGGACACACTGACCTGTGCAGGAAAAGACACATTTGTGTATATATTTGTATACACTCAGTTGTCTTTTTTCTACCTTTCCAGTGTTTACCTGTTGACACAATCTCTATATGCAAACATTGGGGGTATTTGCATAAGCCAAAGCATAATCAGTCTGGGGACAGGAGTATGCTAACTAACACAGAAGTTTGGGTGAAGTGTATGAACAAATACAGGAAATTTGCAGCTTCCCAAAGAAAGGCCAGCATGACTTCCAGCCAGCCAATCAACAAACCATAAAAAACCCCTTTAATTACCTGGGAGAAGCCTCTCCCTTCTTTCTTTTTTTTCAAGTGAAGTTTAGATGCATATAAAACCAGGAATAAAATAAATAGATGTGAAGGTTCTTACTATTCACAAACAGTTGCCACATCACCCCTTTCAGGGAAAGGCTCAAACCTTCCTCCTGCAAACAAATGCACTTTTTTTCTTCACAGAAGAAAAGACAGTGAACTTTTCCTCTCCCAGTTTCCTCTTAAGGAGGGAGCTGGCATCGTTCATCATCTCCCCTTGCCCCTTTCACTGAGCTGCTTGCTGCCCCAGTTGCATTAGGGCTACATCTGGGGTTCTCCTTAGAGGACCAGCACACCCCAACATAGTCATCATTTCACTCAGCATCATCCACATCCATCCACAAAGGATGACCTCATCTCAAGCCAACTCCAACTGGTTTCCACAGTGATATAATTTCCATGGCTAATACCATATGGTCAGAGCCAGGTTTGAGCAGGAATTACTTCAAGCCTAAAACCACAGAAGGGGACCCACATGACTGGATGACTTCACAGGTAACCTGTATCTGTCTGGGACCCTACTCCCCACTCTTACTTTCCCCCCATCTAACACAGCTTTGTGTCTAAAACCAGAAACAGCTTTTCATCTCCCATTAAAACTAAGTCAGAATGAGCCAACAAAGATCCCTGAACTGTCAGTAAAATTCTGGGAATCAATGGCCAAGCCAGGAAGGCACAGGAGGAAGCATAAAAGAAAAATACTCCTCTGAGCATACCATTATTGTTAAATATCACCATTCCAAACCTAAGAGATAAATTTTCAAGTGTAACAGCAGGTCTCAGAACCCTATTAATAGAAATTAGAGAGAAGTCTAATAGAAAAAGACAGAGAGGAAGCCATTCTCTCCACTGCTCCCTTGGGAAGGAGAGAAGAGACTGAAAGATGACACACTATCTTCTTCTAATTCCTGTGGGACCCATAATCACAGCATTCATTCAGCAAATAATAATAATAAATATGGTCTGAAGTGACTCCAGCTATTTCAGCTTTAATAAATGGGATGAAAGAGGGGCAAATTCAGATACAGAGAGCATCTTTTCAATAAAATCTGATAGGGTTATTAATAACATTAATGGAGTACCAGGCTGTCTCCATTTTGTTCACAGTTGCCTTATTTTCCCCTAGTCCATTCCCTGTTCCTGTGTACAGACAGAGAAACACACACTTTTCCCTCCAGCAATGACAAATTCAGACTGTCAGCTTTCTGCTGGCAATGCAGCCCAAGAATTAGTCAAATTTGACATGATTTTATTGTTTTATGGGAACTGCCAACAGGGATTTTTCTGCTTGAAGTACATTTATATCCCAGTTCAAATCAGATCCTGGCTTAGTTCATGGGCACAAAGAGGATAAGCTAGGAAACCTGCAGCTCCTCAAGGACAAAAACACCTCATGGCCACAATGGGATGCTCAGAGCCTTACTCCAGGTAATTGTGCTTTTGTGTCAGCTTGTCCCTTACTCCCAGGACAGCTTTACTTTCCAGCTTATAGTTCCCCTATCAAGGAGCCAGCCCCCATGTGTGGCCAAAAACCAGACTTCTAAACACAACTGAAAGTCCTTGCACACAGTTTCAGAAGAGCTAAAAATCTGTCTGTAGGAGAACAAGTACAAACAGGTAGCTATGCCTCATCTGTCCAGTTTTATTCCACAGAGGCAGTCTACAAAGGCTCTCCTTTTCTCTTTTTCTCCCCTACCTCCCACCCCCTTTTTTAAAAAACAAACAAAAAACCCCAAAACCCAACCAAAAAAAACAGTGTGACCTCACTCCCACTGTACTCCATGAAAAAAAACAGCTAGTGGCTCCAGCTGTGCAGGACCATACCTTAACTGGGGGCTCCTGATAATTTCACAGAATCACAGAATATTAAGGGTTGGAAGGGACCTGGAAATTTGGAGCTCACCCTTATTTATCCCATTTCACATTGGCAGTTAGCAACATTTTCCAAATGTCACATTTTTACAAACTTAATGAGACTAGAAAAACCCATGCTCTTTTCCCTTTGCATTTTATGCTTTCAGCTGTGACTTCCATAAAATGATTTGGTTAGCAAACAAGATGGCTATATGATTAAAGAAAAAAAAGGCATCTCATTTTCCTAGTCCCATACACAGAGGCAGGGAAGGAGCAGTCAGAGCCAGTTGTGTATCACAGTACTTCCCTTGCAGGGAGACAAAAAAAGGAGAAGAGAATTAGAATTATAGAGTTGCAGAGAAATGAAATGTTTGAACAGAAAATAATTTCCCTAACTTGTAGCCTGCAGGCATAACCTGTCACAACTCTGCATGAATTGAACAGTCAGGGAGTTCAAGTTTTCTGCAACTTACCATAAACTAATATGCTCAGTCATAGCATCCTCAGGAGACAAGGATTTGAAGGAGCCACTGTATTTAGAACAACAAAAGTAATTCTATGGTTTAATGGAACTAGAAGGAACCATCAGAAATCCAACACAACCCAGTGCAGACAGATGAAATGGAAGGTGAACGAAAAAAAAAGAGTCCCAGTCCCCATGCCACACCAAAGACAAGGGAGCTAAATGGTAATTCTGTTTTAAGCTCTTCTAGAGACCATGGACTTAATCAGTTCACATCATACATGAATTCCACTGTTTTGCATACATACACCCAGACTGGCTGACAAATTTCCACTTGAAACAGGCAGCATCACACTGTGAGTCTCAGACTGTGGTGGGTCAGCCTCAGCAGCTGCTGAGAAGGGAGCGCCCCTAGAGCATGCATGAGTTTCTGAAAGGTAGAGCTGCAGTGCTAAGAAAAGAAAAACACCCGAGGAAGAAATAAACTACTGTTAAATCTGCATTGAACAGATCAGGCAAGATTCTTTTCTAACCTTTACATCTTCAGCCTCTTCTCCCTTGATCTTTACAGGCTTACTCAGGTCTGAGATCAATGCACAAAGCACACCATGGTGCAAGTCCTAGAGGCTACTCCACAAACAAGACACAGCTGAAAAAAACCCTCTTCTTCCTAAGATATTCTCTGTCCTCCAGCCTCTTCAGGACCATACAGATACACTGTGGAGTAGATACAATCCTAAATACTGCAACCCACCAGAACTCAAAAAAGAGAACTTCTTGTTCTCTGAACAGCTCATGGGTCAGAAAATATATATATATATAAATATATAATATGTATATATTTATATATATAAATATAAGCTCTGCCAGGGACACAGTCTGGGAGATGGATTGACTGCTCCTGTCTAGAAGAAAGCAAAGAAAACATCAAAGTGCCTCCAAACAGTGGGAGGAGACATGTTACATGTTCTCAGTCCAAAAAAACCTCTTCCTCTATTTCTTCACTATATTGTGCTATGAAAAGTTACCCACAGAGAAAGCAAGTCTTCCCTAGAAAACCCCTAAACGAAAGTCATAGCTGACCTCATGCCAAATGTTCTCACTACCTCAACACTTTTGCTTTTCCCATGTTTCTAGGGGACAAATATCTTTTACTGAGATTCATTTTAAGCTATCACTGCTCAAGTCTCAAATCACTACAGGTATTCCAGACCCTGGAGACACCCAAGTGCTTCCCCATAATCTGCATCCCTCTTTTAAGGTTCTTGCCCAAAACCCCTTTCTAATTAAGTGTCTGGCCGTGTCCCTTACTGCAGTTAGAACAGTGTCCTGGTTTGGGTTCGAACAGAGCTGATTCTGTTCAGAGATTTTACTTTTCAGTTAAAGCTCCTCTGAGAAACTGCACTGTCTGAGACTAACAACATGTTTCTGCAGACACACTGCCTGCTTCTAGCAGTGGTAAGACCTAATGTTTAGATTTACTACCAGGGATTGGTATGCCAAGCAAGGTCACTGCTAAATCTTGTGTCTCATTTTGTGGGGTGCAGGGTAAAGGCTGCACCTTCAGGGAGAAGCAGAGAGGATAGGTGACCCCAAACTGACCAACTAAGTGCTTCCATCCCATATACCTCATATTCAATATATAAACTGGGGGTCAGTTCCCTCTTGCTAGCTTCCGCTTTTGGCTCTGACTTTTGCTTTGGAGCTCTCTGTTCTTCTCCTGCACTTCAGTGGTCAGCATCTGAGGAGAACTCAGTCTGTTTTGCCCACGATCCTGATCCATAAGTTTCTGCATCCAGCATCAGTACCCAGTCCCTGAGCCTGGCTCCCATCTGCTGCTGAGACCTTCTGCTGCAGTATCAGTGGTGAAATAGTTACCATCAAGGGAGTATCATTATTATTATTAAAGTAGATTTAGTTTTATTTTCCAATCCACAAGTCTCTCTGTCTCTCTCTTACCCCCTCTCCCTTCCCTTGAGGAGCAGGGGGAAGAGGGGAGTAGCAGGAAGCATCTGTCATTGGATTGGTGGTCAGCCCAGCTCCAACCCTCAAGAAGCAGTCACACCTTTTGACACTTACTTCAGAAAAACTGGAACTTGTCCTCTCCTCTGGCCAGACCTCCATCCTTTTCCTGATGGTTTCTTTTCACACCAGGGGTTTAGGACCCAACACTCTTTCAGCTCCCTGTGTTGCTCTCCTGGGACAACAAATCTCTGCCATCACTACCCCAAACTGTGCAGCACCCTCCCCCGAGAGAAGTGAAGTCTCTTTGCCATGCAAGACCTCACTCTTTCCTTTATAGAAGAGCTCACACTGCTACCATCCTGACCCAAGCACAAGTGTGGCAGGTGCCTCAAATAGTTCAAACTCTCTCATGTGCTGTGACTTCCACAGGTACCAATCCCTAGATATGGCATGAGATCCAAACTACAATCTATAGCAAAGACTTTAGCACACCTGAATGCCTCTTATTTGCATGGGAGAACAGATACACAGCACTAAGTTACCTTAAACTCACCAGTGTTTCCATTTCTCATCTCCACAGGGTAAGGTAATTGACTTCATTGCTTTCTCATTGAGGCAATGTTCAAGTTAGCAGCTGGGACAATTTGCTGAAGGTCAGAAGGAAGCCTTAAGTAGACCTGCAAACTGCACCTAGATATTCCAATGCTCCATCTAGCATCCTACCACTGGATCTCTTTCTCTCTAGGAAGACTGTTTCCTCAATAGAGAAAAACACCAAGAAAACAGTTTTCAAAGCAAAGATTGAAAGAGAGAAAGCAAAAGAACCTGTGTGCACATTCACACAGGTCAAAGTGCTACAGGAACAACTGCCCCACAGCTGCAGTGCTGCCTTTCCCTATTTACCCCTCTGAACAAAGGGACAACAGCCACAACCTGACCTGCTTGGCAGCAGGGGCTTCTCCAAAGCACTCCATCTGACCTCGGTGTAATGAACAGAATTAATATGGCAAAGCCTCTAACACAGCACCACTTCCCAGCAGCACAGCCACAGCCTCTAATTGATTAGTCCATAAAAGTCTCTGCACTAAATTGAAAGGAGCTGCACTAATTCTCTTTTATGTTAAATTTCTGTCTTTCTCCTTTATCGAATCCTTCGTCGAATGTCCCTTCTGCTGCCTATTGTGGGCTTGCTCTGGGCCTGTTTTCCTCTTGCCCAGATTAAGTACCTAATCAAAATCTTGTCTCCCTTAATGGCATAAAATTGAAAGATAGATATTGCACTTTACACAGCTGATTAAACACTAGAATGTGGCTAAATGCTTTACAGGGCTTGTTACATTAACTAACTCTGTCATCTGCCAGCTATCTTATAATTGCATATGCTCATGTTGCCACTGGTGAAGCCAAGGTAAGATTTCTTTTCCCTCCATTACCTCTTTCCACTTTCCCTCCCTCCACATTGCTACCCACCAGCTATATGTCACTGAGGAGCTAAGAACTTCCCTGTAACAATCACCTGATAAAAACTGTCTGGTGCTGGTTGTCTATAATTTTCTTTGTTCATCTGTCAGTCACCAGTTTGTGACCCTCTGAAGTGGCTAATGTGATGGAAAGGGACAGCGAAGACACACAGCAATCTTCTTCAGAAGGAAGTAGAAACAATTTTGCCCACACCTGTCATCTTCACAGCTTTAATGTTAAACACCTCATTCCAGAAGTCTGAAGAAAGCAAGGATGGAAGGGGAAAAGAAAAAAGTGCTTACACTAGCAGGTATCAGAACATACATTAAATAGTTTGAAATTCCCATTGGCTTGTCAAAGCTTGATCTGATGTAGGCATCTGACGTTGCACATCTTGGCTTTTTCCTTACACTGTAATAATAATGATGCAGATGGACTTTCTGGAAGACTTACAAGTCTATCCTAGCTAATTTGCTTTTCAGAGGAGAGTTTCACCTTCTGCAAGATATTCACAGACAACATTCCCTAAATGCAACCTTCCACCGGCTTGCTTCAAGAAAGAAACAAACCAACACAAAAAGCCTTTCCCAGAAAATTCTTTGGGAGAAAGAAAGGCAGCAGAGATTTTTTAAAGTGTTCTTTGGAATTGTTAATGACTGAAACATTAATCAGGGCTTATGTTTTGGTTAAAGATATAAACCATGTTGCCAAATATTCTGCAGGTAAGATTTGCCTTTGTTGTCATCCACAGGCCCGGTGATTTCAGAAACAGATCTGCTCCTTTGCACAAACACAAATATTTCTATACAGATTGCTTCAAAGTAATTGCCAAAACACTCTTCCCTTTTAATGCAGAAAATAGACTAAACATCACACCCAGACTGTAAAATGTGGATAACTGGTTCCGTTCATGTGCATTTCTTCCTCACTCCGACCTTTCACAGAGAATCTATTTGTTAAGCAGTAAAGTAAGATGTCATCCATTTGGGGTTCTATATTACTCTACACATATTCTTTTCAATTCCCACATTCCTCTGCAGGAGTTGTTAGAAGTCACTTTTGGTCACTTTCTTTCTAATTCTGCACCTGGCTATTACAAGAGCAGGACTCCAGCCAGGCAAGGAGCCTGCCCTCAGGGGAGTCAGTACAGCCTCCATGGGACTGCATTCACAGCCAACTAGTAATGCTAATGCTAAGCTTTGCCCTAAAAATACCCCACAGTCCAAGTTTTTTCCCATGGGCTAAGCAGCAAGGCTTTACTGGGTGGATCCTCCCTCCCCATTTTACAGGGTAGCTAAATCAAGTTGAGCTGAAACAGAATTTACAATTCTGCTAGCAATTAATAATCAATTAATTGTTTTCTTATCCCACTAGGATTCTGCACCCTCTTATCTTTTGGCTCCACTTAGAAACCACACGAATTAGTTCATCATATCATTGTTAATGGTTCATAAAAGCTTACTAGAGGCTATTATAAAATCTTTACTGAGTGGCTGGTTTTAAATATTCATAAAGGCACAATATATATTTTAATAAGACATTGTAAGTTACAAAACTGAACCCTGGACTAAGCATTTCCCAGGAAGGATTCATCTGAAAGTGCAAGCCTAGATATCCACAGAAGAAAGGCACCAACAGCTCTTTCTTTAATCTTTTTCTTGACTAAGGAGGCAATCTTGTCAAATCCTTTTGCCTGTAGTTTCACACTTAAAGTTCTTTGGTTTAAGATAACATACCAATTCCAAATTTCCTTCTGCCATTTCAGGAGGAGAGGAACAATTCCCCTTAGTGTCAAGAGTGGTATGTAATGCTAGATAGCAAAATTGATTTGACAGGTTTCAAGGAAAAGCAAAAATTTAGTTCAAGATCAATATGCAGGTAGCAAAAGTAGGAAGTTTACCCAAGTCTCAGACAGCACAAAAACCTGCTGAAGCTGGTCATTCAGGATGGACAGTTCTTCACCAGCAAGCACTTTCTAAACAGGAGAAATTAATGGATTTGTGACCTGCCACCCTACTACTGATTTTTGTGTTGGACCCACAAACTAGAAGAGATCAGAAAACCAAGACCAAGTTTGACAATTTGGTCCTAGTGCTTTATGGACATTTGGCCAAAGCCACATTCACTTGGCAGCCTTGCAATTCAGCACAATTCTCTAATCCCTTCTAGCAGAGGTATAGCAATTCAACTACTCCAGCAAGATATTCAGTAGACTTACATGACTACAGAAGGAGGAACAAAGCTTTTACCCAGCCTAGTTATAACCAATGCCCATCAATCTTTCAGGATCAGATTCACAAAGCAATATATTAAATCCTTTTCTATGTCTAAATCCCAATTCTATGATCCCTGACAAGCACCTCTTTCTACACTGGAAGCATACTTGGGAGCCATGAAATTCCCATAATGTACTCTCCAGCACAAGAACACCACCTGTACTGCTGTGCAGCTAGAAGTGTTACATTTCAGAAGGCTGATCTGATGAGGTGCTAAACATTTCTGATGGGGTGACTTACCAACACCTTGAGGCATCACATTTCTGAATTATACCCTGCTACCAGCCAGCCAGAATAGTGCTCTTGTGCCTTGCTCCATGCTGGCCTGCATGGTCCAACCCAGCCTTGCTCCACACCTCCCAGCCCCAATTCTGTTCATCTTCCCAGAGCCTCAGCAGTTTTATCTGCATAACTCTGCTACCCTTACAGTGTAAGGTGAAGAATGGGCTGAAAGCTTGCTGAACTCCTGACATGGTTTCTTCTCTTGTTTCCCCAAAAAGGGTCACAGCATCTTAGAGATTTACTGCTTGGGAGGGTCTGAAGGGACTGGGGGGAACAGTGCCAGGGTAAAGGATCCCATGCACTGGGGAAGAGAGAGGGGAAAGTGACTGAGAAAGTCCTATTCAGAGCTCTCCGCTATTACTTATTTTTTGGAAATGGTTTCCAGTACAAGAATATGTGGAGATACTATGTTACTTCCAGGACCACAAAAGATCCAAACTGTAGCACTTACTAGTGCTGAACTTCTGCAAGAGGTGGAAAGTTGCCCTTACCTAATGATGTACCTATCAGCTTGTATTCTTGGCTCTGCTTTCTTCCAAAGTCCTTCTAGGCAGTTGGGGCAAATATCACAATAAGGAATCTGAGTGAAAAGCCACAGAAGGAAAGTCAAGGCAGGGAATTAAAAACTGCAGTTGTTTTCAACTGAAAAGTCACCATAAGTAATCAGTGACACTCAGAAATAAGAATAAGCTTTAACCAGCTTAAGCAGTTGAGCAGCCTCTGCTCTACCCGTCTGAGAGACTGCTTTTATCTATAAGAAAATAAAAGTATGAGAAAGACTAATATTCCCAGAAAGAACAAAATAATTCTGTCACTTCAAAACTCTGCATCTTTTTAGCTGATACTCACTTCTCAATTCCCCTTCTGTTTCTCCCCAGGGACTGTTCCATTTAATATATGTGAATAAAAAGTATCCATTCCCTTTTGAACTACTTTAAATTAACAGTGACCTGAATCAGACCTCACAGTCCTGACAGCAATTACTTATCAATGAATCATTATCCATCTCTAAATACAATTCCGTGCTCTTTCCAAACTTCTCTGACTTAATGTGCATGAAAAAATAAAATAGTGAATTTGCAAAAATAATTCACCAAAGTGGGGATCTTGCCAGGGGGTGTGTGATCTATCAAGATCTCTTGATAAGTGAGGCAGCTACCTGGACAGGCTGCAACATTCCTGGTCATAAATCCCAGCTCATCAAATAGAAATTCCTCTACTCCATTTCTAGAGGAATAGAAAACCATTACCATTTCCCCAGTACCTCATCTCAACATTTTCTTCACATTTCCAAAAGACAGTCAGAAAGAGAATTCATAGCCAGACAGAAACAAAACAAAAAAGTAATCTCTCTTTACTATGACCACAGTTGCTATTTTAGCATTACTTTTTCCTGTTCCCTGGTCAGCTTGTACCATAATGGAAGTAAGCTCCAGCCATGAAATGTAACTTTGGAGTTCTTAATTATCCTTCATATAAAAGATTTTTCTTTTTTTGAGACAATTTCTGAGCTTTGCTTTTATCTGTACACCACCTTGAACAACAAGATCTCAATGCATGAAGGTCTACAGGGAGCAAGGGCAATGGCAAACTGAAGCAATGAGGTTGGAAAACCTCATCTGGTAGTACCAAGGCTACCCTATGAGGAGCCCACCCTGTCTGCCTAAGAGAAATACAAATGTAAAGCAGTAGTAGCATAATTTATCTTGTAGGAACTCAAGCTGATTGTTGTTCCACAAGACCTCCACAACAAAAAAATAAAAGTGCAACATTTTGGAATAATAAAAGCTTTTTCTGAAAGAGACTATTTTGTACTAAGGTGTTCAGATGCAGCCTTGTATCTTTGTCACAGATTAATTACCAATTTTAAAATGTAACATTAATTCTTGGTGGTTGACATGACCTGCAAAAAAACACCAGCCCTTTGTCATCCCTGCAGAGAGGACCCTGCTTGTTCTGCCAACATGAGCATTTCCAGGGCCTGGTAGGGAAGTGCTCTGGCCAAAACAGAATTCAGCCACAGTAAACATGGTTCAAACAACACCACTTACCACACAGGTAGAGGAAACAAAAATCCCAAATCCTTATGTCACCTCTTTTTCTTAAAAATATCACCAAAATGCATCGTATTTACTCTGGTTAAGAACCTTTTTAAGCCAGTGCACACAACAAGACGCAAAACATAATATTACCATACACCAGATTTTAGATCTCAGTCAGCACAGCCCAGGAGCAAGGCAGAAGCATCCTCAGAGCAAGTGACTCAAGTGATTCCTCTTGCCTACTGTCAGAGATTTGCTCAAGTGGAAATTAAAGGTCTTACTGCAGGTTTTGAGAGGTGTTGTGCCTAACACTCCCTCTTTACACACTGAAACAATCTATTTTTCAAGGCCTTAAATGCACTTGACAGCTGAAGACATTTGTCCCACTTGCCTACACTAATGGAACTACAAATAACTGCTTGTCTTACAGCAATTTATACAATCACATTTAAAATATAAAAGGGGCCACACTACCCCAAACTGGGACATTTACCTTAAAGTTTCAGACATCTCTTGATAAATGAGGCAGCTACCTGGACAGGGTGGAACATTCCTAGTCATAAATCCCTACCAAAGCTAGTTTACTTTGTGAGGAATTTCCACTGCTGAGCAGTTAAAAGTGAACTGTTTTCATGATCCACATGATAGTAGCAGTTAAATGTCAAAGAGCAACAGCATTATTTAAAAAGCCACAATTAAGAGCTAGCTTTGAAAGACTGACAAGATAAAGTCCAGACAGACAGCTAGATAAATGACTAGCATTGGCTTCCTTCCATTTCAGGACACTATGCCCCAGAAAGGTGAAAACCAGGGCTACACTCATAGCCTAAAAAAACCCCAAATGAACAACAACAGCACCAAAAAGATGTAAATCTGGATGAACAACCCCAGCACAGAGCTATGGAGCCAGTACTGGAGTCTGAACACATTGCCATTTGTTAGGCTGGATGGTGGCCCACTTCTGCTCCTACATTATTGAAATTACAGACATAACTTTACAAGGCTTGGCCCTAGCTGGTACCTGCATTGCAGGGAAGGAGGGCACTCGACAAACAGAGGGAACAAATAGGGAAAGGGACAAGCTTTGGTGTGGATCTGCAAAGCCACAGCTCAAGTGGCAAGTCCCATCTCTGGATGGGAGGGGCTTTGCTCCTCTATGCAAACATTAGGCTTTCCTTTGCTCAGTTACCTTTACTGACACTCCTTGTGCTCTCTATTGCTGAACAGTACATGAATAAGATTCAATTCACTCCAGCTGCTCAACTCAGCAGTTACCTGGAGTTCTTATGAGGAACATCAGCAACATTGGAAAGCTGTTTGCTATTAAGACCAAAAATATGGGCAAGAGTGAGACGCCTGCGTTCCAGATCCAAAAGTAAAAGGCATTTGTGCTGTATCATATGATGAGAGGGAGAACAAACTCTCCTTTCACACTCTTCCAACATCACTTAATTCCACTAACCTCAAAAAATTAATCTTAATCTGTCTCCTTCCTCCTGGACATTATTTTGGAAGTACCTAGGACACCAACTCCAACTTGGTCCATACATTAAAAAGAAGATTGGCAAAGCTACAGAATACTGAAGGCTTGCAAAGTGTCATTTTAGGTTCTGGGTAGATTCTAGCTAGATTTCAATTTTATGAAAGCCTCTGAATTTAGAATGGGTTGGGCGTGGAGGGGTTTAAAGCCATGGAGACATGGTGCTGAGGGACATGGCTTAGTGGTGACCTGGCAGTCCTGGTTAGTGGTTGGACTCAATGATCTTCGAGACCTCTTCCAAATCAAAAGATTCTATGCTTCTATGTCTCTCAGATTTTCTGTTTGGTCCCTCCATAAATGCAAAGTAGCCATCACCCAAAGAAGAAAATAACTAAGTGATATCACTAGAACTTAGCCATAATGAATTCAATCCCTTTCACTGCAAAGGGAAAGCTACCCTTGCAGGCATGGTTTGGGCCTTGTTTTTAAATGCAGAGAATAGTAAAATAGATGCAACGTTTATGAATTATTAAAACCTGCACAAGGACTTTTTTTTCCTCTTCCACAGCTTCTTGTTTAATCCTTGTTCATTGTTGGAGGCTCTGGGGATGACTGACATTTAACACATCTCTGTCATGCTTCCTTACCCACTAAATGTCTGACATGAGGAGAGAGGAACAACTGCACACACACAGATTGCAAATGCTTGATCCCAGTTCATTTCTCCTCACTCCCCACGTTCCTGGAACCAAGTTTCTTGCAAAGAGAAAAGAGATACATTGCCATTTGGAAACATGCCCCAATACCATCACTTTGTCTGATACATGACTAAGAACCTTTCACAACTTGGAAGACATTAGGAATTAACAAAAGTTAATGCTATGTTTTTAGAGTGTTTGGTGGTAAGGGGGTGTGTTTTGGTACAATGATATTTTTTCTTGACAAAAAAAGATAGTGCAGGTAACTATAGTTAGAGATAAAACTTCATAGGTACACAACCTGGAAACATTCGAGCATCACATAGCAGGTTTTACCTCTCAAAGTGATTCCCACAGAATAGAGCCTGGCAGTGTTAGCTGCTCCTTATTCCCTGGACATTTAAAGCATCAGTTGCCATTTAAAACCTATTTCATATTTTCACAGGGAAGAAAAACAACAACAACAACAACAAAAATCTAGGCAGGAATTCATACACTCATACAGAGGATTCTGAGCCAATGGTTAGTTCACCATTATTATTGCAATGGTGCTGTGAGCATAAATGCTAGAAAAGATTCCACATGGAGCAACTGATAGAAGCAAAAGGAAAACAGTCACTTTTGGGACCTTCTGTTCAAAACTGCTGCTGTTTTTTATCCCCAGCACCCACTATATCAGAGACTCTAGTAAGAAGATACTGCCTTCCCTGATAAAGCCTGTATTGCTTTAAACAACACAGAGGAGGATAAGAAACCCACAACGTCAGTACATCTAGCAGTGACATAATTTTCCATAGAGTGATTTAACAGCTTTAGGAGTTAGAGAAAGAAATTCAGAGTATTTGAGACATTAATGAGCTATAAGTAATAAAATATACTTTGCAACATGTTGGGCCACATGAGACTACTCAGCTACACTAGTACATACCCCTAGCAATGGGCACAAACTGGAAACCAGGAGGTTCCATCTGAACAGGAGAAAAAACTTCTTTGGTGTGAGGGTTATGAAGCCCTAGACCAGGCTGCCCAGAGAGGTTGTGGAGTCTCCTTCTCTGGAGAGATTCTAACCCTGCCTGGAGGTGACCCTGGGTGATCTGCTCTGGGTGACCCTGCTTTAGCAGGGGGGATGGACTAGATGATTTCCAGAGGACCCTTCCAACCTCCACCATGCTGGGACTCTATAATATGCCAATGATGCAAAGTTTCTTAAGAAAGCTTAATGTCAACAATTTTGCCATGCCCAGTGCATGCACACAGTCTACCTACTTCTAACCTAGTGCACAAAACATGCCCCAGAGTCTGCTAAAGTCAGTGGAAACCCACATATTAATGTATGTATGTATGTTGTTAATCAGACCACAAAAAAAAGCTTTAAAGTTTGCATTGAGAAACAAAGAAATATAAGAATCAGAATTACAGACAAAACCAACGTGAGAGAAAATGCCTGGGAACCACAATTTTTCATTAAGAGATTTTTTTATTAAATCAAGACAAGAAGCAAAAATCTTCCTGTATCTTTCTCTAAGAAAGTTCCCTGTATGCTGACCTATTATGTATGACTTGGAACAGGTCTACAGTTCTGACATCGACACAGCTCATGCACCAAGAGAGACTGATGAGGTTGTTGGGGTTTCTACCAATAAGGTTGAGTTTTACAGGAGCTACCTAGAGCAGAATGCATGACTCCTGGAGAAAGATGCAGGAACCACAGCCCAAACCCTCTTGTCTTCTGCAGCATGGTGTCACAGACTGTATTGATATATCAAACCAAGAATAATTTTGTATCAGGTGACAGAATATTATGTCAAGCTGAAATATTTAAGGAGACATCAGCTTCCTTGCCAGCTACATTTAGAAGTACTCTGAAGTATTAGTTCATCTAAAGGATAAACTCTAAAATCTATTCTTATCCTTCAACAGCTCTAAGTTTTCTGCAGCTCCCCAAGAGCTCCAGCCCCCTGTGTAATCAAGCTCCCTAATGTAACTGGGTTTGCTGCTTTTCTACATCTAGAGTTTTTCCTTTTCCCCTTTCTTATTTCTCCTCCCTAATCATCAACAAATCCATCTCTGTACATTAATACACTTTATCACCATATTATCTGTGGGAAATGGCCTTGCAAATGAGGAATGGGAGAACGTCTGCCATGGTGTTAATGGCATTGTGTATGTCTGACGTTTTCATTGCATAAGTGCAACTATTTAATTGTTCACAAGAGAGGTTTAACAGGGAACATGTCTCTACTAAAAAGATGGGCTTAATGGTTGAGATGACTGGGTAATTCCTATGTGAACTTCTTCCCAGTCTCCCCAGATGATATTACATTTAAGTGTTCTTATAATTTGGTTCATTTTTTTTCTCCTGTTAAGAGATTGTTTTTCCAAAACGAACCCACCACCATTCTGATGCAAGTTCTAGCTGCTGCCAGAAAGCTTTTGTTTTCCTGTATTTATTAATAAACTCTCTCTAAGTCTACTCTCCTCTACAAATTGTAAAGAGCATACAAATGAGAGACACAGCAGCTGCCAAATGCATAAGTAAAGCTTGGCCTGGCCAGGTATAAGCAAAAACTATTTAAACCTCCTTAACACTTTGCAATCTATGCAAAAATTATTTGTGGGACCAGCATCAAACCCAAGATTCATCAGATCAAGTTTTGACAGTTAAAGAAAGAGATGCAGAATACTTCAGTATCTTTTTCTTAGCCAATGTGATCTATTTGTAAGTTGAGAGGGACTACTGATCAAGAATTTCCAATCAACTTTTTTCCATTACAAAACAGGAATCTGTGAGAACCAACTTTGTTTGCAAACAAATGATTTCAGAGCTACTACATTGTTACAACTGAATGTAAACAACCCCCTTAAGTGTCCTCTCAATTTCCACTTGAAAAAGAACAGAAAAAGCTGAAAACAAACAACTCCCCCATACTGTATGACGGTTTAAAGTGGATTTGCCTGTAGAAAAGTAAGGTTTTTAATTCTGAAATAAGTGTATCTAAAGTTGCATCTTTCAAGTTTATCAACACAACCTGACCTGATCGGTTCAGTGCACTTCTGCTTTCAAAAAGCAGAACAAAACCACCCTTTCCTATCTGACATTTCACTGGAATGTAGAAAGAGGAAAAAAAATCCTGAAGTATTCTAAATTATCAAAAACAAAAACTCTCTTCTGTTTACCTCCAACGGTACAGCTTGGAAAGCACAGGGTAGTTAGGAGTAAACTGAGTCAGTTACTCAGAAGTTTAAAAGTGGAAATGTGGGTCACAGACAGGCTTTCTGCAGTGAAATAAACCTTGCCAACAGCAAGCCAGGCACATCCCCAACTTACGCACCTAAAACACTGCACAAAAAATAAACATCCTGGTGCAAGTTTCAGCCACATGGGTAAGTGTTAACGTTATTTCTTGTGCAGCTGTACCCTGGCCATCTCATGCAAATTACCAGCAGAGAGGAGGTTGGTGGCAGGCTAGGTCTTTGTCAGAGCCGAGGTATGTCAGTTCATCTACTGCTTTTTTTACTTCTGTGAAGAACTCGTATGAAATTGCACCAAGCTACTTTGTTACCTTAAAAAAAGCTAAATACAGTGTGAAAAGGAAGCAAGCACTCTACCTGTAAAGACACAAGTGATTTCAACCAGACATGACACAGTACCTGAAAAAAAAAATGCCCACCTAAGGAATGGGGTTTGATGCCTGTCTCTCCTCCAGGCATCTTCTATCAGCTCTCATAAATGCTAGACACAGCTCACAAACCCAGAATGCTTCACCAGGCAGAGCTGGGTATTTTTCTCAGCCAGTTCAAGGAAAGTGTCTGTGTTACAGACTGACTGTTTGCCACAGTCTCTCTCCTAAAACACAGCAAAAACTTCCCAGGGCTATTGCTTTCAATGGAGAGGGGGAAAAAGGAACAGTCCCTGGAACAGAACACATCACAGATTCATTCACACTAACACAATAGCACAAAACGGGAAACAAACTACCACAACAATGCCACACGTCTGCTGCCTCCAGAGATCCCTCCCTTCCCTCAGCTTGATTCAGGTAAAACAGCCTGTATGAGATGTGGTGCTTCACTGTGCTACGTATACAGCTACCAAAAAGTCGTTTCATTTTGGTTGGTTTCTGCAGTGCCCTATGAAATTTGACTGGCTTGAATCCTGCAGCAAGTAGGGCACTATCAGACAGCATCAATATCATGTAATTTCCATGAAGGGGAAGTATTTGTAGTAACCTATGGACCAACATGAATAACTGGGGGGAAGGAAATCCAAAGGTAGCCCTATCTACTGTTGACAAGCAACCTGTTGACTTCTTTTGTTCCTCAGCTTTCATTTTACAGTGATTCAGAGATGATTTGGAGCAATCCTTTGCAGCTCACTTCACATTTGGGAACAGTTTTCATTATCTACAACCTAATATTACACCCAACACACAGCAGCTCTCACCCAGCTTTGACTGGAAGCTGGTCAGCAGGAGAACTACAACCAGTGTCTGCTGAGTGGAAAACACTCATGTTTGTCCGTGAGTAGCTGTTGCTGGCACACGAGAACATGGTTTTGTGCTTACAAGAGACACTTAACCTGCATCAACAAAATTCTATTTTAATCTTTTCCAGAAGAAACTCCAGTAAGTATTAAAATTAGCAATTTTGGATGCTTCTGATCCTGGAGGGAGGGTGGAGTGGTTCCAACCCGAGATTTCATCAGAGTTCAGTTGTCAAGCATCACCATGCATCTACTGCCCATCAAACCCCCTCCACCCACCCTCAGACGTCCTTGAGGAGCAATAAATTACATGTTAAAAATGATTTGTCCACTGACTGACTGGTCTCAATTTGGTGTCTGTGGTTGGATCTCTCTTCACACAATAATTTAGACTTATTTAGACTCTAATTAAGACTTGTCGTTGAATCCCCAATACAAACAAAGTTAATTTGTTAAGAGTAAGTACAGAGGAAGAAATCACAGTCCAACTGCACTGTTTCTTGGAGTCTACATGATCTACAACATCCTTCCTGTAGATCCTCCCAGCCATCTCTAATCATTTATTTAGGAAGAGACTAACAGAAAAGTCTATCCTGGAGGATGAAAGAACATGTTAGTCTTAGCTTGGATTCCTTGAGGAGGGAAGTGTAATTATCACATTCAGCATTACTGTAACTCAGACCTATTCTCATTTTCTTTCTTTAAACCCTAGGTAAAGTGTACATAAATAATTTGCCTGCACAAAATGCAGCCTCCCCTCTGAACTCTCATTGAGCCAAGTCAAAGTCAGCTGGACAAAGGACAGTCTGTATCAGCTCCATCTCAGGGTGGTGGGTACAGCTGCTCTACTCTTGGGTCTCATCTATATACTAACAGACCTCTGAGATTTGGGGTTTGGTTAGGGCTTCTTCTGGTTTTGGATAGGGGTTTTTTTGGTTCACTTAGACATTTTGCTCTGTTTGTTTTTTTTAAAACCAAAGAGACTGCATCAATGAACAAAATAAGTGACAGTACCACCTTCTACCAACTGGCAGTAGTCTTGGGAACTCTAGGGATCATGCTGATATCTGTCAAGCCCAGGGAGAACACATCTCTAAAGCTGTCTAGATACTTTTGGTTTCTCCTATGCCGAGTCCTAGGCAGTAGTAGGGAGCCAGGATGGTGTAAACCTTGCATATAGATATGAAAGGGCTTTCGAAGTCCAGGGAAAGCAAGGTCATTATACATTCCTAATGCAACCCAGAAGTGAACACTCCCTGAAGTGAAAAAGAAAGCAATGCCATCCTTCTCTGCTACAGGAGGACCTCTACCCTGCAAATAAATTACTTTGGAGAAGATTTACTGAACAAGCAACTCAACATAAGCTCCCAGCACTGTGTTGTGACAGAAACAGCTAATGTTGGTTTTAGAGGTATAAACAAGAGGAGCAGTAAGCAGGATTGATGGAGTGATTATACTTTTATTTATGACATTGGTGAGACCAGTAAAAGGCACACAAAGCTCAGCTTCAGTGTCACAACTTTTTAAAGAGTGCTGAGAAAAAAACCCACAAAGATCTGAACAGCTGTGGTGGGGGAATAACTGAGATCTCAATGAGAGCTGAAAGAGCTCCATCTATTTAGCCTATCAACAAAGATTGAGAGGTAACTTGATTAGTGTATAAGTACCTTCATGGGGAGAAAACAAAGGGTATTAAATGGCTCATTAATCTATCAGAGAGCAGCATAACAAAAACTAATGGCTGGAAACTGAAGTCAGACTGATTTAAATTTAAAACCAGGCACAGATTATTTATTTATTTATTTTCCACTAGGGGGTATTCTCCAGCCTTTGCTATATTCAAATCAAGAAGTGGATGCTGGCTCGTATACTTGTTTTAGACAGGCTTAAAGTTACACTGTAGTTAAGCACAAAAGTTATTGGGGTCAATACTGTGGAAATCAGGCAAAGTGCAATGGCCTACAAAACACAGCAAGTCAGAGGGACAATCTAGGAGTCCCTCTTAACCTCATACACCATGAATCTATGATCTCTGAAAAAGCCATGGCTCTGCCTTCCTCAGAAACCCTATCATTCTGGTTTTCCACCTACACTGAGTACCTGCTGAAAGTGCTGTGTGTTACAACAGGGCTGTACAAAAGATCAGAGTAAAATCTGAAGCCAACTTGAATCATGTGCTGAGGCATAACCCAACAGCTAATTTATTTTGCTTGCCTTTTAAAAAAATGGGGTTTGGACTCATGAGGAGTATTAGATTGATGACAATGATAAACTGTATTGGGATGAGGGGGGTGTAGGAGTGGAGAAAATAGGAATTTTAAACGGTTCAAGCACATAAAGTACCTCATCCAACAAGATGCCTGAAGGAGTATTCTGTAAATTAAAGTGTGCAGTTCATCATGCACACTTATTTTGCCCCAGCCTTGCAATTCACATCAAGAAAAAGGGTATTGGTAAGCAACTGTGTATTTACCAAAACAGATTCACAGAGCTCATCTTTGAGTTATTCAATGCTTTTCAGAAACCTGATCAACACAGTTGGGGGGGAAGGGGGTGTTGGTAATAGGCCATAACTTTTAAAACTTTTCAGATCCTTTACATAACAAAGGTGTGCAATTCATTTGAACTGAGTTGAACTTTACAGAGTTAAATGAAGCCTGCATAAACAAAGCATTTTGTTTGGCTCCACATCTAAAATAACCTCTTTTGGCATGAAAACCATCTTCTTCAGGATCTTAAATCTTGTTCACCACACTGAAAATTCATTCCCACTTCTCTATGATACTGGGATTGTCTGGATGAAGAATGCTGACACCACAGACAGTATCATATGACACACAGATCTCCTGTCCAGAGACAAGAGCAGCACATACTACGTGCCCAGCCCATCAGATAACCCTTCTTGTGATTAGGGATACTGAGCAGCACTGAAGATGTGAAGACATCACTGCTTTCTCCCAAGCCACAGCACTAGTTCTTCAGGCCACACAACATCAGTCCTTTTGCACCCAAGCAGCGGCAGTAAGTGCTTCCTGTCCCTCATCCTTCCTTGCTGCTTGCTTCTGGGATTACATATTTTTGCTTTCAAATGAAGAGGGCTCAGCTCCCCCCAACACCAGTGGAGATTTCAGCTCTCCCTTCCCGCACATGTGTGCCCTTGTGAATGAAAGTCAGCATGAATGAAGCCAGCTTTGTCCACACTTGCACTGTAGATATGCACAAACTCCAGGAAGCCAAGACTTAATTTGATCTGAATCCCCCCCCCAGCCAATGCATTTTAAAGACAGAACCACAAAGCCAATCAATAGGGACCATTCAGATACTTGCTGTCAGCGGCTAAAAGAAAATGGATACCAAGAAAGCCATAACTATGATAAATTTGGGCACTGCTTCTCTCTGACTAATGTAGGCACTAAAACACTCCATGAATATCCTGCTTTGAAACGTGTCATATTTCTGAGAGGCCAATCAATCTCGGGTTCTCTGTGGACCACATTAAAATACATTTGTCACTGTAAGTTTATGAAATATTGATGGTGTTCTTTAGGGGGGGTGTTAGGAGGTGGAGAGGTGGATCAAAAAAATAGGGGGGAGAGCTACTTTAATGAATTATCTTTAGGCTACAAGAAAAAGAAGAAACAAATGTAGGTGCTTATTGTGGATGAGGGTGAATAACAGGAAACAGAATTGCTTACTGAAGGAAGACATTTGTTGGATTAATAGAAACATCATGTGGATGAATGCGTTACAGAAGCACTTCAGTATTTCAAGCTCAATTTGACCTAGATTTATTATTTTATTCACTATTTAATTTTCTAACTTTGGTGATTAATACAAATAAAACCAGAGCTCTTTTAATGGCATTCACAGAGAGGAAATTAAAAGTGTAGCTGTGCTCCAGAAGGGAGCATGGTTCCATCGCACCAGGTACTGCATCATATTCATACCTCAAGAAGTGAACAAGCACATATGTACTAGCAAGTCCCACTAGCTCTCCAAAGCAAAGACACTCTTCAGAAGGAAAAGAAATAGTATAGAACAGGGATATACAGAGACAGACCACTTCTCATACTGGTGCCTCTGCACCTACTCAGTACTTGAAGTGACAGATATTAGTCACCAAGAATATTCCCATCTTAAAGAACTGATGACCAGAACAGCTAGAAGACCAGAAATGGGTAAGAAGAAACTGGGAACAAAGGTGGAAATAGGAACCAAGTCACACAGAGTGATTAATTAAATATTATACAGGAAGCCTGTTGCAGATGCAAGCTGTGAGCTCACAGCCGGTCCAGGGCTTTCCAGGCAAGACCACTCTACCTTTCTGTAACCCAATCTGCTCAACACGTCACAACATACCAAGCTTCCTACATGAGTAGCTCCACTGAAGTCAATAAAGCTATTCACAAGTGTAAAGTTAAGCCTGGGCTTAAATACTGTGGTACTGTGATCTATGTTTGTAAGTGATGTGTGGAACTAAAGCTAGTTTGTGTAAATAATCTGAAATTGGGTCATTTTTCACCACTTGTCAATGCAAAAAGCAGTTTTTCGGATAAGAACAACAGCAGCATTCACCAAAACAACAAAAAGTAGGTCCTCATGTGCATTTTTAATTCACAGATGCTAAACTTTTTGGTAAAGACATTATGCCATGTTGGTAGGAAAAACTCTTCAGCAATAAATAGCACATTTTGCTTTAGTGATGAATAGCAACAAAAATTGAGGCTGAGGCATAAAATTTCTCATTTTTCACAAATCTGGAAAAATACAAACTTTTCTATTATTTTTGGCCAGTGCCCCAAAGATCTTCCCTTCAGCCTTCAAAACAAACCCCACTCTTCTCACTGAGACTGTCCAAACAGATCTATCCTCTATAACCTTTGCCATAGTTTAGGTATTTGGCTGTAACAATTTGACGGCTTAGGAATCATGCATTAAAAAGCAATTTTTTCTACCTCTCCCCTCAAAGCAGTTTCAGCCAAATTGAAGATTTCCCTGTGCATGAAGGGCAGGGTGAAGGAAGCATTTTGCTTCCCATCAGCTTAATGTAAGTTTAAATACTGCATTATGTTCTAGTGAAGCAGAGTTACTTGCTTCAGAGCCAGTTCAATATTGAATTGCATCTCCTGCAATGCTACAATGCTTCCCAAAAACAGTAGTTCTGATGCCCAAATCTCCACTTTTTTCCCCCTAAAGGTTTTCATTCGTCAATGAAACAGCTACTTCTGAAATGCAACACAGTTCCCCCTCTCTACTAGATACAGTACATTTGTACCTCAACATTAGCCAACTTACTCTCTCATCCCCATCCTGAATCTCAGAAGTTAGCAAGTTACTATTTCCCTCTACACACTTGTAGCACACACAGACCCCACTCATGGGCTGTGGCTGTAATAGTTCAGGTTGTGAGAAAACAGTATAAAAAACAAAAAAAATGAGGCTGGTTTGAGGCAGAGCTGAGTCTTGACTGCTCATGCTTGATAGAGAAGGATGGGCTCAAATCCAGTGTCAGTGTGTGCCAGTGACTACCTGCTGGGTCATTGCAGCAGCTATCTCAGAGCTGTGCTGATTTTGCTTGGATTAATCACAAATGTTACCAATACTTTCAAACTTATAAAAGATTTTGGGATGTATATGGAAGAAAACCACACCTGCTGCAGTCGAGGCAAGCAGACGATAACAGGGCACAGCAGCAAGCTGTGGCAAAACTTTGTTTTGGTGGCAAACAAGCTTCTTCTGGGGCATCTTCTACAACTGCAGTATTGTTCCTGGCTCTACCCTGTCCATTCTGCTTACCAATAGCTCAAGAAATGGGCATTCTGTGTTTCCTTTTTAGCCACCTAGTAAGGCATAGTGGCAGCAGTTTTTCCTTGAAGTTCAGACCAGTTTTCCCCTTTGATTTCTGGTTTTTGTATTACCACACTTTTGCTATCACTCTGAATAAAATCTGTCACAAAAGTCATCCCAAATCAGTAACAGCCAGAAGAAAAACCTAATAATAAATTGTATAATAGTACTTGACATTTTCTATCCTGGGACCAAGCCAGACACCCATCCCTCTGAGCAATGTAAGGAAGGGCTAGGTGATCCTGACATCTAAGTATCAAACCTCTCTATCTCTCTAAAAATGAAGGAATCAGATGCTTTTATAAGGTGCCATTTCCACAGGAATCAAATAATACAGTCTAATGACCCCTCTGAGCCTTACAGTCAGTGATGCCTTTGGGTATGTTTCTGAATAAAATGCAAACCCCATGAAAAACCCAATCCCTCACCTCCAAACACTCTCCTGCTTACTCGGCTGCAGCAGTCCAGATCTGCCACGATAGCTTGAGGCAACATTTTGAGTTTCTTCCCACTTATTAGAGATCTATGCCTATGATAAAATACACTTTAAAAAAAAGAAAGTTGTAAAGCTGGTTGCTTAGATTCATTAAGCACCAGGATTCATGTCATCTTTGATAATGTTTTATACTCAGCATTTTCATATGCCCTCTATTTACATTTCTAAGCATGCTATAAATATCTGCTGTAAGTATACAGAGAGCTGGCAGGCCAGCTTTCACCCACAGACCTCTTGTCCCCATGGAAGTCATTCTTCCCAAAGGACAGTCTGACATTCTGGGCAATGCACAAGACTTTTATTTGAAGTATCCAGTTCATGTTGGTTTTGCCTTTTATTTTGTGTTTCATCTTGTAATTGTGGCAGCAATTTTTGTATGTTGCTTAATAAATCTTACAAAGAGGTCAGTCCATGCTGCCTCTCATCAGGGCACAGTCCCACTGAAATAGTGCCTATACAAAACCTGCTAGTCAATGTTTTTGGAAAGATGCTTGCCATAATATCTAAAAGGATTATTAGTTCAATAGTCAGTAGTAGTCACCTGAAGCCAGTAGCAGCTTAAAAAAAGTTACAACTGAAGGAAAAATCCAGGCATATTTCTAGAAATGTCTTATTGTAGGATCATGAGACATCCAGTTCTAAAAAATCCAGTCTGAGAAAAGGAGTTTCCTCTCAGTGTGGTTAGTTACAGCCAATAAGGAGAAGGTAGGTAACAGGCAAGTGTTTTCTCTAAAACTACACTTTCCTAGGTGTTGCAGAGGCAAGTTTCCACACACAGCCAGCGTGACCAATGTCACAATATAATCTGAGACTAGCTGTAAGTCAATCACCAACACAGGCCATTTGGAAAACACATTAAGTAAATTAAAAAAAAAATAAAAATTGTCACACACTCACAAAACAGTTTGTGAAGGCAGGGTGAAAAAATATATCACCATTAACCAGGTGACCTCCTAGCAACCAAAATAATGACCGAGGTCTGAAGTACTTGGAGACAAACCTTTCAGGAGACAGATCAAAGTATATGGAAGGTACAAAATTCATACCCAGAAGTTCTAGATCTTCTGAAGACTTCTACTACTTAAAATAGTTTCAGATGTTAAGCTACTACCTGACAGTTTGCTAGAAATCAATTTACTATGTTCTAAATTACTAGTTTTATGATGTAAGTTGAAACTACATATTATATACTTCTAGTAGAACCAGGTCTTTGTGTACAACTGAAACACAATTGCAGTCCAACTCTTTGTTTTCTAGTCATCAGCACTGATGCTCCTAAATTAATAATTTCTCTTGCTTTAGAAAGGTGCTGGGCAAAATCTGTTTTCCTGTGTATGTTACTGTGCTCTATTGAGCTGAAGTGTTGGGTTTGAACTCTTTAGATACTTCTTTCATAACTGTATGTCAAAGCATGTTAGAAGTGTTAATTCAAGTTGCTCTTGCAATTCTCTTGCTCAAAGTGTAAACAAAGTTTGGTTTTAATAAGCAAGTTATCTGGGCAGCTACACCTCTGCCTTTTGCCAGTTGTATTTATTCTCAACTTCTTCACAAGAAACAAAAGAACTGTCCCCCACATAGTCAGAATTTCTAGATCTCTTGCCTCTCAGCAGATTCTGAAGTCAATTGCTTTTATTTCCAAAGATGTAGCAGAGATTTAGAAATTCTGGACATTTCAGCTTCTCAAGCTCTTCAGTTGCTCATGACACTAAGACTCTGCTACAAAATATCTACTCAAGAACATCTACCAGCCACAGTTTAATATCAGCAGTTAGAAAAACTACATCTCACTTTACCTATCACCATAACAAATCCTCTCCTCTATGCCTGCTGTGGCGGCATCTTTAAAAAAGCACTAGAAGCCACAAAGATGCTAGTAATAAGTTCAGTTTTTCTAAGTAGCTAATCTACCCAGTGGGCACCAAGGGTGCTTGTACTCTCTGACAGACAGTCAGACACTAACAGAGCAACCACTAGAGTATTGGAGCAGCCAAAGCTGAGACTGGCCTCAGTTGGGCTTGTCTTGAACAGCTGATTTCTGAAGTAAGGATGGAAGTGCTCACCTCCTACACAGCATTTATTTACACTTCACTAGTTCTCTAGAAGTTTCTGGGTACAGATATCTGAACAAAACACATTCTGAAAGACACCTAATATTGCTGCTTCTATTTATTTGGGATTTTTTAGCCTTTCTGGGTGAGATATCCATACAGACCACTTAAAATGTGAGATAAGCCATACCCTTAGCCTAGCAAGAAAAGGGAATACAGAAGAAAATTAGGAAAGCATCAACAAATTAGTGACTATATAAATACTGAACAAAATTCTTCCTTTGTTCAGGAAGTGTTTGTCCAACGGAAACTCTCCTGTTCAAAATTGGTGTCATCTTGGACAACAAAAAAGGAAGAAAAAGCCATTTATAAAACAATTAGAAATAAGGTTTCAGCCTTGAGGTCTTCCTCAGGGCATGGTGAAACTAGAACACAGCAAAACTAAAAAACATCCTGTCCTTTAGCCTAAGGAAGGCCCCATGGCCAAAATGCCTTTTCTAATCTAATTTTGTACTCTTGACAAACAGGTTGACCCTTCCCCTGCTAACTACATTTCTGCAACTTGCAACATTGCACCAAGTTTGTCCCTTCACTTTTAGAGGTCACACAGAATTCAAATCCTTTACTCAAGCCATCTTCAAATCCCACACCTTTATTTATATCTGGAATGAACAACTTTGAAATGCTCCCTTTGGGAGAAGAAGGAAGCTATGTAACTCAGTTCTCCATTGCCTTTCACTTCTGCCAACATTAACTCTCCTGGGCGGAGGATGAAATGCTACTGTTCCAGTCTGGTAGGAGTTTGTGTAACTACATAAGACCAGCTAAGGTGTAAAACATTGGAGAACAGGACCCAGCAATTTGAGCATGTCACCCCTAAAAAGAAAGAATGGTTTCTGTCACACAAGTTTATTGCAGCCCCGAAATGTCTACAGTAACAGTGGGCATATAATATGATGTGCAAGGCTTTTATGAATGGGACCCTTGTGGCTTCTTGTCAGAACTGAATCTGAAGTGATGACAGGACATTCGTAAGAAGTCTTTCCTGGGATGCTGAAGGACTTCCATAAGGAATCATCTGGAAGATTGGGCTCTTGAGACCTTCAGTCAGAAGGAGTCCTTCCAAAAAATTGCTGAAGGTTTTGGTAAGGAGCAAGGCAGATACATACCCTCAGAAACAAAGGAGCTGAAGCTTTGGGTTTGAGCTCTTTCCATAGCCCAGAGCAACAGGAGGGAAGCATACAGGGTGGGTGACCAGTGAGTCTGCAGGTTGGGGAGGAAACCCAAGAAAGCTCACACCTCCATAGTGTTGCTACTAATGATATCACTGTAAAAACATGACACTACTCTGCTGAGGGATTAGTTTGACTCACCAAAGAACCATTGGCATAATTTCTCTCTTTGCAAGTTTTCAAAAGATTACAAGAAGAAACTGAAGAGGCTATAGAGGGCTCCTTCTCCCAGTTAGACATTGCTGGGAATGGGTAAACCTGTTAAGTGTAGCTTACATCTGGTCATTTTCTGTTCAAGTATGTGTACAAAGAGACTTCAATGCAGTGAACTTAGAGAAGTCTTCAGCTGTGGTTACAGAACCACTTCCTGCCTAATGCCTTACTCCCAACCTGGGGAAGCAGCTGTTATGGCTTGTGAGGTCCCAGTACTGGACATCTAGCACCCACATATATTCTGGGATGCAGCTGATGCTTTATTGATTATTGATGCTTTAGCTTAGACAGACATCCACTCCTTTCTAGACATTTTTATTTTGGAAATTTTCAGCAGTGATTAAGAAGGGAGTTCATTATTCCAGTATTGCAATATTTAGTGGTCCACACTGTGCCAAAAAGCTGGTAACCATTTGTAATGTGTCTGTAGAAGAGCTCTGCTACCAGCTTAGGACACTGAAATAGTTGCATTCCAATTCACCAGAAAGAAAACCATAGTAGCATGAGCTGCTTCAGCTCAGATTAGCCAGCTCCAACCTACATTGTCCCATTCATTGCTCTTCAGCTCTCAGTCTGGTATCTCCAAAAAGCAGTTGAGGCTTTTTTGCTTGACTAAGATTTATTTTTATTTTGTTACAAAAATTGTAATGAGAAATGGTCGTGTGGGTCTGCCTTACCCCTCACCTACCTGCACACTTGCTCTACTTTGACTAGTCACCACTGACTCCATGCTCAGTCAGCATGACAGCAAATGGGTTTCCAAATGTGTTTCTACCTGAACTTGCTGGAAGCTGTAGAGCATCCTATTTTCTTGAAAATGGGTTTATTATAAAAATAAGCAAAGGTTGACCCTGTAAGAAAGGCCCCGTTTTAAAAAACAATGAAAATGAAAGTTGTTCCTTGTTCCACCAATGAAATCAATGAGAGCCTGCTCAGATGTATTTCTTGTCTACAAAATAAACACAACACTTGCCACTATGCCAGGGAGGGCTGATGACATGCTCATTAGTGTTCCTAGAGCAATTAGAATTTGGGTGGGAGACTACAAAATCTCTCAAATACATCTCAAATGGATGTATTTTTGCTGTGCCTCAGAAGAGCTGAACCACAGCAACACCCACAGGGGATTCAAACATGAGCAGTGGGGTGGAAGGGAGGGAAGGCAATGAAAGAATGCTGCTTCAAATAAAGTATAAACAAATACGTTTAAAAATACAAGGCAGAAAACAAGTCAGCTCTCTGCTGTTGAAGGAAATGAAAATTGCCTCACCTTTACAATAACAGTATGTGCCTCAATATTAGGGAACATTCACTGGGAATGCCAGTGAAACTCAAGGCTCTCATTTTCTTATTTTCCCAAATGTTCACATAATTAACTTGCTCTCTCTTCCCCCTCATCCTGAAAGAAACACGATGGTTTCAGCCCAAAACCTTAGATCTAAGGCCCTTAAGGAAGGCACTGTGAGGCAGGTGTTAGTCAGCCTTGCTCAGTGCAATTGAAACCCACCCTGGCCCTTCTGCTGCACTAGGGATGGTTTTCAGCAGGATCCCTCATCACAGTGCTGTATCTGCATGTCAATGTTCACAGAATCACAGAACCATTAAGGCTGGAAGAGACCTCCAAGATCATCAAGTCCAACCCTCAACCTATCACCACCATGTCACTAAACCATGTCCCTAAGTACCACATCTAGATGTTTTTTAAACCCCTCCAGGGATGGTGACTCCACCACTGCCCTGGCCAGCCTGGGCTAAGGCCTAACATCTCCTTCAGTGAAGAAATCTTTCCAAATATCCTCAGAGCAGAAGCAGAGTGCTCTTGCCATAACATCTCCACTACCACATGCCTATGGAGAACACTTGCCTCGATTTTAAGCACTAAGTGTGTTGCCTTGAGTTGAAACTTTGTACATGAAAAGTTTATTAACATAAGCAGTGATAGCACAGAGAAGCAGCGTTAGAAACTGCCCTCAGGCAAATCCTGCCTAGCCTGCCTGACACCCATGTATGACTGCATCCCTTGTATGCTATGGCTACATCAGAGACTTGAACAAAGAGTTGTGGCTCCCCTTGGCTTGACAGATTACTTATCAACAAGCAATTAAGTTGCCTGCATCATCTCCAATTGCCTGCCAAAGGTAAAAAAATATATATATATATAAATCAACAAGTTAAGATAAGAGAGACCAAAGAGTTTTAAAGGAACTAATGGACTCTTAACTTTTTAATACACCATGGAAAACAACCTTATAAATGCCAAAAGCTGCAGGATTACCAACATAATTTCCATTTGAAAAGAGTTAGGGATGACTCCAGAAAACTGTGGGCCAGCTAATCTAGTCTTAATAGTTGGCTAAATAACAGAATATTTACTCATAAGCTATCAACAAAGACCTGCAGACTAGAACTACCATTGTGATGCTTCATGGAAAAATCTGTTCAAATAAACCACTTTTTTGGTTTGTAGAATTACCAATCTGATTGATAGAGGCAGCTGTGATAATAAAGTGGATTTGGAGTTCTCCAAGGTTTCTGACTCAACAGTACCTAAATTCTTACTTGAAGCCACATATTCCAGTCACCATATGGATTAAATAAGTGGTTCACTGACTAACCTCAAAATGTAGCTGTTAATGGAGAGCTACCAGGGAGCACAGCAGTTGCACTAAGATTGGTTTTCAGTCCAACCCTGTCAGTATTCTGTTGAAGATCAAGGTAGAAATGAATTTTTTCATTGATAAAATTAACAGAAGACAAAGACTGGAGTAGTGGAGAGTTCAGTTTCTTTGAATGCTGGTATCAGGATTGACAAGACAGTTACCAGAGTATTTCAGGATGAAATATTTCTAAAGAAAATGATTCCTCATCCAGCTCCACCTCCTTTACAGGCATTGAACCTCCAACCAGATATTCCTACACTTACACCTTAAAACTTGGTTCTGGGTTGTGAGACTTGATCCAGCCAGAGCAGAAGCCTTGGCTCTTTCCAGGACTGCCTTGCACTTTCCAGCAACACTCCCACTGAGTGCACACTTGAGAGAAGAATCCCAGCAGACTACCTATACTAGGAACTATCCTGCTCTTGAGCATTAATGTGTTAAGTCCTTACCTAGTGAATGCATGCTCCTACAATCCCATGTCCCCTCCCACAGTCTCTGAACACTACTGGTAATTAGCAAGATGGAAGTAATGCAAAATAAGATTTATTGACAGTCCCTGAAGTTTTGAATTTGGTTCAGATCCACATGTCACACACTGAATGAAGTGTCAGAAAGGCTGAAAGCAGCATGTTCAGTAATAGACAGAAAACTGAGTGTAAACAAGTGACTTACATGGCAACATGGGTAATTAGATTTGAGTTCACATTTTAGCTTTTTGCACAACACTTTTCCTATGCAACCAAAGCAAGCTGTGTGGCCCAAACCTCCACAGGAGGTAGATTGCAGTCTGGTTGGTATGTCCTGCCAGGTTCTTCATTTAACCATTATCTGATCCAAAGCAGAGAGGAATTAAATACAGATGCTCTTCTGGTCAGTTTTGGGCTCATAAATGAATGCTTAAATGGTCTAATGGAGCACCATATTTCAGATATACCAGGTTAAGTGTCCCCATGGCTTTGTGTAGCAGCAGGCAGACACTAGCCCCTGGCAGCAAGAGAGCCAGCTCAGTTAGGAGCTTGCTGACACTGCTTTTATCCTGCTCCTCCTCCTAGAAAGTGTTCTGAGATACTATTGTAAACTGTAACCTAGATCTACAAGGCCAACTTTTTATTCCAATGCACTGAGCATGAGAGGTTTCTAGTTTCCTTGGCCTATTAAAAGTTATTAGTTTAGATATTATGACATCATGCCTTTTTGTGATCGTTTAAGGATATAATTTAATATTTCCAAATTTCTTCCCTCTAGAAAGTAAGAAGAGTTGCTTTCCTTTTACACAAATCTCATCATTACTGTTGCTACAACACTTGGAGCTTCCAGAGTCAGGCTGAACTGCTGCCAGAGGCCCAGGGGAGTTTTCCATAGAAGTGGCTTGCAGATAGGGGTTTGAAGGTGGTGTCTATCTACAAAAGCCAGCTCTTAAGATTACAGGCTTCCATGTGCTGATTCACCTTGGACAGAATAGCAATAAATGAGAAGCAGGTAAATACATCTGTTTGCTGCACATGGAAAGCATTTCTACTTTATATTGAGCAATTATTAGAAATAGATAAAATCTGCTGAGGAGAGCCCTGCCTGACAGCACACTGCCTTTCCTCCAGATACCTGTGTGTTGACAGCTTTTATAGCTTATCCTAAAGTCCCTGCAGATAAGGCTAACACAGCAGATGATCCTTTTGGACCAAGCTATTTGGTTTGTTACCATACTGCAAGGAGTTCCACCAGCCACTGTGCTCCACATTTTCTTGGACTGTGGGAAGAATTTTATTTCTTTCTTTTAGTGCAAAGGCAGAACAGCAAGAGCCAGTTTGCAGTTCCACAACCCTTTGTGCAAAGCTTTACATGGCATCATTTTGCCAAACATAACCCATTTTCCAAAACACACTCTCCTTTGACTGGCACAGCTTTGGCTTTCCTTATGCTTACACTCTTAGGAGGGAGAGGGCAGGTAGGTAAGATGACTTCAAGGAGAAGGAACTGCTGAAACCGTCACTAAGGTCCCCATAAATATTCCCCATGGACCTCATTACACATTTGAGCAAACATTACCTTCACTCACACAGCTAAATTTCCTGTTTGCTTGGCTGATCAATTCCTCATCAAATTTTAATGTGGGGTTCAGGCTGTCTGTGGTGTTTTAATTAGCCCTAAGATTGCACAGCGTTGGAGGCAGAGTTAAGAACCATCGAGGTCCCCTCTGCCTAGATATAAAGGTGGAAGGGGGTTGGGGAAGAGAAGGAAACGAAGAGGCCAAAAACTAATTAGCTTTTGTTACTAGGTTAAGCCTGCTCTCTAGCGGTCACATCACACAGCAAACACAGCACATGAAAACCCTACAGAAGATGGTATCTTAAACCGCAGCTGAATTTCCCTCTGTCAAATATGAAATATAGATCATGCTCACCCCTGCTGCTACAACTTGAGGCATTTCTTTCCCTGTAAAAGTTTTGGTTTCTTCCCCCCACCCCAGAATATTATATACTTCTGTTGGTGCTCTCACAGTTTTGGCACAAGAGGATAGTGCAATAAACTGGCTATTTAGAATCAAACACTTTGCTCCAGTCAGCATGGACAGTTTTGAATGATGCAGAACATACAATCTACATGCCCTGTTGTCCATAACCATGAACCACAAACAGCCACCTTCTACCCAAGGCACTGCCCAGGAGTATTTTGACCTGCAGTCAGTTGCTGGCAAGCCTGGGATGTTCTATGTATTTTGTTCTCATTATATGTAAAGCTTTTCATCTAACTGAGTTTAACCTGCAGCCTTTGCTTTGGCAATGAAAGCAGTCACATCATTTTTAATTGCAATACAAGCAGGATAAAGAAACCTCATATTCCAGCAATATTGCTCCCTCCTTCTTAATGGGAACAATATACCAAAGCAACACTGAAGTGTTAACCTTAGATCAGTCAGTGGTTCCAGCAGAGCTGCTGTGTTTCACAGCTCCCTTCCCATTCCCCCCAAAAAGCACATGTACATTGCACCAGGACCATGCAAGAGCAGAACATTCTCCCCACAGAAGAATTAACAGTTCTAAAAACAGATGCTGCTCTATGGCAATAACCTGCTGTGTTCCAAACCCAGGGGCTAGGGCACTTCCAAGTCTCAAGTTTGGGTAGCTTGATACTAATAGAATTATCTAGCCAAATCCCTCCAAAATCCACCTGATTTTCTTCCAGGCTGATAAAGTTGAGGTTATATTAAAATCTGTAAAGGGCTGAAAAGAACTGATAATGAAACAAATTCCTTATTTCTTTTTGCATCTTGGGAGTGGTTATTTTGAGTATTAATCTCCATAGTGCAAAAGCAATGCATGTATTTAAAACAGCTGCTCATTTCACACAGGCAGTACACTAAATCCAACCCTGCTTTGCTTAAAATCACAAGTTCTTCCAGATTATATGAATAATATCAGCACTTGCAAGTGCATCTGTTTCCTACAAACAGAGACTGTAGCATAAAGCTGCTGGTGCTGTAAGAAATAGCCAGTCAGTACTGTTTACAGAACAGAAACCAAGGTTACCCTGCAAGTGTTATGTTTTCAGGCTCAAAGTATGGATTTTAGCTGCATATTTCACTTAATAAATGGCAAGATGTTTGACTATATTCTGACAGGCAGAAGATTTGCACTACTACATGGAAAAGAACAGAATAAATAGTTAACCTCAGTCTAACCTCCCTGCTTGAAACCTAAATGCTCTTAATTTAGCAAGTACAAATTAATTAGTATTATTAAAATACCACTTAGCACTAAGTACAGGCAGACTGCTAGTATTTAAAAACCACATTAGCTGATCATCATAATCACCTTGTCTCACAAGGCCTAGACCAGCTAGCACACTTTTTGCCCATACCAGCAGCTACATGTTAAGAGTTTGCAAAATACACCTCTTTATTCAGATAGTGCTGGAATCTGTTAAACATGAGCAGATTTTGATCCCATACTTTAGTACTAAACCTCATCAGGTTGGAAAAAAAAAAAAAGCAATCAGAGGACAAATATCACTTTATATATGGTTAGGAAAAGGTAGAGGATTAAACACTTAACCAGAACTCATTTAAAAGAGAAATAGGTATTTTTTGTAAGCAACTGCAATAAGATTTCCTTATTTGTATTTTCTTCGCAGTGTTTCTGAGACTTCTGGTGGTTACAGATTATGTCAAGCAGTAGCAGCACCTTCGTCTTGCTTCTCTTCCAGCTTTCACAGATAACATTCATCTGTTTTTATTTAAATTTTGTTTCTTGCAAATAAAAAACTGCTATCCCCAGGCTTCAGACACTTTAAAAGCAAACAAAAAAAACCCCAAAATAAACCAAAATTCACACGTAATAAATCAATACAACTGTATTAGCTCACAGAATCACAGAATCATCACGGTTGGAAAGGACCCTCACGATCATCTAGTCCAACCGATTGCCCTACACTACTCTTACCCCTAAATCATACCCTGAAGAAACACATCTATCCTCTTCTTAAAAACCTCCAGGAATGGGGACTCCACCACCTCCCTGGGCAGCCTAGTCCAATATCTAACCACTCTTTCAGTAAAGAAATTCTTCCTAATATCTAATCTAAACCTACCCTGGCTCAGCTTAAGCCCTTTCCCTCTAGTCCTGTCACTAGTCACAAGGGAGAAGAGGCCAACACCCACCTCCCTAAAATGGCCTTTCAAGTAGCTGAAGAGAGCGATAAGGTCTCCCCTCAGCTCCAATACCCCTAACCACGTAAGGTGAGTTCCAAGTTCACCAGTAAACTTTTATCCTGACCTCAGCAAGTCTCATCTCAAACCATTCTGCAGGCCAGACCACATCTCAGAAACTTTCAAAACCTGCCCTTTGCAGGCAAAGCCATTCCTCCTCCAACAAACCTCAAACAGCAGGATTTGCCCCTTCATTTGGTGCTTTGTTGACACCACAAATGCCACCACAGCTGCTGTACATCCACATTCAATAACAGTATGTTCAAATACAGAATCTCATTGCCACTGGAAAGGCTGAATGGTTTGGGGATTTTTATTTGGTGGATAAGAGGCAGTACACTGGCTCTTACAAATAATCCTGTGGGGTGATGCTTAAGGGCTTTAGTCCTATGCCTTCTGCCAGCTATATGATAAATTCGCTACAGACAGCTTTATTTGCCACTAAGTCCTATCACCGCAAATACTCAACACCAAGTAGTAACTCCTTCCTCCAGCTCAGACCTCAGGTGCTTCCAGAGCAACTGAGATTAGGCTCAGCCCAACAAACCCAGAAGAACCCAGCAGGCTAAAGTAGGTGTTCCCTTACCACAGGCAGCTTCCATTTCCAGAGGGTTTCCACTGTCAGGAATTCTCCCCAAATCAATGTTATCAATCCCACTTGTAATTTTACAAACTTCAAAGGGTTAAGACAGCAAGTGCATTTATTGACTGGTGCTTCTTGGTGGGGTCAGTAAAGCATGACTGATTAGAGCCCAGTTCTAAAGAGCCCAGCTTGGTGAGGCTGGAATAAATGGGAGTCTGTCAATAACTCAGATCCAGGCATATTGACATAGTTTACAGCCTCAATAGGCAATTAACACTTTACAGGGGATATTACCCAGTGGTCTCCCCATGTTTTACTGCACATTTTCTGCCGTCAGCTGCAATATTGAAGCTTTGGAATAAAAATTATATTGGACAGACAGCACCTTTGTTCAGCTGCACAGAAATTTCTTCAACATCTGGGAGAGATCACAGTTTCATTCCTCTTTATTCACTCTCTCACACCCCTTGTCTCACTTTCTCTGTCATTTACAGTTTCTAGCTTGCATTGGTGAACTCAAGAAATTCTCTTAACTAAGTAATTAAATCTGTTACATGCTAAAACTCCCTGGGGAAACACCAAAAGAGTGACAATCCCAGACTTTTCTCCCACCATGGGAGAGACTGAGTCCATTCAAAAATGAATGCCTCTTTGGCAGACAAACAATATTGACAAATAACCAAAATTCAACCAGGAGCACTTAAAGCAGAAATAGCTGGGAAAAAGAAGCTATTTTTCAGCTCATGGTCACCTCTTGTGATGAGGTTCAAGCCCATGGCACACACTGACCAAAACAGAATTGCAATACAGCTTCCTACTAATTAAACATTCACAGGAAAAGAGGGAGAAAAAAGTTCCCAAGAAGTTAGATTTTTTTCCTGCTTTGCAATTATTTAGCCCTAGTGAAATACACTGATCTACACTCCTAGTTGGTTACTTCAGTCCTTTCGCACCTGCAGCACCAAGACAAAGTCCTGCAAAGGCACTGAGGATCCTGACCTGAGCCCCAGAACTGACACACACAGAGCCAGGGAGACCAGGCCACAGAGCAACGACCAAAGCAGATTACAGCAGTGTTTTGCACAACCAACTCACAAAAAGCTGCATCTAGTAATAAAGACATTATTTACCTCAGCAGAAAACTTTTGAGAGACAGAGGTATTGAGTGCACCCTCAGCAAGTTCGCAGATGACACTAAGCTGAGTGGTGTGGTTGATACGCCAGAGGGGCGAGATGCCATTCAGAGGGACCTGGACAGGCTTGAAAAGTGGGCCTGTGAGAATCGAATGAAATTCAACAAGTCCAAGTGTAAGGTCCTGCATCTGGGTAGGAGCAACCCAAGATATGAGTATAGACTGGGAGAAGAACTCGTTGAGAACAGCAGTGCCGAGAAAGACTTGGGGGTCATGATTGATGAAAAGCTGGACATGAGCCGGCAGTGTGCACTTGCAGCTCAGAAGGCTAACCGTGTCCTGGGATGCATCAGGAGAGGCATGATCAGGGGGTCTAAGGAGGTCATTCTGCCTCTCTATTCTGCCCTTGTAAGGCCCCACCTGGAGTACTGTGTAGAGTTCTGGGCTCCTCAGCATAAAAAAGATGTGGACCTCTTGGAGCAGGTCCAGAGGAGGGCCACGAAGATATCAAAGGACTGGAGCACCTCCCCTACGAGGACAGGCTGAAGGAATTGGGGTTGTTCAGCCTGGAGAAGGCTTAGAGTGGACCTTATAGCTACCTTTCAGTACCTGAAGGGGGATTATAGGGCAGAAGGAGAGAGACTTTTCTCCTTGTCTGATTGCAACAGGACACAGGGGAATGGCTACAAGCTGAAGGAGGAGAGGTTTAGGCTGGGGATTAGAAGGGGATTCTTTACCCAAAGGGTGTTGAGGCACTGGAAAAGGTTGCCCAGAGAGGTTGTGGAGGCCCCCTCCCTGGCAGTGTTTAAGGCCAGGCTGGATGTGGCCCTGGATGACCTGGTCTAGTGCACGTGGCATCCCTGCCATGGCAGGGGGGTTGGAACTAGATGATCTTCAAGGTCCCTTCCAACCTCAGCCATTCTATGATTCTATGACAACCTGAGAGATCTTCCAACACCCTGCCACACAGCCAAAAAAGTGAGCTGGGAGAGGAACCACAATAGCTTCAGCTGCAGCTTGTTGCCCTGCTAAAGAGGAGTGGCCTCTGGGGGGAGGCCTGGGCCCAGGAGCTCCGAAGGAGGCAATTAGCAGGAAGGGACCATCAAAGGGGTTGAGGGAGGGGGGTTCCCCCCCCACCTCCCTGCAGCCCTCCATGCCCATGCATCAGGGAGAGGTTCCAAACAGGCAACTTTCCAGTGTGTTTTGCTGCTTTGCTGTGTTCCCTGGATGGAGATGCAGAACTACACAACACAAAGTCTTGATGCTTTCTGTACAAAACAGCCCTGAAGTTGCTCCTGTGGTCCAGGTGCTGCTGTTCAGGTCGTTAGGGAGTTACTTGTCTTTTCTCAGGTGTGTTGGTCCATCATGAGACTGCAGCATTCTTCAAGGCTTACATCTGGGGTGAGAATAAAGAGGAGTTGACTCCTGAAGACTGCATAAAGTTACAGGCTCTGAATGAAAGATAAAATGCTTCATCATTGATTCATACAAAGGCTCAAGTGAAATTACACCAAGATGTAACACAAGCCAGAGAATTCCCCCAGGCACCATTTTCAGCAAGAAAAGGAAATCATTTTCTCTCTGTGTGTCTTGCAGAGGATTCTCTCTTGCCTTTATTTTTCTTTTAAGGGAGGAAAACTCTGTAGATCACAGATTACATGACTGTGAGGGGTGATAGGGAATTGATCTTCATTTATCCTGTGTCCAGTAGCAAAAGACACCAGTGGAATTTTCCAAGAACAGACAAGATAGAAACCCAATCCCTAATTGCCAATATCTCACTTGCTTGAAAAATATGGAAGACTTATAAACTATTTTAAAATAAGTCATGTATTTTACTCCTTGTGTTTCTAGCTAATGAATTATTACATTGATTGTGACTTGTTTTGGATGGACTGAATTTATTGAATAGTTGAAATTGATATCCTGCATTTACATGCATCACAGCTTGGCAAATGGATTTGCCATCATCACTCTCATTTACTTTTAGACCAGAGAATTTGGAATTATAACCTGTTTAATGGAAACCTCAGACAAGAATAATTAAAGACAAAGTCATCAGGTTTAAGAAGAGGAATAACACAAATTTCAAGGATGCCTGAAGTGCTGTGGAGCCTTTAGTCCCATACCAGTGGCTTCCTCCTACGGACCAGTGGTAAAAGGGGAACTTTTTATTCCTGTGTTCCAGTCATGTGTCCCCATCACAAACACCACTTTCATGAAAGAAAATAGATAAAAGAATTAGAAGCAGGATTCAGAGGTGGCCACTGGATATAGGTAATGGCTGGCTTTTCCCCTTGAATTTCTTTTGAGGGGTAGAGGTGGAAATAGAACTAACATATTGTCTTTCCTCTCCCTGCATCTCCAAGTATGTGCAGTGGAGTAGGTTAGAGATGGAGCCTAAGAAACAGAATTTAACATTTCTCCTCTGTGCTGAGAGAAGTCAGTGTGAACTGTTTCCTTCAGGGGGAAAAAAATAGAAAAATAATAAGAAAAGTCCCAGAAATGAAACCAGCCCTTTCTGTCTGCCTTTTCTACAAGCTCAAAAGAAAAATCATCCCTGGCAGACTGTTGGGAGAGATGCAGCTGCAAGTTTGCTAAAGGAGGCAGAGTACCACCTGTTCCTACGCTGTTGCTTGAAGAAAACAATCAGAAGCCTTGTCTTTAATAAGTTTTACTACTGTACCAAAAATGAAATACATGCATAAGAACAATGTAAGCCATACATAAACAGCACTCAAGCAGACGCAGTCCTGGAAGTCTTGATTCTGAACTTGAAATTGCAAAGGCACCAAGAGGCAAAGGGTTTGTCAGGAAACAAGATACTGCTCAGCCTAAGTGTAGACAGGCAGCTCTGACTTGAAAGAGTCAAGAGTAGTTAGTCTGTCTACTAAAGGGGAAGAAATCAAAAGAAATAATCCAAACACTAATAAAACCAATCCCCAAGTGTTGCTATGTGTTTTCACTGAGCTAATTTCTTCTGTGGTCCCTTCTTCTGGAAACAGGTGATGTCCCCATCCTGTTTGGCCAAGGCAGCCAGCCCAGTCTGGCAGCCTGAGCTGTGACCCTTGTGTGGTATTCTGCCAGGCAAGGACATCTGGCAGCTCTTCTGATCTGAAGTCTTGTGGTTTCCTTTGTGATGTGGCAAAGCACATGGCCCCCAGTACATCTGTATAATTAATGTGAGGGGAAAATATGAGCAACAACAGCAAAAGAAAAACAAAAAAGCCCTCAAAGAACAGAAGCTGTTCAGGGTCAGCAGAAGGTCTGATAGCAAAAAGATGCAGCTCAGAGCCATGGGATTGTGTTTGCCTCCAAACATTGGGGTATTTAGGAGATGAGGAGAGCTTTGGTTGCACCCTGTGCCACTGAACCTGTTTCCATCCCTTGAAACATCTGTTTTACTAGTTTCTGATAGTTTGTGAGCTCTGCAGGGCAGGGTCACTGTATTTACACACAAGGTCTCAGCTGGACCCAATAGCTATATCAAAACAAGAATAAAATAATCATCTTCTTATTGTACCCAGCAGGAGTTACCCTGGCTGTAAATTCTTTAACACTGTTTATTGTGTTTTGCCATACTGGGTGTTTTGAACATTTTATTGAGGTAAGTGGCAGGCTGGAATAATGGGGACAAGTGTCAACTCTAAAGGCTAGCAAGAGGTTCAGCTGCAGCAAGGGCCATGGCCCTTGAAGAGCACAGCTGGCAAGTTGAGTTCCTAGCCACAAGCAGCACCAAAACCAAACTGCAGTGATGCTGAGCAAGGAGCACTCACTCCAAGGGAGGACTGCAGGAGGTGGTGACCACACCAGGGGACAGACACTTCCAAAGCCAAAAGGTCATTTCTGAGCCCTGTTCCCCTCAGATCTTGTTCTTTCCATTTGCACTGTCTGAAATAAAAAGAAAAAAGAGAGAGAGAAATAAAAATAGGTCTTTTTTCTCTTAAAAGAGAAAGGGAAATCCTGAAATTCAAAGGAAACTTCTGTGATTTATAATATTTATAAAAGCTTGTTATCAGGGAAGTGTTGTATTAATTTCTTCCCCTTATGTACAGTGAGGGTCATGGGTAGGGGATGAATTCCATGGTTTATATTATGAACACTCTCCTGTTCAGAGCTCCCTGTGCCACTCTCCTTCCTGGGGATTTCATTTCTGTTTGTAAAAGTCTGAATGTCATTCCATTGCATTAATGGATACTTAACATGCTGCCAAGTATTGTTTGGTAAACCTTGATTCTAGATTTCCTATGATCATGAATTTGTTATACATTGGGTGTAGTAGTCCCACTTCCAATGAATTCATCTGGTATTAGCAAGTGTCCCCATAGGTGGCTCAAGTGCAATTTAGCATTAATTAAATGAGAGTTAATGGACACTAAAAGTGCCACTTGATTTCTAAGTGATCCATTAACACACCCCAAAAAACACCACAAAAAACCCAAAACAATAAAGAAAAAAAAAGGCAGCCAACAGATTCCTTTGGTAACATAATTCAGAGATCTGCTCTCCACATGTAAAATTTGTTTTGATACCAAGGGTGGCTTTTAAAGCACTGCCTGCATGGATACATATCACAGGTGTCAGAGTGCAAGAAGCTGATGTGAAAACTGGGAGGAGAGAGGCTGAAAATTTGTACTGAAGACATAATGGAAGGGATACAGCCCAGGACAGCAGGAAACTATTGCCTGATGCCAGACAGACAGAAATGATGTCTGTTAGGATGACTGTTAAGCTAAGAGCTCTGCATGAGTAATAAACACTAGTACTTCATCAATGATTACTTAAAAGAAGATCTTGGATGAGTTAAACTGGATTTTAATTTAAATACTATTATGACTGGTCAATGGTAATAAAACACACTTAGTAATAAACACACTAAAGCTATCTGTGTTTCAGTTTCCTCTTTCAAAAAACTTTAATTAGGTATTTGAAATATCTCAGTATTAAATCAAAATAGTTTTAAGGTTGTTACTAAAACATAAGAATTTCAACTAGGTGAGAAGGGAAGGATGCTTTTCCCTACTAGTCAAATTCAAGTGAAAGTGAAGAACACTTATGAATCACTTTTACAAGAAATAAAGCACTGAAACACAGTTGATCATGGGCTCAAGTTTCTTCACTTTTACATTCCATAACTGTTTCTTCAGCAGGTGATAGACAAGGAATCCAAACACAATTTCTGCAGCAAGGATGCTCCAGATGCCACAGAACTCGCTTTAGTGAGCAACCCTTTCAGCCCAACCTAAGAACAGTCCCAGCAGGAAGTATACGCCAAGTACTCATGCAAATTGGCATATTATTAAGCCTCTTACAAAAATTACTACACTTACAATGTTTATTTCCTGGAATTAGATGCTAGCATTACACACACACAGAGACATCCCACCAAACTGCAGGTCATCATGGTGAATGCTCTAAAATTCAAGCAGTTTGTTCACCCCTTAGTAATACAGAGACCCTCCAAAGTTTTATTCCTGCATTAGGGCTTATGAACTACAGCACTCATAAGAGTAACAGAAATGCAGCACGAGGAGATGCTGAATTAAAGCTAGAGCATCATTCCTTTTGGGTGTGAAAGAGAAGCATAGGCACTTTACTGACAAACATGGGGAAAACAACTCAACATACATATATATATGTATATATACACACACACATATATATATGTATATATACATACACGCACATATACACATATATATGAGAAAGGGGATCAGCAAGGGGTGCTGTGGCCAGCCAGGAGCAGAGGAGGGGTTGTGGTTTTCAGCAGGTCGTGGGGAGCAGATGGATGAGAGAAAGCAAAGATAGCAGAAAGTTGTGTGAAACAGACCAAGGCAGAAGCAATGTGGGCCACACATTTTGCTGCCTACTTAATCCTTCCCTCTGTTGGTGCCAGCCTCCAAAATGCCTTACTACAGCCCTGTTCCTATCTGGTGTAGGTAAGTGCACAGCTCAACAGAGCATGCTATAACATCTTCATAAACAACCTGAAAAGCAAATAACTGAAAGCATTTTACTTTTAAAAATCTACTTTCATCAGTTTTAAGTAATTAATTCTGGGAGATGGCAACAGAGCAGTGAAAGTTGCTGCAAGTGGCAGGAGTGAAACTCCTGACACAGACATGGTGCAGGTTGCACAACCCAATAACACTTTCCATATTTCAGAAATCACATTGTCGACAATGTTTCCAGGCTCTGAAATTAGCTGAACTAATCAGGAGCTGTTGGCAGTGACCAGCAGGCAACTTGCTGGACTGCTTTTCTTTTCCAGTGCGAGAATCTCATGTCATAGCTTAACAAAACCCCACAAAGAATCATCAAGGTTGGAAAAGACTTCTAAGATCATCAAGTCCAACCATCAACCTACCAGCACCATGCCACTAAACCGTATCACAAAGTGCCACATTGGTAGTGTTGGGTGGCCGGGTGGCCAGATTTTTGACCCTGTAATATTTCAGACAAGACATTTCTAAAGAAATATAGCTGCTTCTAGCATTTTTTTTTCCCTATGCAGACATGGTATAGGATCTATATGCCAGGAGAACAAGCTCCACAGAGGATGGATCACTCTAGCACACCAGAGGACAAGTCAGGGACCTTGGGCTGCCCGAGCGGCTGAGGAAAGCTTACATCTCCACATCTCTCTGCAGCCTCTGGAGGGTTGCTCAAAGCCAGCACCTGCCTTCTACAGAAGGAAGCACAGGATGAGGCCTCTTTTGTTTTACTGTGAAGGTCAGAGGTGTCCTGATGAAAAGGAATTTTCCTCCCTCCCTGGCCCTGCACCTGGTTTTCTCCATTTGCCAATTATCAAATGAAGCGTAGCAATAAATCACCATCAGTTCAGAGGCAAGTCCCCTTGCTATTGTGACATCTTAATTCTGTGGAAGACACCTGTTCCAGAGTTAAATAGCTGCATGCTCACACAAGGCCAGGTTTTCTTCTCTTTCCTTCTGTTTCCCACCACATTTGATGTTCTTGCCTGTTCTGCAGTATCTTCAGATGACATCTCTGAAGCAGTTGCTAGAGGCTTCTTTGTTTGTTGGGGGGTTTTCTTACACTCCTTAAAATCCCTGAAGAAGTACTTATACAGGATTAATTCCTACACACCAGCTCCAAGCCTCTCTTCTTCCTCCACACAAGTTTAGGAGTAGAAAAGATAATTTAGCAAGGAAGACAGGTCTGTGGATAAAAGCCCAGGAGGGACAAGCCACAGCACGAGGGCTGTTAAGTAGCATGTTGCATATATTGAAAACAGTTTAGTCTCCAAGGTCTTTACCTTCTGCCCACAAACCTCCCTTTAGTTCACTGCTCCTGGATATATTTAGTCAATGTTAGGTACAATGTACAAGGAGATGGGTCTCCAGCTGAGGAAAACATAATCCTTATTTTGTGGACATTAGAATTATCTCAATCAATCCCATACATAATAAAGTCAAACTATGTTCTGTCTTGAGAGGGAAAATCATTAGCTATGTAGTCAACCTAAAATGCCAAGACAACAGAAGATGATATCTCTCAGTCTGGTACAAATTCAGGACATAAAACAAGTCTTGAGGGGAAGCTTGCTCTCTTGGCATTTTCTACCAAGTCTGTAGAGATAAAACCCTTGGAGTGAAGTTTCTAAAGCCTTACCCTTATCTAAATCCAGCTTTGGAATAGCCAGTGTAAAGTTGTTTTTTTTATTTTGAGCTTCAGAAGAGAGATCACAAAAGGTATTTCTGGATAGTCAACAGAAGAGGTGGAGAAAATCAGCAAGTATTCGGAGATCATGAGAGACAAAGTCTACAAATGAACAATCAAACTCACATTTCACAGCTTGAATTTTGCCTTTGCATCTTGACTCTACTAGGATACAGTAAATCGTTTTTTTCAACCTTGGCTTAGTAACTAAGAAAGAGGAAAATGATTATTTAAAAATAAAGAATTAATTTAAAATCCCACAGAGGTTTTCATGTTTTTTCCATGGAAGTGAAGGGGGGAAAAGGTCCAACAAACACCAAGACTCACTTTGTCTTGATGTTGCTGAAAAGTAAAAGAAAAAAGCACAGGTTGATGATATTTGAACCACAGCCATTGACTTAAAATGTATCTGCAGATGAAAGAAATTAGAATACCTAAAAGAACTGAGTTTGTCTAGCCATTTATAACAGCACAGGCAGAGCAAAGGAGAGTCTAACGTTCTCACAGAGGGGATAATTCAGCAGAAATCTTACCACCAAAGACCATCATTATTATCAATCAGTTTAATCTTTCACCAAATCTGGATTTAGTCTCCAGGTGTGGCCTTTTGTCTCTGCCCACAGGTTTTAGGTACACAGTTGGCACATGTGGTAATGTCTCATGTCCTCTTCCTGGTAACAGAAAAACATAGTGGAACCTCCAGTTCTATCTTTTTTTTAACCTTTTTGATGGTGAAAGAAGAGATGACTTTAAATTTGTGCTTTTTGTCCTCTCTTTCATATATCCTGCTTGTAGTTCAATTAATATGACACTGTCCCTGCAGACAGTGATGCTTGGGGCACCTGGCAACATGTAACTAAAAGAAATAAAATGTAAAGAAAGGATCCTGTCTGCCAAGTAGAAAGTAATTAAGGATCCTGGAACACACAAAGGGCAATAAAGTTATTGAAGGAAGAGTATTCATTAAGCAAGATAAAGCACAGCAGAACATGTGCTCCTGGCCCTATCTGCTGTTCCCTGTATGACACCAGGTACTCAAGTTATTAACACTGTAGTGCTGCTACATGGAGGATGGTGGAAGGCTGCAGGCCAGGTGTTGGAGGTACAGAGTGCCAATGAGTGGAAAGCCCAAATATCTCACTGCTCTTCTAAATCAGCCCCTGTTGAAAGTTCAGCAGTCAGCTGAACAAATAATTCCCAGGAACATTCTTAGCCTAAACCTGCTCCTCACCATTACTGTAGTACAGCATTTTGCATGTCTGAATTGTAGATTGGTTGAAGAATGGCCCTAAGTAAACATTTGGTGCTCTGTATGAGAGATCTGTTAAACTCTGACTGGCTGATACAGCATTGCCTCCCCTTCTGAACAGGTAACTGTACAAAACAGAGCAAGAAAACAGAAATAAAGCATACAACTCCAAACAGCGTATTTACAAGTTGTAAATACATAGAAATTCTACACATAGAAATCTTTCAGTTGGTGTCTCCAGGCAAGTAGCAGTAATACAAACCCTCCAAAAACTCCAGGAAATCTTTACTCTACCACATGACATCTCTAATTCTGGGGCATGTCATGTCCAACCCCAGAAGCTGCTCATTTCATTGCTGATTTGAAAGATCTCAGGTGCATGGTAAAGACCCTCAGAACCATCCATTTGCATCCAAAACTTTCTTTTAATTAGCTACAGTTGTCACTGAAGTATTTAGTTTTCCTACATGGTCACAACATAGGAAGTTGTTATTATTCCTACTTTACAGAGACAAAGAAAATGGGCTTGTTCAAAGTCACACAAAGTATGGAGCAGGACTGGGAAGTGAAGCCAAGTCTCCCAGCCCTCATCATCCCCTAGTTCCTGATCTCCTTCATCATGACCTAAGAAATTTAGGGATTTTTTTTCCTTTGTTTCTTTCTCTTCCTGTGTTCAGAGTGTATTTAGGTTTTCTTTTAAACCTTTCCTCTTCAGCCCCTAAGGCTAGAAACCACAAACACCCACAACTCGGGGAGCTGATGCTGTCTGGTCACTCCTCTCAGTTCTTGTAACTGGCTGCAACCCTGCTTTTGTATTCCATAACCACCTAAAACATTCACATGACAAGGAGTATGGGCATAGCCAACCCCCCCAGATTAAATTCAAATGATTTAAACCTGTGAGTAGTTCCACTATGGCCAATTCAAATATGCAGCACATGTGATACTCTCAGGTTTTAATTCTATCTCACAACAAAGTACTCCAGTTTGCTGTTTCTCAAGTACAGACAACTTTAACAGACCATACACAGGAGCTGCTAGGAATGCATTTACTGATGAAAACTATTTTGTTGATACAATTGACCCCATGATATCAAGGCTGCATTTAGTTAGGCAGAAAAACTGTAGCTAGGCACTGATCTCAATGAATATTTGCTCCCAAAGAGTGCAAAGCAGCTTCCAAAAACCTCCCATCCACCCTGCTAATGACTGCATCCCCACAAAATGGCAATGGCCCTGGGACCACCAAGCTGAGCATGCTGAGAAAATGCAGGAGGCTTGGTTTACAATGGTTTGCAGGCTGATTAGGGAAAGCCAGGAAGAGGAGGAGCCCACAGGTGCTGGGGCTAGACCATCGTGCCTGAACAAGGGTGGAAAGCCCAGCCCCACAGACCTGTGTTACTTATGCTCTATGATCAGGACACAGTAGATCAGGGAGAAAGGCTTTGTGCAGTACAGCAACTGACAACACATAGGTCCTCACCATCTGCCTCACAGCCCTTTTACCACTGAAGCTAAAGGAAATACACCCATTAGCATATCTTAGTATTGCCCAAGATCTCAGCCATGTGACACAGGATCTGCTGCCCACTTGCAGGGCTGCCCAACATGAAGACCTTAGCTATCTCCTGTTCCTTGTCCTCTTCATCCAACCAACTTTCACAAAATATTTTTGCATTTAATCCTTTTCTACAGGTGCAGCTTCAGAGAGCTCCTGCCTTTTCACAGCTGCTTTTCCCTGTCCCATTGTTCCTAATGCTTCTCCTCCTGTCTCCTGACTGCCTGTCAGGTCACACTCCCCAGCCCCAAACTTAGCAAGATGTTTTCTGGATTTATATACTTTCCCCCCTTTATTTGTTGTATGCACAAGAAGTACACCTTGAACTCCTCAACTCCTTCTGACAGTGTCACCTTGGGTCAGGCCATAGGTTTTCTCACCTGAATTGGAAAGCAACATTTTTCCATCTAAAAATCAAGGATTTTCCTTTTAAAGGACCATTCTGGGTGCCATGACCAATGTAGCATGGGAGGGAGATGGAAATATGAGGAGAAGGAGGGATAAATCCAGTGTTTGGAAGAGTGGCACTATTATCTGTGCATATAAATAAAGCAAGATTTTATCATAATTTATTTATAAAAACTATTTCTAATCTAATTCTTTGCATATTATCTAGGGGCAAGAGAGGCAAGACAAAAAAAAGTGGTTCTTAATCAGGAATTGCCACATGGAAGTGGTTTTGATTAATATGCAAAACATAGATTATAAATAGATTTATAAATAAATGATCAACTATGACTCCTGCTTTATTTATCTATGGACTTGCAGAAAATTTGAAGGCTGAATTCTGATTAAATGAGAATCACCACTAGTGGTGGACTGGCTGGCTCAAAGGGACTGGTAAAGGAAAGGGAGAATATATTTGCATAGCACCTTTGATTCAGAAGAACTCCCAAGTGCTTTGCAGAATTAATATTATATTTTAGGGGTCATTTCATCCATTACTGAAATACAGCCTCTGAGGAGGAGAGAAGATAACTTTCTGCATCTATTTTACCTTTCATTGAGGATCTCAAAGCACTTTGCACACTAATTAAGCTTCCTATTGTATCTATGCAATCCAGTCCTCCACCAAATTACTAAACCTAGGCAACCCAAAGTTCCAGGAACAAAACCAAGGGCAACTCATCAGCTGTTCCTTGGTATAACTTCATTTCACTTCCAGATCGTCAGGTTGAAGTCAGCTGGGACCTCAAAAGGATGTCCTCAACTGAATGGCAGTGCAGATCCCAAATCATGATGTTCAAATGATTTAGAAATTAGCCTCATTATGTCTCATAGAACACCAGCCCAAACTTCACATCCCACAATAAGCAAAACCTCAGCCCTGAAGTTTGCAGCTCTGATCTGAGAGCCTCTCTTTCCACTGATGCATTTTGCTGTGGATACACACACACGTTGCTGGGAGATGAAATTCAACACAACACAGGAAGCCAACTCTAAAGAGGTGGCAGTTTGCAGATATAAAAGTTTGCTCTTCCCCATCTGTGCCAGGTCTCTTCACCTGGGTCAGACTTGTCCATGTCCATCTGACAGCAGGGCACAGGAGAGCCATTTACCCGCTGGAGCTGCTGGTGAGTCGAGTCAGCCTCTGGCTTTTACCTTGCCTTTTCAAAAGAAGAAAGTCAAAGCACTTTTTTTTCCTGTGGCAAAGCTGTCCTGCCAAGATAGTTTTCACAGCTGAACACTTCCCATGTTGCCAGTTCTGCAATTTAGGACCTGGATGTGATCCCCTGAGAATGATGGATAGCTTTACAATGAAGACACTGCCAGAAGTACCAGCTGTCCAGGTGCACATTGGATCAGCATGGCTGAACCACCCCTCCTCCTCCTCTGCCTCCCTCTGAGGAAGGAGCAGGAGCTTATCCTTTGCAGGTGGAAGGCTTTGATGGCAGGAGAGACCTGAAAGCCCAGCAAACATGAGCTGAGACACAGCCATTTATGGATTACACCTCACCCAAATGCGAGCCTGCTTTTACTATTCCATATTACTACATTGCTATTACATGACAGGTTTGGGTAAGTCTTTTTCAATCCTCTTTGCTTGATCACCTCATTTCTGACTTCTTCATCTCAACAAGCAGTAGCTAAAAGAAGAGGTAAATCAACAAAATTAACTTGTTTTCTCTGAATAAACCAAGTAAATCTCCAACCTCACCCTCCCCTAAACACACTTTCTCCCAGTGCCTATTCCAGGTTTCCAGGTGTCCCTAGAAAGGGATTTCGTTCTAAACCACTCTGTTAATGAACAGCTGCTGTTTTGAGTCCAGCCTATGAAGCCCTTCTTTAAACAGTCCTTGCACCCCAACAATGGAGCATGCTTACACTTCATGGGGCCAGCAAGCAGCAGAAGCCATCTTCAGCAAGGGGCACCTCTCTAGCACTTGCTATTTGAGGGCTAGAGCTCTGGGTTGAAATTCAGCCATGCCATGCAAGGGCATGAAAGTGGTTCCTTGGATGTTGTGCAGATGTAACCTAAGTGTTCTTGAGAAGGTTTGTCTCTATCCAGGTTATCTTGATTTTGCTTTTCCAGACACCACAGGACATGTTTCAGGTGTCCTGGGGAAGCTGATTTTGTAAGTGGCATTGTTTGAATGCCAGTTAGCAGAAACTATTTGCCAATAGAGTCACACTTCCTCTCTCCACCCAGCAAATTAACAACATGGACAGTGTTGCCTAAACAGAACAAATTTTACCACAGTAATAATAACCTGTCTGGAGAGAACATTGCCACTCACTGCCCAATTAGAAGCAGGTTGAATGCACGGAAATGCCTTTAGAGTAAACACTTGATAGCCCTCAATAAAACTGTAAGAGAGAGTTACTGCAGATTTACTACCCAGGAAAGGAAAGCTCTCCACAGCACAGGCAAGAGCTTATTGCTTTTTATTTAATGCTGATAAATGCAAGAGCTTTGCTCTCCCACAGCAACCTGGGTTAAAGCAGCTTAGCAGGAAAATAATATGGGTACCTCATGATCTGCCCACAGAGAGATGCAGGAGGACCACAAGTTCACCACAGTTATTTTAAGATGCACATGCTTTCTCCAGGTTGTGTGGCATTTACTGAGGGTACATCACTCCTTTGGTGAGCCAGCTCCACAGATCAACAGCACATACATTGCTGAGATGCTGGGGGTCCATAGCCCAGCTTGCTGCACAGTGACTGCTGGTGTACTCAGGTCTTGCAGATGCAGGAAGGTCTTGGGTGGGATTGCTGCCTTTTGGCTTCTGTATTTCCCAGGTTTTTCCACAGAGAGCATAGCTGTGATCACTTCTGAGGCAGCGATAAGACGTCTCTTGCTGCTCCCTCACATAGAGAAAAGGAACAGCATAACAAAAGCCAGGTGATCAGCCTTATTGCCATCTACTATGATGATGCTTAGACGGTATTTGGGTTTTCTGAAAGAGTGTGACTGGTGAGAAGGAAGGAATGGGTTGGATCTATTTACACTAGCCCAGGTTTCCCATGAAGGCTGCCCAGCCACCTCGGGCAACAGCCCTTCCTGCAGGAGCACAATGGGGGTGGTTACAGACCCAGGGAGGATACTGCAGCATGTTTGTTCTGCAAATGAACACTGACATAAAGGTCCTGCCCTTGCTGATGAGCACTGATGTGCAGCTTTCTGCATTCACAGTTCTTGGTGACAGGGAAGTATTTACAGAGCAATTTTGTTTTCCTCCTTAAGGAGTCTAGTGGGGAACAGCCCAGTGCACAAAAAATAAACAGTTAATAAAAATCATTACTAATACCCTTATCATCTTTATTCACTCGAAAATGTTTCCTCCCTGGTAACCTTGTTGCTGGTGCTTTACCTTCTCAGGAACACCAGAGAATCCTTGTGAACCAAGCAGCCAAGCCACCACTGTACTACCATGTACGGCAGCAGATGCTTTCCACTGCTACACTGCCACTGCTTTTCCTCCTAGAAAAGATCAGTGAATAGGTCTAGCCAAGGGTAGACTCCAAAGTCCAGACACTTATGTATAACCCAGCTTCTCTGTTCTCTTCAGCTAATGGCAGCTCTCCCCATTGCATGGCTGATGGTGGGTTTATTTCAGTAGCAGCTGCTGCAGCCTTGCATTCAGCAAGCTGGCAAACTGTCCTTTGGAGACCTTTCCTACCACACTGTTAATACTACAGCAAGCAATCTTTGGGGCAATGGAGGAAAGCAATTAAAGAAAATTTCCCTCTTGGCTCCCCCTATTATTTCCTGTCCAAAAAAATAATATTAAATGTGATCTACACTTGTAGTAACTGAAGGGATAATGTGCTATTTTATATACTGTTGGACCCTCACAGAAGTAAGTGGAGTTCTCTACCTCCTGCTGTTCCTGCTGCTGTCTGGATGCAAAAACCATGATAAAGGTCTCTGAAAGAGCTTAAGGCATTTCAAATGACACTGCACTATGTCTATAGGACAAAAGCTGTGTTATTGCTCAAATGAGGGTGCATCAACACCTTCAAATCTCTCCTCCTTAGACCTTAATCAGTGTGCCCAGCAGAAATAGAGCCCTAATGGTTTTCTATGTGGGGAAACTGAGGCACAAATGAGGGAAAGAAAAACTTTTTTAAGGATGGTACAGTGGGTTTTTGCCAGCAAGGATAGAAGCACCTTTCCTGAATGAGGATGGATGCAGATTAGGAAGCTGATGCCCAGGCAGCTTTCAATTGTTGGGTTGCAAAGAAGAGGAAAGAAGATGATTCTAACCCAAAACATCACTTAAAGAATAAAAAGCAACACTCAGCTGGTAACAAGGACACAGATGCTGGATTATCTTAATTTCCTAGAGGTTTTTTCTTTGTTCTAAAACAACAGGACAAACAGTGCTCCTCTCTTACAGCATTGTTAGAGATATGCTGGTCAGCACTGGGCCTATTAAACCTCCACCACCTTAGCAATCTGAATTTTGGAAAACACTTTCAAAACATGGGTCCAAGTTTGTGTAAAAGACAAGAGTACTCACATGTAGCCACTTGCACATTCCTAGCAGGCTTCTGCAGCTGTTCACACTAACTTAGTAAGAAAGGAATAGATATAAATTAGATACTGAGCTGGTGTGTAGTCCTTCTGTGCATATCATTGCAGCAACAGTAAATCCTTTTACTCCATCTCCTGAATCTGTAAACAAAAACCAGTAAAAGTCTAGTCTCTCTGATATCAGATAAACTGTCTTAGATTTGAAAACAGCAACTATCAAGACAAAAGAGAGAAAAAAAGCAAATGTTGTCAAAGAAAACTCTCATGATACTGACATTTAAGCTGGAATTGCCTAAGAAAGAGGAATAAAAACCATACAAGACACCTCTCCCCTGATTTCATAAAAAAACCCATCCAAACCCAAAATGCTTCTTGTACAATGATGATAATTAATAATATAAAGTTTCTATCACGAATTTTAAATCCTGTTTTGAATGTTGAATGTGATTTGTATCTTTTCTTTCACTTCATCAGATGCAATGAAGTGAACACTGCAATACCAGCCTGGCTCTTGCCCTTTTTTCCCCCCATGCAGAATCATATCCAAATGTTTCATTTGTGGATTTTTTTAATGGTCCTTATCACTGAATGGCAAATGAGGTTTCAAAATGCAGGAGAAGTTTAGAAAAGATGTTGGTGACTAAACAAATTGAAAGATAAAGGGAGAGAGAAAAATGAAGTAATACCTGCATAACACTCTTTAAATTTTAGGGGAAGATATTGGGAACACAAATAGAGAAAGCTTTTAACACTCACAGCATTGACTTCTGCTGTTTCGCAGAATTCTCCCTAGAAAAAGCAGGGGAAACAAATATTATTGGAGATTTAGCATCATTTTGGCTTATAGAAACAAACATTTTTATTGCAATCTAAACCAAAAATACCAATTCAAAATGCTTTCAATCCAAAATTTGTTGGGACATGCACTTGTAAATTATTTCTGCAGCTAAGTTTGTTTCAGTTTGACTGAGAAGTGGAAGACACACTCCTCACAATGTCCTGTGACTCACCACCATGGCACTGATGGGCTGTGGCCATTAGTTGTGCATCCTACTAACTTACTGTGAGGGAACTGTTTACACTGGTACCACCAACTCACCAGGAAAAAAAAAGGCAAAACACACAAATCTTCCCCTGACCAGCAAGATTTTCCCAGGAATTCTGACTTCCTTGACTTAGTGTCCAAATCATTGTCCTAAGTGCTGATTTGTACAGGATTTCTGATGTGTCTGAAAAGACCAAACCATGCTCTAGACTTTATAACTAAAATAATTCTTTTTGATGCTTTTTTATTGCTTATACTACAATGGCAATGCAGCTTATTCAGCATTTCTATCAAAAAAATCAAAGCACATTACAAAACATCTCAAGGAATAAAGGCTAAGTCCGGGGAATGTAGCCTCCAGATCTCTGTAGGCAGTAACCAGAGTTGAGAGCAACTACAGAAGATGCCCTAATGCTTTCTAGAGAGCAGATTAACATGCAACACCTACTTTAGGAGCGCAAATCTACCCCTCTGCTTGCTGAACTCTTACATTTATACAGTGTCTTGGACAACAGTCAGGGAGTCCTTTCTCTGCAGGATGGATAATTTCAGCTACCCAGAGAGACAGAACAAGGGAAAAAAGCAATAACCAATTTTCATTCCTAGGTTGGGCAGTGAGCAGGACATTCAGTCTCATGTGCAAAGTCACTCAGGAAGTCTGTGGCAAAGTTAGGAGTGGACTTTCAAATCACAAATTACAGCCCAAGTGTTGAGAAACTCTGGTTTAGGATAACACCCAGATTCAACGAGAGGAGCCAAACTCTGACAGTGTGTTCTGCACCACTGAAGTTCCTGCTCCAAATTTCTGGGTGCTATGACACTCCAGGTAAAACAGTACAATAGTAACCATGGGTAGCTGTAAGGTCCTCCCATCTCTCAGAGACTATTGAAAACTCAGCCCCACTGCTCTGGGACTAGGGAAAAAAAAGCATCTTTAGAATGATTTTGAGCTGACACACTGCACTGAGGTGGCTTTTTCCCCTCGCAGCTTGTGTACAGCAGTTCAGCTCTTTTCTCTTTTCCCTACCAGCTGCTCTACCAACACTATTCCTGTCAGCAGGAAGTTACAAAAATCTGAATGAAGACTGATGATTAACGAAGAAAGAGGGTGAATATTAATCATGGAGTCAAGGTTTGATGGGAACATTGATGGAATAGTGGTCCCACTGGAAGTTGTTAGGAGTTGATTTTTATGCCCCAGGGCAGTAGTTTTAAAGCAGGACTCACGATGGAAGAGAGGTTGTTTGTAATGTTTTAAACAGGCCATTATGGAAAGCCCTCCCCTCCCCCTGACCCAACTCTGTTCTTTGTGGTGCTAAGATAGGAGTTGAACCCTGTGCACCCTACATCACCCCCAAACCTCCAGAACTGTAAAGACCAAACTTTGAAAGAGAAGAAAACAGGAACAAGACATTATCATTTTCCCTTGCTGATCTGCAAGCAAACCCTCACCACCTGAGGCCACTTGTGTTAAGTCAAGAAATGCTGATGGTGCTGCTTCTGAGCAACTTTTCCAGTGTTCAGCACACTCATATTACTCCAGGAGAAGGAGGAGAGTCTGGGATAACATACTTCCATAGCTAAGTAATTCAGGTTTGAAATTTGGCTGTTTGCAACCTGATCAAAACCTCTTTGAAGGCAACAGGAGTCCCAGCTACATTTGGCAGCAGTGTAGTCAAGCCCTCCTAACCTTGGCTGGAATTTCCTGTAACTCACAGATTAACAAGTGTACTTGCAATCAATACTGTATATGAAGTGCACAGCTGATACTCTATTTTCTTTGGTTTTACACAAAATCATTCATTATACCAGATCATTCATTTTTGCTGCTGGAAAAACCTTGCAGATGTTGCCCTCGGGCAAACTTCATCCACATACTAAACCCAGCCACTAGAAACCTGAAAGCAACAGACATCTGAAATACTTTAAGGATACTGCAGATTTACTGCACACTTCAATTTAGACTGTGCTAGAAAGTCACTCAAACATGGCTGCAGTCTGACACCTCAGTTAATGTGAGCTGGATACACACCAACATCTAGCTCTTCCAACAGTCCCATCATGCAAAACGGACTTTTGTATCTATTTTACAATTTCTTTTGCAGTTGTTTCAATGAAGTTTCAGCTATAATGAAGACTGAACTGGGACACAGTGCAACAGATTGCACACAGTCTCTAAGTCAGAGCTGAGAAAGTTGCTAAAGTGCACTGATGCCACAAGAAGCTGAACAGCAGAAGTCACCTAATCCCCAGTGCTGCGTTTTATCCAGAACATTGAGCCTTTAACAGCCCAGAAACCTTCAGGTGCATTTTCCTACTTCATGCTGCTCCACAGGCTGGTGATTTCCAGATACACAGGTTATTTGCTTGGGTGCAGCTTCTCTGCTAGGACCTGCTCTATTTTTTGCCTTTTGGTTCACAGAGCATCACTGATAAAGGCACAGGACTGTCTGCTGCCTTTCACAGCAGCTGCTTGTCGAGGGTGAGCTGTGCGTGAAGCAGCAGACACAGAGAGCTTTTATTCTAACATTCTTACGGGACTAGGTGCTACCTTGCAAAGGGTATGATGCACTGCAGCTCCCCTAAATAAATAACTTTTTAATGCATCTGTCATTTCAGATGTCAGAACAGAGACAAGGTCAAGCTCAGAAAGAAATCAGCCTGCTCCATCCTTGACCCGTCATTCATCACTGCATTTGCCCACAGCCAAACAGCCCAGCTCATTAACAGGGAAAACACCTTCTCTGAGCTCTAAAAGGGTCCCATTTCTGCTATGGAGAACTTTATTAATAATACTCTCCAGAAAGCAGCAGGAGATCTGATAGACAGCTGTGCAGGGGCATTTTTCAGTGGAGAAGCTTCAAATCCTATAGCAAAGACCTGGTCTGCAGGCTGGAGGAGACAAGAGGTTAATTTTACAAATAGCAAATGGTGACTGTTTGAGTTATTAGGGATTCAGTATTATGGGGAGATATGTGCCTTGCCTTCATCCTTCCTCTCATATCATGCTGCATGCCATCCCAGTTATGTTAACATAGTCACACTTCACAGAGGGGTCCCCCCTCAAATCTCTGGGTAACATTGCCAAGCCTTCCTTTTTAGCACTGCTTTCACAGGATTAGGCATGGCTCTTAAAACACACCTCCTGAATTCTGCCAGTTCACAAGGATTTCAGCTATCTTTACACAGGCACCGTACTGCTGTGTGCCTGTGCTGAAAGCCAGTTTAGCTTAATTAGTTCCTTAGCTCATCCTACTCTTTTCTCAAAGCTTTTACAGTCATTTATGTGTATCAGTTGTATTATCCCAGCATTCCAAAAGCCACTGCACTTTCAGAGACAGTATCACCATGTCTTATGACTACTTAAGCACTCAGGTGGTGTAAGGAGGTTGCCAAAATTGCCAGTGCTTTCTGCTCTGCCTATGTAAGAAAAAAGTTAAGATAAAATCTTAGGGTTGACAAGGTAAGGTGGTTCTTTAAATGATGGCTGATTTTCAGAGACACACACTAGATCCAAAACTCCTTGTGGATGGTGTTGGCCGAGGTGTGTACGTGTGTCAGCCACCTCTGAAATCCAAGGCTACACACAAAAGTACTGTCTCAGACTAAGGCACGAGTCTCTGTTGCCCTCCAGGCATTTGTTAGCCCAAATCCTTTAGCATTCCTCAGCCAAGATCACCTCATCGCTCTCCCTCTGCCGACTCAGCGGCTCCGCTCCCACTCGTTTGTTTGCTCGGAAACACCTTCCCTCTGCTTTGTTTCTTTGGACCTAACATGTTTAATTTTTGCCTCTTTCCTCCCTCTGCGGGGTGACAGCTATTTTATCACCTACAACAAGAAATGCTGAGCCTGTTGTGCAGGCAAAACATTTGCAAAGGGGCAGGGGGTACACAGAAAGCAGTAGGAAATTGATAAGGGCTGTAAAGTAGCTGGATAAAAATGCCGACAAGCCTGTTCAGGGCACAGAGCACCTGCACCTCTGCCCCCGGCAGCGCTTCCTTCAGATGCTCCTATTGTTTTCATTACTATTTGTGACTCCATCATTAATAAATTAGGGGTTTTTTTCCCGTTGGCTCCAGCCACCGAGGGAGCTGGCAGGTGCACCACTTTCACAATTAGCCCTTCGGAATGCATGCTTGGCAAGAAAAGTTGTCCACACACTGCAGAGTTTACCGACTGGATTTCTGCTTGATGGCCACAGCACTTGGAGCAATTAGAGGAGAATCTGCAGGAAAGCACCTTAATGCATCTGCTCATGTGGCCAAAAAACTTTTGATGGAGGGGCTATATCCTGAACTTGGAGTCCTGATTGTGAAATTGGGTGTTAGAAGCAGAGGGAGAAGGTGCAGGGCAATCACAGGGCAACAAGAGCAAGCATCTTTTTAAAAGCATCCTTTCTGGCACATCTTATACCACCCTGCTTTGGTTCTTCTGCACTGCATGTTCCAGATTAAATGCAAACCTACCTGAGTTGAGACTAAAAAGCAGACAAAACTGAGCTGACTTTGGTTTGAGAAGGGACAATACAGCAGCAGAATCAGAGAGTAGCATATCTCCACCTTTCAGTAAATTCAGGTCCCCTCAGAGGCATGGCTTTGGAGGAGGAACAAGGCCTGCAGCAGGTAAACCTGGGACAATCTACCCCTTCTGCTACTATGGATCAGGCTCAGATCTAGAGACAGACTCAAGTTTTGATTCACCAGATTAAAAATCCTCTCCCAAACCTCTTTCCATGAAAGGCAAAACTTAATATTAGTTTAATGGCTTCCAAAGCCTTTAAAGCTCCTTAAAGCATCCAAGCTCCTTCTTGTGTATTGTGAATTTGAACTGGACAAGAAAACAATCTTCAAGAAAATTAAACCAAACTGTTTTTCACACATTACATGATGGCAAATCCAGAAACCTTTCAGAAGAATGTCTAAAGAGATCTGCAGGTTACCATGAATTCAGCACAGCAACCACCTGAGATAAGGAAGATCTTTGCAATTGATTTAAAGCAGAGCTCCAAATCCCTGGTGAGGGTCCTAATCACTACATGATCAGGTCACTCTACATGACCCAACAAGCATTTACCTCTAAAAAGAGTGGACTAACTCTACCAGGAGAGACTGCAAAGTCATGTCAATAGCTTTCATAGCAAGTTTAATGGATGGAGACAATATAAAAGCACTTTGGGAGAGGAATCGCATCTCTGCTAATCAGCAAATCCATGTCACTCGGTTCACATTTGGTGCAGCTCTTGTTACCTACCTGAGAGAAAAAAATACACTGAGGTGAAAAAAAGCAAAATTTTACATGATCCAAGAGAAGTCCCAGAAAGAGAATTTAAGACAGGATCAGTTAGGGAAGTATTTTAACTTAAGCAGGAAATCCAATGAACTCTTGACTCTGAGCCACAAAATGAGGAATGTCTAACATGGAGTCAAACTGATGCATCCTGCATAGATGAGATATACATACTTTGACAGCACTAAATAGGTAGTGCTGTACCCTAACCCTAATTATGGTCATGTCCTGCCTGTGATATTGTCCCAATTTTCCCATTCCCTGGGAACTCCAGGACAAATCATTGATGAAGGACAAGTTTGCTTCCTGCAGATTTTGGTCTGAGGTCCATAGGACCACACTGGCCAGCTCCCACTTGCCCTAAGTCTCTCCTGCACATAGCCAGGCTCCCTCCACTAAAAAGATAACAGCCTGAAATTATTTGCAGGATTCTTTACCTTAAGATGTTTCGTATTTATAACATAGAACCTTATTAAAAATAAATCAGAAAGGCTCAGAGCAAATCCCTCTGGCCAGATGTTTGTTAGATATGTTCTAAAGGAAAAAATATATATATTCAAAAGCATTTTTGAAGGCAAGAAGGGGAAAATCACAATGTGGTTAGGTACAATTAAATAGGTCACATAAATAAAGGACAGAACTCTAACAAAAGAAAAAGAAAACCAACCAACCAAAAAAACCCAAACCAAACAAACAAAAAACCCCTACACACAAAAAACCCACCACTAAACCCAAACATTTAGAAACTGAAGTGCCATGGAACAGTAGCATGAAAAGATGGAGTGCAATTAAAGTCAGACTACACTTTAACCTCAGCTTCAAAATCAGTTCTTGATTTATTGGTTGGACTTGATGATCTTGAAGGTCCTTTCCAACCATGAGATGTTTCTATGTTTCTATTTAGCCAAAAGAGGTCACCTAGCCCTGATCCTGGGCAATCTGATCTCAACATGGGTTTACTGAAGTATGCAATTCAGAAAACCAAGAAGAAGATACATCTGCCCATTCCACCTCAAATACACCCTTCTCCCGAGTTAGAAAACACTAATGCTTTCCCCTTTTCCTTCTTCACTTCCAGAATTAACAAGGCTTCCTTTGTTGCTTGCTTCCCTCGCTGGGAGCATTAGCCTCATGCCAGAAGCTCTGGCTTCGTTAGAGGTGATGTAGCAGAGGCTAGGGGAGCATCTCCTCTCCCTCCCCCCTGCCCCAGAGCAGCAGCACGGAGCTCACCAGTGGCAGCCACTCTCATACGTCTTGTGGAGGCCACATATTGTTAAGCCATTAGACTTTCTCCTGCAACCAATACTCAGAGCCCCTTAGCTCCTTCCTTTTACTTGACCTGAACTATAGGTTCTGCTAGCAGTAAACTCAATCACTGTCCTTTCCAAGTCTGCTATTAAACCTTGGCTCTAACCAGCCAAGAAATTAATCTCTGGTGCCCGACCTCTCTCAGCCCCAGCGTGCTCTACAGCAGCTATACACAACCTTTGATCCCCATCTGCATGGCTTCATCCATAAACAAAAGTACCTTGTGGAGTCCAGTGAACCCAGCTGGTTCCTCACTAACATTGTCTGAAAGAAAAACAGAGCAAAACATGATGCCTTTCAGCTTGGAAGTTTCATGATCTGCTGCCAAATCACACCCTTGGATTAAAAGAAAAAATAAGCAAATTAAACCAGAACCTCACGTATCCAGTCTGCATTTTTTAGGGCTCACATATTATATGCAGATTGTAATGGGTGGAAAACATTGCTTTCTCCAGTTGGTAGATCCTGTTGTTGAGTGAGACAATGCCACACATCCCCCTTCTCGGCATATCTGGGATGCATGTCACTCAGGCAGGATCGCCTGCTCCTGCAGAGGGACTAAATCATTACACGTTTGTTAATCCATCATTCATCCAGACAGCTCCTGGTGCATGGTGACAGCTACGGGCAGAGGACAGCCACCAAACCCAGGCAAGCTATCTAAAGCACCAGCATCTCAGGCAGGTTTGCTCTGTCTCCAGTAATTTTACTTTAGTGATAAGTTATGAGGATTGCTGCAATATAAACTGCTCTGTAGAGTGCCAAGCAAGGAAGACCTCACTGCAGCAGGCACAGTACCAAACAGATAGGGAGAGCACCCATCCTGAAAGAGATGCCCATGTAAATAAGTGGGGCACAAAGGAAGTGTCTTTCCCAGTTTTACAGGTGAGAAATCAAGGCTGAAAGCAATAAATCAGTTTTCTTGAGGGCACTCAGGATATTTACAGCAGAAAAAAGAACTGAGCCTCAAATCTTAATCTACTGCCCAATCACTGTTCTCCTGAAAGCACTGATAAGGTCCAAGAGAAATCAACCTCTTGTGCTCTGCCATATGGGAGAGCAAAACTGGTTCCATCCCTCCAAAAACCACAATGTTCAGGTGGGCAGAAACTCACCTGTGATAAGCACAGAGCTTGGCGCCAAATGCAGGCTGGTTTAGCACTGCTGGTCAGACACTTTGGCACTGAAACAAGATCATATTCTTTTCTAACTGCAAACAATAGAAGATCTCCCTCTGTTTTATAACTCTTTTCTTCTCCATATAAGCTGTTCAGCAGTCACCAGCTGAACACTGCAACTTTAACAATCATCAGTTTATCAGAAGTTCTCCAGAGACTTTTCCCTTCTCACTAGGCATGAACACACAGACACTTGACTTGGCATTTGCCATGAGTAAGGAGACAAAAGCCCCCACTGTGGGGGGGAACCTTGTAAAACATATCTCCTTGGAGAGTCCCACCCCCATCTGGCTCTCTCCCCCAGATTTTTTGCCTCCTCAGTTGTGCTGGAGGCTGAATCAACTGCATATATGGTTGTGCTCTGTCCTGGAGGGTGCAGGGGTGTAGCAGGAGAAACAATAACCAAGTTTTCCTTTTTTTTCAAGTCCAATATCAGTTGTGCATACAAGGCAAGACTGACAATCCTCCTTCTCCTCCTCTCTTCATACTGGAAAACACCAGTGGGTGAACAGATTGCCTTTTCTCATCACCCTGTCACTGCACAGCAGAGCCTCTCACAGTAGGGCTGCAGCTCTCCACTCAAGACTCAGTTGCAGAAATTGGCTCCCAACGTCCAGGGCAGTTGCAGGCTCAGAAAGAAAAGCACAAATGAGATCACCAGCAAGACTGCTTGGGTAGTGCTGGTATGGAGCTTTCTAAAGAGCAGCCTTCAGTTAATTCCTTTTAGAGGTCTTTGTTCAACCCATATCCCTTCTTGCAGATCCCAGTCAGAAGCACAAGGAGACATGGTCCTTTCCATCATACAATTGCTGTCCACAACTATTCCTGCTCAACAAGCTTTGTCACAGACTTGAGATTATTTTTGGTAACTTCAAAAATATCTAAGGGGCACCTTTCCTTTTTACCCAGACACAGCATCTTTTTATGTTTAATAGAGGGATTTAAAAAGAAAATATTTCTGCTTAATATCAACATGCCTTTCTGTTAAAAATAAACCAGCTGAGCTAGCAAGAAGGCTTGGGCAGAAGGAAATTCTATTTATAGAAACTTTTACAACAGTTATCAGAAGATGATAAGGATCACTGTGACCCACTGAGGGGTAGTGTGGTGATGAGCCAGTTGCAGGAGGAGGCAACAGTGCAGCACAAAAGAGACAAAGAGTTTCGAGGGTCATGTGTGGATGGGGACACCAATGAGTTTCCTGTGGCATGGGGGAGGACATCCTGAAGGAACATACTCAGCAGCACTGGATGCTCTTCTCCAAAGACAGCAAGCCCAGGGTCTGCAAGGACCAGTGTGAAAACCCACCATCCTGAGCCACACTGCCTCTCTTCTGTACTTTAAACAACCACCAAACAGAATATCTCTGTTGGTTTGCTTGCTGATATGCCTGGGTATCCTACAGTGTAGGATAGTCAAGGAGCAGAAGAACGTTTACAGTGCTGTACGGAGAAGACACCACTGTTTTGCCTGTCACACTAAGCCTTCTTTATGCTGCACCCAGAAATAAAGAATAATCCACATTTCTGAATTATCAACAGTGAAACTGATGGTAAAAAGAGAGGAAAAAAAGATTTTCCTCTCCATTGTAGGACCACCAAAAATTACAACCCTAGAGCCATGATTGATAGGAAGGTAGGAGGAGATCTGAACTGAAACAATGGAGAAAATAAGTCAAGACAGTAATAGAAGTGAAATAGTGACAGAGATGTCAGTGGAGGAGTGACTCAGACTAACAGGCTTCTCTCCCAGGCCCTGCCACCGCCTTCCTTTGTGACCTTGTGCAAGTCACTTTATCTGTTTGTACTGCAGATTTCTCATCTGCAAACCTGTGTTTACCTTGCTTGGAAAATGCCTGGGCTTATAGATACAAAACTCTGAATGTGAGCCAAGTACTGCTGCCACCTTAGTACTCCTGGATCAACATAAATATTTCTCAAGAATAATCAAATACCTCTGATAGTCAATGATCAGAAACTCTTCTGGAAGAGACTGGGTCAGACACTGGCTACATAGAGATCTTTTTGACTTTAGTGGAAGGAGGATTTTCATCTTTCATACCCAAAAAGAAAGCATTTTTATGTCATGATGCAGTTAATATATTTTGAGCTTTCAGAGGAGCATAATAGTAGTGAGGCCACCAGACCAATAATTTCTGAAATTTCACCTTAATTCTCAGGTGTCTGTGTGTTCCCAGAGGAACTCCTATCAAAAACAGGGACTTACAGGACCTTATTTAGAAGTAAAGTTGGTTTTAAAGTAAAGCTGATTTACATTTTTGTTTCAGTACTGAGCAGCAGAAAGAGATGTAAAAAGAAAAGCAAAGAGGAAGGAGAATTAACCAGAGACAAACATCCATTGTAGATTGTGACAGGAACTATTTTCTCATTTCTGGATTCTTCACAAAGCTGCTCTTCATTGGACTCTATGACTTGGCAATTCCTCACCAAAGATAGTCAAAGGTGTCTTCTAATTGTCTGTGTTTTCTCCTCAGGGTTTTGCTGACCCCTATGTAAGCAAGCCCAATGAAGCTACAGAATCATCTCTATCAAAACATCCTACCAACAACAACAGATTGGAATGAAAGCCCATCTCCTTCGTGGGGGTGGCAGCAACTTGTAAGTGTGTACTTCACACTGCCTAGAGAGGTCCAGCAATTTCCAGTGTCACAGGCAACCAAAAACCACAACTCACCTTCCCTCACACTTCCCAAAGTGCTGAGCCACCTTCTCCCACCCTGAGGGTTCACAGCTCCCAGGTAGGCAGGAGCAACCTATGTGCATGGCTACCCATAAGCACTGCCTGCTCAGGAGCCTCTCTACAGACTTCTCCTATATTTCTCAGAGAAATGACCATTCCTTTAAAATATGGCATCTCTTCTAATGGTACACTGTGATGTGACTCAACAGCACCAGAGCCACAGCTCATATTTCCACAAGGTGCCAGCACCTCAGCACCAAAGTGTTTCTGGTGCCAGGCTATCATTTGCACTGTAATTAAATTGAATCCACTTCTTGCCTTGGCTTTATCCCTGAACAATACCAGCATTGGAGTAATCCATTCTCAGGGCACTAATACATCACCCGGGTGAACCCTGTCCATGATGTATTGGTGCAATACATCAGAGTGCACTCCCGCTATCAGGATCTATGGGCACCATACATCATCAAGGTGAGACTGAGTGGTGATGTATGGCTCAGAAGATGGCACCATGCAGCAGTAGACTAGGCCAGGACCAAGAGGATAAAGGTTGGCATCATTGTTATCTGATTTCCTGATGTTATAATGCTGGCACTGAATCAGCCTTCCAGAAGCAGCATCCAACTTTAGCTCCTTATTTATTTATCCCAAGGCATCGTATCACTGAAAACACCTCTCCTCAGATGCATCATTCTCCCAGAGGTCCCAGGGGATGGCTGGTACACAATTAGTGGGAGTATATTCTCAGCTTGATGGGAAGGGTTTTAGCCCATTAACACTAATGGCAGCAGCAGTGCCAAAGATCCGTATATCACCGGAGACATGCACGAATGCACATGGCTAAGCTTTGCATGCATCTTGCCCACCCAGGAGGCACCTCCAGATTATTGGGAATGAAACATTCCCAATGCTCAGAAAGTCCTCTGAAGCATTCAAATATTCACCCTTTCAAATAATAAATAAATAAAAAACAACCCCAAATCAAACTAAACCTGCCCAGTACAAGGAGGCAGAGTGTGCCACGGTCCCAGAGGACAGTGGCAGCCTAGAAGCATGGATCACTATGCAGCCATGAAGAAAAGGCACCCCTTGCTTTGGCCAACCCATGAGACATGAACTGTGTAGAAAGCCTAACTGAATTGCTGCTGCAGGGCTTGGGGGAATGATCTGTGTGGAGAAAGAGGCTAATATCACTTTGAACAGCTGAGGCAGAAAGGAGGCAAGGAGAAGCACTTGCCACCTGAGAGTCCTTCATCCCTCCCTCTTGAAAATAACAGAGTAAAACTGAAGTATATAGCAACATAAAGCTCAGCAGAGATACCTGGGGGTATCTGCACAGGAGGAGAGTGGCAGAGGAGTCCCTAACTGAGCCCAAAGGCCAGTTCTTTGGATGCACACCATGCATCATCAGACCTGGTGCCTGAGCACTCTGCTCCAGTTTTTGGGATAGCAATGTCCTGGGGAGCAAAGGTGGCTAAAACCAATCTCTGCTCTCCTCATGGAGTCACTCAGGGTCTCCCATAAAGCAGACTTATTACTCCTGTGAAAGAAATAACAGGTATAATAAAATACATACATCCTGGCCAACACATCTGCCCTGCCCAGCCCAGCCAGGCCTGAGGGGCAGTGAGGAGCACCAGAGAGAACTCTGGGCCAAGTCACAGCACAGTCACTTCTACCCTTCCTGCTCCTCAGAGCAGGATCTGACCCACAGCACAAACAACCACTGCTGCTCTTGACATCACAAAGAGACCACCATAATCTGGAGAGGAGCCAGCCAGCCCTGCCCTGGGCACCCAAGTGCCCTGGTTGGTGACCTGTGAAACCAAGTTCCACGTCTTTACTAAGAGGTCAAGTCTAGCTATCCTTAAAACACAAGCATGGTGATCTTCCTCCAGATGTATCCCTTAAAAAAACAACCAAGATGATACTTTTCTTAATTAAAATAATAATAACAATAATCCTGAGGCATTGACTGCAATAATTTCTCAGACTCTCAGCCTAGTCTTTGAATACAACCTGGAAATGACATTGTCGTTAATTACACACCAGGTACCTGGGAAATGACAGCACTGCCAAGCTGACAGCAACAAGGAAACAGAAAACAGCTTGGGCAGGTGGATAACAAACATACTGTCATGAAAAAGTACTTGTATTCTGTCTATATTTAGCCCATATCTGGGGTTAAACTGTATCAGTTGCTCTATCGCCCCAGCTGAGAAGAGAGATTGGGGAAAGGAGAGGAGAGCTGTGGGGTGAAATGAAAATGGATTTAATGAAACAGCCAAACTAACATGAATGCCAATATAAAGTATATAAAGCTATACTCAACCCAGTGAAAGTACACTGTTCATAATAAATGGGAAAGCAGTTCTGGGGAGCAGAATGATGAACAAATCCCTCCAGGGTTGGGGAGGATAAGGAGGAGAAGGAAAAAGAAAGAAGATACCTCATCCTCAGCAGAACTTCTCCCTTCATACTGAGCATGATGTTTATGGGATGGGATACACCTCTAGCCAGCTCAGGGCAGCTGCTCTGCCTTTTGCCCCCCTGAATGACTTGAAACTGTTGGTGGCCTGCAGACCATGGCTGGCCTAGGATTCTCACCCAGCAAAACGAGGACATCTTCATACTGGGGGTGATGGCCAAAGCCCAGTGAAGAGAAGGAGAGACACTGGTGTTAACAGACCTTTTCTGTACTGGAGTCACAGTGAGCAATGGGTAAAGGTACCCTCCTGTCACACTCAGCTGACACACAGAGGGAACTTCTAGCAGTATTTTCCCTTGTAAAGCCAAGAGAAGCTGAGCCTGGAGAAGTTATTTATCTTTGCTTACTCTTTGAGCTGCTTTCGGCTCAGTGTGATTGATTACTGGAGCTGGGAGGCTTCCCCATCATGACACAGACTAAGAGCAAAGCCAGAGGTCTTCCCTTTGCTGACTTCTGTGCAAGTCAATAGGAAATAAATGTAAACAATAAACACCAAAATAAATGGGTAAAATGTTTGGTGTGTGCTTCTAGAGTGACAGAAGACTTTGCCAATTCATATAATGGAGAACCTGAAGAGGAGCAAATCCTCTTCAAAACAGAAAAGAAACTGGCTAGAGTGAGTGGTAGAGTGGGAAAAGAGCCTGGTAGCTTTCATGCTAATGAAGGAGTTGGAAAGCCTGGTTCTGCTGGTCTGTCATGAACTACACTACCACTGGTGAAAGTGGAAAGCTGCACTTACCCCAGAACTCAGGAGCCACTTGCAAGGATGAATCTCATTGAAGCTGGAAAACATGCTCACCTCACTGAAATTATCACCTGAAACAAGAGTGTTTGTGCATCAGCTTGGAGCATGAGGTAGACTCTGGATGGAGCTGGCAAGGTGCTGCTGGAGCACAGGCTATGTCTGCACATCTGCCTGCAAAGAGGAGGAAGGAGAAGGAGTGCACGAAAGCAGATAGCCCATGAGCAGATAAGAAAGGCAACAGCACAACTGCTGAGCCTGGGCTTCTGCAGTAGGCTGGAGAGTCTGTGACTAACAGGTAACAAATCTGCTTCTGGTCTTTCAGTTCTCCTGTGGACAAGCAAGTAAGACCCTCATGCATCCTTTAGCAACAACAATAAAAGTTACATTGAGAGATGAAAGCCTCTTGAGAACAGTTTCTCCTATTCCTTGGAACAGTTTGTGAGATTTTTCTCTTTTGTTCTTCTTTTTCTGTGCTTTTAGAACAATTCAGAGCAATACCTTACTTAAATCAGATCCAGCTTTACCTGAAAGTAGAATCCATCAGCAACCTCCAGCTTGCTGAGCCCCGAAAGCACTGTATTGGCAGGGAAGGCAGAGCCACACATTGGGGAAGTCACAAACAGGAGCAACAGCATGGATGGAGTTGGGCATCCATGAAAATACACAAAGACAGCACCCATACAGGTTGGGAGGTGTACAGTGCAGCAGGCTGGTGCAGAAGCCAACACAAGTAGCAAGCTGCACTTGGTGGCTCCACTGTTTTTCCTTGGTACAGATCTCTTGACTTCTGCCACATGGAAGGAAAGCTTGGTGGTGTTCAGGAGGTGTTTGGTTTAGATCATGCTCCTCTGCAGGTCAGAGCTGTGCTGATGAGCTGTTCTTTTGAAAGACAGAGTGGAAACAGAGCAAGGGTTCAGAAAGAAAGTTTATTTTGAAGTATTTCCTACTGCCTGGTCAGATTATACTTTTAAAAGTTCAATTATCTTCTGATAAATTCACCAGCCAAATTTGGAAACTAAATACAATTCTTAAAGCATAAGAGAACAATTTCAGACTTGCTTCAGGTGCCAATCCAAATTAACAAGCCCACAGATCCTGACAGATAATTCCAGAAAGTTCCTTCAGTTTCATTTCAAACTAGAACAGCTGAATGCCTGGGATATGATTCACATTTATTTTCACGTTTTTAATCAAAACTTACACAGTCCTTGTCACTGGCCAAAATCAGAACTAGGATTTTATAAAAATATATTCAATTTCTCCATGGAATTGGGGGATTTGAGCTGCCCTGTGCTGAGCTATTGAAGTGCTGCACAAATCCTACCTCCTGTGTGCAGCCCAAAGTCTGAAAACCTGGGAAAAAAATTCCATGTACCCTAGCATTTTGCAGAACAATCTCTTATCCAGATGCTTTCCCAGCAGTGAGATTAATGTCCTCAAGAATCACAGAATCATTACACTTGGAAGAGACCTCTAAGATCATCAAGTCCAACCATCAACCTATCACCACCATGCCACTAAACCGTGTCCCTAAGTACCACACCTCTGTGTTTTTTAAACCCCTCCAGGGATGGTGACTCCATCACTGCCCTGGGCAGCCTGGACCAATGCCTAACAATTGTTTCAACATTTTTATGGAGAAAGAAAAAAAAAAAATACCAAAAAAACCCACCCAAACCAAACTTCCCCTAAACTCTTGGCCAAGTGTTCAGTCCTGTTAATTTACACAACAGTCTCCAGCGTTAGCTTTCCCCCCAGGGATCCACACTCTGTCATGTGCCCAGCACCTGTCACCTATCCGGTAGTGATGCTCCTAAACAATTCCCAGCCTGACTGATTTCCAACAGCAACAACAAATTCACAAAAAGGGACTCAAAAGCTGAAACTGTCAAGAGTGAAAACATCAGGTGCTAGAACATCCCTGGTGAAACTTCATGTTAGAGGTGTTTCACCTATAGTTTCTTACTTTTTGCCTGTTCTTATACCCAAGGTGGGCTCCTGGACAGCATGTGTCAATGGTGTTATTTAGAAGAGCAGTTGCTGACCAACAGTCAAAAGACACTAATATCTTAGACAGGGAGCTGGTTCGCAGGCTGAGATTATGGATTATTAATGCCATTATGTTTAAAGGGCAAAGCTCAGGAGGTGTGAATGTAGCACTGTTGGCTTTAGTAATGCTGATGGGCTGTACCCAGAGTGGGCCATATGGTTTTAAGCTGCCTGCATTTACAAATTCTTGAGTCCCATATTCCAAGGAAAAGAAAAACCCTCAAACTTGACAACTTCTCCCCAGCAAGTTACAGGAGAATATATTAAAAAAAGAAGAAAAGGTATTTAGAGGAGAATAAGAAACTCCAGCTCCTGACAGAAAAACATACTCCTCTTACAGCCAGTTTTGTTGTTGTATTTTTGTATGGGGGTTAAAAAAAGGTTTGATTTTGCAGTTGAGTATGTTGAGGCCTCTTGGTGCTCGCTGTCGGAGGGTGCCGATTACCCAGCTTCATTCATCAAAGTGTCACTTTCCTGACAGCCATTAATAAATATCCTGCCAGAGCCCCTCACACCTGGCAGCCATGGCACACTGCAACACGCCGCTAACCCAATTTGCTAATTGCTGCTTTCCCCATTAATTTTAGTCCTGTCTTGTTTGGTGTTGACATGGAGGGAAAAAGAAATAAGAGTGGGGAAAAAAGCAGGCAAGAAAGAAAGTATTGGATGATTTCTGTTTATTTGCTCATTTATTCCTCACCCTCCATCACCATTTACTTGGGGATAGCCACTCCGTTTAACCTTCTGCATACTTCTGCCCTTTCTGCCAGAGGACTGTGAGCACTCCTAATTCGGGCACTGCTGTGTGAAGGGTTAATAATCACAGAATCACACAGTGGTTTTATGAAAACGTAAGCCAAGACCTTTGTGCCCCCAATTCTGCAAGCCAACCACCTCCTTCCCAACCCAGCCAGCAGCTGCATCCCACCCAAGCCAGGGGTGCTCTGCTTGCCCAAACTGGGGTCTCGGCTTTGCCAGTGCTTCACACCTGCCAAAATCCCTGTTCTGTTAATTCTGTTTCTGGCCACTCTCAAGCAGAGATCACTCAGTTCCATTAATCATGTGATTTTTCTGATAAATATCCTCTTTAAGGCCCAAGCACAGACCAAGTCCTTTGTGACTAAGCTGGCCTGAAACTCAGGTCTCCAGCCGAGGTCAATTAAGACGAGGAGTACCAGACCCATCAAACCTTCAGGCAATGATGAATTGTTGTTGCAGTGCTAGTAAAAGTCTCCCTGCAGGACACTCACCAAGCTGTTGTACTTGGACCACACATTGGGGTCCATATGCTCCAAAGCTTTTCTTTGCCTGATTAGATCCAACCATGGACTTTCTTCACCCACCACTCCAGCTGTGGTGATAGGCTCTACCTCCTCTATCAGGAATGGGGCACTAACACCCAGGAGCACTGAGGCTCTCTGAGTTCCGGGTAGATGCTTGGCCACAAATGTCTGACTAAGGAAGCAGAGACACCTGGGTTCTGCAAAGGTTTCCAGATAAATCATCCTTTCCTCTACTTAATGCAAGAAATGGGGACATAAATCCCAAAAGTAAGACCCATGTGTGCCCTCCTGTCCCCCCAGCCTGCCAGCTTGGGTCTTTCTTTCAAAGCCTTCTTTTAAATACCAGTTGCTAGTGCAAGATTCCTGGTCCCTTTGGGTAACCAGAGCCTCCCACTGCTCAGGCACTCGGACCCCAACCATCTCCATGAGAAAGAGGGTCCTCTCTCAGTCCTATGAGCAGCCAGCCAGGATGACTTCTACTGTCAGCCTGCACCAAATGCAAGACTTTCTGATATTTCATTTAGAACCTGGATGAGAAGAATACGGATGCCAAAGGCAGACAAATTCCACCTTTACTAGGGACTTGCAGCCTGTCGTCCACACACTGAATATCCCAGTCTCAGGAATAATTCAAACACCAGGGACATATTTGAGAAGCAGTTGCAGTAAGTTGCAACTAGATATTAGCAAGAAAGTTTTGTTTCTTCTGAACAGAATTTAGTGAAAAAAAAAAACCAAACACCAAAGAGTGTTTTTTCCTTAAAAGAAGCAGAGAGAATAAAAAGATTAAAATTGAATCATTTCATCAGAAGGGTCAAAACCAGTAATAGTTTAGGTTGTTTCAAAGTGTTAAGATGCAGAAATACTACCTCTTTGAATCAGAATCCATATGACTGCTGCTAGGGGACCAGCTCAGGTCTGGAAGCAGTATTAAGCCAAACCTGCTAATTGAAGACATTGGATATTGTTTATTTTGTACCTTTGAAACGCGTGTGTGTGTGTCCCTTTAGCCTGCTGGCACTTCACACTGTACTGATATTTAGTTTTGCAATGGTGAAGCACTCCTCCCAGCTGGTAAAAGGAAACCACAGCTCTCCTTTACCCACTGAGGGAATCTTCTGTATTTCACCTTTACCCAGAAAAGCTGGGCTCGTTCATATTCACCTTGAAAGGTCCACCACAGCATTGGATTCTGCTCCACAAGGTCTCAGCTCCCAAGGGGCTGAATGAGACCTGCCACAGGCAGGGCCTTCAACTTCCAAGGGCCTTAGAAGTAAAATATACTATCCTGTTCCAAGTGAAGTTAAAAGGGTCTAGTAAAGAGTAACAGCATTTCAGCTTTAAGCCAAAAGCTTCAATTCATGGTCCTTTAAAGTTAAATTTACTGCCTCCATTTAGCAATGTCCCTGTAAAAATCCCTTCTGGCACAGAAAAACCTGTGTGCAGTTCAGCAGTGCTGTGGCAAAAAGAATATTTCATCCTAGGGATCTAGCTATGCATCTATCTCCCTTTATTTAGGTCTTTCTGTCTTTTTATTCCCTTCGGTGCTCAACAGCCCCAAGCAATAAGGCAGCACAGGTTGTCAGGCTCTCCACTCCTCAAGCTCAGCATCTTCTGCTGCTTGCTCAGGAGCAGACCACAAGGAGAAAAACCATCAGTACACCATTTACCCCCATGACAGGGAAGGATGCAGCTTATCCAACTCCTCCAGCTCTTTCTCCCACTGCAGACAGATCAAGAGCAGCTAGAGAGAGCAGAACTCGTTTAAAATGATTAAGGCTCTACTCACCAGTACCATAACTCCTACTTCAGAAGTCAACATCCAACTCCTCTGCAGTATCACCCTTGCCCTTCAGAATGAACAATCCAGTTCATTTTCTTGTACAACCCTCAACATCCCTTGACCCATGGCCACTGAGTTTCCATGTGTTTTCTGTATTACAAGCAGGCAGGATGCTGAAGCCAAGAAGCCTTTTCCAGGGAAAGTGCTGTCAGAGTGGACACATTCGCTGTAAAAAGTTTTGTTTGAGAGCATTTTCTGACAAAAGAGAAAATAAAGGAAAACATTTTGTTGACAAATACCAGGTTGGTTGGAGAGGAAACCCTTTCATCTTCCATTCTCTGGGTGGGTTTTATTGTGCTGTGAAGCCATTTTACTGAATTAGTATGGTAATCATGGCTATATAATGGGGGTATCGAATGCTGCAGCATAAGCCAGATCCCTCAGCTGGTACAACCCAGCATGGCTCCATTAGCTTTGGTGGAGCCAATTTATATCAGCTGAGGATCTGCCCTTTAGTTTTTACTACAGGAAAGTCAGACTACAGATGGGAGAAACCTACATTAAAAACAAATATCTTCAATCACAGCAGCAGGAACCCAAAAAAATATTGGCTGAGTCAATTTTTATAACAATGTTTTCTTTCTCCTTTGAGTTCTCAGTTTTGAACACTCCCCTATAAAATTTTCCAAGCCTGAGGCAACTTTTCTCCTGCTTTTGGTTAAAACCCACCTCACCTGATGGAGGCAACACAGTTCAGGAGACACTCTACTTCTTCATCCACCTCAGGGAGCTGGCAGCATCCCCACGTTGAGACAGCTCAAGCCTGCAAGCAGCCAACAGGACAGTTGAAAAAAGTGGAGATCAGGCCATAAACATCTGTTCTTCCTGGGAAGCATGACCCTTCTCACAAAAAGAAGGTTGCTCCACTAGCTCTCTTGGAAGGCCACCAGGTCCTCTGAACGAAAGCACACTGAAGGGTTCAGGGCCCCTCAGGAGCCTTGCAGTAAGAGCCTTTTGTTCAAAGCCCAGAGCTGTTCATTAAAGACTGGTGATTAATGATTAAACTCCACGTGGTTCCTATCTCAGGCTTAAAAAGTCTTAGGGATGCTGACTTTGCTGAAGGCTTCACTGCAAGGTTCTGGGATGTGAGTAGCTATTTATAGAGAAGTCCATCAGAGCTCTGAAAGGAAGGGTTCCTTCCACATAATTAAGAGGAGAAAAATACCATTTCCGAAAAGTATAGAAGTCAAATATTCAGATGAGGTAAACAAGCTGTCTGCCTATGTAAGCTGCAGCCAGAAATGAAAGGCTATTTCTGTGTCTGCTTTGTCCAACCTGATGCATTCAGCTCTTGGACTCAAGTTTCTCTAGCAAATATTCTCTCTGCAGGAGTTCAGAATTCATTGTCCATAAAGCTCTCACATCCTCACACCGTACTGTGTTCATCAATAATGAACACAAAGGGCTTCCACATGCAGATTCTGACCAGCTGATCAGGGCAGTGTTTACTTGGTGCCAGGGTTTGCTTTTAAAGGGCTTGCTGGATGCACCTGTGGTGCAATACTCTTAGGTACACATCTTACCAGCTCAGAAAAGCTGTCCCACGTGGAAAAGCATTTTAAGAGTAGGGGGTAGCTTCTTTTCTTATAAAAAGTATTTACACATGCTTTGACAGCTCCTCATTAGGTTCAGTCCAGCATCTGACTTACTACAGTCCACAAAATCATGGAAACAATGGGTGGAAGTGTCCTTTGGAGTTCTCAGACCCTACCTCCTGCTCAGAGAGGGACTATTGCCAGCACTAGGCCGTGTCAGCCACAGCTGTTGTTCTGCAAACAGTCTTTCTCCTGTGCTGTATCCATACCAGCAGTTATTTCTCAACCAAAGGCAGTCATGTGGGTCAAGTAGGATTTGCCCTTCATAAACTCATGCTGATTTTTCTGATTGTCATCTTATTCTTTCAAGCCCATGTTTGAAAGTGGGTTGCAAGAAGACATGCTGCATGACCTATAGACTAACTGTTGTCTGAGTCCTGCTCATTGCCTTTCCAGCAGACTGGACTAACATCAGCCCGTTTACAGTCCTTAGGGACCTCCTCCAGATCACCAGGATATTTTGTAGACAGCAGTCTCACAACTACATTGGCTGACTTTTTCCATCCCTTTCAGGTGAATTCCACCTGATCTTGTAAATTCTAATACATCCAGCTTCTCTGAGAAGCCCCTAAACAGTTGTTCCTCTGCTGCTGGCTGCCCCTTTCCTTCCCATGCTGATTTTGACAGGAACATCATGTACCTTTTCTCTGGTTTCACAACACTGCTGTAATACACACTCCTGCTGAAACACTGGGTTTGCAAGATTGAAGTTAAAATGAATGAACATCCCCTCAGAGAAACATTGCCAAGCCTGAGTACCACTGCCACTGGTTTACATTTTCAGGTCTCCCTGTGGAACCAACATTTTTAATTGTGGTTTTGGGGGTTCCCCTTCCCTGTCTCTCCATCATACTTGTGGGATGCAAGTTAGACATGTTTATGTTGAAAGCTTTGGTAGGAGTTCTCAGAGCCTAATTATTCCCTATCAAAGTATAATAAATCCTATGTAGCTTGCACAGGCTTCAAGAGATTGTAGATTATTATTATTATCCCTTTTTGTCCTTAACAGTTAGCCAAAACATTTTGGTACATGCATTTTTTTTTCTAGTGCAAAGGGAAAATAGCTGAAGGTGGAGTGAATGAGCAGATCCTGTTTGTTTACAAGGGACATAAAAAGTCCCATTTTTCCTTCTATGGCATAAATTGTGAGAAAGGATCATTGTACAGACCAGCCCACACCATTGCCTTTCTGACCAACACTAGCCCAAAAATGTCTCTCTAATTTTTCTTGAAACTATTTTCCCAATCTATTTTGTCCTGCTGTCTCTCAGGTTTCATGGTCTTTCTAAGGAGGTGTTTTATCAAACACTCCAAAGCTTTAGCACACATATTCCACATGTGCCTGTTTCATACTCCAACACATGTTTGGGTTTTGGCTGGAGGCTGCTATCACTTAAGCCATGTGGTTTCAAAAATGTCTTCTTACAACCATCCTAGTAAAGGAGTGGTACTTCTCCTTAGCCCATAATGTTACAAGACTGGAATTCATTATATGCTATTCTCTGCTTTCTTTTAGCCTGTGCAAGAATGTATTTGCTACACAGTGCCCCAGGCAGTTCATCAGCAACAGGGCTCAAGCCCAGCATGACAGACATTACAGAATCATGGAATAGTCAGAGATTATATTAAAGTTACAAACATGATGTGTATATCCTTAGCCATCTTAGTGATAGTTCTTCTGGCTCCACCAGTAAAATATAAAGTGCTTCCTGCAAAGAAATGAAGCCATTAGTGGGTAATTAATGCAAACCTTGAACACTAAAGTGGTATAAGTAATATGTCTTTTGAAGTTTGGCCACAAGAGGAGAGAGAAAAAATCTCACATATCAGTTTGACCTGACTCAAAGCTTTCTCCAAAAAAAGGTCCAAAATGATGTAAAGTAAAGGTCCTAGACTGGAGGAAATGGTCTGTTGTGTTAGAAGATCTCATAGGCACAAAACTAGGCAGATGAGCAATTCTTCTTCCTCCCCAGTCTGTCAGGGCATACACAGACCCCAAGGTCATCAAAGTATTATTGAAAACAGTAGAATGAAAGCATATTTAAGCTGCTTGTTTGTAAGATAGGTTTTCCTTGAAGTACTCTTGTCCCCAACAAAGAGCTCTCTACTGCCTGAGAACAGGGTGATCCATGTTCCTCCATTCTAGGGATCCTGTAAAAACAGGGAATCAGGCTTTGGTCTATGACAGGACAGTAAATTTCAGGAGCTGGAGGAAAAAAGACCTGGCTCAAAACTAAGGCTTTACCTAAATAGGGTATCTTTAAGCAAGGTCAAAAAGGGTCAAAAGAAAGGCAAGATCACATCCTGAAGAGCAAGTTTCTAATACTTAGAGCTAAGAGAATACCTGCCACTAGCAGTAAGAAGATTCAGAGCTCTCCATAGTCCACAAAGCCAGAGAAGGCAAGCATGGGAAACACCACAGCTTTCAAACTGAGTGTAAAAAAGGATAAAAATTCAATAGACATAATCCCATGATCTGTTATTCTGAAGTAAATCCATCAGCTCCTTTGGAAATCAGGAGCAGGTTACTCCTGCTTTGACAGAAAGAGAAGTTTTGCCTGATGCTCTTAATAGTTGCAGCAGAACACAAACATCTGGGTCCAATTCCCTACTGATCCCAGCCCTTAGTTACCACAGCTGTAAAATACCTATTTCACAAGAAAGTTAGAAAGCCAGCATGAAATGCCTTTTGTGCTGACAAATGCCATGACAATGAAGTATCACCTAGACTCAAGTCTAGCCAATTGCCTTTGTTTCCAATTCTCACATGCATCAAAGACTTCTCCTCACTTAAGCAAAACAAGTCAGGAACGTGACAATGGAAGATAAATGTCTAGTGCTTGAACACCAGAGGAAAAGAGTTAGAATATGATTTCAAATACAACAATAGGTCCATTCCAGAGTGGGAATAATTAGCCCTTTAATTAAACTTATCTTGCTGCTAGACAAGAGCAATGCTCAGCAACACCTGGCCTGGAACGTTCCTGTCTCTGCAGGCAGCAGATGGAGCACACAGACACAATTCACCTCCCTTCTACCAGGTCCATAGTTGCCTGTGCCAGTAATTAAGGTCTGGGACAATATCTGAATTATTGTGAACATCACCAGACATTTCTCTATCTCATTCACCCTCAGTAGGTAAAGCTTCTGCTGATTTTCCTCTTGTCCTTTCTCCCCTTTCTGCCATCCTAAATTTCTTATCTCTTTCCTGTCCAGGACAACTCAGAAATAAACTCAGATTTTGCAACAACTATCATGCCAGTATTTCTTGGGGACTTCAGCAGGGCTTTGCTGAAACAAATTCATCCAGGTGACAGCCAGTACAGGCCTGAAAGTGTTAGCCTCCAAGCTAACTGCTTCTTTGACCCCTTTTCAGTGCCCTGATGGGGAATTAATTTAGATGTCAGGCCTTTGGGATCCCTTCCACATCCCTCCTGAAACCATTACAACATAATGGCAGAAAAAGGGCAGGTTAAAAGCTTAGCTGCTCCTGTAACCCTCCTCCAACTGCAGCTTGCTTGGGGAAAACAAAATGCAGGAAAAAATCAAGTAGACTTAGCAATGCAAAATATATAAGAATATATTCAGTATCTAGTGATTTTTTTCCCCCCATTAATTAGGCAATTTGAGCCTAGGTAACCTTCACACATCCCATTATCCCACAGCAAGTCCATAGTATAACAACTATGTATCATATGAAAAATTAACTTATTTTGTTTATATTAAACCTGTGACCTGATAAAACATTTTGACATTCCTTATTTTATCTCGTGAGAAACACAGTGAGCAGCTGTTCCCTACTTGCTCTCCCCTCACAACTCAGGCTTTTATGCATCTCTAACACAGTAGATTTTCTTTTTCCAAGCAGAAGATTCCAAAGTTAACATTTCTAGACACAATGACCAATTGTATCACACATTTAATCACCTGTTACACCTTTACTATTCTAAACACGCTCTTCAGATAGGAGATCAAACACTTCACTGACCATTCAGCCTGTGGACACACCATAAGTGGGAGAGCTCTATGGAAATGACTCCCAGATCTCTTTCCTGAGCAGTAATATCTTGTTCAAAGTCCATTACTGAGCATAAAAAGTTAGGATTCATTTTCCTCATTGCATTACCTTTGCATTTAATAATATGAAATTTTGTCCACTTCATCACCCATTCAACATTAAGAGATTTCCTCAGCCTTTGTCACACACAGACACACAGAATATTAGGAGTTGGAAGGGACCTCGAAAGATCATCCAGTCCAACCCCTCTGCCACAGCAGGATTCCCTCCCAGCAGTAAGGCAAGAGTTCATAGGTAATCTCCTTCTTTCCATCTTAACCATTTCACTAGGAGATGGCAGGACTAACCACACACAAAACAGCTTTCACAGAACAAAACTGTCTCCTGGCCAGAAACAGAAGTTCCCATTTTAATTTAAAACCCTCCTTTAATGAACTTAAACTTAGAGGTGTTGGCCTGGTGTCTGTTGTCCTCTAGAGCATACATACTAAACTGTGTCAGTGTGTGAATTCTTCTTCAGTTCTGGGTCATGGCTTACCTTGAAGCAGCTAAAACCAATCCACTTTTCTGCCCCTAAAACATGCAACCTGGAAAGACTTCTGAGTTTACTTACAATGAAAATTTGCATGAATTATCCATCCAGTAGTTTCAGTTTTGATAGGTAACATTCTTTATCTGAACCATTTAGCCAACAATCAGGAGCCAAATGAAAAAAGACATCCAATACTCCCAAATTGTGCCTATCCTATCTGCCCACCATATGCACCACAGTGGGGCTTAGCAAGAAGGACACAAGTTTAAATGGCACAAGGAAAGCAGTATTTGTGATGTCTCTAGTGCCATCAGCACACAGGGGACTCTTAAAGAAAAGCTAAAGTCTATTGTCCTTGAAATTTGGATTCTAAAAGCCAATGAAGAAACCAATAATAATATTCAATAGGATAGAGAGGTTGGGCAAGACAAGGCTTACGCTGAGGCATTAGAGTTGGTTGAATAATAATAAAACTAGACTCATTAATATGCTCAGAAATAAAAGCATGCCAGATTTCTGGGGTGACATTAATCTTGCCTTACAAATATTCACTTGAAAAAACAGCATGAGAAAATGAAGCATGATGTTTCATCCATTTTAGCACACATTCTTTGCGAGAAAATTCATACCAGAATTTAGTGATTATCCTCCTCTTGTTAGGAAAGGTTCTCTCATTCCACAGAGCAATACAGATTTGGAGCCCATGAACACTAAACAAAAGATAAAAATTATTTTCTAAGGTGAGCTGGTCCAATTCCCAGGGGAAAAAAAAGCTGACAAAAAACATTTCCTAAAAATGAGTACATTCAAATAAATTAGAATATTTTTTACTGGACAGAAAAATGAGGATGAGTTTGTAACTGATTCTTTACAGGAAGCATTTCACTTAAATTAATTGATACTTCTGAGCTGTGAGAGTTTTGCTGAACATAAGCAAGAGCATTACAGCCAGGGAAGTGATCTGTAAGTTAGTTTTGTCTGTCCATTTGTTGTAAAGTCCTGCAGAGTCACATCTATAGTTTAGAAGAAGGAAAAGACAATTAAGGTAAAAGTAGAGAAGGGGTCTGATGAGACTTTCACATTTCTTTTTCTGCAGAGGCAAGAAGTGAGACTTTATTTTATATTGCATCTAGACAAGAATTCCAGGTAAAAGGGAGTGGAAGGAGATTATGAAACAAGTGGGCTATTCAGCACTAAACTGGGCTCTGGTTTCTAGCAGACTGCAAAAGCAGTAAGACAACAGGAACCTACACCAGCCCTAACAGGAATAGCAGGTAGATCTCAATGGATCTGTTTGGATGAGCAAAGGAGAAATACAGCTTGAGTCTCTGCACAAAAGTGCTAAAATATTAGGATTTTTTTGTTTGTTTTAAATAAAAGATGAAGTTGGGAAAAAAAAACAACAAACCCAAACATGGACCAGAAGGGTGGATTTAGGTGGTGTTCTTCACTACTCTGCAGCTCAACTCCTTTCCAGTTTGCACAGAGCAAACTGATTCCTAGAAGCCCTGGAGATAGCTGATAGACACAGACTGGGCAGCTGGAGGGAGAACTGACCTCATTTTTATATGCAAAGGGGAATCAGAGGTGATTCTACAAGTATGATGTCCCAGTACCAGTCATGGTTCTGGAAAGTCAAGAGAAAAAAAGCTGAGAACAATAAACCTGCCATGAGGTATAGCTGAGAGGAAGATTCTGTCTGACAATAGGACACAGCTCCTGCAAAAGGCTTTGCCCAAACACCATCACTGTTACACTGCAGGAGCCCATAGCCCTCAGAGAGATGTTGTGTAAGAGGTAAAGGGAACACCTCAGTGCCTGAGCACAGCTGCTCAAAGAGCAGTAGAGGACAATCAGCAGAAGAAAAGATGCCTCTGGTTGTAGGGATGTTACAGCAGATCTATTCCCCGCTCTGACTTAGCCTCCAGTCCTAGTCTTGTTGTAGTGATTTCCAAGAGCAACCATGCAGAAAATCACAACAAAAAAGGAGAAAAAGCAGAGGGGACTGAGCATGGAGTTGGTGCCAGTATAAACCCAACAGCTTTGATTCACCAAAAGTCACTCAGTGACATCAGCAATGGTTTTGTTCCTCTTCCCTGCAGGTGGAACAGGGGATTTCTCCCTCTCTGTGCCATGTCCTGCTACCTGGGCTTCAACTGCCAGGGCTCTTTGTTTCCTCCCAGCAGCCCAAAGAGACATCCTGCCCATAGCATCCACAATCTGGGCACAATTAGGAACACAAATTGACCATTACGTCCTTTATTAATCTACTCCAATTTTTATGCTGTGGAAACACCTAATTCCTCTGCTTTGGCTACTGGCCCCTAACATAACAAGTTACATGGGACTTGTCTCATCAAAATATCATCATGTCTAAATAGAGGATCTGTCTGAACCACAGTGAAAATGAGTAATGATCACAATTATGGGCTGTATAACAGTCCAATAAAATCTAATTAAAATGATCCACATCCCATCTGCCAACAGCACATAAGCAACACCAGCCATGGGGAGGTGAGCAAGGGAAGAGAGTAAATAACACTGTCTTCATTTTTTAAATATCAAATATTTCACAGAGCAAAAGCTATTTATATTTTATAACTAGCTCCAAACTGTGCTGCCAGTAAACTCCTCTGATGACTGGAGATTCCTCACACTTAACTTACAAGTCTTAGGGAATGCTCCCTGGGAGAAAATCCCAAGAAGTTCCCTCAAAGTAAGCTTTTCAGAACAGCCTGTGTAGTTTGAATCCCTAAGCCTATTCTCAAGCTGATTAAAGAACTTAATACTCTGGGTTCCAGTGACTTTTAAAGGTGTAAGGATGTTGGTACAAAACCAAAAAAAAACCCAAAGAAACACAGGCAAACAAACAAAAAAGCCAAATAAAAATATCATTTGATCTCACTTCCCATACTTAGGGCCCCCCAAAGCTGGACAATTCTTGGGTTCTCTACAGCCAGTGACAAATACAGTTCAAGCTTTTTGTCACCTTTTCTGTGACCTGTGCTTGCTTTTGAAATGGTGAAGTTAATAATCTGCTTTCTGACAATGCTGAACATGAAATTATCAACAAGTCAGCAAGAAGCACAATAGTTTCATCCCACTCCACCTGAAAACAGAAAACATTTGGAATGACAGCATGTTCCCCTCTTCTTTCTGACCATTTAAGGAAACCCACCAAAAACCCCAAAACAACAAAGGACAACATACAAAAGGTTAGGAAAAAAGGTGCTAAGATCTAGTTTGAAGAAAGATAAAAGCAGCAGTTGATGGTGGAAACTAGAACATGTTCTCTCACCCAAAGGCTCCATGAAGTGCACTGCAAAGCCATGCCTAGAAGGAAACAAGAAGAGTAGAGGGAGAGGCAGTTGAAGAGCAAGAAGACAGAACACGGAGTACCTGAGATGGGTTCACAAATGTTAAGACTACACTCAGGGCAGCAGTCAGGGTGTGAATAGTTCTCTATAGCAAAGAGAAGTGAAGCAAAGCTGGAGACAGCCCTTCCCAAACTCCAGGCAGCAAAAGCTCATACCAAGCTTTGGCATATTTGTCTGGCTGTAACATGAGCTCTGTTACAAGAAACCAACCTTGATGTTAGAGGGACAGTTCAACTTTGGATCCTACTCCTGTCTGGAAGCCACCCAGGAAAAGACCCAAGGAACAGCACACGGAATCACAGAATCACAGAATCATCATGGTTGGAAAGGACCCTCAAGATCATCTAGTCCAACCGATAGCCCTACACTACTCTTACCCCTAAATCATACCCTGAAGAAACACATCTATCCTCTTCTTAAAAACCTCCAGGGATGGGAACTCCACCACCACCCTGGGCAGCCTATTCCAATACCTAACCACTCTTTCAGTAAAGAAATTCTTCCTAATATCTAATCTAAACCTACCCTGGCTCAGCTTAAGCCCATTCCCTCTAGTCCTGTCACTAGTCACAAGGGAGAAGAGGCCAACACCTGCCTCCCTAGAATGGCCTTTCAAGTAGCTGAAGAGAGCAATAAGGTCTCCCCTCAGCCTCCTCTTCTCCAGGCTAAACAAGCCCAGCTCCCTAAGCCTCTCCTCATAAGGCCTGTTTTCCAGACCCCTAACTAGCTTAGTTACCCTTCTTTGCACCCTCTCTAGTAGCAGCACATGGGCACAACTTTAACAAAGGTATTTCCTGACACAAAGAGCTAGGCTCACTCTTTTAGTACTTGATTAGATTGCCTTTGTGTTCTACAGCTGATAGATTGTGAGAGGATGGAATCCTTTATGGCTGGCTTTCCAGTGCTTTGGCTTACAGGGGAAATGGTCCCTGATGGTTTGAACTACATTCTTGTCCTGTTGCTGGTACCAGCTTTCATCCAAACACTGCCACATGAAATTAAACCAGTCTGAGCAGTCCTTAGTGTACAGACAAGAACAGATGCAAAGGAACAGATCATAGAATCCTAGAATCCTAGATGTGATCCTCCCTCCCAGTCTGGAAGCTGTGAGATTATTTCTCACAGTTCAGTGGGAATTCAGCCTTCACCCCATCTCTGGTATTTTCATTCAGAAGAAGTGCTCCTCATTACTTGTAAAAATCTTCCTAAACATATCTTATAACCTCAGCCTTAGCCTACCTCAAAATCTCCTTGGAATTTCCACCTCTCCTGAGGGATCCACATGCCTTCCTCATTCTCTGCTCTTCCCTCACATCAACAAAAATTGTGCACCAGCTGCCAAGACCAAAGAACATTACTTCTTGAAATTTTATCTAGTGATCTTTTTTTTATACACAAATCTGTGAACATTTCCATGCCAAGGCACCAAAGCCATCCAAAATCTTATGTTTCTGGAACAGGAAGGGACCCACAATGAAAATGAATTTTCTTCTAGCAGAATACACCTGGGATGATTATGATACAAATCACCTCTGGGAAACAGTAATCACAAAAGTTATTAAACATTCTGTCAAAGGCTCTGCAGCCTCCTTTTCTCTCCTGCCCATTTTTGTTAGCTATAAATGCAGGTTGCTAATATTTGTCACTTTCAAATTCCTAATTTACTGCTCAAAAGGCAGCAAAGATACATTATGTTTTCATAAAAGACTATGAAGTTGTCCAATTTTCCAGAGCTGCAGGAGGACTGAAACTCTGCTATGACACAGGTCCTTTCATGCATTATGGATACAGTGATTTTACAATTCAAAGCAAGAGTTCTCACCTTTCCCACTGCTTGGCATGGTGGTTGGGTGATGCTGTAGGAGATGCAGCAGTTTCTGAGTTTGACAAACACACAACTGTTATGAAGGCAAAAGGACCAGTGAGAGTCTGGTCAAGGCACCCCAAATGCTACTCCTGTATTTAAGGCAGGGATGTGTCTTTCTCATTCAAGAGTCACCTCTAATAGTTCAGTGGTCTAACAAATACGTTAGAATTCACTGGGATCCATGTTTCCACTGTTCATTCTGAGTAACATACAAGAGAAAGAGGTGAGTTTTAGAAATCCACTTGGTATAAATACCCAGGGAGGACACACAGGAATTTGCCTTCCAAGGCCACAGCACCCTGTCTTCAAAGCAAGTTGTTCCACCAGTTATCATACCTTACAGACTGCCATCACACCTTTGGATTGCCCCCATTATTACCAACTCTAATGAGGTTTTAGTAAGACTCTTCCTTTCAGCTTCCTCTAATGTCTAATGTGGTGTTGCACTCCTTAATACAGTATTTTCTGTAGCTAGAACCCTTCAACACTGGCCACCCTATTTTAATGAAACTGGTAGAAACTTAATCTCTTTCAGACCCCCCCACAGTTTATGCTTAAAAGAAGCTAAAGAGCTTTGCCAGTTTGCCTGTAAGCAAGCCTCAGCCTCTTCCAGCTCTCCAGATGAAACCTTGCCTCTGCACCTTCTCTGCAGCCAGCTTTGCCTGACACAGTAGAGAACAGCATTGCATTTGTTCTGAGTTTAATATAGACATTGAGCACAGTTCCTTACTCTGCAGTTAACTCCTATTGGCTTCAGAAAGGTTTACTTAAATTCTTCTAGGGAAATCAGAGCCCACAGACACCGAGCTTGCGCAGCCATGCACATGCCAAGAGCCACGTCAAGCCTCATCACATCCAGCAAAAGAAAACCCATTTGAAAATTAAAGACAGGTTCCAAAAGCTCTCTCTTCCTCAAGCACAAATTCAAACTTCTCTTCTCTGTATCCTCCTTTTTCTGATAGGTTGAAAGTGTTCATTACAACATTTTTTACGCTCCCTTTCACTTCAAATTGAATATTATTCCCTGTTCCCTTCCTTCTCCTAAGCATCTTTACATTATCTCCAAAACTATACTTTATATACTGGAGAAACATAAAATAATTCCAGATCTTCAACCTGCTCAATGTAAATATTACATTAGGCCCAAGCTCACTGCAAGTGGGTCCAAGTATAGAGAATAAAACCAAGCAAACAGCTTATGTATAAAGTGGGCCACATGCCACAGATGTGTGAAGGGAAGGAAACAAAACAAGAATCTGCATTTCCAGTGGAGGATGAAGGTTCTCACATTGCCACATAGACAGGGCAATGTGTTATGAATCCCTCTACAGCCAAAACTACCAGGGACTATTACTGCCTGAAAAAGAGTGGAAAGGCTGAGCAGGCAAGGGAGAAGGGAGGTTTATTAAATCAAATGAGATTCAATTCTAACATAGCTCACTGCTATAGATCCTGAATCCAATATCCTACAAGAGACAGATAATGATAGAGTCAGTGGGAGGTCCTTCCAAAGGAGGAAAAAATACTGCTACATTTTTATTTTATCCCTTTCTATCTTGAATCTTTGCAGAAGGGAAGTTTGTCTCATTTCTACTTTTTCCCCTGCTTAGAAAAAAGAAAACCAATTTCATCATACACACATATGAGAGACCAAAGCCAGAAATTCATGAGAACGTGGCATTCAATCAGCAATTTGAGAATTAGGCTAGGAAGAGCTAGAGATGAAGTGTTCTGGGTTGTGGAGACTTCTGAATTAATTTGCTGAAACTCAGTATTCAAGTGAAAAGGGCCAATTTCCTAGCTTCTGTAAGTGAAACCAAAATAACTGAAGTCAGACTAATTCCACTGATTTACCCTCAAATCCCCTGGCTTATTTCTGTCCCATTCAGAACCAAGTTCACTGAGTACAGCCACTGTGAGCAGATCCCTTTAAGCAGGAATAACAAATGCCCATTTTGTAAGAAGCTCAGTTGCAGAGAGCTGATATTCCTCAGTTCCTAATGAGCAGTGCTAATATTGCACAGGAGATTTTGAACAGACATTAGAGGGTCTCTCCTGTAGAGTCCCACAGGTGCAGCTTCCATTGTGCATACAGAAAAGGAGAAGTCTGACTGCATGATGGTCAGGGTGAGCTCAGCAGCAGAAAGACTGTCACCTTGCAGCACAGATCCAGCAGTACAGTAAATATTAACACAGGGTACAAATTAGGCAGCCATCTCCTTGATTTACCCAGGAACATCATGAACTGACACAAGAACAAAGCAGATCCATTTAGGTCTTGATGCTACTGGTGCCAGACGCATGACACAATAAGACTGTAGCAGAAAAACTCAGAGAGGCCAGCAGAAATCTTCTGAACACCAGAAGTCCAGCAAACAAGTGTATCTAGCAGGTTACCAGGTAAAGCAAGCAAAAGGCAAGGCTTGTACACAAGTTATTCCGTGAGTATCTGCATGCAGGATAGGGCTTATTTAACTCCCCCAAAAATAACCCTTTCAGTGCTGTTTCACAGAAGCGTTCCAAGAATAGGCAGTAAGATTCCTGTAAGCAGTACTAAGTGTTTTTCCCTACTCTACAAACAAGGGGCAAACAGGTAAATATTCTGAAAGTTATTTTAGGGTCAGATTTTAGCTTTCAACTTCACCATAAGCAAGATGAGCTCTTAAAAAGGGGGGGAAAAAAACAAGCCAAAGATATCAGGCTACTTTTTGCAGAGAAGCTGAAGTTTTTAACCTGCCTCTCTCCATCTTTTCTCCAGCCCCACAGAGATCCTGACTCCACAGCTGGCTCCAGACACAACTCCCCCTTGCCCTAAACTGTACAACTTGTGGTTTAAAAATACTGATGAACTTGAAGAATTTCTGAAACACCCAGAGGAGAAACAACCATCCTGACTTTGCTATGTGGGACCAGAGCTGGGGTGATCACATCACTCCCTCTTGTGAGCCATCCCAAATGATCATTTAACTCATTAAATGAGCTATTTCTTTATATGGTGTTCTCTGTATAGTAACTAAAACAATGATTTAACAAGTAATTTGCAAGATATGTGGCTATATAAGCATATATTAGGACATAAGTCTCACAACAAGAGAAATCACTCATTTTTAAAACCCTAGAAACTATAACTACAAACTGTCTAATTCCAAAGAAGATCGTCTATACTATATGACCTGTAGCCAAATGTGATCTGAGACTCCTCCTGTTGCATTATCGAGGGCTGGTTTTTGAGAGAATATACTCAGTGTTTCTACTGCTATTGCCTGCTTACATTTTGTGTTCCCAGAAAGCTGTATGAGGATTGATACTGTGGTAGGATATAGCAGCACAAACATGTCTGTCCAATGTCATATCAATACTAACAGGACTTCTAATGGTGGCTGCTGTTTTATGGGAATTTTCAGACACTATTGTGTACAGAGTATAAATATTTATACCTGACATGTGTTTGTGACTACATGTACATCCACAGGACCAGGCAGCCCCAGTTAATCAGCCAGTTTGAAAACTTCATTGCTTTCAGATGAAAAAGAAAATTATATTAACATATCAATAGCATGTACATGCTGAGAGAGTGATTACCCTTTACATCTTCAGGATATCCAAGCACCCAGACAGGCCCAGCTACTTTAACACCCTATCTGAAATATTCTCTCTCAGTATCTCTCATTTCTCCCTTCCTCTTTCTTCAGACTTTCTTCTCTCTTATCTGTCTTTCCTCTTTAGCCTTTTCCATCCATCTCATTTCTCTTTCCATTTCCCTTGCTCATCCATCTTTCTCCCCTCCCCTTTTGTCATCTANTCCTGTTCTCCTCCTCCCACCCCCATTCCTTGCTGCCTCTTCTGCTTGAAGTTTCCAGCGTGAGGGTGCAGACTGCTGACTTCACATTTGCTGTGGTGTGAACTTCACATCTGTGAATGGATGACAGGAAAGATTAATAACCCCACGTTCCCCTTCTCCTTGACTGTGGGCCCATCTAATGAATAAATATATAAATAAAAAAAATCATCTAAATAGAGACCCAGAGCCTGAGAGAAAACAATGTTTTGCTGAATCTACCCTTTAAAAAAAAAAAAAAGAGAGAGAGAAAAAAGAAAAAACAACAACAAAAAGCAGCAGCAAAAACCCCCCAACCTCTAATGATCTCTACTTTACATACTCGGCAATTTTGTTTTTTCCTAAATACTTTCTGGGAAACAAGAAAAGTTAGAGGCAAAGGAAGAAGCCCTTTCTCCTGAGCCAATTAAAGGCAGGGTGATTTAAAAGGAACGAGACAGAAGATAGAGAAAACCTGCAGGAAAGAGATTTAGTTGCCCTGCAAAAAGCAGAGGTGTCAGATGGTGCTGGCAGGATGAGATCCCTGTCAGTGACAGCTCACCCAAGTCTCTGCAGAAATCACACTGCAGAGTTGAAACCTTGCAGCAAGGAAGAGATTTGATTTCTGACTAATTCCAGCTTCTCCATGCAAGTGAAAATCTCAGCCTTTGGCTCCAGACTCCATTACACCATCCAGAGCAACTTATCCAAATAGGTGTTTCCCATCACAATTTGGGTTTGACTACTTTTTGGCCAGTTCCTCATTTGTAAGTTGATCATTTGACTTAAAATCAAGTCTTAATTGAAAGCAGAGCCAGAGCAAGGAGCTCTACATACAATGCATCTTCAGCATCTTTGCTGAAAGAGGAAGGGAGCTTTACACCTAACCCATTCTCACTGTAATCCCTCACCTCTCTTGAGGTCTTGAGATCTTAGCAGGATCTTTTATTATTTAGGGAAGAGGAGCCCCATCAATGTCCAGCTGTAGGAGACATTCCACTCAGTGAACTGCAGCCTGCCTAGCCTGTGGTGAAGGTCAGATCTGTCAGAGGGCATAACAGCAACAAGTCCTGGCCTCTCAAGGCATTACCCCCAGGAAATCAAATGGAAAACACTGTTCCAAACACTGCAGTTTGTTCCGAAAGCATGTAGCAAAAGTTGATAAGAACATAAAAGAACATAAATGTCCAGAAGAAGGGGAAAGAAATAATTAAATCAGGAACTTGGCTCCACTTTCTGCTCTTGGGTGAAGTTGTCACTGGCTTTTCTGAGCCCTTTGTACAAGTGAGGAGCAGAGGAGTAACCCTCCCCTAATTCACATCTTCTATTGCATTTTTGTCCAATGCTAGAAACCTGTCCAAGAGAGAAAACATGCCACAGCTTTCACCACCTGCTGTCCCAGCCCCAGTGCAGGCCAAAAGAGTTCCCATAGCAGCTCCCTTTGACCATGTGTTGGTTTTTTTCCAGGGTAGTTTTTACAGAGCTGCACAGGAGAAAAGCAGAGTTTGGAAGCACCATGTTTATATGCAACCTCAAGAAGCAAAAAGCCATAGAGCAAAAATCCTACCACAGCTCATTTAACCTCTGCTACTTTTCCAGTCCTGGCCACCTTTGCTGCTTTAGAGAAAGAACATCTCCTTCCACCTTTTCATTCAACTGGGACAGAGAGCTCCACATCACCCAGTTAAGGCTGCCCTCTGTGACTGTCCCTGGAAGTGACAGAGGCTGAACGTGAAGCTGTGCAGACCTGAAGACGACTACTGCAGAGGGAACAGCTGAAACACACCACTCCTGACCACTTATCCCAAAGGGCTGGTTACTCTGCTGGGTTCTGAGGACAGCATCACGAACCAGACATCCTGCATTTGCAGATCAGTCCCTCCTGACCCAGAGAGTGAGAAATCTGTCCCTTGAAAAGTGGGGTTGAGATAACTGACTCCACATCACCAACCATCATCATCCTACCTGCTCTCTGCTGAGCCTCTTCCAGTCCCAGGGAGCAGCAGGCTTTAGGAGGAGCTGCCCTTGTTCACAGGAGCATTTCCTTCTGCTGCTCTCCTTTGAACTTCCAGTGATGCTGCTTGTGATACTGCCCTGAGCAAGGGAAAAAGAAAACAGCAGCATGAACTCACTCCTCTCCTGCCCTCACCTTTCTTTGTCCTCTGACTGCTGCAGCTCAGGACAAAGGAGACTCCTAACCTGCAGGAGCCACAAAAGTCCTACAGAACATGGAGAAACACAGAACACAACAGCAGGCAAATCCCCAGTTCCTCCCAGCTTCTGTGAAACACCTGAAAGGAAATGTGGCAGCAAGGTCTTGGCCTCAGCAGCCTTCTCTGGGGACATGGTTACTTGTTCTAAGTTTTCTGGTTTTCTTTCTACCTCTTGCAATAGAGAAAAACCTTGTAACCTTTTTTTAAAAAATGTCTTCTTTAAGAGAAAATGAAAGAAAAAGAAGGAAGGAAGGGAGAAAGGGAGAAGAAGGGAAAAAGGGAGAAAGAAGGAGCAATACAACAAATATAAGCTACTCTCAATATTTTATTTGGTTAAGGAGGTCTGCAGCTATGTGTAACTTCTGGTCTTTAAAAAACAAACCAAATTCAAATGGATGCAAAGCACATCCCTGTTAACTCCTGTACCTGTGATAATGTCACCCATGTGACTTTACCAGATAGAGCCCAAAAAATCATGGGAAAAAAATCCCTTGAAAAAAGATAAATATGCTCTCATCTTTTCATAAATCTGTATGTCACACACACACATTTTTCCAAGTGGTAGTATTTAAATTACTGTTATTAATGAAGAAAAATATTGGGCTTAATCCTGCAGGTTTTATTTATCACAACAGCTGCTAGAATGCAGTGCAGGGTCCTGCCCAGTGCAACCAATCTGACAATTCTTTTCTTGCATTCCAATTTTAAAATGAAGCCATTTTTCTCCCTGGAAATTTTTGCAATACCCATGAATAATAAACTGCTCTAAAATGATAGTGACCTTCAGGATTTAAATTTGAAAAGAATTCTAGATGGGAGAAATAAATGCAGTGTAAATAACCACTGGGTAATTAAATTTATTTTGAAATAGCATGGAAGTTCAGAAGAAAGAGAATAACAAAGAATATCTCATATAGACATGCACAAAGGCTGTGCCTGTATAATTAGTTATCTAGCAGTAACCAAAGTCTTTTTTTATACAGATTGATTATTTTTGAGATTGCATCTTGCAAATCTGAACTAGAAATGCTTTTTGTGCAGTGTTCAAACATGAAGATGCCTTTGGTAACAAGGATCCCAAATAGATATTTAATTTAGATTGAACAGGACACTTATGCCATGGTAAATACATCAGTTTGTTAATGAAAGTCTGTTCATTGATGTTTAATGGCTATCATATTTATGGAATTGCTGCTAATCCAAAATAAATGTGTTTAATAATCAATTGATATTTGTTTATAATACAATAATTGTCTTATTAAATCAGAATGAAATGGCTATTAGGAAACGTTAAAGCTTCACTAAGACTTCTGGATAAGAGCACAATTAATAATTCTCTTACTTCTTGAAAAGGAGCAGCAAATTAATTGTCAAAATATTGTAATGTGTGTTGTGAAACCACATAAATGAGAACTTTGAATTGTTAAATGCAAAGAAGAGAGAACTGTTCCTAAGAGCAGATTAAAAATTCCAGCATTATAATTATAACATTTAGGAGGATTTCTGGTACTGTCTTTAAATGTTTCTAAAGTATTTTTCTTTTTTTTAATCAAGGGGTTTGATGACTGGGAAAAGAAAAAGAGAAGGAGAATCTTAATTCTTTATTTCCTCACAGCTACTTGTAAAATAGCTTCTCTTGCTTCAACAGATTCTCCCTTCCCAAAAGCAATTCTGTCTGACTGAGAATTCCAGAGTTCTGTTTCTTTTTGCTTCTTTCAAATGTATATTTCCTTTTAAAAGAGGGGAGGAAAAAAAAAAAAGAAAAAAGAAGAAAAGAAAGCAAATATTACAGTTAACTCATTGGCTTTAATTGCAAACATATCCCTTCCCATCAGCACTGCACTTGATCAAAATGCCAGAAATAAATATATTAAGACATCCATCAGTTTCCTGTCCCCGCTGTCAGGAGTTGGAAGTTGTCTGTTATTCCCATCCTCAGGGCTGGGCTGAGCCATGCTGGGCTTTCTGCTGCTTTTTCAAGGACTGAAGAATGATTACTTCGGTGGTGTCAGCCTTGCTCTCACCAGGAAACATCAACAGCAGATGCAGGAGAGCCCCGAGACCGTGCAGCTTCTGCTGCCGGTGCCCAGCAGCTGGGGACCATCACGATGGGGAAGGGGTTCCTGAGGCACTACAGGGATCAAAGAGGGAGAGCAAGAGCCTTTAATCCTACAGGTATAAGTCAAATAATAGATGTTTGTGAGTCAGAAGTGTGTTGATAGTCTTAAAGTGAAGTGGTTTAAAAGGAACTTGGGTACCACCACTGCTCCTGCTTCTCCCAGTGCATTTAGCCACATTGATATTTCTTTATTAATAGTCTGCAGTGGAAGGAGAGGAAGATACAAGAGCAGTTCAGTTCTGTTTAAGGAGTAGTGATGTTGTGCAAAGGAACTGAAAAGATTTGAATAAAGTGACACCTCGTTTTTCTTTTGTTCACCACTCAGGAAGCAGCAGCCTTGTCCTCTTCTGACCATTATCTCTATTAATGACCCAGAGCACAGTCAGACCTTTAACTTGTTCTCTTCCTAACAGTTAAAGAAAAGGAAAAAAAGGAACTTGGTGTATTTCCAAGTCATTTCAAATAGTTATTGGAGTTATAAAAAGAAATAATGCCCAAAACTAAGTGCCCAGCAAAAAAAATAAATCCACTATTTCCTTGAGTTAGCAAATTGAAGCAAAAGAAGCAGTGCTCATGCTCTCTCTTTTTGCTATTAATGAGGACTTTTAGCACAGGAACCTCCTGGCAGGAATATTGATAGGAATCACCAGTTGGAGGAATTTGGATATAGAACACAAAAATCCATGTCACATCTGTCTTGTCAAGGCAGTAAAGCACCATCAGGTGACCCAGCCCTCGGTCAGAATGGATGAGGGAGTCAAAAATACACAGGGAAAGGAGAAGTCACAAAGAATCCAGCAGGCAGTGAATAGAGGAGCACATACAAAAAGCAGACTGAAAAGCAGACTGCTCGGACAGTGTGCAAATAGAAAGGGAATAAATTCTCTTGATGAATTATTCAGGATGTGGTCAGCTCTACCTTGGGCCAAATTTATCTTCCATGTGAGCAAATAAAACTCCTATAAAGCTCAGACACTCTTCACAGGATGTTTTACCAGGGTGCTCATCAGCTGCTCTCAGTGTCACACTGCAAACTGCTTTCTCTGGAAGCCTCTGTCGAGTGCTTCAGATTTCTAATCAAAAGCTTCACTTCCATAATGGAGGAAAGCACTTTTCCAGTAACTGATATTGCCTGCCCCAGGCCAGAAGTGTTTTACAATCTTTTATAAAATGTTTGCCTCTGTTGGTTAATTAATTAACAGTATTTCAGGAGATTATCAGCTACCAGAATCTCATGGTCCTCTCTACATGTCAGCTGTAGTGTATGTGTATATATATATATATATATATGTATATAAAAATTCTTGTCACTTAAAGCTGTGTCTGTGTACATAGCTCTTAGAGTCAAACTCCACGAGTCAGAACCATCACCCCCTCCATGCAATTGAGTCATAATTAAACACTCAAGCCCCATCATAACAGCAGGCACAGCTGAAAAGGTCTGACATCTTTAGCACAAGTTCAGTTGGAGAAGAAACACATTGCAGAAGAGAAAAAGAAAGAAAGATGGAGGCAAAAAAGGAGACAGAGAAAGAAAAGGAAGAGAGAGAAAAAAGGAAAAGAAAAAAGGAAAGGAAAGGAAAGCAAAAAAAGGAAAGGAAAGAAAAAAGGAAAGGAAAGGAAAGAAAAAAGGAAAGGAAAGAAAAGAAAAGAAAGGAAAGGAAAAAAGGAAAGACAAAATTATTTTGCACAACAGAATACCAAATTCTTTCATTTCGTTATAACTTCTAGATAACTTAGGATCTTTGTTTTAACTGAAGACCCCACTTCTAACTCCCTGTGTCAGTTTTCATTTTACCAGCTAAGTGCTCATGGATTACAGGGAGAGAAGAGCACTTCAAACCCTCATTAATTCCCTTACACACACAAGAAGGCCAGCATTTGATATCTGCATACAGACCTGGGTAGGCTTGAGAGCTTCCTCGGCATGGCCAGGGTGTGACTTGGAAGGATGTGATGGTCTAACACCATCTCTGGGATGTCAGTCACTTAGAAGGCTGGAAAATGCTACCCTGTTACCATTGCAAACATACAAATAGAAGTTCTGAGTTTAAAAAGGAAAAGTAAATACCTTCGACCAGCAACAATAAATTATGTTTTACAGTTAGAACATCTATAACATTTACCGTTTTAAAACGAATGTAAAAATTAAACGGAGTGACAAATTAATAAACCCCATCATTGCGAGGTCTCCAAACGTCTTCTACCCGTGAAGGAGGCTCAGCTCCGCTGGAAAGCCCCAGAGCTCCATCTTGTGGCTTTTCTGCTCTAAGGAAGGGAAAAGAATTCGAAACAAAAGTAATTTTGTTATTAAATCGCTCCGAAATGCAATTTCTTTTACTGGCATCACACGTAGAAGCGAATCAGAGGAGAAAAACAACCAATACACTATTTTTTGCTCTATTTTGCTATGCAATGCCATCTCCTCTTCTGCTTAAGGAAAAACCTCTGCTTTTTCCTAACCCACAAAACCATTGCCAATGCTAGGACAGAAATCAAATAAATCTGTGGTCTGGAAGAGACAGTTGCTGGGCTGGAGAAGGGCACAGCATGGAACAGAGGCCACGCAGCTCAGCTCCCAGTTGAAACCAGTTTGCAGTTTCTCAGCACGATTACTTCTCTCTCCACAAGCACTCTCCTTAATCTCAAAAGAAGAGATCTTTGGGCCAGATCTCTTGCATCCCAGCCCCTGCAGCTATTGTCTGCTTTGGCTATTTACCATTTTACAGCCTCCACAGTAGGATGCTGTAGACTTTCTGAGCCAAATGTTCTCACTTCGTGCAAGAGGTGCATCTACCAAGGGGGTGGCTCCAGCTCCGCTGCCCATGAGAAGCCCAAGGATGACTTTGTAGGTGCTATGGAGGAAAAGAGGGAGATTATAAACCATAAATTAAAAGTTGCCTACCTGATGGAGAAAAGCTTACTAGCTCTGCATAAAATGGAGCTGTTTCAGTATTGTGAAATACATTTGGAGATGCAAGGTTCTGCTTAGACTTCACTCATCCACAGATAAAGCAGACACATCTGCTCCTGGAGGCTTCTATAGCAAGTTGGGGGTTGTTTTTGTTTTGATTTGTTTGGGGTTTTTTGTTTGTTTTGTTTTAAATCCTGAATCAGTAACAGATAAATCCCAATCTCGTTATTTCCTCACTCTCAAATAGGATCCTCCTTAGGAAGCTATTCATCCATGGGAAGCCATGCTTAAAGTTCAGATCTCTACTCTGATCAGTCCATTTCAGGGGCTTCCCTGAACATCTATTTTTTGGATGTTCATAAATCTTTGAACCTCATTAATTTAAAATCAAACCAAGAAATAAAACAAAAAAAACCCCACAACATAAAAGCTTTTGTAAAGACATATCCTGACAAAACAGGCAGCACCAGACCTATAATGCACTCTGCATCTTATCAAAATACTCCCCATGGAGAAGCAAATGGTTCAATGAACTTGCAAGGAAGCAAAGTGCCTGTTGGCTTCAGGTGACTCATTTGAAGCTGGCCCAGTTGCCACCCAAGGTTCACTGTCATTAGGCAAGTGGTGCAAAGCAGCCCTGGTCCAGCCATAGCTGATTCACACTCCAGAACAAGGCTGGATGTAGCTCAGGTGATTTGAATTGAGCTAAATGGGAGACTGACTCCTGCAAAACTAAGGAAGGAAGGGTGGTACTCAACTGCAAGGAGTCACTCAACAGTGAAATCCCTCCCCTAACACCTCTGCTGTCAGGACAGGCTGTGAAAGTTGGGGTTGCTCAGCCCGGAGAAGGCTCCAGGGAGACTTTAGTGCAGCCTTTCAGCACTTTAGGGAGGTCTACATGAAAGATGGGGACAGAATTTTAACAGGGTCTGTTATGACAGGACAATGGGTGATGGTTTTAAACTAAAAGAGGGAGATTTAGATTAGATAGAAGAAAGAAATGTTTTTTCCTGAGGGTGGTGAAGCACTGGCCCAGGTTGCCCAGAGAGGTGGTAGAGGCCCCATCCCAGGAACCTTTCCAGGTCAGGTTGTTTAGGGCTCTGAGCAACCTGCTCCTGTTGAAGGTGTCTCTGCTGACTGCAGGGACATTGGACTAGATGACCTTGAAAGATCCTTTCCAACCCAAACCAATCTATGGCTCTGTGAGTCTTACCTGCAGTGGTTATGCTGAAACCAAGAATGAGACCCTGAGAGTCAGCCAGATCTCATATACAGAACTGCTGAATAAGGTCAAGGTGCTGGAGAGACAGCAGCCCTCCTGCAAGGTCTGCTGCTGAGTAGCACATATAGAAAAGAAGACATTTCCCAGCAGGCAGGCACAGAGGGGAGTTCATTTCCTCCTCACCTCCATGGTGCAGAGCCCAGCCACGGCCCAGGCAGCTCCAGGGAGGGCTGAGCAGAAGCAAGCAGGTGTCTGCTGTCCTTGGGAGGGTTGGAGGTCAGCCTAGGAACAGCTGGCTCACCCCCAGCTAAAAATAATCAGCTTCTTCCTATATGTGATAGGAATCTTTAGGAAACACATTGTCAAGTTCAGGGAAGGGCTAAAGGCCATTTCCCCAAATCCATTTGTCTTCTGAAACTAAGCTGTGCAACCTTTACTCAACCTGGAGCAGGACTTTGCTCCTTCACTGGGAATCATGTCCCTCTCCTGGATCAAAAACAAAATACTGTAAGTAAAGGAGCAGGGAAGAGCAGAAGGATGAGGACAGCTCTGGAGATGTTAGAGGACTTCTATAAAATAGCCAAGACCACATCATCAGCAACTTGAATTCCACAATGAAGGAGAATAAAAGCAAAGCCAAGAGACAGGAGAGTGTACGTCTAAAGAGAAAAGGCAGAGGGGGATTTAGTTTAGAGGAAACTTTTCAGAGCTATGAGACAGAGGATCTGATGGGAGTGCAAGCACCAGGATGGCATTTGCCAAGGCTTAGGAAGACCATGGGAGGGAGAGTAAGCCCATGTTGGGAATCAAGGGGGGAGCAGCAGGAGGTGTCATGGTTGCAGCAGGGGGTTTGGTAGTGCTGGGCTGACTTCTTGAGCCAAATTCCCTTACTGCAGACAGGGGAGGACTGCAACTAGAGGTGTGGTACTAAATAAATCTCAACTTTTCAGCTATCCTTGTGGAGCATGAAAAGAAGAAAAAAAAAATCATGTGTTGAACAGATGCAAATTTGGGGTAAACATGCAAATAGGATAACTAGACCCTGTATACATTCCTCTCTCTTTTTTCCTAGGCTCACTTATACACCAGGCTGTATTTAGATTTCAAAATTCTTCCCATCAAGAGAACTTGAGAGGATACAGGAGTTGACTGACATCTTATTTCTCTGCGTTTGCATTTTTTTGCCATGCAGGGCATAAGCTGGTTCTTAGGGAGTTAATGCACCTGCCATTCCAGTGCTGACAAGTAGTTTTTCAGGGGAACATGGAATTTTTTTTATTTATTTATTTATCTAAGGAGCCCTGAAGATTGTGCTCAAGAGACTTCTTGAGTACTGCCAATAACTAGCAGGTACTAACACATGTATATTTTTGACTGCGCTATGATTGATGGCGCTTATTTGTGGCTTGCTGCCTAAACCTCTCCTTTCCCTTTGCTTTGTGTCTGTCTCTCTCACTAGGGCATTTTTTTGTGCATGTGGGGTTTTTTTTAAATAATAAAGACACTTTAGCCATTTGGGCTGGGGGGAAGGAGGGAGAAGCGGGGGAGGAATGATTTATCTGGTGCCTCTGTTGTCTTTGAGCTGCTCTATTCCATGGAGATTTTCAGAGCAGTGAGCAGTCAGTGGAGAGAAATTGAGACCTACAGGCAGAGAGGGCTTTGGAGCTGTGAATGCAAACCGGCAAAACCCTGCAGGAGCATTGCTAGGGGGAAACCCATCTTCAGGGTTTGCTCCTGCTTCCAGAGCCCACACCGGACTCTCCAGAGTCAAGAGACACAGCTAATTCCCCATGGGCAAAAAGATCAGTCCTCATTTCTTTATTCCCTATCTTCACCTTCTTGAAGCAGGGGATCTGGGGATGAGAAGCCCGTATAGGAGATACAAGGCTCTGGAAAACATCACAAAACTATCAAGTCCACCCAGTACAACATCCACTTGCCTGTTCATCCTTTAGAATCCTCCATCCAAAAACAGAGCCAATCTTGATAGGCTTACAGTGAACACAGACAAACCCCTGAGCTGGATCCTACAGCTCCTTCTACTCCAAAGATGACTAATTGCTTTTATCACTTCTTCTAAGTCCCTCTACACCTGCCCAGCACATTGGGGAGAGGCAAAGGAGTGTTTTCTATTTCCCCTGCACACGGGTTAACCTGCTAACTTTTCTTTCAAAGGAAGAGAATTGATCTGATGAAAGCTTAAGCATGAAGTGCCTGGCAACAAGACAGAAATAGCAATAGGTCTACCAGGAGATCATTCTGACTTTGCATAGCTGAAGGCAGCCAGAAGTTGCTGCTCTGCTCTGTGCAGCCATATGGGAGCTATTCACACCGGCACGCTTGAAGCAAGACGCGTGGCACAGCCTCTGCACCGAAAGAACTGAGCCACGAGTGAAGATCCAAAGCCTCCAGCCTGGGGAAGTTCAAAGCCCTTGACACCTCATCCAGAAGTTAGAGCCTGCAAAGAAATCCAAAGGCAAATGACTTTCAGCCAGGCATGCCTGTTTCTGGTGCCTTTTACACAGGCACCTCTCTGTGACCCTGCACGTGTGGCACACGTGGCTACACCTTGTGCTGCCAGCACTCCCTGCCATGTCACTTACACATGGAGTAAAACAGCTGGACTGGATGCCATGCTGCTCTCTGCAGCTGGCTTTGCTTTACCGTGAGCAGCAAATGCCAACAGGGTGGTGTTGGGCTCCCTAGTTAGCGGGAAGATGTCTGTCAGCTGAAACTGTATCTCCTTGCTGCCCGGGGTGTCCACAGCACCACAGGAAAAGACAAATGCCTCTTTATCTTGGTTACAGCTAAATTCAACCTTGACTAACTGCCCTTTCCTTGGGGCTGAAGTAACACCACAGAGCAGGGCCAAAGGGAGAAGTTGAAGGAAAGGTGATTTCCCACATCATTGACTTTAAAGGCACACTGTGATTTCAGGACTGAAACACAGGAACATGCAGAGAAAAGGGAAAACTCAACCAAGCATCTCCCAGCAATGAGCTGAGCACTGCTGACTCTGTACAGCATCATTCCCAGGGCAGAGGAAAACTGCAGAGGACAGCAGACCTCTGGTATGGACAGACAGCTATTTACATCCAGGAGAAACAGAATGTTACTCCCACACCTTTGTAAGGCAGAAGTGACTCCAGGGCTAGCACAGTGCCTCTAATGCAGGCTCGTGAATAAGCAAAACATCAAGTTCCATGTCACAAAAGCCTAGCCACCAGCATGAAGCGTATGTATAAGCCCACTACCCCCTCTCAGCCTTGAGCTCCCTCCCTAAAAGTTGCTATTTTGATTCTAACATATTCTACTCAATCACCTTGCTAATTTTAACCACGTTACCTTCTCAGGAGAAACCAGCATCACCACACAGATTCCCCAGAGCTGCTTTTCTCCAGCACAGCAGCTTCAGCTGTGAGGAACTGATTAAATCACACAAAAACTCTGACCAGCCACCCAGATAAAGCTGTTAAATTCCCTTGGGGTAAAGTTATTATCCATCACCCCAGGCTGCCTGTGTTAACACTAAGAATTCACATTTCTGTCCTTGTTTGTACCTACAAACTCCCTCTTACTCTCTCAGGAAGGTATTGTGCTCCTAGCTCCCCACGCTGCCACATAACCTCCCGAACCCACTCAGAAATTGGATATTCCTGGGGCCAGGGAAAACTTTGGCCCTTGCACCCATCTGAGAGCAGGTGAATGCTGGACACTGCCCGGCTAAGGTGCTGCTGCTGAGCCCGGGGATGTGCCAGCACAGCCTTGTACCAGTACCCCCCCCCCAGTATCTGGGCTGGTACCTGCCACGGATGGCTCCAAAATGGTCCAACAGTACCACCTGGAGGGAAGAGGAGAAGTTGCAGTAGGTGCCTGCTGGCCAGGAGCACTGGGGTTCAGCCAGAGTGGGCTCTGGTGGGCTTCAGCTCACAGAGCTGAGTTACTGGCTGCCTTCATTCACTTGAAAGCAGCTTAAGGAGAAGGACATCTTTAAAAAGAAATAATAAAGCAGAAAAAGCAAGTTATCTCATTAGAGTGAGAATTATCCTGTTAATAAGCCATTTCAGCCCCATGAACGAGAGGCATCTGTAAACTGCACAGCTGAAGACACCACACTCATCAGCCCACAGCCCAGACAGTGGCAGGGTTACTGCAGGTCCCCCAGAAGAGGAATCATTTTCTCATCTGGTTTATTTTCTCTCATGGAATAAAACACAAGAGGAAACAGACAGCAAGCACAGCCAAACCTGACACCAGTAAGATCAGCTCACCCACCTACCAAGGCTCCTTACAGGGCAAGATGGGACTCAGTAGTGTTACCAGTAACCTCAGAACACCACATGCAGCACTGAGATCCCACTGATGGTCATGGGCAGGTTTGGGGGCAATCCCCTTGCTAAGGTCATAGGCACTCTGCCCAGTCTGTGCAACATCTACAAGTGGACTGGAAAGGTTCATTCAGGGAGGAAGAAAGCTGTGACCTGACAGCTTTTCTGTATTTTAGCAAAAGAGGCTACTTTTTAGTAACATTTTAATAGCAGAGTCACTTACTGAATTAAAGGTTGTCAGGTGTCCAGGTATATGCTGGATCCCAGCTGGGATTTTTGCTGTTGGTTCTATTTAGTACACCAAGAAACATCTCCATCACCATGCTGGTATTAGCACACTAAGGAGAGAGCCAGTCCAAATACCACTTCTTCTGGGAAACCTGCAAAAGTTGACTGGGACGCACATGTTTACTTTCGAAAGGCAATAGGCAGAGATACAGTAGTGGCAGCTTGCAACACATGAAATGTTGTTTAGGGCCAGGGCAGCTCAAGAAAAAGGGAGATGTTTCTTTAGCTGTTAATTTGTGCTGCTTCCCCTAAAATCGGTGCCACAGTAAACCCAAATAGCTGCAGCCACAGCATTTACTGCACATTATGGCATCTGTGAAAGTGCTGACAGGGACAGCTGACAACTGCTCTGCAATGTAATTCACACCATAACCTCATCTCCCAGGCACTTGGATATCTTATTGAAAAATTATGGGATGTTTTTTTGGAAACCCAGTGCCAATGTATTGATACACAGGCTGCACCAAATAAGAAGGCCTCCAGCAAACTAGCTTAGTTTTTAGTTTATTATGTTTTTATCCTATAAGGGCTGTCTCAACTCTTTCCCTTGCCATGTTAAAAGTCAATGAATTCTTCAGCTGTGTGTTTATTTTATCATCTACTTTTGTCTCCCCATGTGAGTAACTTGCTCTCTGTGTAATGTTCCTCTGACTCCAGTCTGCTCCTGAGCAGTTTTATTTGCTAAATCCTACACCAAGCCATGGCAATGAAAAATTCTAACACTCAATAAACTCTTTTTCATTTCTTTCATAATATGAAAAGCTTCTGTGGGTCAGAGCCTAGCAATGCTCTAACTCTTGACATCAAATAGTTTAGCTTACCTAGTCTGCAACTCTTTTTCAGTCAGGAACCATCCAGCTGTAAAACACAAGCATTATTCCCAGCTTAAGTTCATAGCCACTGATTTTCCAGTATTAAGCCCTATATAGGATTTGCCACAGAAGTCGAATCAGACTTTTGCCTCACTAGATTTTAAAGCCAATACAGGTGACAAAAAAACCCCCCACAATACACATAAGGCCTTCAAAGCCTAGGCTCTGCTACCAACTAGCCAAGACTGGGTTAGTCCTAGTTGTATCTGGCACCTACTGTCAAGACAGAGAGAAGCCCAAGTTCTATAAAGCCACCAGACAGCACAGGACACTGGTGCTTCAGGAGCCAGGGACCTCCCTTTCCAGCTGTAAATCCAGTGTTGGGATCAACCCAGCTCTGCTTCATCAAGCTATAAACATCATGATGGTCATAAATTTATCTAACTAACTCTATTTAAAAGATAAAACAGAAATAATCCGTTACCTTTGTAACCTGGGCACGCTTCTCTGTGCTGTTTAGATGATGGAGCACAAGTAAACAGTGCACAAAGTCAAATCTTTTTGCCTCTGCCACAGCTCAAACAGTTCTAGTATTGAAAAGACACCATAATCCTCCTTTGTGCTCATTTGCCTGGACTGTACATTGAGTTTCAGCATGCAATAAGCCACCAGAAACCTATGGATGATTTGATCTTTGGTTTGATGCTTTACTCCTGCCATGCTCCTCTTTCCAAGGTTGCATCTAATGCCTGTGAGCTGGAAAGGGTAAGAACAACACAGAGATCACCTGCTCAAGGCTGGCTGGGAAGAGCTGAAGTGAGGATGTGCTGGCTGGGATGGTTCAAAATCCATCCACTGGGTCAAAAAAAACCCCACATAAAATCAGTGGGAATTATTGTGATCAGTTGAAGTCAGCCACAAACCTCTGCTCCTCCTGAAAAGACAGCTCCATCCTCTTGCCTCTGCACTCCCCTCACCTCCAGCTCAGTGCTTAAGGCAAAACCTCACAGTTTTGTGTCCCGGTCAGGTCCATTTTCAGCATCACCCAAATCCCAGCAGAGTCTGTAGCACTAGCAGGAGTGTGCGAGTGTCAGGGAGCTGGATCACCTCTGTGAAGCAGAGGAGAATCAAGATCCAAAGTGGTTCAAGAGAGTTTTAATCTCCTACACAAAACAAACAGAGGCACAGGCGCTTCCCTTACAACCAAGCTGGAGCAGAACCTGTGCTGTATGATCTGTCAGCACCTGATAAAATACTCTGCCAGGGCACCCAGGCCTCCTCCAGCCCTTGCTCCTGACTTTCTGAAGTCATAAAGTGCTCTGAGAAAGTGGGTGAGGACTTTCCCCCAACCCATGACACACCAAGAGCTGCTCTGGGGAAGGAGCGCGTGCTCAGCCCTGGCTTTGGTGGGGTTTTCTTCAATCAGTTCATATTATTTTGACATAGTTTGCTTTTTGCTGCCCAATATGACAGCTCCCTATATTGACACTGTATAGTCTGTTTATCCTAGTTCAGCACAATCCCTGGTCCACAGCATTTAAAGCTACAGTTCGTGTTCAATCTGTATCAGGTTAACATGCCAGCGCCATATGGCATTCTATAATCAGCTGCAGCGTTGTACTTCAAAACCACTGCTGCATTTAGAATATTATTGTATGCTGCACAAACACCAATATTTAGAGAGAAAAATATTCTTTTTATTGGACTCCTGCTGATACCCCAGCTGTTAGCCAAAGCACGCAAAGAGTCGCTCAGTTCTTTATATTTTGCAGGCAAAAAACAAAGAGCCTGAAGCGTTTGTTACAAATCTTACATCTGAAAGGTACATTTTGTCCTGCCCCACTAGGTCTGTACCATTGAGTTAAAATGTGGGCTTTTATTAGATGAATTGCATCATTAAATTACATTATAAAAACTAAAAATGCACCATTAATTTTCAAAAACAATAGTAAATACATCTCATTTCTGATACATGATTCTGCATTTAATTTTTGCCCTGGGCCACATTTTTCTAACGGGCTCCCTGTCTTCCATTATGCAGACTACACAAATGGAGCTAAATTGCTGGGGTTGGGGGGGATTGGTGAGTGGGGGGGAAGGAGATATTGGTCAAATGTCTAATGTGAAAATAAATGAATTTCTAATCGGCTGTTGCAAAAAGAAAAATTACTTTTTGATCTCGGCTCAGCCAAGCAAGAATCTACCTAGCTCTGGTAATAAGATCCAATGGCACTGCAGAGAGAGCAGAGAGACAAAAGGCTGGACAGAGAGACAGACAGACATGGCAGTAAATTATGGGAGCGCATTCAGTTCTGTATGAGCACGTTTCTTAATTAAATGGACAGAAGTTCCACCAAACTCCAGCCTCATTGCTGCAGGCTCTTCACCATTAATGGAGTTGCAGCTCTGAGCATCCACAAATCACTGTGGTGTGGAAGGGGAAGGGAGAATCAGAGGGAGCATGGCCAGCCCTGTGGCAGTGGATGGAAGCAGAAGAGAAACAACGAGCTCAGAACTCTGCCATGGGCCATGAGCAGGCAAGGAAAACAAGTCTCAGAAGCCTGGCAAAGGCTAAGGACATGCCTGTGTGTTCCATGGCTGTGCTGTGCTTTAATGCCATGCACATGTCTGTCTGCTGAGACAGCTGCTTGCCAGAGAGAGCTTCTGCTTTCCAAGCCAGCCCACAGCAGAAAGCGATAAACATCTTCTGTTTAAATACCTCCTTTGGAATAGAATCATAAAAATCATTTTGGTTGGAAGAGACCCTTAAGACAGTTTCAAACATGAAATCATCAAGTCACAGAATCACAGAATTATTAATTTGGAAGAGACCTCTAAGGTCATCAAGTCCAACTGTCAACCTACCACCACCATGCCACTAAACCATCTCCCTAAGGACCAACAGTTGAGGCCTACACCCCAAAAGGCACCAAATCAGGGCACAAGCAACTCCCAAAGTCAAGTGGATGACGCCAGCAGGTCTCCTGTGCAGGTCTGAACTCAGCAGGTGATGTCCTAAATCCCAAAGGGCCATATCTGCATTGCCAGAGAATGCAGACCAAGAGAAGAGGAGCCACAAAGTCAGGCTCTACAGACCTGACATCCTCATTAGCCACAGCTCAGAGGGTTTTTGCTCCAAATTAGTGCAAGTCTTGTCCCATGGTCTAAATGCCCCTTAGTGGCTGCAGCCACACGCTTGAAGAGCATTTTCCATTTCACTGGGTTTTAAAGGAATTTAGGTCAGACACTCCAAGATGTGAAAGCAAACCAAAATGCAGTAAAAGGAGACAAAAGGCAGTAAGTGGACACAGCCAAGACATTTCCTTCAGAAGTGCCTTCCTGATCCAAAGTACACCCTAGCTATAGATACACCCAGAAAGACCCTTGGGTGCCAACATCTCTTGGCAACTGAACACAAAGGAGAGATTCCTGAGAGTACAGAGAGAGAGAGACATTAATGACCTTCAGAAGAGTCAAGGAAGACTCAGGCCCCAGGTTTAAACAGCCAAGTCCATCAGAAGTGTTTTAGGAGTAATTTTCTTCTGCCACCACCTATCCCTATTAAAAATGACTGTGTTTTTTTTATGGTGAGAATGAAACCTACCCACTAAAATTGACCAAAGCTGTGGTGTTTAGGACTGTAACTATAGAATAATGTAGCAATATTATAAGGTAGTTACAGCTCAGTATCATTTTACACATAAAGAGGCCGAATCCTGCTTTCTGTAGGGAAAGTAAAAAAATAACTGCACAGAATTACAGTGGTTTATATTTAACACTATAGTAAATAGGTAACATTTTCTATTATTAATCTTTTTTATTATAGTAAAGATAAGGGATCAACGCAGAATGAGGCCCTCATCCCATACAGCAAAAAATCCTTTTTGGTCTCAGCAGGCAGGTCAGGCAGCATGGGAGGAGGGAAGAGAACACATAGACCAAACTCCGATGCAGCCCATAGTGCTTCTGAAATTTTGTGCTGGTTTTATGAAGCTGGAACAAATAGAAACTTAAGGGAAACCCTCAGGAAGAGAGAATGAGAATCAGAAATAGTAAGAGCAAAGAAAAGAGATCTGATGCTTTTTTGGAAGATTCAAAGAGATCTGGATGGTTTTGCTGATCTGAACAGTTAGTTCTAATACAAACAGATGCACAAGTCAGCTGTTCCTGTCAGCCCTGTATCCTGGATCAGGCAGGTGAGTGATGGTACTTCACCCTCTTCAGCTAACAGCCATGCTCCAGCTCTCCATCCCCCCTCAGTACCAAGCAGCAGCATGATGCACTGTTTTTATAATCCACTAATGGATGGAAAACATTTAGCAGGTTCCCCTCAGGTAACCTTGTGAAACTGTGACAGGACCCATTCTGCTCCACACATCCCCATTGGAAAATTGCTGTGACAAATTCATCTACACGCAACAATTTTCCACAACAAGCCAATGAGAGAGAGTAGAACAGTGTAGAAAGGTGTGGACTTACCCTGTGAAAATGTTTAAGGTTGATAGAGAGGAGAACTTCTCTGCACCTGGGGGAGAAATCTTTGCAAACAGAAAAAAAAGAAACATGTCACAACCCTCTGGTCTCAGCAGAGCACAAGGATGCTCTGGCACAGGCCAGAGAGGCTTCCCCTGGCTCTCAGCTTCACTCACTGCTGTAATACAGATGCTGAGGATTTTAAATCATCAGCTACTTACCATAAAATTCAGAAACAAGTAGAAACAAATGCCATTGCCCCAAACCAGTCATCAGCCTCCAACAGCAGGACTCTGCTTGCCCTCCTCCCACTTGAGCACTGGAAAGGGCCAGACCTCCTGCCCCAGGAGGGCCATGAAGTGCCTCTCTGGGTTAAGGAAGAAACCTAATTCAATACAATCCTGTATCTAAGAAACCTTCCAACTGAAGGCATTGCTCAAATTGATACAATCCTGGAAAAACTCCTTTTTACAAGTTATCAGTGTTTTCCCAAAAATAGTTTTGACTAAAATATTTCTAGTGTAAACCTGATTCTCAGCTCTCTGGAGAAAGGGGCATCTTAAACACAATGTCTAGGCCGAATGCAGATGAACAGCAGCTCTTCTGATATGGGAAGTGGCTGTGAAACCATCTCAACCTTTCTCTGCGTGCAAGCTGCTTCTGCTCCCCAAAATGCATCCTTTAAAATCAATGGCACATGCTCACAAGGCATTAGTGTGGGAGCAGATACACCTCCTCCCTTCTTTAGTGGAAGAATATTAAAGGTGTGGAAAAAATATTCAAGTAAAACAATTCTACTTGTACTGCACTATGGCCTTAGGAGCCAGAAAAACATGATAACAAGATGTAGCGTGGCAACTACCTTGCCAGCCAGGGTGTCTGGGATTCACTAGCACTCCTCACATCCCTCTGCTAGAGACATTTCTATTGCAAGAATAAAAACCACCCACAGGTCCCCTCCAAAATGGCTGGTTTAATACACACAGAAATATTTACATACTCTTACCAGCTCACAGCCACAAACCAGGGAACAGCAGGATGAATTTGGGCAGGAAAAGCACTGGCAAAAAGTTACACTAACTGCATGTTCAAGCTAACCAGCCAGGAAATAAAGGATTCCGTGTAGACACCAAGATGCAATAACAGAAGCACAAGCTGAATTTTCTCCACTTCAGCTAAGGAATTTGTCTTTATTTTGAAAATATTCCTCAGAACCACAATAGCTGGAAAACAAAAGGGGAAAGAAGAAAAAAAACTATAAAAAGGAGGGGTTGGTGGTTTTAATTTGGATCAGCTGCAAAGGCAAACAACAGCCCAGTCTGAGCCCCCTCCAAAAGGGTCCTCAGAGCAGCTGTGTCCCTTCCATAAGTCCCAAAACACTGGCCCACACCCTTAACAAGCTTAAAGAGCTCCCACACCAAGCCAGAAAGCCCAAAACGATTGAGTGCTGCAAAGAGAAAGAGAAAACAGCAACACCACAAGTTGCAGGGACTCTGACAGGCAAAAGCACCTCACCAGAGGCAGCAAACACATCCACCCCATGCCACTGCTGTACCCTCATACAGCCTAAACTCCACTGGGTCACTGTCACAAGACAGTCTTTGCCCAGGAAAGGGTTTGCAGAATCAGACCCTTCCAGTTTGTATTTTGCACAGAGTCCATCTCAGGGTCACTGCATCAGCACCACATTCTCAGAGTATTTTGTTAATTTAATGCTGAACTTACACAGAAAGCTAATTCTACAGCCACATCCTGATCAGCAGCCTCTAGATCACTAAAAGGGATTCTTTTTTTTTACAGCAGACTCTCTATTTTTAGAGTGCATATTAATTACCCTTAACCAGGTGCAAACTCAACCTGCTTATTATTGTTTGTCGAATCCTTAATGGTAGTTGCAAGCAAATAAATCCAGTTAATGCAGTAAAAGGATTTATTGTCACCCAAATTTACACCAGCAGTTTAATCATAACACCTTCTCATCTGACAGACTTTCTGGAGAACAATTTGCCTCACAATTTGTCAACAAGAAAATGGCCTTGGATAACTGCTGGGAGAAAATAAATGCTAATAGGTAGCACAGTCTTTCATTCTTCTAATTGCCCAGGGAGTTTAAGGGAGACAGACTTATTTACTCACTATAGGAAGTGTGCTGTAATAAATTATCACTATTATGAGCCTAAATAAGTCCCTGACAGTGACAGAACTGAAGGTGGAAGGGAAGAGAGGGGAGATGATGGTGTCCTGAAAATGTCCACGCGGGTAAGTGGGTGTGTGAGGGCACATCCATCCGTGTCTGCAACAGCAGCACCAAGGTATTAATATTCAGGATCCATGTGGGAGCCCTGGAAGACATTCCTTGCATTTTAATGGCCTCTCATAGAATCATAGACTGGTTTGGGTTGGAAAGGACCTTTAAAGTTCATCCAGTCCAACCCCCTGCAGTCAACAGGGATAACCTCAACTAGATCAGGTTGCTCAGAGCCTCAACCAACCTGACCTGGAATGGTTCCAGGGATGGGACATCTACCACCTCTCTGGGCAATCTGGGCCGGTGTCTCACCAATGCTCAGTCTATTCTGAAGAGAGACACAGCACAGGCTGTAGTGTCCTCCTCCCTGCCTCATGCCTGGTGAGGTGTGGCATCATGCCTGGGGATGTCTGACTTTCTCCAGTGGCCAGATTTACACTCTGGGATGCATTTTGCCACACCCCATCCACTATCTGCATTCACTTTGGTCCAGCCTAGAGCTCACTGCTTTCAAGGACCAGATGAACATCACCCTTGCTTCAAGACCACCTGCATCAGTGCTCCACTTCCTCCTTCCAACTGTGGAGGCAGGAGCTGGAGGCAGAGAGTCAATGGGATGGGCGCACTGTGAAGCCAGAGTCTCCAGAGCTGAGTCCAGCACACAGCACAAAGCCAGCATAGGCTTTCAGAGATCAACAACCTCAGTGTGTGGATCTGGACACATGTATGGACTTCTCAACTCCCCAGTTTATGTGAGTGGCTTGAAAAGTTCATCTGCATGCCCAAAGCCAGCACAGCCATTTCTTAGCTCTTTCAGCCAATGCCTAGATACACACACAGAATCATTAGGGTTGAAAGAGACCTCTAAGATCATCAAGTCCAACTGTCAACCTATCACCACCATGCTACTAAACCATGTCCCTAAGTACCACATCTATATGCTTCTTAAACCCTTCCAGGGATAGTGACCCCACCACTTCCCTGGGTACCCTGTGCCAATGCCTAACAACTCTTTCAATGAATAAATTTTTCCTGATATCCAATCTAAACCTTTCCTGGTGCAAGTCCTCTCACTGGTAACCCGGGAGAAGAGACCAAACTCCATCTCACCACAACCTCCTTTCAGGGAGTTGGAGAGAGAGAGAAGGTCTCCCCTGAGCAGAAAAGGCTATTGACAAGCTGGTAGAGAGATGAGTGCAGCAGCAGAAAGAAGCAAAGACAAACCGAAAGTTCCCAGCCCAGCCACCTCCTCCTGGAGTCCGTCATCACATGCCAAGCACAGGCAGGAGCCAAGGACCCCAAGCCTGTCCTTGAAAAGAGATTTGCCTATTGCCATAACAACAGAGTGGTGTCACCACAATAAAGACAAGCTTTGGGTATTTCTCCCCTCCTCCCATTATTATTATTTCTTTATTTTCTCTCCTTTTTTTCTTTTCCTTTTCCTGGTGTCCCTCTCATCAAAGAGTCCCTCATTTCTCTGAAACAAATTGCCCCCAGCTTGCTTTCCCATACATCACAGAGTGAGGACCAGGCCTTATCAACGTCGCTCTGCTTTTCCCATCTATTACCCGGTTTGTTTGCACTTTTATCCCATCGTCCTTGCACCAGGGAGAAGGCATCCATCATCTGTACATCTGCCAGCTGTCAGGGGGCTGTCAGCACGGTGACAGCCAACATGACAAAACTGTTGTAATGCTGCACCAGCTCTGGGGCTTGAGTTGAGATTAAACAGCATGGAAGAAAATAAAAATACAAGGAAAAAAAACAACCAACAGTAGATTTGGCTGGAGAGACTAAAAATAAAACTGAGGACCTGCACTTGGTGCAAAGAGAAGAGGGAGCAGAAAGCAGAGTGAGGTGAGGGGGCAGTGGCACAAGGTTTGTTTGCAAAGAGGAGGTGTTAGCTGGTACAGAGAGAAACTGCAATGTGCATTTGTTGTCTGGCTCAGCTAAAGGTTCCTGAGCAAAGGAGGGGCACAGCTCTTTGACCCAAGTCCTAGTAGCCAGCAGATCACCAGCAGGGCCATGACACCGCTCAGCAGGACAACAGCAGACCTCTGGCCAAAGCCAGACACTACAGGCTGGGTCACTGGGTCACAGCACCACCACTTACAGCAGCTACCATGATGGTTTGGGGGTTGTGTCCTGCTGCTTCCTTTTCTTTCCTAAGCACTGTCAATAAAGCTGCAAGCCCCTCTGCATGGCCACTTCCTTCCTTACTGTTCCCTTGCAGCTGCTCCCTCAGCACTTTACCCCTTCTCAGAAGGTCCAAGCCAGACAGCTGCTCCCTCAGCACTCAACCCCTTCTCAGAAGGTCCAAGGCTGGCAGCTGAAAGGCTGCAAACCAAACCCAAAGGAGTATTTCTTTCAGCAAAGCATTTGAAGCTACTAGCATGGCTACCACCCCAGTGACATGAAGGTGCTCTAGGACAGGGTGATAGGCCATCTTATCTAGACCATACTTTTCCCAAAAAAGGCTGGATCAGGTAACCCTTGAGGTCCCTTCCAAGCTGGTATTCTATGATTTTATGGTTTAGATGCCTAGAGTTAACTGCCCTCCTGGCAGACAAAAAGTCATACTGATGTAGAACACTTTGGTCCAACACAGCTTCACCCCATATTTCATTAGTATTGTCCAGCCATGGCCTGTTTTCAAATGAGCAGTCCTGAAGGTATAAAGACATGTTAAGCACATCTGCTTACTCACTCCTCACTCAGTTGTACCTTGCTCCTCTCCCCGCCTTTTTTTTCCACAACCATTCAGATTAGAAAGCTCTTCACCTCTATCACCCATTTAGCCACTATTAGGATAGAAACCTGCTATAAATCCTCAGGATGGAAGATGTTCTTGTGTTGGAGTCAGGAGAAGAATCACCATCCATGTGGGTAGGGGTGGTCCCCAGGTTGTTAAAGATATTTTCCCCAGAAGCCACCAAACCATGACATTGTAATGGTTTCACCCAGGCTTTTCCTGGTAACCAGTTTGTAACCAGGGAAGTGATCATATTTACCCAGTATTCCACACGATTTTACGTAACTGGGGTATAAATACAGAGGGGGAGAGGCCCTCGTCCTCTTTTGCCTTCCGGTGGATCCGAGGACGCAGGTTCTCTGCTATCGGTCTCACCCGTGCAGAGGAGTCAAGCCTTGTAGGCCTTGAGAGGCAGCTGTTGCTGGCGTCGGTCAGTGCGACTCTGCTATCTTAAGGAGAGTAGTAAGATTCTGTTTTTTATTAGTTCTATCCTGGGTTTCGAGTGTACATACCTGTTTTAGTTTTCCTTTTCCCTTTTTTCCCTTTTTTTTCCCCTTTCCCCTTCCCTTTTCCCCTTCCCTTGGGGGTTCCCTCTACTGTGTACATAGTATTTTAATTGTATATAACTGCTATATATATAAATATAAATACTTTTGATGTAGTTCGGGTTGTTTCGGGCTCTTTAGTTTCTCTCGTAGTTTTTTTTTCTTAAACTCAGAGAAGAAGGGAGGGGGAAGGATTTCACTGTGAGTTTGGGCATTTGGCAGGGAGCCAGGTCCAAACCATCACAGACATGTAAGAGGCATGGAGCAGCACTGCCCTGCCCTGAGCAGCCACAATGCATGGCAGCTCCTGCAACCAGGGCTGCAAATAGTCAAAGCCATTTTGCTTTCAAACCTATAAGCCTTTATTTTCAGGTGCTATAAAAGACACAGCTAGAAAGCTAGCCCTACATTTCTATTACTGATTAATTCAGAATGTAGAGTCTGAAGGTCATAATCTGGTAACATTAACTATTTTTTAGCTTGTACTTACTTTTCAGAAAGTTTCATTTCTTTAGGACTTTCAAGAGGACAGGGCCACTCCTGGAGGAGCCAACACACAACAGTTTCTGTCACAGCCTCCCAAATCCCCAAGGAGCAGAACCCAGAGGTTCCACCAGTCCTTCAGGAAGATTGGGGTTATTTTGTCTAAAAATTAGAAGCCAGCCTGGGCTTCTCAGGCCGGTAAAGGCCTGAGATGGTCAGATAAGACAAGGGTAGGAATCTTTCAGCTAACAGGCGTCACTTTAACTTTAACTTTCACTATAACTTTAACTATAACTTTATAATTATAGTGATAGTTCACAGTTTCTTGCAGACCAGAAACCAGGACATGAGATGAAAAGAGAACCAAGCAGGGAGTCTAAAAGTGGAAAAATAAAGGCATTTTTTCCGCCCACAACATGTTACAGGGTGGAAATCATTCCTGCTTTATACTGTACAAGTCATGAGGGTACATATGTTCAACTCAATAAATTCACAGAGGAAAAAATCCATCAAGGGCCATTAACAAATGTGTTCCCTTTGGCTCATAAGTTCCTTAGTAATAGATTGCTGGAAGGATATACTGAGAGAAATATTGTATGCATATAGAGTTACACTGTTCTGCTGCTGGCCACAGTGGACCTCAGGTCTGAGACTGAGCACCAGTTTTATATGACTTTTCAGACTTTTTCTTCCATTGTCTTCTTAAATATTTCTTAGAAACAAAAGCTATTCAATTTGGTCTAAAATCAAGGTTTCATCTAAATCACAAAACAACTATTTAATCTAACTATCTTCAGAGTCTTTACAAGTCTAAAAGGAAAATAAAAAAAGGGAAAAGTAAAATGAAGTGGTTCATTGAGGACTGCAAAATCCACATCAGAGCTGGGATGAGAGCTTGTCAGATGTGCAGTTAAGAAAGTTCTTGTTCAATGTTTCCATCTGAGCAAGGCCATCTCATCTACTTTTACTTTCTCATATTCAGAGACATGCAAAGTGTGTCAAGCAATCTGTTGAGAATGAAGAGCTTATCCACAAACAATCAAATGATCAGCTTTTGTCACAGAATCATTATGGCTGGAAAAGAGCTCAGACCATCCAGTCCAACCATCCACCCAGCACTCCCATGCTCACCACTAAACCACGTCCCAGGCACCACATCTACACATTTTTTGAACTCTTCCAGGGGTGGTGACTCCACCACCTCCCTAGGCAGCCTGTGCCAATGTCTGATAACCCTCTTGGTGAAAAAATTCATCCTAATACCCAATGTGAACCTCTCTTGGTGCAACTTGAAGCCATTTCCTCTTGTCCTATCACTTGTTTGCCTGGGAGAAGAGATTGAGCCTCACCTCATTACTACCTCCTTTCAGGGAGCTGTAGACAGTGAGGAGGTCTCCCCTGAGCCTTCTCTTCTCCAGACTAAACAACCCCAGTTCCCATGACTGAGTTTTGACTGAAGTTCTGGAAACTATAACCCTCTGCTCCTCACAAAGCCAAAGCCATGTGATGTGTTTTGTAAGGACCGAGACACCTGCTGATGTCAGGTAGGGCCTGGACAGTGACTGCTTCCCTAGCTCTTTACCTGCCCTCCTAGGCTGGGGGTTCACACAGAGCAGGACACAGCAAGGTTCACACCATCAGGGTGGCTCTGCAGAGCTCTGCCTCCCATTTGCTGTCTGAAACTGTGCAACTGGCAAAATCTTCTCAGAAAACAGCCCAGATGGATTAACAATGAAAACCATTAGCAAAGCTTGTGGACAAGAGGGAAGAACTTGCTGGATCCCTTTCCCCTGTGCTCAGGTGCTACCACTTTCAAATTCAGCCAAGCACTGCATGTGTTCAGGTTAGATTTAGGGTTTCTGCCAGGTCCTCCCTGCTTTGGGACTACAACTAACTGCAATTTAGCCAAGGCAGTGCCTGCCAGAGTGTAGGAAATAAGGACTGTTATGGTTAAGAAAGCATGGAAAAGCCTGTGTGCTCCTTTCCCCAACTACTTCAGTGTTTCTGCTAAATAAAAATCCATTTTTATTCTTAAGGGAGTTGAGCAGAGAGATGTTGTTTTACGTCCTGGTTTTTGCCAGTGATGATGTATGTCCCTTTTACAAACTTATCTCTGGGGTTTTGCTCAGTTTATAAGCTAGGAGCAATCTTTCTTTCCTAAAGCTTCCTTCTCTCACAGTCTGGAGGAACCTTGAGATTTCCTGCTGGTGATTTAAAGGGCTATAATACTCGCAGGCTAGATTTGTTTTAGTGTCCATAAAGCTCAAAAATTTCATAAAACAATTGGTGAAAATAAAATTACCAAAAAATGATGTAGTGCCAGCAGACTGTATAATAGTTACGGGGGAAATGGAGAATATGATTCACTGGGGTATAAAAATGACAATGTATTTATTGCAGTGCAGTGACAAGAAACTAATTTGTCCCTTTTACTTTTCAGACAGGGCCTGAATGCCAATTTCTCTCCTTTGCCTCCACTGTGGCAGGGCAGCAATGTGCAGGTTATAGCTGCTCAGCTGGAAGGGTGGCTCTGGCCACACTGCAACTAGCCAGACGAGTACAAGAAGAAGTAGCAGCGAGAGTTGCTTTCTGAGGAGTCAACTACTTGCAGAAGATGCAGAAATATTAACTAGAAGCAGATACCTTTGGCTAAAATAAGCAGGATTCAAATGTTAAGCCAGAAGTTGGTTTATTTGGGTAGGTGAAAGACAGTTAAGTTGCCCAAACCTGGTTTTTTTCTTTCTTGAAGTCAAATCCTGCACTTCCCTATCCCAGATGTTTTCCACTTTAGGCTTCCCAAGAAACTCATGGGGAAAACCCATCCCTGGAACCATTCCAGGTTAGGTGGTTTGGGGCTCTGAGCAACATCATCTAGTTAAAGATAGCCCTGCTCCCTGCAAACAAGTTGGACTAGATCAGTATTTAAGGCCCCTTCCAACCCAAACTGTTCTATGATTCTATGAAAACAAACCAGCCTTCTAAGAAGCCCAAGGTCCAGAGTAAAGACATAAACTATGAGTGAAGGATCTGGCTTGAGGAAGCATGGCTTTCACTCACCTCCAACTGTGTGATACTCAGCATGTTCTTGTCCTTCAGCCTTCAGGCAGCCTGGCTCTCGTTGCTCTGGCTGTATAATTGCCACAAGGAGCTGGAAAGCAGAGTTCAAACAGAGATTCAGAACAAGATCTGGGAATGGGAGGGTTTATTCACTGAAAAACAAAGTCCTGTGACTGAACTAGTGCAGCTATAAAGCAATAAAGAGACACATTTGGTATTTACTACTGAAATTGGGGGGGTGGGTAGTAGGTACACAATAAAACTGAAACATTACTACAGAAGATTCAACACCAGAGTGTGCCAATCCGTGGCACAGCCAAGTCAATAGCTCAGGGCACATCAAATTCCTTTTTTGGAGTTTTTTTTAGGTGTCTCAGTTGCTCAAGTTGAGTCTATTGACTTGGCGTAAATAGACTCAAAAGATCAGGTCCTGGAGAACAGACAAGTGCCCTCAAACCTTGGACTGCAGAGAGTGGCTCTCCCCACCCCACAGCAAGGCTTATTTATGTCTAAAGATCTGCTTCCTATTGACCATGGAGGTGACTGAAATAGTTCTGCTCTGTGTGCCTTTGACACATTAGCTCTATATCATAAAGGGCTTCCACTGGCAGACCCTGCTGTAGAAAGCCCAAAACAGAACAGGATTGATTCCAGGACTGTATAAACTGGGTTTTATGAGGCAAGCAAAGCAGCTAAACACATTGCCCAGGTCATTGTCCTAAAATGCATCATAAAAATGCTCTAAATTCTCTGTGTTTTGGGGATGGAATGAAAAGCTTACTTTTTTTCCCCAGCTTGCACAGGTCCCTGAAGTTAATAATTTTCTGTGGATTATAAAACCCCAGAATTGGATTTCAGGGCAATTTCAATTTGTTGTTTCATTCTGTGCTATTAAATATATTTATTTTTATGAGCCCCCTTACTCTCCTCTGTCTTCAAAAATATAGGACACATCCTGCCATTTGTTCCTGGCCCATAATCCCATAAGTTCTCCTGGGCCCCACCAAAGCCTGGGGAGAGCTCCTGCAGGCTGATGCTCTGGGGATAACTCTAAATGCAGGATCATAACCTAATGAAACAGAATAACTGTCTTACAACAGCACTGCCCTTGGCAGAGGTCCTGCACACGAGGACATATACACATGGTTCTTAGACTTCAGGCACTGCTGCATGCTTTCTAATATTATTCCAGTTTCCATTTTAAACCACTGAGGACAGGGGAAAGAGGGCATCTTCTGGGACCTCAGCAACCAAAGCTATTGCACTGCAGACACCTTGTCTCTTAAGCTCTGTGGCTCAGGATGGTGATTTCAAGGTTTTCAGGGGCATCAGAACATTATAGCAAACTCCACTGAGGTCAGAGTGGTGGAAAGAGATGGAACAGTCATACCAGCCTGAGAAAATCCATCTTGCTGCACAGTTCTAGATTACTGCTAAGGGTCAGGGCTGGGCTGGCTACTACTCAAGTGGCAGATACTCTCATTGAACCTGTCTCCCTTCCCAAAGGGAAGGGGAAGGGAATAAGGGAGAGAGACTGATAAGTTGGAAAAGGAAACCGAAACAGCTTTAATGAAAATAATAAAAATAAAGTGAAATATACACAAATATATACAAAACCAATGTCCAACCCAAACCCCTGATGGCAATTCCATCATCACTGATGCTGTGACAGCACTGGGGAAGTTCCAGGCTGGATTCAGTGGCAGATGGCAACTGGATTTAGGAACACGTGGATCAGGATCAAAGGCAGAACAGACAGAGTCCTCCTCAGATACTGGTCACTGAAGAAGAGGTGTAACCCTCATGATCCCTCAGCTTTATACTGAGTATGACATGCCTGGGATGGAATCCCTTGTTGTTCAGTTCAGGGTCACCTCTCCTGGCCCCTCCTCCCCACAGGTGCCACCTCTGACTTACTGCACCCCAACATGAGGCACAAGCTGTAGCAGTGATCTTGGTCTGCAGAGGAGCAAGTCTAAGGCAGAGCCTTTCTGCAGCCCAGCCCTTGGTGGGAACTCTCCCCATGGAGTGTTGGCACTGCTAGAAGCAGAGACTGTCTGTGAGAACATGCTGTGACCTGCAGAAAGTGCATCCCTGAGAAGAGACTGAGCTGCAAAGGGAAATCACTGAACAGCATCAGTTCTGTTCTAGCTCAGACCAGGACAATTACTTACACCACGAAGCTGGTGTTTGACATTGCAAGTCAGCTTCTAGCTCTCTGCTTGCTCAGTCTCAGGAGTCAAGGACTCAACACATTCTTTCCTCCACACTATTTGTCCTTAAGTGAGAGATGCCAGATTTTCCTCTTAGTAAATTGCTTAGCAAACATGTTTATCCAGTTATTGTACATGCTAATTTTGATTCTATTTTCCACCATAGCCCTATGAGAGAAAAACTTAATTCAGGTTCCTTCCTAGGCTGTAACCTGATCAGAGAGCAGTTCACATTTGACATGGGATGCTATTGCCAAAAATAACTTAGAAACTGGAGGGGAAGGCCAACAGGATGTTTGGGCATCATCTGCCATCCACATTGCTAACTTACACTTGGCCTAAAATCTGGGGATGAAAAGTCTCAGATTTTTAAATTAACTAATTCAGCTGCAATACACAGAAGGTAAAAAGAGTTGATTATTACCCACAGCAAATCTGTCTGGGTGAAGCTGATCTCCTCCCAGGTACTCTGGAAAAACTCCACAGCAATTGCTAGAAGCATCTAAAAACATCTGCATTGTCCCTAGAAAACCAAGCTTCTGGCATTTCTGAATTTTCAATCCTATTAAGGTAAACTCCTTATCCACCTAGCAGAACACTTTTGTGACTGTTTCTAAGCAAAGGAGAGATTTAGTCATACTTTGGTTTGCTTTTTCCCATGGAGATGTTAAGATGGTTTGGATTTTGGATTTTCTTTTTTAAATACAGTTGCTGTCTTCCAGTTGAATCCCAATAAAGCTCCTTGTACAAGAGCATGAAGCATTCAAGCATGCTGCCTGCTCAGCTCACTTTGATTCTCTCCATTCTCCTGCTGCTCCATGGGACATGCCCTAAATCATGGAACAAAACAACAATAACAACAAAACCAAACAGACAAACAAATTAAAACATAAAGAGGGGCTGCTTCCAAACTGCAGATTTTGCTCTGCTGGCCAAGAAGGGGCGTGAAGAGCCAGATGTTAAGAAGATTAATACAGCAAGCAAGCATACACATTTGCCATACCTGGTGGAGGAGCTGGTAATTAATAGTATAACAAGGAAAAGGATTTGGTAATTACTAATGTACCAAGCAAAAGCAGTTTGGTTCATTGCCAAAAATCACAAGCAGCCCCTGACTCAGTGCAGTCCAGAATACATCAGGGCATCAGGGCTGCAGCATTTCCCTGCACAGATTTTCCAAGAAGTGCTGTTGCACTGGGATGGGATTTGGGACGTATTCACACAATCCCAACATGCACATGGGTGGCTCACAGCTAAGCAAATCACTGCAGAGAGACAGGGGAAGGTGGGAGAGCTGAGCACCTACACACACAGGCAGTTACTGAGGCCTGTGTGACAGCAGGTAACTCACTGAGCCCAGGGTTGCTGTAACTGATGTGACCAGACAAACTAGTTCAGGCAGGTAACATACCCTTCCCTCACCACTTAGGATCTTGTGTACACTCTTCATAGAGCTACTTCAAACAGCTGACACAGACAACGCCAGCAGCCTGTGAGGTGTAGGTGGTGCATTCACTCTGCACTGAGGGGCACACTGAAGTTCTCACACTAAGTTGCCCTTCCATCCTTCCTCCTCTTCCCTCCAAGAAGTTTCTGCTTAAATGTTACTGTATTTGCACCCTTAATGTCACCATCTGAGTTCCTCTACCTGCTTACAACAGCCCTTAGATCATGGCTTTATTATTCAAATGCCAAGAGTCTTGTTATCACTACTGAACTTTGGGAAGCAGGAGAAGTTGTGGTCTGGGTTTATTTAGTCAGCTGGCATCTTTGAACTACTATTTCTTTAAATCAGGTAATCCCACATACATCTGCTTAAAGCTTGGTAACTGCTGACAAAAGATATGGTGATCCTTCCCCAGTACATCTAGTGACCTTCAGATATTAAACAGGACCCATTCTCGTAGACTTCATCTGAAACCTGGAAAAATCCCAGTATTCCCAGTCTAGAGAAAGGAATTGTGTGATCTTTTTTACACTGGAGATGAATTTCCTAAAAGACCAGGAACACACACACATGTGGATGTCAAGATAAGCAAACCACCCCTCCTGCCATCACCTCCTTTTGTTAAAAACCTAAATGCTGTGTTTTGATCAGCTCATCAATTATCCCAGACAAACTACTTCATTAACTTGACCTCTTTTCAGCAGCAAGTCTCACAACTGTAGGGATCATAATTCCACTACCTATGAAGGAGCTTTGGGATTAACCAGGTAAGTGACACAGCAGTTGTGTCAACTCATAAACGTTGCCTTTGGTCAACAACTGTGAACTTAATACTTTCATTCACACTTGCAAACTATTCCTTTGGGATATGGAATCCTGCTGCACACAACTTCAAACTTCAGAGGAAAAACAAAGCTTTCATAGCAGCAGGACTTTATAGTTCAGACTTTGATGAGAAGCACTTGACGAGGAGGTATGAATGCAGCTGAAACTAAACCACTGAAGATGTTACACACTTCCTTAAGAGCTCACATGTGTTTAAGACTTCTGCTGGGCTATGACCACAAAAACTGGCACAGAAATCCTTCTTATTCACACTGAAAGTTTGGTTTAGCACTTTTGGCCCATCCAGATACAGGGTGAAGCATCAGTGATGACAGGGGGTTGGGTTCAGTACTGGTTTTGTATATATTTGTGTATATTTCATTTAATTGTTATTATTTTCACTAAAGCTGTTACAGTTTTCCAGCCCATGACTCTCTCCCCCTACCTTCCCTTTGGGAAGGTAGAGGATTAACTGTAAGCCTCTGTCACTAGTTTAGTGCCCAGCCCAGCCCTGGCCCTTGACTCTGGCCCCAGTGCTGGAGCTGCAGTGATGCTCTCAGGTACATGGAGCAGGCCAGCAGGCACTGAAGCTTTCTCAGTGAGTGCAAGAGAACAGCAGGATTTCCAGGAACAGAGAGAGGTCCTACAGAAGTTTCTGCAAACAGTTATTTCTTCCAATTCCTTTTCCTTCAAAAGTCTTTACAGTGCAGCAAGCTCCTCTGACACACAGCAGCTCTTCAGCTAGCTCTGGTTGTCTGTACGAAGTGCACTTTGTTGGATTGACCAAAGAAAGTATAGAAATCTAAAATAAATATATACCATTTGCATGCCTTAAGAAAAAAAAATAAGCCCACAAACCAAAAAACCAACAACAAGCCAATCCACAGAGCCACTTCAGCCTTTTCAGGTAACAGTCATTTCCCTGCTTTTTGACCAATAAACCACCACCAAAATCCAAACCTCTCAGTGTCATATCACCTCTTACCCATCCCTTTAGAGCCTGAATTGCATTTGCTTGATTCTAGCTGCAGAATTTCCTACAGCCACTTCCAGCTTTTCCAAGTGGAAATAAATTCTGCTACTTTGGCTTGTGCTGGATTTGCAGCAAGTAAAGAAATACAGAGGAGGAGAGCGGTTTCCACTATTTCTGTTGTAGTTGTTGCTAACTCTTTTGCAACTCCTTGCTTAAACCTGAGTTTCCAAATGATAAAATACAAGTGAAAATCTCCAGATAGATAGATTTAGATCTATAGACACACATTCTGAGTGTAGGTTGTTCTCTTCCCTTGGAAAAGCACAAGTAGCTTAAAAACTAATAGGGGTTGTAGATTTTTTTAAACCTAGATACTAGAAGGCAAATAAAACCCTGAGTCTTTACAGTGGAGCCAGATCACATTTTAAAGCCATTCTCTCAAACCACAATTACTAGAGACTCTTTAAAACAAAAGCCAAGATTCTCCTGCAGTCATTTGCCTCCAGGAGCTGGGACTATAAACACAAGACCAAATATCCCAAGACTCAATCAAAGCACAAGAGCAGGCAACACTGTCTCCATTTCAAAGCATTAAAAGGTATTAAAAGCTCTGGTCACTAGAGGGTATAAACCAAATACTGAGGGATCTGTGACTAGAGATCCTATTACACAGCTCTAATTTTACAGATAAAGCTCAAGAAATAAGTGTCCCATGTGAAAGGTTGTTGCTCAATTCACCCAGGAACCTTCACATCCATGGGCAGAGGTGGACAGCTGAGTGTGAGCTCCAGGGCTTGGCTTGACTTTGCAGATGCCAGATCCAGGTATGTTCCTCATTGGTCTTCAGTGGCCAGCTTCACCAGATCTATCTGCATTTCCTCCAACTACTCAACTTCTCTTCGAAGCCAAAATGAGAGGGAGACAGAGAGGGGGGAAAAAAAAAAAAAAGAGGAGAGGGGGAGGATTTAGAACAAGATTAGCATCTGAGAAGGGTTTAAAAGCTTCAGTTAACTACAGAGAGAGTTGGCACACTCAGGTTTTATTGTCAATTTTACATTCACATAAAGTTTTACAGCTGGGGGTGACCCGACAGGCTGCCGCGTGCCTCGCTGCAGGCATGCTGGGGGTGACCTGCCAGCTGCCCTGCTCTGCTCCTTCATCTCCTCCTCTCTTCCCCTAATTGATTCTTTATCTAATGCAAGGCTGAAATTAAATCCTTATGTCAGTTTACTGTAAGAGGAGAGCAAGGGGTGGCAGGATTGGAACACTTCTAATACAGTGTGGATTTCCCTGCCTGGCTGATCCCTGCCCCCTGACATGACTGATAACAGCTCCTGAGCATCGCTTCCCACCACACTCAGGGATGCAGAGATGCACCAAGAGCGGGGCAGGGGCTGGGGCTCCACTGCCTCAGGACCCTCTCCTCTTGCATTTGAGCAAAGTGGGAGAAACAGTAGTGAGAAAGGTGAGGTTTGGGAAGTGTTGAAAACTACAGAGCCCACTTGAGTTATTTGTTTATGGAAGCAACTCCAGAGGAAAGGGGATAACAGGAGAGGATCTGTGTTACACCAGCAGAAAGGGCAGAGCACCAGAGGAATGTGCTTACACAGAATAAAACAAAAGAAAAGGAACCAAACTTTCTTATTTTTGTTTTGGTTTGGCTTGTGTTTAACTTTTGTTTTGGTTTTCTTGCTTGATTTGGTTTTGGGGTTTTTTGGGGTTTTTTTAACACATATTCAGGTCAACCAGTGTTTTTGGGAATTCATATTGTATTCTCTTAATTGTTTCAATCAAAAAATCCTACCAATGACTTGGGGGGGTGGAAACCAAAGTTTCATCTTGACATTTGCTGAATACACAATATTTTCATGTGAAATGACAAAATATTGTGAAGGTTACTTTGGTGAGGTTTAAAAATGGTAAAAAATAAACTGCTTTGCCTTGTTTGGCCAAGATTGTTGATTTTTTTTTCCTGGTCAATCTTAAATCCTTTAACTCCCCAGGCTGCCAGAGTGAGCTGAAAAATGAATATGCAGTCATTCATAGAGCTGTCACCTCTTCCCTGAGACCTTTTACACCTAGCTGTAGAAGCAGGGATCTCTCCTTGCAGCATACTCTTTAGTGTGTTTTGAGAAAAGAAAAACCATGAAAGACTGGAAGGCCTGGGATGAGAAAGGATGATGATGGAGCATGGAGCAGGGTAGCTGAGGCAAGGCAGCACTGAGATGACTGCAGATGGGGTAGAAGGATTCTGGCCAGAAGCCCTACAGGTGTTTAAACTGAGGTGGATGAAGAAACATGTTGCACAAGTGCAGAGGCTTTTCTCCTTTCATCTCATCTCCTCCTGCATTTAAACCATATGCCACTTAAATTTGTCTAGTAAAGACAGAGCAGCACAACAAGCAGAAGATAAGAGATGCTCCTACAGAATTTATCACAGATAAAAGCAAGGTAGAGTCCTTACCTCAGTATGTCAAAGGTGTGTCCATAAAGTCTAGTCTCTTGTCTTTGGCCTCTCAAAAGGATACAAATCTCCCCTCTCTCTCCACGGTCCCAAACATGCAGTGCTGTACAGAGTTCCCTTCCTCACCTTACCCTGATACTGAGAAATAGTCCATTTAATTACTGGAATAGTTGTGAACTTTACAAACACCAAGGCACATCTGGTCCTCGAGCAAAGCCCTTAAGCAGGAATGCTCACATTTGCCATGGGGTTAAGCTAAGTGGCAACATCAGCATCCCTGCTTCAAAAGGAGCAACACAGGCTGCAGAGTCCCAGTTCTTCCCCAAGCATCATTAGCCTAGGTCAGAGGTGGGAAAACTGAGTCATTCTCTAACTGACTAACCTTTGTTTCCAGCTGGAAGAGGTAGAGACATGAGTTGGGAAGCAGCTGCCTTAGGTGTAACTGAGATGGGGCTGAGGATTCAAACCAACTAATTATGGAAGTTTGGGAAATCAGCTAATGCTAACATCATGCTGCTGTTCTGCTGGTTGTCCTGAGAATCTGAGCTGAGTGAAGTTATTGCCTAATAAAACCTTAATTGGCTTTTCTTTTACACTGATGGTATACTCAGTAGCATCAATCACATCCTGATTAAAGATTGACTTCAAAGCAGGACACTTACTTCACCAGAGAATCTCCAAGAGCTCTGCCACCATTAATGGATTTTACATGATTCTCCACTCCATTTTAAAGAGAGCAAAGCTGAGTTAAGGAGATGCTAGTGCTGCAGTATGATAGGAGGGAAAGAGCTAGGAAAGAAAGACAAGAGCCTGGACTCCCAACTCCGTTCTGTGTGTCAGAATTCCTGAGGCTCAGCTCGTGGCACTGGGAATAAAGAGCCAAGCATCCAGCTTGGGTTACCCCCTGGATATGCTCAGAGTGCTAAAAATAAATCTGCAAAATAAAAGCTGCTGCCCAGCACTCCAAAACACAGTGGGCATCAAATTGCATTAGAATGTTTATATTGAGGAAAATTGCATCCTGCAAACTTAAATTATCTCTCTCCTCCCTCTCCCCTCCCACCTGCCATGGCCCATTTCCTATTATATTTTTCTAACAAACCAATAGATGCTTGAAATCACAGAAAGCCATAAAGAATTGGAATCAAATTAAGTCTACATTCTAACTGCATTAGGTGCTGTCAAGCATAGTTTACTCACTCTTCACAGTTCTATCTAGAGGCTAAACAATTTTGTACCCTTTCCCTACTAATCAAAACTGATTACTCTGATAATGGACCCCTGACGCTCAACACTTTATGAAGGTAAATTATGCCATATCGAACAGGAAGGGGAATGGAAAAAAATCACCCAGAGATAAATAGGTCTAAAGATGCATATATTGATCTTGCACTCATTCCTTCTCTCTCTTTCAATGTCTGCAGTGGCTAAAAGTTCAATCAATACTTTCAGTGCTGTAATGCCATCTTTTCTAATACCATCATAATTGGCCGTTACCACGGCGTGCCCTCAGACTGCCTTGTGCTGGGACCTTCTCTAGCTGAGCACTTTTGTTTCTTCCCCTCCCAGGTCACATCACTGAAGGAGTAGGTTAAACACAGCCACAATGTCCTCTGAATCAGACCCTGCCTGTGCTCCAGGGCAAGGGGAGGACAGGGAGGCTCCGCCATGAGCTGAAAGTGCTGGGAAATTCAGCCAAGAAACATCATCTGATGCATTTACCAAGAATTATTCAAGCACTAGCAGGTCTTATGGTCAAACACATTGGTTTTTGAAGGAGAGACACAATACACCTTTACAGTTCTGGAGCTTCAGAACTCTTCCCTGTCCCCAGAAGAAAGGATGACTTTGGTTCACTAGGCCATTTGCAGTTAACAGACTTCTGAAGGGAAGGAAATCCTGATTTGGTGCCCACCTAGCCTGATTTTCAATAATTTTGGTCAGTTCTGTCAAGGGATAAAGAACAAAACTTCTTCCCATTTCCACCCCAGCAAATTCCCAGCATAGTGCCTTGGTGGCCATCCTCAGGGTGGATTTATGGTCCTGAGGGATCAGAGTAATACAGGGCATATGGTGCACACCTCCAGAGGAGAGAGAAGGCAGGAAAAGGTCTTGGGGGAGGTTGTTTTCACTGTGGAACACCTGTATTTGATCACAGTGGGGTTTGGCTACCCTGGTTTCCAAACATCTGCCAACGTGCCTGCTTGAGATACCACCAGTAGAAATAGAAACCTGGTGTTACCCCTGGGTGGGAAGCCTCTAGTTTCAGTCCAGGCCCAGCATCTTTCACCTCATACAACTCTTTATTTACTGAAAGGAGGTACTTACTACTTTGCCATAGGAACCAAGAGAATGCTCAACAGTAACATACCAGCTGCTGGGTTTGTCCACTGTCCTCTCTGGAGCAGAGTAAGAAGTGTTTGATTGTCTTGCAAAGACCTCACCTTGCCAAACAACTCTGCATCTACAGTGGAAGCCTCTACTATGAGAACAGCTCAAAGAACCCATAGCCACAGAGCAATGGAAGCATGAAATTCTCTATAATCACAGGTTAGGGCATGATATGAGCTTGTGCAGACTTTAGGAAACCTCCTCTTGGGAATCAGTTGGAAAAAACACAGAGAGAAAAATAAAAATTAAACAGAAAAAATGGAGAGAGCTCTCTGCACAAAAGCATGTGGCCCAGGGAATAGAAGTGAGCCTTGATAAAGTTCCTGCATTGAATCCACAAAGATTCCATTCATTGCATCTATAAACATTCCATGGGTAACTTGCACCTGTGAAACAAGAGCCAGACAGGGTGTTGTTGAGCTTTCCTGGTTCTAGACATTGTAGGATCACCCCAAACAAGGGGCAGATTTGCTGCATCAAACACAAGCTCTACTACGGAAGGCGCATGCTGCTCTTTGCCACCTGGCTGTGGCCAAAGAAATACAACCCACTTATGGACACAGTGATTCAGACTAGTTGCTGCAGTGTTTAAAGACATCACAGATGATCTGTGTGAAACAGACAAAAGTGCTCCACTAAAAAAAAGCTTAGTTGAGCTGATACTGGACTATATCTTCTGTTTGGACACATCCAGACTTGTCATTCATGCATCTCTCTGTGTGGCAGGAATTAAAACCTCATTCTCCACCCTCACAAAACGTTCTGTTCTCTCCCCACCCTGTGAATCTCCAGGAGGCCAAAATACTTTGCACTCCACTAAAGCAGGATAACTGACTCCAAATGAGTCTGTAGACAAACCCAGAGAGGCTCCCTCTGGGAGGTCAGCAGCACTATTCTGGGAACACTTAAGTCAAGATAAAAATAAAAATAAAAACTAAGTAAGTCTATCAAGATGCAGGTAAATGTATACACACATCAACAAAAAAGATGCATCAGGGGTGTATTTCCCACCCTTCATTATCTTCTGCCTAGACAAGACCATGAAATGTCCTAACAAAAACCATCATGCCCCAAGGGGCAGTTGTGCTTTGCTGCAGTCACCAACATGCTCAACCAAAGGAAGGTTTCTTATAAATCTACCTCTGCTGTCCCAGTTTGGATAAAGGCTACTGCCCTGTGAAATCTAAGATTGCCTTTGGCTCTAGGAAGAGAAAATGACAGTTTAATCCAGTCTAATTCATTAAACTAACTCTTGTGCAAAGTGGGAGATTTTAGTTACCAAGGATGTGCTTGGATCAAGATCTGAGAAGACTTTTTGACACCTCTTCAGGTCTCACTAGGAGCTGGCTCGCCTTCAAAACAACTACCTTGTTGGCGAACACTTTGAAATCAAAACACAAACCTTAAACCAGCCCTTAAATACCACCACAGTCCCCACCCAAGCCCTGCCAGTCACAGTGGGCTGACACCCTCACAGGCATCTGCGTGCAAACACTGCCTGCCAGCAGCCAGAGCTACCCGTGGATACTCAGCAAGATAAATGTCCTCCTCTCTGAGATGAGATACCTAGCCCACAAATCACTGCTCTCTTCCCCCTGCACCTTCCCTTCCCTCTAACCCTCCTCCATTACTCATCCACTGGAAGAAAATGCAAAGAGTAATAATAATTAGACAAGTACAAATAGCTGGATGGGGCTGGGGATGGAGCCTTCCACTGCAGAACAGGCTGTTACCATACCAACGACTGGGTGAGCACTGCTCTCCCAGCACTCAGGCTCTCCACCACTGCTACATCATCTGTTATCCCACAGCTTGGGCTGGCCTTGCTGAGGCACTGCCCAGGTCCTCCTGTCCCACCAGTGTAAGTTAAGAGGAATTGGTGTTTCTCATAGAATAGAACCACGGAATCCTTAAGGTTGGAGAAGACCTCCAAGGTCCTTGAGTCCAACAGTTAACCTGTCACTGTCATGTTTGGGTTGAGATTAGGCATTTTCCAGTGCAGAACAATCAGCCATGAACTTCTTTCCTTAAAAAAAAAGAGGAGTTGAAGAGATTCTCCTGATCCCTTTAATTCTAAGAGGAAAGGGATTTTTCTCCTTTTTCACATGTATGCATCACCAAAAACTAAGCCCAGACTTATTCCATTTCCCACTGCAGCCTACCACACAGCTTTATTCTTCTCTCTACTGTTACCTTTTCCAGACTACACTTGAAGCCCCATTTACTCTCTTTGCAACTACTTTCTTCTCTCTTTCACATTGTCCACTCATCACAAAAAGTCATTTTGAGATGACTAGGAGCTGGCACAGAGGTCTTCTCAGGCAAGGTTTGCTCCCTGTCCCACAGACCTCTGCTCCTATAAGTCATGGCTTCACAGCACCAGGGATGGATCTCCATGCACAGCAGTGCTATGGGCATGCTCTTGTCCAGCTCGAGGGCAAGTTTTGGTACACAAGGTGCTCATGGATAGCCACAGGTTGTGCCTGCCCCAATGCACCAAGTTGACCTGAAACTATTTCAAAAAGCAGAAGAAATGAGGGCATCAAATGATGTAGGCACAGTTTCAGGCATTACAAGGGGAAAGAGGCAGGGAATAAACATCTGCTCCTTGAATTATTGTCCCATTTGAAATGTCTGTATCCTGTGACAGATCTGCCGTTACCTGTATCCCTTAGACACAGGTAATTAGAGGAAACCAAGCAATACAAACAGCCTCATCTTCTCTACATAAAGCAATTCAAGGCCAGATTTAAGGCTCCAGCTTTTTAGGACAGGGCTGGCAGATATGCAGTGGTGTCACCCCAGGAGTTCAGGCAGACAGGCTAAGACAGGAGCACCTGTTTAGTTTTGCAGTCTGAACTTTGGGGCAGGATTCCTGCAGCCTGAGATGTCTGAACAGAGCCAGGTCAGCTGCTGCATGTGTCCTGGCAGAGCTGTTGGCAGCAGCTTGTAGAATTGCTGCCCCTCCCCAGCTCTGCTTGCCACTCTTTTCTCTCCACTACAAAATCCACTCCATTTTCAGACCCTCTTGTAATAACACAACAAACCTTCATGCATCTCTCTTCCCTGGCTGTGCCTCTCCACAGAGCTGCCTTGTCCCTTTTGCACTCAACAAGACAAAGAAGATGGTTAACAAGAACTTTTGCAGATACATTGTATTTTTATTTTTCAGACCTTCGGGAGCCAACTCATCTGCTCTCATGGGCTCCTTGCTGCTACGTCTCACTTTATTAGTGACTTTGGCCTTGAGTGTCTCAGCTGTTTGATCAATACTGCAGGGGGTCAGTGATATTTTCTCACTTTTAGTGTCTCTCTGCCTTTAACTTTGTCACCTGATGAACAGCATTACCCCTGCAACGCTTATCTCGTATCGATTTTCTCCAGACTCCTGCTGCATTTCCAGCTGTCCCACCATTTCCCCCCCTGTCACCACATGCCCATTTAACGTTAACTTATCCCCTTTCTCCCAGGGTCCTCATTCTTACAGGGTCTTTTGCCCCCACCCTCCTCCCCCCAACAGCAGATTGTCAAAAAAACAATTTCCTTTTTTTCACCTGACTCATTGTTAGCCTTCAGCTGTTTATTTTTTGGCTGCCAGGCACCTACCAGCCACTGTTCCACACTGGGACAGCTAAAGGAGAGATGCTAAGTTGAAGCAGAGGTTCAAAAGCCACCTGCACCCCTAGCCATACTACCCCACCCAGGATGGACAGGCTCAGATTTACTACAGGAGTAACAAGGTTGGGTAAGAGGGACTTCAGCCCTCAGCTGCTGCCATGTGCTTCATCCCAGCCTGGACATGAAGCAAGCAACAGTCTGTTGTAGGCTCAGAAAGGAGCTTCTCACCCTGTGCACCTCTAGACGCTAGAGAAGTGACCAATGCCTATCAAAGCTCCATTCAGAATGGAGTGATGGCTGAAATAGTGCTGGTGGTACCTCAGTCATACCTGATACAGACGTGTTTGCCAGTGGAAAGGGCCGCAAATGGAGCAGACATCTCACCCCTTGGCTTATGCTGGGGTGGGTGGAAGAGCAGAGAAATGAGTGCTGCAGGTTTTACACCAGTAAGAAAGAAGAAATAGTTTCTTCATGGATTTTTCTTCTGACACCAAAACCATTTAAAAAAAAAAAAAAATCCCTCTATGCAAACCCTGCCTCCCAGCCACACACCTTCCCACCAGCTGAGCAAAAGGTCTCTCTTCCTCACTAACAGTAGAACTTTGCCTCCCATCTCAGTCGCTCAGAAAGCAAAACGAAATGATTTTCATGTGGCATGGAGAGATGAACAGTGTTGTCAATAGCTCCCAAATGTCTCCCTAAAATGATACCAAGGTAAAGACCAAAGGTGTTTTGGGGGAACCCTCAAATCACAGCCCTCCTCAAGGCACAGGGTACTCTATCATACCATACCTTGCTCTGAAACAGCTGGAGAATGAAGAAGCCTTTCCAGCTCCATCACTGGCAGTGGGTAGCTGCTTTAAAGCCTAACAAGGTGCTCTCCAAGAAGATACAGCTCCTTCCATGCTCAGCATATGAGAAACGTCCCCAGATACAGAAACAGCTGCTCCTCCACCCAGGCTCACTTCCAGAGCTTTGGACCGTCTACCTCACGTGTTTCACCTAGCAGTTGGTAAGGGCAGAGCACTGTTCACAGCTTTAGCTGAGGAACATCTCCTGGTCTGAGAATCTTACCAATGTACCTCAATTTACAATTAACTAACAGCAAACCAAAATAATTCATCTGGAATAAAATATTCATAGGATCCAAACCAGTATTTCTGATTTTGCATTCCAACAGTGATGTTCCATCTGATACTTGACATGTAAAATTTAAGTGTGCTGGAGCATTTCCCTCCAGCAGCTTTACCCCTTTTCCCAATCCTCAGCGAGGTGCAGCACCAACACTGGCCAGGCAGAGCCACATATCCCCTTCAGTCTGCTGGCATTACTCCCCGATTTAATGTAGATGTGCTCTTCATCTAACAAGTTTATTCCTTTGTCAGGTGCAGCCTCATATCAGAGGGCTGTGCTAAGGCAGATACATGGAGAATTTATTGCTCTAACAGGTTTATTCCTACACCAGCTATTCATTTATGCAGCCTCTCCTCTCTCCGGCGTTCCCGTCCCTAAGTGGGGGGCAGGTCCTGCCCAGCACAAGCAGAATGAGCCTGCATTGCCCTCCTGCGGCCGCCGGAGCGGAGAGCGCAGGCATTAATCATAGCAGCAGGAGTGTAAAATTCAATTTTACCTCTCCATTCATTCTGAGATGAGTTGAAGGCCGGCCTTGTACATATAAACCACACTTTACTTCATCAGGGCCCTGGTAACAAATGGAGTGTCTTCTTCGGGGAGTTTAACCATCAAAAAACCCCGCGCCATTTAATTCCACGCGTGCCTAGGGTCAAAGCAGGAGCTCTTGGCATCAGCAAATGCTTCAGCCCTCAGCTGCGCAGTAAACTACGTGTTAGAGATTGTTCCTCAATACGAAATGATCAGTCCATTTATCTGCTCAAGCAGCCTGTCTCTTTGTTCACTCTCCCAATATTTTTTCCACTGACCTGATCTGGACAATAAACCAAAGTCATCTTAAGATATTTGCCGTCCAATTTGTTACTTGAGTGCCTCCGAGGCTGCCTGTCCCTGCTGTCAGCAGCACAGGCTCCCCAGCCTTTACCATTAACCCCAGTGCCTCTACTGGGTTCCCTTGCACCCTGGTCTGGACCATGGCAGCAGCATTACCACCTCTGCCCAGCTCATGGGGACAGGCTACCTGATCCCAGCTACTGCCATGTCCCAAAGCCTTAGAATCATAGTCTATCCTGAGTTGGAAAGGACCCACAAGGATCATCAAGTCCAACTCCTGTCTATGCACAGGACAACCCCAAAGTCACACTGTGTGTCTAAGAACATTGTCCAAATGCTTTTTGAATTCCAGGACAGTTGATGCCATGACTGCATCCCTGGGGATCCTGTTTCAGTGCTCCACCATTCTCTGGGTGAGGAACCTGTTCCTAATATACAACCTAAACACCTTGGAGAGGTGTTTTGGCCAATGTCCCTCTCACATCAAAGACATACACAGTACTTGTACAAGGATTTGTGTCTCTGCTCCCTGGGGAGATGCTTGCAGAGCTGCAGCCACACTCCTCTTCCCTCAGTCCAACACAATGTGGTTACCTCTTACAGGGGGCAGCTGATCAGAAGGTGCAGCCTGCCCCCACTTCTTATCCTTAGATTCCTGGGCATGGTGATATTTACCACCTTTACCTGAAGAGGGATTAGAAGCCCCAACATGGTCTCCTAAGTGAATGCATCAAACACTGAGTCATCACACAGAGCAAGAATTTACTGTTCATTTATCTCATCCTATAGCTATAATTTTGACTGCTTTCAGCAGAATGTGGTGCTGAGGTCCCAAGCACTAAAGCCAGGAACTCAGCATCCTTATGGCTCTGTGTACACTTACTTGCAAAGGTCAATGAAATTGTGTACCTATGTCCATCTCTCTCAGAAGGGCAGTAACTCAAGCTCAGCTGAATCACTGTTGGCCTTCAGCATCCCACTGGAGTCTGAGTTCTGGGCTTCCTGTTCTGGAACTGGTTCACATATGCCTACATCACTTTACAAGAGCCTTTCAGAAGCTCAGTTCCAGAAGGGTGTTCACAGTACCCCAAAGACCTGAGCTCCCACTGGGACTACTGCCTCAAACTCACTTTTCCCTGGCTCTCTTAGGGGGGCCTCCCACTAAGGAAACTGAATGCCATGAACCTTATCCTTTGGCATCAGCAGTCCCTTTGCATGACATGAAAGATTAGACACCTACACAAGGCTGTGGTGTCCACTGCAGGAGCCAGATGTCCAGAAGTCAGACCTTGCAGGTCCCTGATTCACTCCCAGAGCTCTTTCATGCACGTAGCTGTAAATAACTAATGCAAGTTTACACTACAGTGATGGAGGGATTTAATCTTTAAAGATGTTAAAAGAGCTTCCAAACCACTGAACCATACTTGCTACTTAGATAAGCAGTTGCCTAGAAAAGCTGTTCCTTATAGTCATTAATTTTGAGCCACTTGCCATTTTTCAAGAGGCATTTGCCACCTGTTGCTCCATTTAGGAGGTCCATGTTGCCCTGTCAGCATCACGTAAGCGCCAGGATTTTAACAGCAACCTGCTGACAGCAGGAGCTTTCTCAATACTTCCCACCCTGACTGCATCACACCAACACCTCAACCAAAACAAGGCAGGCAGGGGCAATCAAGAAGGGCTGGAAGTCTCCAGAATGGCACTTTCATTTCATTGCAAAGGCTCAGGGAGTGGAGGGCTGTGAGTGTGCATGTGTGTGTGCAGGGCACAGCCTGGAGAGAGGAAGCCTAAAGAGCTGGGCAGTTGCAGAGAGGGCCATAACATTCCTTACTTAATGAAGAGCTTTCTGGAAAAAAAAAAACCACAAACCAAAACAACAACAAAAGGTTTGATCTTATTGTCACAAGTAAGATTCTGAAACTTCATCCATGCTTTGAAGTTTGACTCTGCTCCTGTTGCTGATTCTCAAATAGATTTGCACATCTCTCTCCTCCCCTTGCTTTCCCACTGCAGAAGGATGCAGATGTGGCCAGATCTTTTCTGCCACTTGATTCTGTTAGGAGAAGGGAGAGCTGGAAGCCTGACTTTCTCTTTACTTATTCTCCAGTGACCACAAAGGAGGAATTAAAGGGAGACAAGTGAGATAAACCCAAAAATCTAAAAGAGAAATTGAAGTGAGGGGAAAAGTGCAGCTGAAATCAAGCAGAGCATTTAAAGATCAGTCAGCACAGAGAAATCTCAGATGTCAGCAATCTGCTCCTTCCAGTTTTAGCAAGAAGAGTTTTCCCTCACAATGTTTCAGTTAGCTTTGGCGAGAAAACTCCAAACACACAAACCCACTTGCCAAAACCACTTTTGCCTTCCAGAAAGCATCGTGTTTGTGGATGTCAATATATTTGACAGATGTTACAGTCTCCTGCAGCTGGAGGAGATAAAATTTCACCCATATTTACACTTCAGTAAAATGAACTACAAGTGGATTTACCCTGTGAGAGACAAAGCCTACAGCAAAATTCAGATGTTCCAGTTCTTTCTTTCTCCAACCAAAAACCCATTCCAGAAGAGAATGCTGGAGGGAGGAGGTGGGTACAGAATGTTTACCTTCTAACTTTTGTAAAGATTCACAAAGCAATCTATAGGACCCTTGGACTCCTTGAAGGTGTTTCTCCCTGGAGCACACACCTTGAGAAGCCCTGTGATGGTGACAGACACTCATGCTGTGCCTGCCTCCACTGCTCACTGGTGCTATCCACGTGGCTTTGTCCTGGGCAAAGATCTGTTAGGCTCAGCTCAACTCTTAGCTCACTGCACCTGAATGCTGGCAGAGCCTAGAATACCTGACTTGCCAGAAATTATTCTTTGCTAGGGAACAAAGGCTCCTGGGAAGGTTCCAAACCCTAGCAGCAGCTTTGCTCAAATGGCTAAGAACTAGGTAGTGTCTTCCCATGTATTTCAGCTTTCCTGGGCCCTGGGATCTCCTCCTACAATACATCTTCCCTCTGTATTGGACTCCTGACACTGACAAGACACCCTTAAATTGACTAGAGAGGATTGGGAGACAAAGGGACAAGAATTAGGAGGCTTTGGGGAGGAAAACAGCAAGAGGACATGGAGCAGATCCAGAGCAGCAGGTGTTCTTACCAACAGTGGAACTGCAGACCTCCATTTTTCCTTTAATGATGAGTGCTTCTACTTGGACCTCCTCACTCATCTTCATAAGTCTTCCTTGTGACACAGCAGATCCTCAGGAGGCCTCCAAATGGTGCTTACACTGAAAAGTGCAAAGATGAGTAACAGTAAGGATGCAGATATCTACCCAGGCAGTGACCTGCACAGTGTGTGACATGTGCTCATGTGCCACAAACCCTGCTCACAACACCACACCCCTGGGGACATTTTGAACAGTGATATCCATTTGTTCCCAAAAGGCTGGAGTGGTGTATTTTGCCATTCAGAGAATTTACTTAAGATTACCTTTTTCCATAGGTGTTTTGCTGACAGGATGTGAACCAGAACATAATGTGAGTCTGGACAGCTGCATGGAGAATCATCCAGCTCATCTGTGCTCTCAAGGCTAGGGGACATGGATGTCCTACAGCTTCTCCATGGCCACGTGGGCACTCTTAGCCACGGAATGACAGCCTGTTTGCTCTGAGCACAGCAAGAGAGCTGTGCACTGCTGCAAATGAGAAGCATACACACAAGCCCTAGTAAGTGGCTCCATCACTCCATGGTGAGCCCCATAAGCTAGATCATGTGTCCAAAACCTGGGCTGACTCTCTGTCATGTAGGTGCTGAGCCAGTTGTGAAGGCAGACTCTGTAACAGAGCCAGGAATAACTACCTCTGGACATGCTCCAGGGCAGCAGGTCCCCTGCAGGCAGCTGCCTGAGGAATGCCTTTCTTCTTCTCAAGAGAGAACAAGAGGCTTCAAGGCTTCTCTGGTCAACCCCTCACCAATGTAACATGGTGCTTTCTCATCAGTACCTCTTCCCATGGTGCAAAGGATTAAATCAGCATCAGCTGTAACTTCCCAGAAACCAGAGAGATTCTGAGTAAGAGAAGACACCTTGCTCAGCTCTGATGAAGCTCTGAACCCCACCTTGATGTGCCAAGGCTGCCCAGCAACCCTCCCCCAGGGAGCTGCAAAGAGTCTTTTTTGGTATCCTGCCTGGTCTGACAGCTCCTAATGCCCATCACTATTTCAGCCTGCCTCAGCCTGCATTTACATGTCAGAGCAGGAGCTGTGATCAATGCCTCACACAAGGCTAACCCAGTCTACGCCTGCGTAGCAGCTGGACCAGACTGGACTCACCTCCCCTTCCTACAGCTCTCTCTGAAATGACAGCAGGCTTCAGCAGAGGAAGGGCATTCCCTTGGGTGACAACAGTGACAAGCACCTTTTGGGCCACAGTTTTGCTGATTTAGTGTTTTCTCTAGATAAATTATCTCTCTTGTTTCTCCACTTCCCTTCTCAGCTCTGACATGTTGCCATCCCTGCAGCACCTGAAGGCATCTGCTAAGATCTCTGACTGTGTTGAATAGCCACATGTTGAAAACAGTCTTCAGAATCTCAACAGGCACAGGGAAGAGCAGGAAGGAGGATTAACTCTGCCTCACAAACAAATCCTGCTCTCAGTAGCAGGTCTGAAGAGAAGTCCAGCTCTTTCCTGTCCTAACTCATCTGAAAGGGTTTCTTCCTGCTCTCCCTTCAGCAGGGCTGTCACACAGCTCATGGGTCCCTTATGAAACCCTGGTGTCTTACCAGACTTCTGTAAAACTTGGCTCAGAGAAGATGTTTCCTGGCATCAAAACATTCTCTGTCTGATGGGATTATCCTTCTGCCAACAGACATCTGCAATAAACAACTGTTTTCTTGGCCTGAAGGAAGCCAAGAAGCCATTGTGGTTTTTTATTCTCTGTCTTGCTCTTTCTTCTCTAAGTTATGACTTTGCCCAGCAAAGCAGTAGGGGATGGGAAGACTCCAGGGCACTGGTGGGTTATCCCTTGGTCAGGTCAGACAGCTACTGACCTTGAAGGGGCGCTTGCAAGCAGAGGCTGCACAAGCAGAGCAGGACTCCTGTCTCTGCTCTGCAGGGAAACATGCCCATTTGCAGGCAGCAGGAAGCCTTCTGCTGTCCATCACTCACTTCAAGGATAGGGAACATCCTCCTCTGACTTCTTCCACCAGCAAAGCCCCTCCACCTAAGCCCTCTTCCCTTCCTGCCTCTTCATGCACCACCCAGTGTGGGAGGAGGAGAGCACAGGAATCAACCCTCAGCCCTGGGAGCCACCATGGAAACAAAGGTTTCCATGCAGCTCCAACCAGCTCCTGTTCCTACAGCACAAATGGCACTTGGGGGTTTCCTTGTGTGGTGCTCCTTGTGCTGCTGCATACCCCAGTGTCTGCTAAGGGGAATTCAAATGAAGTGGAAAGACAAGTTAAATATATTTATTGATTATAAATTACAATTATGATTCCAGAAAGGAGAGGTTTTGATCTCTCATAGTTGGCAACACAGCTAAATATAACCTCTGCATCTCACAGCCTCATAAAACTGCAGCCCTGCAAAAGACAATTTTGGAAGGGAGCAGGAACTCATTTTTGCATCCTCTGAGAGAAATCACATCCACCATGCTGCCACAAACAGAACAGGGTTGGTTCTGCCCTAAACTGTTCATTTGGTTTATTACAACAGTGGCTAGAGTCCAACACTGCTCAGAAATGTCTTTGTAGTGGCTATGAAAGCTGCTGCTCTGAAGAAGTGTGGACAAACTGGGAAGGAGATAAAAGCCAAATTGGAGGGTGGACTGGATCCACCTACCACGAGGGGAAGACAGGTCTAAGGACTGGCACACCAAGACACCTGCCAACCCTCTCCCTGTCTGAGTAGGGCCAGAGCAGGCCAGAAAGAAATACCTACCCCAGGTATTTTCTGCATTTCAAATAGTGACTTCATCCCACAGCTACTGATAGCTTTTTCCTCTACTTTTTCTCATCCCACTTACCACTTCCATGTTAAAAATGAAGAACTTTTAAGAATTGGTCAAGTATTTCTAAGACACTACTACTTGAAACTGATGCCTGCCATCTACTGGCACCTTTCTCAAAGCACAGCCAGCTTTAAGCCAAAAAAGGCTGAGACAGTTTATGGAGAAAGTAAGTTATTAACTGTCAGAAAAACCCCATACAAGCTCTCAGGGACAAGAGCTCTAGAGGTCTGAGAACAGACCAGAAACTGGATATAAGGACAGTTGTTCCATATGCATTTATGTGCATCTTGCAACTTGTTTTTGAAGTCCTAGTAGAGGAATTTACTCTAAATGCTGAGCTGTATTGTTGACTTTCTTTGCCAACTCTTGACAGTACAACCACTTCATAGAGAATAATAAAAAGTTATGAAATTACAGAAATAAACACTGGTTCCAAGTTGCCTTCAATGGAATTGCTCAAGAGTGATGAACAAGTCCAGTGAGTGACACAGAATGAAGGGATGAGAAGTTACTGATGCACATTGATGCTCCCAAATGAGAAGCTTGTGTGTGTGCTTCCCATAAGTATCTCCATTACTACAGGTACAAGCGTGAAAAGCAAACAGCTGATTTCTTGGTAAAGAAAGCAGCTGAAACAATAGGAATGATTCTGACCACTACATCTCAGAACAGAGCCACCTTTCAAAGCCAAGGATGGGCTGTTGTTGTGCCTGCCCATGAGCAAGTAGCCTGGTCCTTGACTCCAGGACTGCTGATCAGGGGTTCATTACAAAAGCTACACAGAGAGGATAAGGACAACAGTGCTGGCTCAGCTAATCAATTCCCAATCAGCCTGTGGAAGCTCAGCTTCCCACCAGCCAAACCAGCAGCTCAGCAACCACCTACCTGCTCAGCAGCACTCAGAGGAATCAACAAGCAAAGCACAGCTGTGAGTCACCATGTGAACTGATGATGGAGAAACCCTGTCCCTATTTGCACCCTCCCTCTCCCTCCTTTCCTCTGCCCAAGGCTCCCAACAGAATCAGAGCAGCTCAGTCCTGCCTCATCAGCAGAGCTGCCATTGCAGAGTATGGCTGGAATTACTGAAACATTCCTAGTGCCTCACCTCTAGTGCTGCTCCACCACTCTCCCCACCTCTAGTGCTGCTCCACCACTCTCCCCACCTCTAGTGCTGCTCCACCACTCTCCTCTCTGTCCTGTTTCTCCAAATTTGCTGGAACAGGAAACTGTTCACTGTTTGCAATTGCCCACAAGGCAGAGAAGATCTGATCCACCAGATCTAGAAGTCACACAGGTACCTGACTCTGGTAAACTACTTTCTTTTGGTTTAAAGGCATCACCTGACTTACCACTTCTCTCCAGTGCCTGTGATGTGCTTATTGTAATACATACAGGAAATCAGCTCAAAAATGCTACATCACTTTACCTTGCTCCATCTTCAGAGACCACTGCTGTGTGCATGGCTCACTTATATATCCTGTGACACAGGCATTGTTATCATAAAGCACTGAGAAGAAATGGCAGTTACCTCTGCTTTATTTATTTCTCTTTTTTTCTTTTTAGTCTTTTCATTATTTGTCTCTTTCTTCAGAGTAACAGAATCACAGAATGTCCCAGGTTGGAAGGGCCCCAACAAGGATCATCAAATCCAACTTCTATTTAGGGACAGGACAACCCCAAAGTCACACCATGTGCTTAAGTGCCTTGTCCAGGTGCTTCTTAAACTCCATGAGAGTTGGGGCCGTGACAGCCTCCCTGGGGAGCCTGTTCCAATGCTCCACCACTCTCTGGGTGAGGAAGCTCTTCCTAACATCCAGCCTGAATTTCCCCCAGCACAGCTCCATGCCATACCCCTGGGTCCTGTTGCTGGTCACAAGAGAGAAGAGGTCAGCACCCACCCCTCCCTCTCTGCTGAGAAAGTTATAAACTGTGATGTTTAACCAAGAAGAGTTGTGATTGTTTTCTCCATCACTATTTTATCATTATTTTTAATCTCATATTTCAATTAATATTGTCTTGGCTGAATTTTTATTCCAATTTAGCTTCATCTTCTCCTACACCTGACAAGACTGAAGCCATGAGGAGAAACAGCCAGAGGGCTTTCTGATGGACTTCAGCACAGCTTCTTGTCCACCTCCCTCAGTAACCTGACATTAATGGATTCTAATTCTACTTCAAAACAATATCTGTCTCCTTGCCAGTGGTGGCATGACTTTTATTTCAAGCAGCATTTTGATTCAGAGCCTAATATTTTAACCTCATTCTCTAACAGCCAGGTCTAAAATCCTTAAACTGTTTCATAAACTTCTGAGAAGCATCTTCAAATGACTCCCACCCCCACCAGCCAGCACCCAGGCACAGTTACCCATCTCCTTCATCAAGGTTACTTAAGGCACAATGCTGTGAACACATGTAGCAGAGAGCTGCAGGCCACTATTCTACAAAGAGATGACCAAGTGGTTTAGGTTTTAGATCTCTGTCTTCTAACACCTTCAGAGGGTCCACACTTCTGATGGAAGCAGTGCAACCTTAATCTGGGTACTAAAACTACTTATTCTTAGCCTGCACCTCTGTGATAAAGTCTGCCTGTTCTGGGTCTGCACCTCTAGCAACACCTCAGTAGTTTGTAAAACTGCTAAAAAGACAAATCTCAATTTCTAGCTCTGTTTACAAATACCTGTTGTACCCAATCTGACACAAATACAATTGCAGTGTCTTACAAAGCTCACACATCCCCAGGCTCTGAGCTCAGCAGGAGTCACAAGCATTCCAAGAGAAAATCTGGCAGCTGTACCACCAGATAAAAGAACACCTGGAGAAGAGAGATCTCCAGAACCACCCAAAACTGGCAAATGAAGTGGCATCCACTGACAGTCCATCCCAGTACAACCACACTGGGAAACCACCCACTGCTCAGCCTGAAGTGATGCATTCTCAAGCTTCCTTGATTCAATAGTTTTATTTTTCTTAAGAATACTTCCAGAGGACAGAGACATGGACAGTTTACAAGGCTTGAGATTCAGTTCTTTCTCCAATCCTTTAAGAGAAAATAAAAACAAACAAACAAAAACCAACAACAACAAAAAACAACTTGCAAATTGAGTCTTTTTAGTATGTGCCAACACTCCTCTCAGCTCTGGCTAGGAGACAGTCCCTGCCCCAAAGAGCTTCCACTCTAAGAGAAAGAGGAATACAAAGGGCAGGTGCAGAGGGAAAACAAGGAGGAAGGTGAGAAGGTTTGTCATGCTGCTGGTGCCATACATGGACACTGGGACATCTTTTTGAGCTGGCAGTCGGTAGGCAGACAGGGAGCAGACCACACATAGCACATGACAGAACACCACCTCTCTGCAGCTGTGTGGAAGGGAGGAGGTAAAGAAGCTCCCACGGAAGTGCTGAAGGCAGTCTTGTGATGAGGAAGGCATTTGTTCCATGTAGAAATATTTGCCTATTTACATCCTTTTTTCAGAAGAAAATAAAATGAGAGTTAAGATGCCAAAACCACAGTCACCAAATCAGCTGCTTTACAAAAATAAAATTTACAATGGTCCTAAAATAAATATCAATAGGGCTGAAAAAAATAAATACATGTGTCCAAGCTACCTGGTTCAAACACACAGTTCCCTCCTGAAAAGTAGCCGTGGAGTCCTGATGAAAGCAGCAACTGTTCAGAGCACCCTTCTCTCACAGTAACACATGAAGAGTCCCAAGCAGCAAATAACAGGTTCTTAATAAAAGAAAGATCTAGGATTGTGGTATTTATAGGAAAGTACAGAACATTTTCCTATTTTGGCTAAAAACCAATATTCCATGATACACCTCTGCTGGAATTCTCTGCTATTTCCAAGCAGTGAGGGGCTAACATCTATTTTCTTGTTAGGAGAAAAAGAACAGAAAAATAAAGCCCCATCTGTGAATTTGGCTGGTTGTGAACACATGTAGAGTCCCCTGATTGTGCAAAAACAATAACCTTTCTTACAAATCCTGAGCTCCTCTTCCCTCCCCTCCCCTCCCAGCTGCAACTCTGACGTACAGAACAAGATGTTTCAGGAGAAAGCTGCCTGCAGAAGGACTGTTACAGCAGAGGGAGCCAGGGGCAGCTCAACCTCAGGCAGGAGACTTAAACTGCTTGGGAGCACAAGCTGCACCAGTTCAGGATGGTTCAACGTGAAATCAGTGTTTCCATGGCAGCCTCTTGCATTTCAGGGGCTAGTTCATTGCCTGAGCTCCTGCTGGCAGGAGTCAGTCCCAGTTTGGCCGGTAGTAGTCACAGTGCTGGAGGTAACAGGAGGCAGGGTACCCTAGTCCCCACTCCCATAAGGCAGCCATACCACACCAGGATATCAGTTTCCTTCTGGAAGGTTTCAGGGTTTTTTTTTCGTGGTCCTGTATGTCCTCTTACTTTTAAAATTGTTTTTCTACCTACTTAAAAGGAGCAACATGCTCAGATGAACAGCAGTGGTCAAGTAGGCAAAGAATAAGATGTCCACAATGCAATCTCTAAATAGGTTTACAATGTACTGGTCATGCACCCCTACAGATCCTGGCAGGCATTTAAACATTTAAGTTGATGTAAGATCAAATTGCTTATGAACTGACTGCTGAATGGGCTGTAGCCAGCTTGAAATGACTGGTAGGTTCTGCATCTGATGCCACAAAAACTTAGGTCATGTCAAATCAGTGGTCATCTACTTTGGCTCTTTTTGCTTTCAAGGAAAGATGCTGTAAGAAAAAGGAAAATGCTTAGCACATACACAATCAGAACAATGCTCAACTAGAATGGTGTCAGTCTTTCATCCCAAATTAAAATTCATCTACAAATATCAAAGTGACCCTTCTCAAGCTCTGCTTGCTACTGACATAGCTAAAACAAACCTTTGAAATGAAAAAGCCACATGTATCACAAAGTGATAGTCTGGCTTGGCACAAAATACCTTCTACTACTACTTCTGTACTAACTACAAGCATAGGAACAATTCCCACTAGAAGCAAGTTGCCAGTACCTCAAACACACAGAAAGGAACATGTGCTCCCAGTAACACCGGTGCACAAACACTAGGAGTACATAGACAAAGCACAGGATTTTGAACTGATGTTTAACACTTTCAACTCCTCTGCTCTTAAAAGGGCTACTAAAATGTGGAATGAAAACAGGAAGGCAAAAGTTGGAGTGAGACATAATTGACAGACTATGATTGAGCTGGAGAAGGAAATCTTTTCACACAGAATCCTATTCAGTTGCCATTTGTTTTTAACTTGATCAGGAATAAAGTTTCTTGTATTTCAGGAATCTCTTGTTAGCACAAAGATTCCTTCAGCAGAAACAGGGTCTGAATGCCTATAAATGAGCACAAGTTAGTGTGCCTTGCAGTGGCTTGCTGATTCAAACTTTACATGTATAATTCAAAAAGCAACTCAAGCTTTGCCTGAACAAGTCACTTAGTCACACTCCCCAACACCACCTACCTAAAGGAAAACCTCCCCCCAAAATTGGGCCTGTGGAGAGGTCATATCATATTGGGATGTTGTGTATGGGATGAGTCAAAAGGATTAATTATTCCAGGAGCAGATTTGATACAAGTGGAGCACTGGCTCCTCTCCTTTCCACACCATGCTTGCAGAATAACAGCAGCTGAAGGCCCACAGGGTTCATTACTGGCACTGTCAAGTGCATTATGGAAAAAAAGGAAGAAATTATTCAGCTACTTAGTAAGTGCATTTATAGATGGTAACTGTCTGGATAACTGAGATGAATTATCCAAGCTCAACATTAAAATCAAAACTCTTAAGTCAATTATGTGGACAGATTCCAAAGTTGCTGTGTGCTGCAGGTGCATAGGTACCTCCTCAGGTGCTCCACACACCACAGTGGTTTTCTTTTCTCAAAAAAAAAAAAACAAACAAACAAAAAAACACCAAAAACCCACCAGGAAGTAAGAGAAATACCCATCAGATTCTCAGAAAAGTCAACTAGAGTAGCAAATGGACAAATCAGAAACTGCTGGGTTTGCAACACGGCTGCTCATGTGCATGACTAGATCTCAGTTTGCACAGGTCTGATATGCCAGTGCATTCTTTCACTCAGGATTTTGGAAATATGCCACTAATTTAGAATATAAAGCTCAGTAGTTTTTAATCCCCCATAGGAAATTCACATGCAAGATCAATATGGCAATCTTGCCTGTGCAGTATTTCCATGCAATGTGGTATCAGCAGCCCCAGCATAACTAACATGTAGATAATATTAAATAGCAGTTCAGTTTTTAGACTGACCAGTGAATAAGCCCAGGTGGACAGATTCACAAGGGGCAGAGCTAATAAAGGCTGGTGACAACTATTAAAAGATACTTGTAAAGAAAAGGTTTCTATATCCCACACATGAATTTGCAGTAAAGTTTTGCACTAGTAGCAGCTGTTCTTTGCCATTTCAAGTTTGAGCAGATCAGAGCTGATTTTTTCTGCAGTAAATCTCATTAATGCTCAGAAAAAGGCTCAATATTTGCATAAACATTTGCAAAGCACACAAAGACTCCTCTAAAATTATTGTGCAATATATGACCACTGCCTATCTGCATTGCTGCTCAGGGAAGTGCTACCAGGTGCCTACATTCAAGTGTACAATGTTGAAGGCTTCACTAACCAGTGATACACTGCTCCTAACTTTGAGACCACACCTGTTAGCTGGATAATAGGGAAAAAGCTTTCACAGGTCCATTCATTATCTTTTTCCTCTGTATTAAAACCACCACAATGAACAAAACCAACTTAATTTCTGTACCATTAAATAGAGAAGAAGAAAACAGCAACCCTTCAGAAGGTCAGACACAAGAGCTGCTAACAGCAATGGTACCGTTTGGGCCTTATGCCGATTCCGTACCGTTCCTTGCTGGTAGAAGTGAGGTGCCAGCTCCAAGAGCCATGCAGATTCCACAGCAGTCACATCTCTCATGTAATATTTGGTAGTCTGGATGACTTCATTGTAGACTACCCTAGAAGAAAGGAAAGGGAAAAAAAAAAAGTGTTTGCTATAAAGCAATGAGGGAGAGAGATGATTAGCAGTTAACAGAGATGATTAGACAGTTTCACATGCAGGCTGCCAGAGGTAGTATTTGGAGAGTGACAAGAGAGTCTTTAAGCTCTAGTACAGCCTCTTACCTCTTTCCCTCTGGTTGTTCACAGCACTCTACATTAAGACAACCTTACATTGCCATTAAAAACACCCTCACATACTACCAGGACACATGGATGCAAGGTTTATAAGACAAACTATTTCTTTCAACAGGCCCAAGAGGGTCTCATAAAAGATGCTTTGAAAGAGAGAAGTTACTTTGGAAGTATTAGTTACTCTCTGATATCATGAGGAAGGATGTCAAAAGCACTAAAACCCTGTACCCAAAACAAGTGCAGCACAAATCACACGATAACTATTCCTGGTGCCTGTCTGCAGACCAGCAAGATAAGGATTAGAGGATGAAATCAGCTTGAACTACTGCCAGAACATCTCCTGGTAATAGATTTGGAAACAAACAGCCATGTGGACTCAAACCCTGCTGCCAGCATGGGCAACCTGTTTGTGACCTCACCCTTCAGTAGGGAAAGTCATTTTCATCAGGGAAGCACAAACCCACACACTGCAGGGTTAGTCACCAGAACCATAAGTCACTATCCACCTTCTATACACAGTCCAGCTGCAAACCCACAAGGTTTGAGCTCTCTCATTAATTGGTATTTTGCTCTCAAGAGCAAAGAGGAAAGAATCCAAAATTCTCTTCTCTGCCAAATGTAGCCCAAGACATACCAACTAATACATCTAAAGAGGAATTGAAGGAAAACAAAGAGGAATTAGAACACATTTTAGATATACCTGTAACAGACAGAGAACTGAAGCCCTCAGTGGAGGATGGGTGCCCATGAAGCAGCAGCACTGAAACTAGGGCTGCTGAGTAAGTTAAACTCCTGTCTCATAGGATGCCATGAGCCAGCAGCATCTTTAGGCTGGTAGTGGCAATACCACATGGCCTTGGAAGACAGCTCTATGCCTGTTCTGCAACACAGGGCTCCAAAAAGAGATTTAAACCTAGAATCAGTATTTCCCAAAATTCCTGCAATACTGCTGCCACCAACAGCAAACAGGCTGTGAAGCAAAGAGCAGTCCTAAGGTTTTGCCAGGTGACACTGCCAGCTAGCTGTCCACAGTTCTGCTTCTCTGTGTGTCTGGAAGTGCCCAAGGCTTGGATGGAAGTTCCATGTTGAGGGCATCATCTAAAAGCTGAGCCCTAGAGGAGACGTGTACCAGAGCAAAAAACAGACTTCCAGGACTCTGCTAAAACCAGGCTCTCTTTCCACATCAATTTCTTCTCAATTTGTTTTCACTGTCTGTCTCTCTCTGATAACTCAGTCTCTTTCAGGATGTTGTCTACTGTAAGCTAGAAAGTGTCACAATATATCTGCAAAGTATTCTTTGCACTATTTCAAGCAAATTCTCTTATTTTATAATAGCAGTGACAGAAGGTTAAAAACCTGGCAAACCAGCAGCCAATTATGCTGGTTCCACTGGCAAAAATTACTTTAGCAACACTATGCTCAACACAACCCTGATGAATTGGTACAGTTAAGAACAAGGGAGCTGGAAAAGAAAACAAGTGTCCGAATACTTCAAAGTGATTATTTGGGGTGCTCTAAGAAAAGTGTGTCCAGCAGGTTTTGCTCTGCCCTAGTGAGGCCACAGCTGGAGTACTGGGTCCTGTTCTGGGTTCCCCAGCTCAACAGAGACAAAGAACTACTGGAGAGAGTCCAGCAGAGGCTACAAAGATGCTGAGGGCACTGGAGCAGTGACCTCTTTCCTCTGGCAGGAGGAAAGGCTGAGAGACCTGGGGCTGCTTAGCCTGGAGAAGAGCAGAGCCAGAGGGGATCTGCTCAATGCTGAGCAAGAGCTAAAAGGTGGGAACAAGAGGCTGGGGCCAGAGTCTACTCAGTGTTGCCCAGGGACAGGCCAAGGGGCACTGGGCACAAACTGCAACCCAGGAGGTTCCATCTGAACAGGAGGATAAACCTTTTTGCCGTGAGAGTGTTGGAGCCCTGGCCCAGGCTGCCCAGAGAGGTTGTGGAGTCTCCTTCTCTGGAGAGATTCCAACCCCAGCTGGAGGTGACCCTGGGCAACCTGCTCTGGTGACCCTGCTGGAACAGGGAGGTTAGACTGGATGATCCCCCGAGGTCCCTTCCAACCCCCACAATGATGGGATTCTGGGATTGTGCTGACCCGCTAGTTAGAAACACATTTCTAATTCTCAATTCTAAAAGCACCTCTGACACACAAATAGAATTGTAATATCCCACTTCATATGAAAGTACAATTGCTTCTTTCCTCAGTCTGCTAGACAGCCATAACTTCTCTCAAACTTCCTGCATCACCCATTTGACATACACTCTCCTAGCAAGCCTTTTGCAATTACTGCAGCACCTATTTGACAGGACATTTACTTAAAAGGCTTACTAAAAGGTACATCAATCCTAGACCTATCTAGGCACAGAGATCCCAGAGAGCAATTTGCATTGCAAAACATGGTGCCTATTAAAAAAGGGTCACCTGACTCTGCTGTGCAACCTCTGCAGGTTTTTGGGGCAGTTCAACATCACTGTGCTGCCCTGATTTATTTGGATACTGCCTACAAAAAGATGCAAAAGAATCCTCTCTGTGGGAACCATGACCTTCTACATCTGTTCCTTCACTGATGGAGAAAAGTCATTCATGAGAATGTCTGGATGCTGAGAAAGTCTTGACAAGGTCAGAAGCAGGTGAAAGCTTCAGCTTACCAGCGGGGAGGCTTCTCTGCGTACAGCACTGAGGTGGGGTGGATGTGAAGCTCATGGTCGTCACGGATAGTCCTGGAAAGCAAGAGACTATTTCAGCCCCCAGGTCTAGTTATTGCTGAACACTTGGTTCCCTTCACCCCCAGTAAGATAGTTTTAATGAAAGGCAACTGTAAAAGAGCTGGAGTAAATTTAAAACATCTGCATTCACAGAATCACTAGAGTTGGAAGGGACCCATTAGGATCATCTAGTCCAACTCCTATATTCAAGGAACAGGCTTTCAGATGAAACCAGGCTTAAGTCTTGGCCAAAGGAAAAAAGAGAATTTAATGTCCTAAAATATTTCTATCTCCATTCACTGAAAAAGTAGTGTTTCAGGTTTCATACAGTGCACTGGGAGTGCTGCAGCAGAGACACTGTACTTGCTTTTATTAAAACAAGTTAATTACTATCAGCAACAGCTTCCCACTGTCAATAAGTAATTACTTATACTTGCCAAACAGAAAAGAAACATTGAAGCAGTTGGAAGATCTAAAACTTCAAATATTTATTAAAGCAAATGCTATGTGTTTCTTATTGCATGTGTCTAGAGAAACATTTGTTGATTATATTTAGATGTATCCAGTCAAAGGAGTTTTTAAACCAAGCAACAACTGTAATGAAGCAAGATACATACATACATAAACATATATATTTACCTGTAAGCTCCAGTAGAGTGGAATTTAGCTGCATTAGCAAAGAATCCAGAAACTATGCATCTCAAAACAGGATCTGGATCACCTGAAGAGAAGGATTTTTATGTAAAATGAGTCAAGGGGATGGCAAAAATCCCTACAATAACTTAATCATCTCAACCAACTCTCCACGCTGCACCAGGCTTTGAGAGCAAAGGCTTAAAGGCAGACAAACCCTGCAGTCTCTTTTGACTTCAATTTCACAGCATATAAAATTACTATGTAAAAAAACCACTGTTGCCACTGGTGTCTCCACAAAGAGAGTTACACAGTCCTTACAGCAATGCTGTGTGACAGCTAAGCACTGTCAGATTCTTCAGAGCAGTTAGAGACAAGTGCTGAGAAGCAGTCATGGCACCCATGCACACAGCACTGCTGGGAATCAGACTCCACTGACTGTCCATCATTTTGAACATACTAGAAAACCAGCTTTCTGAAAAGTCAGGCAGGAATGAGGTAACCTACTTAGGACTCTTTTGGCAAGTCTGTCCACTAGACATACAAGCAGTGGTGTTAATCTCTTGCTGGAAAAATTAATTAATGAAGACTGGACTAAATGTTCACTGTCAAAACAGGCTCAAATGCTCTGCCGCAGTCATTTCTAGGAAAATAACATCTGGTTTGAATCCACATTATTTTTAAGCCAGGGAGAAAATACTTCAAAGGTTACAAGCAAAGGAGGAAGCAGACTGACAACTTGGAAACTGCCTTCAACATGCATTGGACAGCAAACTGAAATGGAAAGAGAATGTTCACCTTCACTGGACTTCTTTGGCACTTTGAAGCGGACCAGGAGCTTCTTCAGCTGCTCTCTCACAACAGAGGCTCTAACAAGCCCTTTGTAGTTCAGAAAGTGCTCCTGACACCACTGAGAGCTCTTGCTGTGCTGTACAGTGAGAGGAATAGAAAAAAATGACAATGCAATACCATTAGCAAAACAAAGCCCAATCTCTTGGATCACGTAGCCTTGTTCTGTTTCTCTTCTGCCTCCCACAACATATTTATTGTTGTTTGCCCTGAAAATTACCTATTTATATAACAACTAACAAGGGTACACAACACCAGGAACTATAAAACATCTTTCAAACAACATCTAGATAGCAGCAGAACAACTGCCACAGGGTATTTTCATACAGATGTGCTTCATTTCTTTGTATGTCTCCCACACAAAAGCATCATATCATAAACTACTCTGTTTGCAGTCTCAGAATGTAAACCACCTTTTCTGTAGGGATTTCACTGCTCTTCCCTAGCTAAAGAACTACTTCTCCAGAGGCCAGCACTTGCTCCAAGAGCCTCTACATTTTACTGTTTCCAAGAGAATTAGGTAGATGTATTTCAGTTGGTGCCTGACTGATTACTTTGGGGCCAAGGACAGGGAAGTTGTCTTTTAAACACTTCAGTGGTTATATTGCTTCAACTGCACACTGGTGCAATATGTAATTAGAGGAGGGCTTTACACCAGCAAAATACTGCTCCTGAATAGGCAGAGCACTTCAAAACCATAGAGTAAAACAACAGCTTACAGAGAAGTATTAAGGTTGGTGTTAAACACATAAGGTCACTGATAAAGAGGATATCATGATCAACGAGTATTTAAAACCAAAAAAGACTGCTATATTTAGATTCAGTTTATCATCAGTACAATTCTGAGCTACCTATAGAAAAGATGAGAAAATATAAATTTCATTTGGAATCTGGACACCTGTTTTTCCTAGGCCCCTTCAAAAACCCCAGTATCCTTGAAAATACAGTTGTCTACCCATAGGACTTCAATGCTGTAACCAACCCAAAGTCTTTCTATTCCCTGTTCAGAAGAACTACACAAGATCTGGGGCAAAACATGACCAGAATATCTTTTGAATCACTTAACAGACTTGGTAAGCCCTCAGCTTTGAGGATATTATGTGCAAGACTTCTAGAATCAGAACCAAGGACCTCAAGTGTTCTCCATTCCTGCAAATCCACATACACTTGAACTGACTTACTTTGACAAAAGCTTCATAAACATTAAGCATAGTGAGATGATCACCTTCTTCCACAGCAAACTTTCTGTGTTGCCTGGCCTGGAAAAGAAGAAATCCATTTTTACAGGCAGACTGATTTTTGCAAAGATGATGTCCAACAGACCCAGTTTCCAGCACCTCCATATTTCCTGGTGCCTATTCAAATTCCCACTATATAGGGTAGTTCCTCTAGCAATATTTTACTGGCCTACCTATATTCAGGAGTGCTTCTAAAAGTGAAATGAGTAAAGTGAACTGAAAAAGAACACTCAAAATCCAAGAGAGGGATACACTAAAATTAGGCATTTGCTAGATCCTAATACTTTATTTTCTGTTCCTCTTCAAAGGAAGCAGTGCTTGGAGAGGTTTGGAGATTTTGGCAAACCCTCATACTGACCAAACCTTTCATGTTCCTGGTCCTTGGAAGGAGGCTTTAAATACTAGTAAAGGACTCTAAGGTTCCCACTGTTACTCAGTTTCTTCTTCTTCTTCTACCTCTAAGCCATAGGTAGAGCTCAAGACCTTGCTTTATTGTCATACAAACTTGCAGTCTGCAATGGATTCCAGTGAAATACTTGTCAAAAATCCAGAAATGTGGAAGTAACAAAAGGAAAATGACACAGAAGCAAACTTACAGCTTGAGCTTTTTGATTTGGAGGGATCACAAAAATGTTCTGAATCTGCATCATAGCAGCAATTGTCAAAATCTCCTGGGAGCAGCCAAAGTTTCCTGAGGAGTAAGTGGAGAAATTCAGACAAGGAAACATTCCATTCAATGTCACCCCCATAGAGAATAAAAAGGAAAAGAAGCAGAATATAATTTTATAGCATCTAAAAAGAAAATACCTAAACTCCTGGATGTTTTTAGTGAACCAATGAATGTTTTTCATGAAAAACTTAAATGTGTTCAACTTACTAGTGTATTAAATGTGTTACATTTACTATTTACCAGAGAGGTCTGGGAGTTGCACTTTTCCCACTAAACACCATACCAAGATGAAGCAGTTTGCATGTGTCTAACACTACACTGCAATTACTAGGGCAGAGTCCTTGACCTATCACAAAACTACAATGAAAATCTGATTTTCCTCCTACCTGATTCCAGCAGCATCTTGGCAAACATAGGATTCAAAGGGAACTCTGCTATTCTCATCCCCAGGGGCTCTGTCAAACGGCAGTGCATATCCAGACCTGCAGCACAGGGATAAGTGTAGCTGTGACACAGGCCAAACAGCACAGAAAGGCATCTTCAAGAATTCCAGGTGTACTAAAGAGAAGAATTAGAAGCTAAAATACAGCAAATGCACCAAAGAGTTGCTGCATGTATATTAAACTAAGCTTAAATGCACTCCCTAATATATATTTACTCTCCATGGGTCACTGGTGTGAACACACAAATGCCTTCATTCTGACCAAGCTCCATTGCTACTGCCAGTGATCCAGCAACCCTGCAGCCCCAGTCAATGCAATGCCAGTGTCTATTAGACTTCTGCATCTCCTTTTCCAGTACTTAGCAACATCTCTGTTCATGGGGATGGGAAGCAGGAGGAGTCCTGATGAGAATAAAAAATGGCTAGATGATGGAAAAGGCATTACTGAAGAAACAGGAAGCACTGCTGGGGGTCAGGGGCTTCTTTCTAAGCCACATCTGCTTAGGTCACCCACAAAGATAATTTAATATAATCTAAAGCAGAGATGAAGAGCTGGGGAAGATTCTCCACAGTTTAATATGCCTCATGTGTCAATAACTGTCAGTCATGCACCAGTACAGGTCAGGGGTTAACATGCTAGAAAGCAGCTCCATGGAGAAGGACCTGAGAGTCCTGGGGGGACAACAAATTCATCATGAGCCAGCAATGTGTCCTCCTGGCCAAGAAAGCCAATGGTATCCTGAACTACAATAAGAGTATGGCCAGCAGGTTGAGGGAGGTTCTCCTTCCACTCTACTCTGCCTTAGTGAGGCACATCTGGAGCCTTGGGTCCAGTTCTGGGCTCCCCAGTACAACAGAGACAAGGAACTACTGGAGAGAGTTCAGCAGAGGCTACAAAGATGCTGAGGGCACTGGAGCAACTCTTGCAGGAGGAAAGGCTGAGAGCCCTGGGGCTGCTTAGTCTGGAGCAATGGTGAGCAAGAGCTAAAGGGTAGGGACAGGAGGATGTGGCCAGACTCTACTCAGAGGTGCCCAGGGACAGGACAAGGGTTAATGGGCACACACTGCAACCCAGGAGGTTCCATCTGAACAGGAGGAAAAACCTTTTTGCTGTGAGGGTGCCAGAGCCCTGGCCCAGGCTGCCAAGACAGGTTGGGGAGCCTCCTTCTCTGAAGAGATTCCAACCCCAGCTGGAGGTCATCCTGGGCAACCTGCTGTGCGTGACCCTGCTGGAACAGGGAGGTTGGACTGGGTGATCCCCAGAGGTTCCTTCCCAACCCTCACCATGCTGGAATTCTGTGATGTTCCAACAGTAATCCTTTTATCAGAGACAGCACAGTAGATATGGATGCCAGCTTGCTCTTTGATTCCCAGTTATCACTGAGCACTGCATGTTTACCATGTTAGTTATATGGCTTCCTGCAGCCAAACACCTGCAGTACACTTTACCCATGGAAACCACCAGGTCATACTCTAATCCAGAGCACTAGGCTAGAATTTCAGGGAATGATTTCCGTGGAAAAGCAGTTTCTTTGCAAGAGGACAAGGGAAACAGAATTAAAAAAAAGAATACTACAGACACAGGAAATAATAAGAGGGAGAACTGAAACAGAGAAGAAAACTGCAAGTAAGCCAAGTTGTATGAGGTATGCCAAGGAGGCAGAGCACAACAGAAAAGCTACACAGAGAGACTAACAAGAGCCCAATAACAGGACTTTAGGGCACTGAAGATTGCACAAATAACCACAGCAGAGTGGAGTGAGGAAACACAACTGTGGCCCACACATTAAACATATTATTTGTCAAACTGTGTGGTGGCAGAAAACCACAGCTGTACTTCAGCTATGTGTCACAGAGAAAAGCAAAACCACAAATCAGGTCAAGGAATGAGATCTCCTATAACTCCTGTCAGCATATTTTAAACCACAGCTACCTCTACCAAGTGTTTACCTTATTAACTGATATGCTGTCATTTCCCTTATTAGGTCAAGGCAGTAATGCATCCACCACACCCCTACACTCCTCCACAAAACCCAAGTGGCATTTCACATATGTCACAGTATTTTCCTCAGAAAGAGCTACAAAAGGCAGCCTGTGTGACATGATGAAGCAGTATATTTAAACACCAAGTCATAGCAACTGCAAAAGTGAAGGCATGCTAGCTTTCATTTGCCCAGTGCACCAGAAGTAGTTGAACTGCTAGTACAATTAACAGCTTAGCAGATGCTACCAGTCATCTACAGAAAGATAACTGTGGTCCTCAGCAGGAAAAAGGAGACATCACCATCTTTTTAACTTCCTAGAGGTGCATTAAGCCCAAATCCTTTGGCTCTGGCTGAATCCTATAAATCTCAATGTATTTTTGTATGGATATGTATCTGGCTTGTGTAGAGATGGCTTTTGTGGCAGTAAGCCTGAAGATACACAAAAGAGCTGCAATGGATTGGTTTGGAAGAGCTAAAAGTTTCCTTGAAATAATGCTGGAAGCAACCACTGTGTTCACATACATCCAGGGAAGTGGAGATCTCAGGAGATGCTGCAAAGATGTTTATTGAGATTATTCAAGTACTATGGCACTACAAAGTTTCAAGTAACAATCATCAGTATGTGACAAGCTGAGGGATTAAAACACTCTTAAAACTTAGAGTGGTTGTTCCTGATAGGTGACAACTTAGAAACAAATCTTCAGAAAACCTTGGATCTGAAATATGGCTACAAAGAAAGTCCCTTTTGATCTGCTTATTTACCTCCTAAATTAAGCTTAAACCCAACAAACTCTGACAACTCAAGACTTTCAAAGGGGCATCAAAGAAGAAGGCTGAGAAGAGATACTCCTGATGTAAACAGTTTGTATCACTGTAAAAATAAGCAGCCTAAGAACACTGATGTGTTTATTCAACAGAGCTGCCTCAACCTGAGGAGTGTCTGCTCTGCACAAGCTCCTCTGTTGGCACCACATTGGCACAACAGGGTCCTGACCCTAACCTGCACATTTGCATTCTACTACAATGCAAATGAGGAAATAGTTGTTCATACTTGCCTAAGAGGAATGTAATCCTTACTGCTTCTGCAAATGCTTGGGCAGCTTCACCTCTGCAACTTATAGAACATCTCCATTAAAAAAAAAAAAATCACCTAAAACCTTCAACTTCAGCAAAAATTGAAGAGCAAATTTGTGTATCACACAGGCACACATTTGATTTCATCTTAACCACCAAGATCAGCACTTCTCTGCTGACTTCTCTGCAGCCCAGAGTGCAACAGCTCTGTACTTCTCTGTGAAGCTATCATGAACATAACCCTTTTGCCAAAATATCACACAGCTCATCAGCAACTTTATTGACCTTTCCTCTCCATCTCCCTGAGGTGGTTTTGGCTGTGAATTCATCCTTGCAACATGATGTTCCTTGTTCCAAGCTGGAAAAGGTTGCCAAGAACCAGGAGGTGCCTTAAGTGAAACCCTCCCTTTGCAGGACGGAACTGAACCAGCACAGAGCCAAATCATGGCCAAAAAGAGAGTTACAGCTCCGTGAGAAGAGAGCAGACTGTCACAAGTTACAACACAGCACTGGCAAGGGATGTAAAAACAGCCACAAACCTCTGGAACTTTCCAAAACTTACACAATCTCCTTTACATTGCCTTTCCCCTCATGTTTACTTCATGGAGCAAATATTGTTAACTTTCAATTAACTGCAAACCCTGAGTTCAAGTCAAACAAAGTTTCACTTTGATTAGGTGTCCTTGTGTCAAGTTTCTGTTTTGTTTAAGTTTGTTGCATTCCTAAAGACTAAACAGCTGTCAAAAAAACCAACAATGTAACAGTTCTTCCTCTAAACAAAATTAGACTGCATCCATTCCACTCACCACAACAAAAGGGAATTGAAAACTGTCTAAAAATATTACTACAGTGTGATTTGAGTGTCACAGGTATCCAGCAGTGGCACAATGAATAAAACCAGAATGAGCACATGTAGAATCACAGAATCCCTCAAGCTGGAAGGGACCCACCCCTGAGGACCCACCAGTTCAAATCCGTGCTCCCTGTGGGACTACCTAAAACTAAATTAAATATGACTGGAGAGTGTTGTTCAGTCTCTCTACTGAATTTGAGAACAAGCTGTGATTAGTAATTCAGAGAACATGATAAAAAAAGATGTTCTATTAAGTAGCTAAGAAGCAGGAAAGTACTTGGAATGATGCTCTCAGGGCTGCTAAATTAGCTTTTCCTTCTTTTCAACAGAAGCTGGGGTGTATCTGTTGATTTGCCCATAACCATAAAGTCCAATACAGAAACCAGAGCTAACTCTCTGTGAGCTGCATGCAAATGAGCTCCTGGGCATTTAAAACCATGCAGAGCAAAGCAGCTGTGCACTGAAACACAGACATGGAGTGGGAGAAATGTTGCTCCAGTGAATCCAGGAGAAAATGTGCTGCCCTTAGGAATCACAGAACCATCAAGATTAGACAAGACCAACTGTTAACCTGGGACTGCCAGGTCACCACTGAACCATGTTCCTCAGCACCACATCTCCTCATCTTTTAAACCCTTACAGGGATGGTGACTCCACCACTGCCCTGGGCAGCCTGGGCCAGGGCTGGACAACCCTTTCAGTGAAGAGATTTTTCCTAATATCCAACCTAAGACTCCCCTGGAACAAGTTGAGGCCATTTTCTCTTGTCCTATCACTTATTACTTGGGAGATGTAGAGAGTGAGAAGGTCTCCTCTGAGCCTCCTTTTCTCCAGACTAACCAACTCCAGTTCCCTCAGTTGCTTCTCAAAACACTTGTGCTCTAGACCCTTCAGCAGCTTTGCTGCCCTTCTCTGGACACACTCCAGCACCTCAATGCCCTTCTTGTAGCAAAGGGCCAATGATCAGGCATTTTTTGTTGTATTTGTTTGGGGTTTTTTAAGAGTTTGCATCATGTATTCACAGCTAATAGAATCAGAACTCTTTGACCTGCTGTAGGTTTGAACAGGATGTACAACACTAACATGAACAGCACTACACTACAGAAGGTGCAGTCTTGCAGCCATATGACATGCAGGGCAAAGACACAGACTAGAACTCCGTTAAAATTATAACTAGTCTGGAACCTTCAAAAACACAGCAACAAAAAGCTGCCAGCAGTCAAGGCTGTGTGTTCTCTTTCTCAAAGCACAGCTGTCAAATGCAAGTTTGATTAATTTCTATCCAGTCATCAAATCCCCTCCAGGAATGGGGAGAAACAGGAGCAGAATGAAGAGAAGGAGGAGGATCAGTAGGAGCCCCTTTATATTGAGTGTGATGTTCATGGTCTGGGCTACACCTGTAGCCAGCTCAGCTCAGCTACCCTGGCTGACTCCAAACTGCTACTGGCCTGCAGCCCATGGCTAGCCCAGGATTCTGTCCCAGTAAAACCAAGACTATAAATAAAAAACTATAAATACAGCAAAATATAATATTCTCACCTCCTAAAGCATACAGCAGTTCTAAAGCTTGCACCATTGACTGGGCAGGAGGTGGCTGTAAAGCAAAAAATGTGCATTATTTAAAGTTATCACCATAGAAGAAGGGAGTTTTCACTGAAATTCTCAGATCATCTGCTTTTGCAAAATCCTTAAGCCCTGACTACTTACTCATCTACTTCAGACAAATAAAGAAAGAGCTCCCAGACTCCTCCTATCCCCCTTCCACTGAGCACCAGTGGTGTGAGGCAAAAACCATCCCAAACAGGCTCAGGAGCGCCATCGCTCTGATGCTCCTGAGATCCCAGCTAGTAATGGCATACTTGCTTTGTCCAGCAGTGAGGCCAGTGGTGATCACAACAATTGCTTCACATTCTTTTCTACTGCTACCACGTTAGCTTTTCACATCAGTAGAAGAGTAGCTTAAAACTTTACAGAAAGGAATTCTGTTATTAGATTTAACTGCTCTTGTTAACAAGATTTTTTCCCCTTTTTCTTCATGAATTCAGTGAAAAGCAACTATAGTTACAGTCTTGCAGAATCTCAGAGTTTTTCTAGGCCTTTCTTGAGTTCTCAACACTCTTTACAGTAAACTCTTGACTAAAAGCCACTGGTTTCTAAGCTGTCACAAACATTACTTCTATTACTTGATTCCCAAAAACATGTTTTGCTGCCCAATACTGGCCAAGGAATTATGATTTCCTTGTTAACAGGGCAACAGTTACTGGTTCTGTGGGCTATCAACAAGCCATCTCTTGATCTCCCTTCACAGTAAAGAAAGAAGATAGATCTTTTAGGCTAGGCCTCACCGAAAGGAAGGGGAACCTGAGCACATTGTCAATTCCCAAAGCCTTCAGCTGCAAGATGACTGGGGCAAGGTTACTGCGCTGCATCTCAGGAACAGTGGATGCGGGCAACTTCTCAAAGTCCTCCTCTGTTGTAGGAGAAAACAAAGCCAGTTGGGACCCAGTTCCCATCCAGTCACTCCAGTGCTTAGCACATCTGGATCATGTATTTCTAAATCAGCAAGAGGAATCATGAAGAGAAATTTCATTCTCTCCCCCAGAAAACAAACTACAAGGGTTTTGGTCTTTATCTAACACCAAAAGTACTGTAAACAAAGATGCAAGTCACACCAGCACGTTCACCCACCCTGCAGGTGGCACTACTGACCTGTGTAGAGTCTGTAACACTTCCCCGAGCGGTTCCGGCCTGCACGCCCTGCCCTCTGGTTAGCCGAAGCCTTGGACACTGGCACCACCACCAGGCACTCAATGGCTGTTCTGGGGTTGTAGGCTCGAAGCTTCACAAAGCCACAGTCAATCACGTAGGCAATCCCGTGAATGGTGATGGAGGTCTCTGCAATGTTGGTGGCTACGATCACCTACAGGTACAGACACAAGGAGGACACTGAACTCCCCAGTCTCAACTACACTGTCAAGCCCTAGCATCAGTGCACCAGGACTCCACCACGAGTCACTTGGAAGATCCCAGATATGACAGTTCCAGTAAACATACTCTAGAGTACAAAAGGATCCAGTACGTGCAGCAGGAAGAGCTGTCAGCTTGAAACAAACCCAATTTTTTACAGCTTCACAAACACTTTCTTATTCACATTTATTCTCTATAAGAGTTAGAACTGAGATCTGTAGGACTGTTCAAAGATGAGAAAGGAAGCCAGAGAACATGTCCTTGGCTCACAGTTGTTACACTGGCAGGCAGAGGGAGGAGACGCAGAAAGCCTCCCTCAGAAAGCATTTTCAATAGTCTTGTGATATGAGCCTGACACATTCAGTCTGTGCAATGCAGACACCCTGAGACATCCACAACAGCCTTACCTTCCTGACACTGTGAGAAACCCTCTCAAACACTTTCATTTGGTCAGGAGAAGGCAGCCCAGCATACATGGGGAGAACACGGAGGTGCTTTTTCATTCCAGTGCGGGCAAGGGCCCGAGCCTGTTCTATCAGCAGAGAAACAACAGTCTCCACTTCCTCCTAGAGCCAGAGCAAGAGAGGGGGCACCTTAATATCATATAGCTGTCATCTACTTGTAAAACTGTACCAAAATAATCCCACTATCATTTTAATTGTTCAAACTCCAGGATCTTTTGATTAGATTCTTCAATTCTCTAATAGCCTTACATAACTTGTTCTTCACATTACACACCCAACACCAGTATTTATACTTGTTGTTATTTGAGACAATGTCACACATACATGAGAAAATTAGAGGGCAAGCACTGAACAACATTCAGGGGGAAGTAAGCATTTTCCTGTAGTCTGACTGTGTAGAATGGTGTGGGTCTTGATCAGGAATGACATAGTAACAGTATGAACACTGCTCTAATTCACATTTAATCTCAGCGATCTACTGTGGCATCTCACTCTTAAACAACACAGACAAAAGGTTTAGACATTGCCCTCTCAGATACTTTTCTTACACTCTTTCAAAGTCAAATCAGTAATGAGGATGAAGAATTTATTCTGAAAATAAGCAAGATGTTATTGAAGTTCTTCAAATTAGCTCTTCACTGGAAAAATTTTAAGCTACCTCCCATTTACTCTTCTCAGTTGCAAAGTCAGCTGACAGGCAAAAATAGAGCAGAAACTAGTGAATTTTTGCCTCACAGTAATTTGTTTTTCTATCAGAGACTTCAGATGTTAAGCCTAACAAATGTAAATTCCATTTGCCTTAACTATTAATGATGACTCAGTGTCAACTTTGTAGGTGTGACTAGCACCAAAAACCCCACACACTGTTTCACTTGTTAACAGTCTGAAAGCATACAGCATTAAATGAGAAAAAACTATCATCCAACACCAGCTTTGATAAACCCAGACCATAATTACTTTCTCTAGAAGTCTTTTGGACTGGCCTAATTCTGCTCCCATAAATGCAGAAATATTATCTTCTCCTTGAAGACGAAAAGTCAGCAGAGCTAAGGGCAGTAGGAGACTGAAGTGGCTTCACAAAGCCCACGACACAGCACTGTAAAGCATAAAAGAATGCTTATGCCTATACCTGGCCAGTTAAAAATGCCAGTATGTCACCATCACTCTCCACCTGGTGAATTTTCATTGCAGTTTCCACAGTTGATTTGATGTAGTCTGGAACAGGACTATGGGAAAAGAAAACAGAGACATTAGTAGGAAAAATAGGTACAGACTTCCATAAAGAACAAAGGGAGAGCTAGCTTTTGGACATTAAACAACAACCATGGGATATTTAATTCATAATGCATCCTTGGGAAGCAGCCTTCAGCAATTCAGTTGTTTCTTTACACTACACTAAGCTTAAAAACATGTCTGCTGCCATGAGCAGTATCCAAATGGTTCCCAAATCTCCTTATCACTGGTCTGGGAATTTCTGAGCTCTAACCTAGCCAAAACAACACAGAGCTGCACAGTCTCCTAATCACCAGTGACAAAATGAAAGAGGAACATACCTCTGTATGTAAAAGATGTCCACTGGAAAGGTTCTCCCTTCAACAGTGAGAATCACACTGGTGTCTTTGCTGGGGTCACCAGTATCGTTTTGATTAAAGAAATCCCTGAATTTCTGCATTAAAATAAAAACAAAAGAGAAACCTAAAGATATGAAGAAGTTAAATTCCCATTACATAGATGTCTCCCTCAGAAATTTGACAGTGCCTATTTCAAGATGTTGAAGTTTTATTTTGTTGCCTTCTCTTCTGGCTGGGTTCAGGCATTTAGCACAAATACACTGCCTTTAGTTTAACACTTTGAGAAGCAAAAAATCATAAGAGGCAATAAATTTAACTAGATCAGGCAGAAAAAACCAGATATATAAGCTTTGTATTGGGTCTATAACAGTAGCAAAGTCAAAACTAAGAAGAAATTGGAAATGATTGGTCCTAGAAGTTTTGGGTAGGGCTTGCATATTCTCATCCACTTTTGAATAAGCAAGTACATTTTACACCTCCCACTGAACGACAAGATCTCACTTTGTAAAAGCAATGTTAGGCTGATTTATAGAAGTTTTTACATGTTGCAAGACACCTTCATATATTTACCTTTATTGCCATAAAGTATTTTAAATATATAAAACAGCAAAAGAATGAACATGAAGAACCCAATAACCCATCTCAACTTTTATGACCATTACAGATACAATAAACTTTCTGTATTTAAACAAATGTATACATGGTGACACTAATCACTTTGCTCCTATTAACTGATTTTTACATTGACTGTGAACTATTTGAAATGTGTGACCTCTGGCACTTAGAGTTTTGCAAAAGCAAAGTACTGCAATGTTATCTAAAGTAACACAGAATATATCATGGTACAACCACAGCACAGCATACCAGCAAGATTTATGGCATGCATTTGCCACTAAAGGAAATCTCAGTGCACCTGCAGCTTCAGAGCTACAGGCAAGCTTTCACCACCACATCTCATGAAGGACACAGTGGAATTAGGAAAAGCACAGAGAAAAGCAATGAGGACAATAAAGGAGATTGAGTAGCTGCCTTATGAGGAGAAACTGAAAAGGCTTGGGCTCTGCTTGGGGAGTAGAAAGTTGAAAAGACACACAGCTGAGGTTTAAAGGATCAAAAGTGACAGATAAAGTAAAGGGAAAACTCATTTCATTTTTTTTCTGTTTGGGGATTTTATTGTTTTTAAAATACCAAATCTTATGCTGCCAGAACTAGGAGGTGCTTACATATATATATGATATATGATGAAACTAGAAGGTCCAAAAGAAATCAAATGAACTACTCCATTACATAGCAGGTGGCAAAGTTCTGAAAATTGCTCTCCCATGATGTCCTGGAGACTTAAGTTTCATCAAGCATATTCAAAGACAAATTAACAAACAGCAGGACCATAAACACATGCTAGAAGGAAACAGCAGGAATGTACTGTTTATTATCTCTACTGCAACCATTACAGATGCTGAGGCAGCTCAAAGAGAACAGACCCACAGCAGGTGGACAGGCTCATATGTTTTCCCTAAGCAGCATCTCCTACTGTTGCTGCTGCTACAGACAGAACACTGAGCTGGATGAAACACTGCTCTCATCTAGGATAGCATTTCTTCTCTACCTACTCAAAATTAAATTAACAACATTTTGAGTAAGCTAGGTAAGTTTCCAGGAGCCACAAGTCAACCAGGATGCTAGCAAGATCTCATTGAAATGAAACCTACTCATTTATCACTTATTTTCATTGTCTATTGGTCATCTCAAATTATTGCTACCAGCAAAACATAGAGAAAGCAAGGTCTCTCGACTGGATTAAGCCAAGAGAACTTTCTATATAACTATATCAGTAAGAGGAAAAGAGGCATAAATATATGAAAAGCAGATTCATATTTAAATTCACTTCCAAAAACATTTGCTAATACAAACTGAAAACCAATCACAGCAACCTAACTACAGCAGATTTGTTTCCTTCACTTCTTTGCTTCACCACCTAAACAGCAGCAGTGCCTCACAAGAAGCAAGCAGCACAGAGGATAAGCTGTACATAGAGGTGGAGCTGCCACCAAGGAGGTCACCTCATTTCAAACCCATCTGTGAGCTGTACCTCTGCATCCAAGGTGGCTGAAGCCACAATCAGACGAAGATCCCCACGCTTCTTTTGAACCTAGGACAGAGACCAAGAACAGCCAGAGTGAAAACTCCTTTCTGAGACATAATGCTGAAACCAGGTTTGGAGCATGCAAATTACCAGTAACTGCTCTCTAAAAATACTCTGAAACTACAAGGCAGCTGCTGAACTGAAGCACCCATGTCACCCCATAGATCTAATGACTGCTTGAAATCCTACATAGTCCTTTGAAGGGCAATGAGCCTGTAATCTTTATAGCTTACTTAATTTCTGGTGGGAGTCAGATCTTCAGTAGGGTGAAAGTCAAAACCAGCCCCCTATCAGATCACTTCACATGATCAGCAGCAGCAGAATGAAGACTATCTTTTTGCCAATATCATCTAAGGAAACATTTATGCATCAGAGGGAGGAAATAAAGGGTCTTGAGTGTCAGATGGCTTAAGTAGATAGTTGGGTATGAACAACAGGCTGTAAGATGAATGAGGAACTAGAAATCACCCTCTCTGAAACGGGGTCACTAATCAGCCATCAGGATCAGAGGTTTAACAAAAAGGATGAAAATGGTTACAGAGAAGATTAAAAAATTAACCTTTTTTAGCAAGCCAATGGCAATATCAGTATAAAGAGTCCTCTCATGGGCTTCATCCAGCATTAGGACACTGTGGACAAAGCAGAGAGAGTTCAGAAAAGGTTTGACTGCCACTAGAATTGGTGTCTTCCTGCCTTCTAGAAACACCAGTTTGAACTCTGCTGCTGGACTAACACTGTTTACATTCACTTAGAAAACTGTGGAGGTTTAAAAAAGCACAACCACTAAGTAGGGGGAAAAAGGTAGATAACACCACATGGTCCATTCATACCATTCTGTCAGCAGGCCAGCTTTTGGAAAAAGGGTAGAGTCTATCTTTACTGGACTACATAGGTTTTTTGGATACCAGAATAGCCTATGTTTGTTGTTTACAGTTTTTTGTGGGGGTTATTTTGATTAGCATCAGAAAGAAAAAGTAAATTTAAAACTAGTAAATGGAACAATTCAGATTCCATGAGGCCCATTTTAGCTTTTGCTCCAAAACCACAGCATCAAATCCTCCCACATTTGGTGTTCCAATGATCAACTGACTTTCTACTAATCTTTACAACATAAAGAAGTCAAACTCCTACAATAATTTTCACATCTTTTGGTATTTCATTTATAAGAACCACACCTCAGGCTAAAACAATGCAGATATTTACCAGATGAGACTTCAGCAAGCATTCATTCCATCTTTCCTTACCTGTATCTTGTTAATAAAGGATCAGCCATCATCTCTCTCACCAGCATCCCATCAGTTAGAAACTAAAAATGAATGCAGAGAACAATGTAAAGATGCCCTAACAGGTAGCCTTGGTTACCTAGATGATTTTTTCTGAGTTTTCCCTTGCCTTTAATTTTCTACTGATCACTTTTCAGCTGATACTGATACACTGATCACTTTTCAGCTATGTACAACACAAATCTGTACTTCTGACTGTGAACCCAGAGACAAGCAGAGGGATTGCTTTTTAATCAGGACCAAATCTTTTTAAATCAGGTATTTTTGTATTGAAAAAAAATCTCAAACCACAACAGATTGGCAGCACTGGAATATGGAAATAAGAATTTCTCCACTCTTGTCTGTAAAGTGGCTTAATCTGCTCTACCAGGAACATCCTGGGTATCCATCTTGGCCCTCTCAGGTTAGGCTACTTAATATCTCTCCCACACTTCTGACCAGAACACAAACTTTGAAAGCAACACTTAAATTTATTACTTTCTTGCTCCCAGCCAGTGGAAACCCACCAGATTTATGTAGCTATCCAACAGAAGTCTGATCTAGGAGAGAAACTGCAGCCTTCAACTGTGCAACGTGTAGTGTGTGCAAGGCAAAAACCTCCACAGTTCCAAATCCAAATGATTACTCATCACACTCAAAATAAAAAAATGACAATTTCATCTGCATTTAATGAGCAAACATAACCATTTATTTCACTTTAAAACAGCTACTAGCCTCAGAAAAAAAAAATCAAAATGTAAATTGTCTCATTCATCATCATTGCTATTCCAGCATAACTAAAGCAAACTCTCATCTGTACCAACACAAGCACCATTAATATTGCTCACAGCACTAAAGAACAGCTGCAAAGCTTGCTACTGAATCCACAGCAAATTACTCTGTTAGCCTACTCATCTGATGTTTTATCCATGCCTTTAATCAAAATCTATTTTCAGGGTGCTGAGGATACTTCAGCTGTGATTCACTGCAGCCTTTCACTGTGTCTTTGAGGGATGCATTAGGTCACACTAGCACTGTTCCAACCTCTTGCCACACCTTCAAAACCTTCTTTAGTTTTAAAACTGTGGCTGCCACTGTAGCAGAATAGAAGACATACTCACTTCAGTAAGGTCTGGAAAGCCACAACCATTTCGGGCACATTTTTGGGGTACCTACCTGAAAAACTGAAATGTTAGCTATTCTCTTTACTGAGCATCACAAGGTTCTCACTATTTTGCAGAAGTACTTGAAGAGTTTCAGGCAACCCTTTCAGAGTAACCACCTCTTGTTCATGTTTCACCTTAATTCTTGTAGCCTGTGGATCTGTGCAGTCATCAAAGCGAATGCAGTAGCCAACTTCATGACCCAGCACTGCCCCTCTCTCATCAGCAACTCGGCCTGCAACCTGAGAAAAGAGATTCTCATTAAAAAGACACCTCCCAGCACACTGCATTGTAGCATTATTTTATACCTAGAGAACTGCCATCACAAATGATCAGAGGGCTGGAACTTCTCTGCTGTGAAGAAATGACTGGAAGAGTTGGGGGTGTTCAGCCTGGAGAAGAGAAGGCTCCAGGGAGACCTTATTGTGGCCTTTCAATACTTAAAAAGGCCTACAAGAAAGATGGAGACAGACTCTTTAGCAGGACCTGTTGTGACAGGACAAGAAATGATGTCTTTCAACTAAAAGAGGAAGATTCAGACTAGATATAAGTAGTTTGTGGGGGTTTTTTAATGCTGAAGGTGGTGAGACACTGGCCCAGGTTGCCCAGAGAGGTAGCAGATGCCCCCATGCCTGGAAGCATTCCAAGTGAAGTTGTTTGGGGCTCTGAGCACCCTGATCTAGTTGAAGATGTCCCTACTCACTGCAGATGAGTTGGACTAGATGACCTTGAAAGGTCTATGATTCTGTGAAAACAGGCACACAGCTATTTGTTCTCATTCAAATACAAAAGTCTGTTTGACATAACAGCATATACTGAACATACAGGTGGTCAATGCTTTTTACATGTTTTACTGTAACAATAAGTTTCACACTGTTCCTGCTCAGGAAATCTGCAGAGGTACCTTTCTGTGATAGTACTCTAACAGACCTACAAAGGTCTCAGCCAGTCCCAACACTGGGGACAGACCTACCAGCAACTGCAGGACTGCCATTTAAGATCCCAACTGGCACGCAGAAGGAAGAGAGTACAGGTATATGGCATGCAGAGAAACGTTACCACTTCAGCTGAGCTGCCCCCAAAACTTACTTTTGTTTTTTAAATAAAGATGCTGCTGTTATTTTCACAATACAAAATCTCCTATGCTGAAAGCAGACAACTGGCAGAATCATTAAAAGCTGCAACACTCTTTGGAGCAGTCCTACCCTGGGCCAGTTTGAAGCCAACAGCTTCTTTAGTGAAAAATCTTGAGTTATTCTCCAGAATATTAGGCAACACCAGGCCACTGAAACCATAAACTACAAAAGACATTTAATAGTTAGAGATTATTAAACTCCAAAACACACCCATTTATCCTAGCAGAATCCCAAGAGCAAGCTACTTTCAGTCATGAGTGACATTTGAAACCATACTGTTAGGGAATGAACGCACTTCACTTGGCATCTTCTCACTCCATCACTTTCACCCCAAGCATTCAGGATAATTGTCAGTCTGAGTAATGCAAGCAGAAGTTCAGGAATTTCTAAACTATGCCCTACACCTCTGCAACTCTCTTTCCTTCTGACAAACCCTACACTCTAAATGAGAAAGCAGACAAGCACACTAATTTAAAAAAATCACTTTCAGTTCAAGTTAAAACAATAAATCATTAATTGTATCTGTTGCCTGCTGCAAGAACCATCCAGTCCAGGCAGTCTGCAACAACATTCCAACAGAAAAATCCTACTGTGCCTAAGCACTAAGCCCTGAGTATCTTTTTTATTATTTTAGGCTTAAAAATCATGTGTTAAGACATCAAAGGAAAAGAGACATCAAAAGGAAAAGGAGAAGCAAGTTTGTCCTGAGAAATCACTGCAGTATACATAACATCTCCTGTAGAACTGTCAGCTGGATGTCCTATGAAGGAGAAAAGGGAGGACACTGCAGGCAAATTGCCTACAGCACAAGATGCAGCTCACTGCTGAAGACACTGCCTTAAACCACATTTGATCTGGTCAAAGCCCACTGGAGAAGATGAAACAGCAAGTTGTCCAGCTGCTCAGCCTCCTACATTCTTACCAGAGGCATAAGCTGATTTGTTGCAGGCACTTTTTAATAAAGAACAGGCAGAATGAAAGTTACAAAAAGCACCTCAGTTTTCTGCCCAAAAAGAATGCTGCAACAGAAAATTCAGCCCACCAAGTCAGTGATTGGCAGCAGTTCTGAAGACATGGTGCACTGGATGCCTCCTGTGCAGGCTGTTACCAGAGAGCAGAAGCTGTTCCCCTCAGCACCTCCTCTTCTTCCTCTCCTAGTACCTCCAGCTGAGGTTATGCTGCTCTAGGCACACTATACGTACAAAAAGATTTCTCATAATGAAGCTGTTTCATCTTCTCCCTAACATTCTCACAAGGGGAAACAAGCAAACAAAAACAACACAAAGCAAAACAAAAAAATACCAACACCAAACCACAATGACAAAAAGAACAAGAGAGGTGAGAGAACTAGATATGAATTTCTGGAAGAAATCCACAACCTCTTCTTTCTTCCACTGGCTATGTCACTGCACACAGACTTACATTACTATTTTACTTTGTGAAGGAAATGGAGGGTCACTCAAGCACAGTTCTAGTCCAAAGTCAACCATAGCTCAACCCTGCATAGCCCAAACTTCTGTACATAGTTCTGCTGATACCACTCAGTTTTACTTCAAAGCTTCTACATCTGCAATGCTGGACTTGGAATCTTTGGCAAGACCTACTAATCAGGTTGAATTCCATGTACAGTACCAGCAATTGCTGGAGGAAGATAAGCAGAAGCATCTATACACTCAGGAGTTCATGCAGCTATAATTCGTGCTATTCAGCAAAAGTTGCTAATAAACTGGAGGTTACAGTGACAATAAAGTGGGAAAATGTGGACACAGAGAAACTCACAGAGACAGCAGCGACCCGACGAGGCTGCGTCACTCCAACCACTCTGCCTTCAGCTGTCCAGCCAGCTTCTGCTAGGTACTGCAAAGTATTGAGGAGAGAAAATTAATCAGCTGTGGTGTGATTACAGCAAGGTGGTACCTCTCCACACTATCTGCTTTTTCCTTGTTCTGAAACTACCTGATGTGTGACCTTAGGCAAATCAGTTACTTACAGATTCTGGGCATTATTACTCTCACCACTGAAGCTAATATAGTACAGTACCTACTTCCTAAGCACAAAAGCTTTCAAAAGGCATCTAACAGGAGCTCTTTGGGCCTCAAGTACTTTTTAACTACTTCATTTTTTATCTCTTCTTTCATTTTATAGCCCTTTGAAGAGAAAAGGCCAAGCAGCACAAGCCCTGTAATCACAATGAAGCAGATGACATTCACCATTAGTCTGTAATTTTTAAAGTTAAAACTAAGAACTAACTTGGAAACATTCTCAGACTTTTTTTTTTTCCATTCTTGTTCCAAAACTGTGAATAAGCTTAAAAAAAAGCACAACAATTACAATATTCAAAAAAAGTCACAAGAGGAAAGCTCATAAGAAAAATGTCCCTTTGCCCTTCTGAAAAATACAGTTTCTTGGACAAAATTTTAACCATGATTCTGGTGGATTACACCTGTATTAGCACAGTGACTGTTCCCACCAGAATAAACTCATTTGTTATGTATAGACCTTATCTGACTGGAATAAGGTTATCCATTACATATATACCAGCTTCTGCTATTTTCTACTTGGAGTTCTCTCCTTTTGGTCACACACACAAGCACAAGCAAATTCCACTCTTTGGGTTGCTGGTTTAACCTTTCATGTACAATACCCTGAGGGAATACCTGATATTACCAAGTTAAACAGACACTTACTTGTGGAATCTGTGTTGATTTCCCACAACCTGTTTCCCCAACAATCACCAGAGTCTGATAGTTCTCCACTAAATAAAGTATATGATTTCTTAGCTGAAAAGAAAATGACATTTAAATATCAAAACATATGCATACACAACTAAGAAAAGAATTAAAATGAAACTTTTTACATATCTAGCAGAGTAAATTTTACATGGAGCTTTCTGCCAAAAGCTAAACGGTTCTTTAAAATGTATAAATCACACATACAACACATAGTAAATAACTATATAACAAATCTACAGAGGCTGTAAAACTGCTAGGAACAGCTATCAAACAGGACAATCAGCTCCACCAAATAAGGAGAGCATACTACTGTATTATGTTGTAACGTGCTTCTATACTGCTCTTCCAGAAAAAGATATAGGAGCCAGATTTCATATACCAAAAAGAACTTCTGTACCTTAAAAACAGGCAGCTTTTGTCTTTGTTGCTCAATAGAAAGGGAAGCATAAGGATTATAGATGACAGTTATGCCACTACTCTCGGCAGGACTCTGTCTCTCCTCTGAGATACTGGCACCAGGACCTTCCGTGCCTAGATGACAGAAGTTAGTTTTAACTGGAAGAACACACTGCTGCCTAGTGTATCACAGTACAACCAAAGTAAGTATGTTCCTTACAAGGAGGAATCATAGGTAGCAGCAATATCAGAAGACTAACTTTTCTATGAAAACAATCAGAATATTAAGGAAACACAAAGAAACTCATCCAAAAGAAATACATGGCTCTGATCGTTAAAAAACATAAGTGAATAAGCACTTGAATTTTTAAAAGAAGGGAAGAGAGGGAAAAAGGACATAAGGAAACTATACAGCAAGGTCTTAGTAGCCTTCTTTACTTTTCCTGACCAACAGTTCAGATGTACTTTCCATATCCTCAGAAGTATGTCCACGGATTTTAAGCAAGCCAGTCAGACATGTAACAGAACTTCCCTTGACTCACACCAACTGCAGAAACTCTCAACTTTGCCCACTCATGAGGTATGCCACTTGCTTCACATCCTAATTTACCTCAGTAACCAAAACTTCATTTATTCCTGCTGCTGGTTACGATAAAACTAACAACAGAAAATGCTGAATCATGCAAGTGAAACTGGAAACAAAACCCCACCTCAGCAATGGAATGCTATCTTTTCTAGCAGCAGATTCAACTGGGAAAGTCTGAAAGAAAAGAGAAGGGCTCCCCTCTTTTCCAGGATTTGCTTGTTTGGGTTTTTCCCATTTTTTAAAAACAGTAAGCACCTATTCAAAACTGCCAAACAAGATTTACAGCAAATGAACCAATTTTAAGAATGATGAGCAATGATTCCAATAACTATTCACTCCCCAGGGCAGCTGGGGAAATTAAGAACCAAGGGCTTGAAAATGAATCTTCACAAATCAGCCAAGTTAACAGATACTGCTTACGTTTTTCCTTCACAGTATTTTCTCTTTATTTTAATACACAACTGCCAATATATTTTTTATATATATATATATGTACATATACACCTAGTTATACAATATATATACACCTATTGTTACTACAGTCAAAAGATTAAGCAGCTGTTTGCTAAACTGATCTTGACTCTGGGGTAGTTTTGCAAACCACAGCACCCCACAAGGCAGTGACCTATTTTTCAAACATTACCAGCCTCCTCTTTGGGATAAATGAATAGGAAAGCACACACTGCCCAAACCCAGAGGGAATGGCCACAGAGTCACAGCAGAGGCTGGGAGAGACCTCTGGAGACCTTCCAATCCAACACACTGCTCAAGTCCTGCTTCAGTTGGGCTGCAGACCCCATCACTGCCTGACTGCTCATTCCAGAACCTGAGCATGGCCACAGTAGAAAAGGGTTTTCTTGTGTTTAAGATGATTTTCTCATATTTCAGCTTGTTCCCGTTGCCTCTTGTACTGTCAGGAAACACGAGCATGAAGAGCCTGGCTCTATGTTCTATACGTCCTACTATCAGGTATTTATATACACCAAAAAGCCCCTCCTGAGACTCCTCCAGGCTACCTCAGCTTTCTCGGCTTCCCCTTGCATGTCGCGTGCTCCAGTCTCTCAAGATTATCTCCGTGGCCCCCCACTTTGTGGGCCTCCTTCAGTAAGTCCATGTTCTCCTGCTGCTAGGGAGCCCACAGATCACCCAGTGCTGAAGGAAAGGATCATCTCCCCCGCCCCCCCTCCAACGAGCAATGCTGTCCCTCCCGCAGCCGGAGACGCGGGTGACCTTCTTTGCCCCAAGGCTCACGCTCAGCTTGCAGCCCACAGGACTCCCAGGTCCTTCTCTGCTGAGCTGCACTCCCGGTGTGTGGCACCTGGGGCTATCCCCACCGGGCAGCGCCTCTCACCTCCTCTGTTAACTCCCGGGGTTAACAAAGCGTTTCTGCAGCCAGCCGAGCCCACACCGAAGAGCAGCACCCCATGCTGGCGGGGTAAGGGCGGACTCCGTCTCCTCTCCTACCACCCCCGGTACCGGGCAGCACTCGGTCGCAGCCACAGGGACGTCGCCGCTCTCCAGGTCCCGGTGAAGGAGAGCGAACATTCCTCCGGAGCCGTCAGCGCCTAAAATCCCCGCGACCCCTAAGAGCCCACAGCTACCGAAGGCAACACCACAACTTCGTCTCTAGCCCTCGCTACAGACAGCCCAGGACAAGCACTTCTCCCACACACGCCCACCAAAGCCACAACTCCCCACACCCCTCACCTGGCTTCCAAAACCTCACCGGTCCCACGGGCGCCGCCATCTTGAGGTGAGAGGGCAGCCGGAAGCGGTGGGGCGGGCCGGGCCGGGCCGGGCCCCACGTGACTCGGCCCCGTTACGACGGAGCCGGGAGCGGGCTCGGTGCGGTCCTGCAGTGGCTTCTCAGGGGGAGCGTTGCCCCCGCGCCGCTGTGTGAGGAAGCGCTTGGATGGTCAATAGTTCTGCCTGCGTCCAAGTGGAGGTCGGAGACAGGTAGTGTCTCTTAAGTGGCCGTACTGGGACCGGTGCGGTTTAATATCATCATCAGTGACGTGGACAGCAGGATCAGGTGCACCCTCAGCAAGGTGGCAGATGACACCGAGCTGAGTGGCGAGGCTGACACGCCTGAGAGATGGGATCCATCCAGAGGAACCTGGGCAAGCTTGAGAAGTGAGCCCGTGCAAACCTCATGAGGTTCAACAAGGCTAAGTGCAAGGTCGTGCACCTGGGTGGGGGAAATCCCTGGTATGAATACAGGCTGGGGATTGATGTGTTTGAGAGCAGCCTGTGGAGAAGAACTTGCAAGTACTGGTGTGTGAAAAGCTGGATGTGAGCTGGCAGTGTGTGCCTACAAGCCTAGAAGCCAACTCTATCCTGGGCTGCATCCCCAGCAGCGTGGCTAGCAGGTCAAGGGAGGGGATTCTGCCTCTGCTCTGCTCTGGGGAGACCTCACCTGCTGTGCTGGCACCAGCTCTGGAGTCCTCAGCACAGGGGAGACGTGAACCTGCTGGAGTGGGTCCAGAGGAGGCCACAGAAATGATCAGGGGGCTGGAACACCTCTACTGTGAGGACAGACTGAGAGAGTTGGGGTTGGTCAGCCTGGAGAAGAGAAGGCTCCAGGGAGACCTTACTGCAGCCTTTCAGTACTTAAAAGGCCTACAAGAAAGATGGGGACAGACTTTTTAGCAGGGCTTGTTGTGACAGGACAAGGTAATGGTTATAAACTAAGAGGGAGTTTCAGGGACTTAGACTAGATAGAAGGAAGACTTTGTGCACTGAAGGTGGTGAGAGCCTGGCCCAGGTTGCCCAGAGAGGTGGTAGATGTCCCATCCCTGGAACCATTCTAGGTCAGGTTATGTGGGGCTCTGAGAAACCTGCTGTAGAGGAAGCTGCCCTGTTCACTGCAGGGTGGCACTAGACAACCTTGAAAGCCTCCAAACCATTTTATGATTCTGTGATGATTCTCTGAGCACATGGGAAGAGCTCTGCCCTCTACGAGCACCCAAGCTGCTGGGGCAAAGCATAAAGCACTGGACATTTCCCTAAGAACTACTCTCAATTTATAACACTATCAAGAATAAACACAGCCTTTATCACAGTGTTTTGCATCATCAACATATTAGCAACTGTTGAGAAAAAGCCCTGCTAAGGGCACACAGAAAGAGTTGCCTGTTAACGTAATGAGATGAATAACAAAGTTAAACACTTGTATTTGAGAAAACATATACAGAGAATTACTGTGAGGATCAGATGGCAGAAACAATATTCTACACAGACTACAGCATTGTCTGGGGGTTGTTTTTATGGACAGTATAGTTAAGAATAAAAATTCATACTTGGAACTTTTTACATCTGGATAAAAGTTACACTATTGAACATTTATAGATGAGGAGAAGCAGGTTGAGGGAGGTTCTCCTTCCACTCTACTCTGCCTTAATGAGGCACATCTGGAGCCTTGGGTCCAGTTCTGGGCTCCCCAGTACAACAGAGACAAGGAACTACTGGAGAGAGTTCAGCAGAGGCTACAAAGATGCTGAGGGCACTGGAGCAACTCTTGCAGGAGGAAAGGCTGAGAGCCCTGGGGCTGCTAAGCAAGAGCCAAAGGGTGGGAACAAGAGGATGGGGCCAGACTCTGCTCAGTGGTGCCCAGGGACAGGACAAGGGGCAACAGGCACAAATTGGAACACAGGAGGTTCCATCTGAACAGGAGGAAAAACTTATTTCCTGTGAGGGTGCCAGAGCCCTGGCCCAGACTGCCCAGAGAGGCTGTGGAGCCTCCTTCTCTGGAGAGATTCCAACCCCAGCTGGAGGTGATCCTGGGCAACCTGCTGTGGGTGACCCTGCTTCAGCAGGGGGGTTGGACTGGATGATCCCCAGAGATCCCTTCCAACCCCTACCATGCTGGGATTCTGTGAATCAGTTCATGGAGAATTTCTGCAACACAAGACTAAGCTTAGACTGATTTTCTCTCAGTTTAGGGTTTGTTTCCCAGCTGCTCTCACAAACATACTATAAGGCAGAGCTGGCCATGGACAGCTGGCCATGGTTCCTGAGGTTCTCCTTGCTCTGAGTGAGAATGAAATTATCTCTCTATGATCCAGTGTGGCCTCATAACAAGAGAGCCGTTCCTCTTAGTCAGTGGAGGAGAGGTATGCATTGCATTGTTTGACACGTAGACTGCCTCTCCCGAGGTATGCAGCCAGCTTCGCTTCCTTTTGAGATTTCCTACAAATGCTCTAAGATACAAAAACTCCATTCTCAGGAGGTTTTCCCTGCTCATGTCTCTGGAATCGACGGTTATCCTGACCAGCTGATCCAACACCTTATTCTTCTTGCAGCCAGATAACTCTCTGAGGTTGATAGCCTTTGACCGTGCATAAAGATTCCGAAATTCCAGGTCAAAGTGTGCAACTGCAGGGCCTGACAGGATCAAAATGTTACTGCTGTTCAGCTTCCCATCTGTCCACGTGAAACTGGCCAAGGAAGAATGAGAACAGTCTGAGTTAATTCAAAGTAAACAGGAAACAAAGTATGAAGAGAAAATTCTCTTTCATCACATTCAGTGAAACTGTTCTTACAATGCCAATGAGGAGCAGAGTGCTGTCTTTAGGACAAACGTTACTCCAACTCTGATAAGGAAAGCAGTTCTGCCACAAGGCTGTTTTAACTTTCCAGGTAAAGAAATCAAGTTAAGCAACAGAAGGAAATTGTCACTTGCCTGTAGGAGCCTGTGGTCACTTTAATGCCATCGATTAACATGAACTTTTCACGGACTCTTCCGACAATTTTGGCCCCTGACCTCGTGTAGTAAGTGTTCCCTGTCACAGTTCGAACTCTCATCAGCTGTCAAAAGACATGGCAAGTGTCATCTGGATTGCAAAGTCAACTGACTGCATGCAGGAGTCACACACAAGGAACTGTCACCCATCAACTAGCAAAGGTTGCTAGGCAGCAGCCCGAGATTCAACCTCTAGGAATCAAATTACAGTTTTGTTTTGTTTTAGCAGGCAAAGAGGTGGCATTAAATGGCAAACCCCTAAACTGATTGTGCAGAGTATGACTGTAAAAACTCCTGATTCCTAATCTTGGCGGGACCTCCACTCCGGACTCCTGAGAACCCGCTTCTCCATCAGCCCTTAAAATCTCAGCGAGCCTGAGCAATTCCTGTCATGCTTTAGGAACTAGACATCCCTCCTGCATTTCCTTGAATATTCAATTAGTATTTGTGCTCAGAAAGCACCTCTAACAACCACCTGTAAAGTTCTCACTTCTTCTGTTAATTGCCTTCTTATGCAGGAATGGTTAAATCTTCCAGGAAAGAGCTGGAGCTACACAAACCCTGTGCAGCTTTCTGTGACAGCAGGCATAACAGTTTCTGCTTTTGATAGCTCAAAATTATAGTCACAAGAGGGTCAGCTCTTCAGGTATCTCCAGGCTCACCTTTTCTTGTTCAAGGTCAACTCTCAGATCCTTGCACATTTTTAGGAAGTGGGAAAATGAAGCCTGATCTAGAAGGATGTATGCTTTAACTTGCCGCTGCCTGCAGGCTTCCAAGAGATCTCTGAAGATGTCAGTATCTGTGAAGGAATCCATAACCAGGGCAATCAACTGCAACAAGTTTCAGAAAGATCATTAGGTGGTTTCCACAGCATACCCCAAAGGAGATGGCACATGATGACTTTATAATTAAATAACCCCGTCCCCCTCCTTTTTTTTTCCTGGTGGTTATGGAACATGGTACAGTCTTCTGTGGGACAGCATATTCCTCTGACTGTCACAGGACTGCTGAAACATGTACTAGGCATCAGAAAGAGAAAATAAAGGGAAAAAATAACTGATTAGAATAAAGTTCTGTGAAGAGAATGGTATGGGAGAGGTTATTACTGGGTACAGTAGACTGAGGAACAGGAGACACAATGTATATCTCCCCTTCCCTGTGATCACTTAATCACTTCCTTGCATAGTTAAATGGAAAAAACCATAAATTGTATTTACAAACAGAAATTACTATTAAAGGTTCTTTTCCTCCATTTTGTGGTGGCTTGTCTGATTCATAGCAGATAACATCACAAGATTTTTTTATTGCATTGTAGAATTTCATTTTTCACTATAATTTCAGCAGCAGACAGTGCAGCTTCCTTTGCCAGGATCTGTATCATGTTGGTTCATTAGGTTGTTTACTGAAAGGTTTTCAGACCTTTTCTCTATTTAAAAATCAGAACTGATGTATTTTCCTTAAAAGCACTGCCTGAACAAAAAGAGCTTATTGCCAGGAGTTAAGTAAGATAGAGTCTTTCAGACTTTTCAAATATGAAAAGAAAGAGTAAAAAAAGAAAAAAATCACCCGTGGCCATTTGCTCTTCACATTTCACCTCTCCAAGATAAAAATGAGGTTTGTTGTCAGCTTATTATTCAGATTCTCATGCTATTTCAAGCCAAGATCTGATTATTAGCCCAAGCTCCTTGACTAATACCTCCCTGAGAGCCAGCTAAGTCCTCACACACCTGTGCCAGGCACTGAGCCCCAGGGTCTGCAGTGCATCCACCACAGGATATGGAAGCAACGCTTACGGAACAGAGCTGGGAATGGGCATGTTGGGGATGTGTCACCCACAGGTGCCGAGTCCATGAAGGAGCTTCATAAGGCCTTGGTTTTCATCAGCATAGGGGGAAAAATGCTTGTGAAAAAGAAGCTATTAAAAATAAATAGAAAATATGATGGGGGAAAATTAAGAGAGTAACAGAATAGAGGAGTAAGTGAACCTAGGAGTTTATTTAAAAGAAAACGAATGATGGAATCCCAGAATCCTAGCATGGCAGGGGTTGGAAGGGACCTCTGGGGATCACCTAGTCTAACACACACACACACACACACCCCGCTAAAGCAGGGTCACCCAAAGCAGGTTGCCCAGGATCTCGTCCAGGCGGGGCTGGAATCTCTCCAGAGGAGGAGAGAGGGAAGGACGTAGTGGATCGCGTTAGGCTGCGGGCGGGAGGGGACCGAAGCGGGGTCTCCTCGTAGGGGGCGTCTCCCCTCAGCCCGCTCCCGCCGCGGCCCTCACCCACCTGCCGCGCAGAGCGGATCTGCCGCCGCACCGCCTCCTTGCAGCCGTAGATGCTCTCCCCGCAGCCCGGCTGGAAATGCGCCTCCACCCGCGTCAGCCCGCGGAAGGCGCCGCTGCCGAAGCCCGGCCAGCCCAACTCCAGCGCCGGCGGCTCCAGGTCCGAGCGCTCGGGGAAGTACGTGAGCGAGGAGGCGTCGAGGGAGGCTCCGAGTGACTGCTCTGCCGCCGGCTCCGGGCCCGCGGCGGGCGGCAGGGCGCCCCGCGCGATGGCTTGCACCTCGGGCTCCGACAGGAAGGGTGGCAGCTGCTCCCGCCGCAGGAAGGCTCGCAGCGCCTCGGGGCCGCCCGCCACCAGCTCCTCCAGCGCCAGCCGCTGCGCCTCGCTGTAGGGCCCGGGCGGCCGCGGCGGCCAGCGCCCGGCACCCTCCTCCAGCCACTGAGACGTGTTGGCCATAGCCTGGCGGCAGGCGCAAGGAGCTGCCTCTCGCCTTTATAGCGGCTCCGCGGCCCGGCCCCACGCCAAGGGAGGCTTTTCCCCGCCTCCCGCCCGGTCCCGGGGAGCAGCCAGGAGCCGGTGGGGTCGCGCTTGGAGCATCTCCTGCGGGCCCAGAGCCTCCGCTCCGTCCGGAGCCCGCTGGAAAGGGGCGCGGAGTAGCGTCGCTGAGGATGAAGGCAGGGGTGGCAGAGCTGGCAGCTTCCCCCGCCCAGGCAAAAGCATCCGCAACCTTGAATTAAGAGAAAGAGTAAGTACAGCCCTCGACCTGATCAAAAGGCTGCAAACTGCCCTGCCGGACAGGCGGCTGCATTCCAGGCTCCTCTACTCTCCCAGAGCAGCAGAAAAGCACCAACAAAACGGGAAGTGCTGCGTTAGTCGCTCAGACTGACACTGCCAACCAGAGAGAAACAAAGGTCAGCAGCGATCAGGTGAAAACCCCCACGGCAAAAGATGTTTATTTATAAACTGTTTCTTGTTCGTGTGAGTACCATAACAGCTGCACAGTGTAATAAAGTTAGAAAGGACGTAGAACAAACAACTTGATTTTACATACGTTCAATCATTGTGGAACATAAGTTGCACAACTCAAGACTGGTTTGAAGGTGTATCTCAGCGCTCTCTCTGCCACACGCCTCACTCCCAGGGTTCCAGCTCCAGGGACCAGGCACAAAAGTATCTTTTTAAACAAGTGCAGACAAAGCCTTTTCTTTTTTCTCTTCCCCCCCACCCCTCCCCAGCACCTCTGTACATCTGCCTCACAGTTCTAGGGAGTGGCTGCTTTGAAATTCAAGCTGCAAATGTAGCTAAGCCTCTTTGCCCGTGGAGATTTCAGAGATAGAGAACACCTTCACTTTGGCATTTCTACGTGTAAGTTGCAGCCTTGCCGAGTTTTAGTTGCTTTGCTCTTAATTCACTCATTCATTGCTGTTCACCGGAATATTCAAGGCCAACAGGTGAAACATGCCATCTGCTGGACACACAGGCTCATCAATAAAAAGAAAATACTTTGCCCAGACTCTGATTTGACTTAGCAGAATTCAGTCCGGTTGATCAATAAAGGACTGTGATGCAGTCTACAAAATAACAGCACAGGTCAGGGCTCCGAGGGAGAATCTACACACTGCTCAGATCACTGATCCAGCAAACACAGACACACACAGTATTGCTAAAAAAATTATTCAGGTTACCCCTCTGCAAAGTAATCTGTTTAATACTGAAAGTAGAGTACTTTCAAAAAGCAGAGTGGCATTTCAGCTCCTCAAACCAAGTCAGTACTGGATAAACAGAGCAGGAAACAGAATATTCCCAATAGAGCACTCTAAAGAGAAAATGTCTTTTTATTTTTTTTACTCTTACACTTACTTGTACAGTAATATTACCAAACATAGCCCATAACATTTTGTAGTGCATTTGTCAGTTTGTTTTTGAAAGAAGCTTTGTTGTGAGCCCTCAGTGACTGTCTCGCCTCCAAGTTCATTCCAAAGAAGGAAGCTGTTTACAGGTCTCTTCACAGAAGCAAGATGGTTCAGACATTCCTACACCAAGCCAGAACTGGAAGCTTATTTTACAGTGCTAAGACAAATTCTGTGTAACAAGTTGCACAAGAGGCAAAGTTCTTCAAAATCATCCCAGAAGAGAAGTGTAACAGGTGTGCTGCAAGACACTGAATCTTAGATGCCACCTCATCTCCCACTCACAAGGGTAAAACTCCAACACTCCAGGCACATATTCCCAGTCTTACAGGTCCAATATATCTAACTTTGACTTCCAAACACTAGAAACATTTACATCAGGGCTGTACCTAACACGAGTATAGCTGTCTTGGAGTGTCAAGTTGCTAATTCCTGGTCACAGTTTTAAAAAGATGCTCTTCTGAGGATGTGTATATATATACACACACATTTAAATATATATAAATATCTACACAAAGGCATACAGGGATGATCAAACCAAAGAGCTAGTGAGCTCAGTCCCTTTCAGAAGGCTTAAAACAATGGAAAAAGAATACAGCTGAAGATCTGCTCCAACAGACCCTTCACAACACAGTGCAAGAATAATGTATTTATCTTCGAAGTCACACAGAATAAAAGAAGCCTTATGGCTTTTTGTAAAAGTTGTTTATCCTCATGCCAAAGATAAAGTAGAAATAAAAGCCAATACTGAAAAAAAAAAAAAAAGGAGTATACCTTAATGTAAGCTAAATCTCCAAAGCCATTCTGAGCAAGATTTTTCCAAGTTCACATAAATTAAAGCCAGAGTATTAGCAAGCCTAGAAAGGAGTAATAGGTTTACTTTTCAGGTCAAACATCCAGAACCTCCACCACTAATGAACAGAAGAGGAACAGGCAAATAGTTACAGTATATAGAAACCCTTCCCCCTTTTTGTATTGATTAAACTGCATAGTATAAAACAAAGTGCTGGAGAGTGGTGTTCACACACGTTAAAAAAGTGCTAGAAGGGAATGGAAGATTCAGCAGGTACAAAGTGGCTGCAGTTTGAGACTGGAGCATTTGTGTTCTGCAGTGATTCAGGGCAGGGATCACTTATTCAGAGAGAAGAGTGACACATCCCGGAGGCTGCGCAGGCTGGCACTGATGTCACGCCTCTGTTTCAGATTGCACCTTCCATTGTATTGGGTCATGTAGTTATCAGGCACACGTCCCCTCCGGGATAGGATGTCCACCATGTGGCTGAGCTTTGAGCGGATAGTGGAGTAGTGGAACTGCCTCTCTTTGTGCAGTTTCTGGAAATACTCTGCCCTGTGACTGCTAGAATATTCAAAGGAGCGGAGAGAAGACAGTGAGCCAGTAGAGCTTGCAAGAGAGCACTGGGATGATGACGAAGACAGCGATCGCAGACTGGGACCCGATACTGCCTTTTCTGCCAGAGAAGAACCTTCTTTTGACAGCTTTCTGTGAAGCAGAGGTGTTTCTGTGTCCTCATCTTCCTTTGTCTGTGTCACTGCAGTCTTCTGCAAAACTGAAGTCTGAGTGCCTGTCACCCTGGCAGCAACAGCAGTCTGAGTGCCAGTTTCTGCTGTCACAGTTCTGGTCTGCGTGGCAGCGTTACACGTGGTCACTAGAGGCTTCTCTTCCCCCAAGCTGGTTTGAGTCGCTGTGCTTTTCCGTTCCACCGTGGCCTCTCGATCACTGAACCACTCCTCTTCAAGGAGGCAAGAATGCTCCAGGTTGCAAGGTCTACCTCCAGTACCTTCAGTCTGATCTAGTTCTTCCAACATTTTCTTTGGAGTACTAGACAGTTTGGCAAATTCTGCTCTCAAGTTGTCTTCCACAGTGTATTCTTTAGGGGACTCTACTCTGCTCACCAGGTGATCAAATATGCCACTGTTCCGGCAGCTGGATGGCCACTTAGGGCTGATGGGCATCGACTGGGCGTAGAGAATCCTGAACTGGAGGTCAAAATGTTCAACCACTTGACCTGACAATACCAGCAAGTTACTGCTGTTCAGCTTCCCATCAGACCATGTGAAACTATAAAAACCAAACCAAGATTCACAGTTAACCATCAGTGCATTTCAACACTAAACAGATACAGAGAGCAGGACTCAGCTTAAAGGGCTGTACATAAGGAAGGTATCAAGCCAATAGACTATTTACACTCTCTTCTTCAGGAAGAACTTTATTTAGCCATAGCCAAGTGCTTTGCCAGCAATGAATTGTGTAAACCAGTTTTCCAAAGCTGCTCCCAGTTTTGTGTTAGTCCCACTGAGACTCAGCTAGTCCACTTGCATTGGCACTCACTAATATCAGGCAAACAGCAAAGTTAACACTTGCTTCTTGCAGAAACTCCCTTTTCTATAGCTTCCTCGGGCACCAGCTAACCCCAATACTTGCCTGTAGGAGCCTGTTGTCACTCTGATACCATCAATTAACATGAACTTCTCGTGGACTTTCCCAACAATTTTGGCACCTGACCTCATGTAGTATGTGTTCCCTGTGAGAGTTCGAACTCTCAGCAGCTGTTTCAGAAAAGGAGGGAAAAAGTAGCATCAGATAAGTTCACTTCCACAAGTTTTGATTAGCAATTCTACCTAAAAGCAGCTACACACACTATGGAAGAGGGGAATGGAATGAACTTCTTTACATTGTCTGCATGTGAGTGTCATTAGTTACACAGTGCTAAATTTCTATTAGATGAGGAGAGTCCATGGAGAGAACAGCCACTTCTCATTAATTACTGCCCACATTGCTCAGATGTTTCCCTGGCCAGAGAAACTCTCACTGGGGTGAAAATAAGCCAGTCTGGTCCAAGCCATAACACACATCAGCTTGTATTCAGAGGAATTAAGTAAATCACCTGAGTCACATCATTCAAATCCTTTTAAATGAAAGCAATTATGTATTAGGAAAGAAATGAAACGTTAGCACAACTCTACTACCCTCGAGCTGCCTGTGTTTTTGTTTCCCTTACCAAGCAGCTCCTTGAGCCAAAGAATAAAGTTACTTAAATGTTGCAAAATTAAATGCTTGAAAATCGTGGCTTCCTCAGGACAGGGATCACAGAGCACACTCCACCCAACACACTGGGCTCTGGCATAGTGAGCCTGTAGCATAGGGTAGTAGATGGGACTTTCCACATGGTTTATGCTGAGTTTGTGAGCAGTTTCACATGTTGGACTAGAGACTGTACTGAAACCATGGGATATTGAGTCTTGACCTTCAGGAGCTGAGAAACATTTGGGAAAATCCTCTTCTATACCAGTTATCAGACAGACAGGATGCTTGAGTCTTTCAAGGGAGTCTAACGTGTTATAAAAGGGTATCTTCAATATCCAACACTATAAACTGTGCCACAAAAAAGTAAAATAAAACCTAACCACACCCACATGTAGTACTTACACTTTCCTGCTCAGGACAAACCCCCAAATTCCTGCACATTTCCAAGAAATGAGGTACAAAGTCCTGGTCAAGAAGGATATAGACAGGGACTCTGCGGTTGTTAAAGGCATCCTGAAGGTCACCAAAGATATCAATATCTGTGAAGGAATCCATCACAAGGGCAATCACCTGCAAGAAAAGGGACAACACTTGTTTGAGGATTTTATTTTACAGAAGACCAGGTGACTAACTTCAAAGCCATTTTCTCCTTCTGCTAGCATCGAGGCCAGAGGCATATTTCTCTCTCCTGCTGCACAGGCCCTGGCAAGTTACAAAACATTTCTGTATTCCCACAAAGTTTGTGTAAATTCATTGTGCCCTAGAGTGCAAAGCATAAGCCTGAAGAAGTGTTTCTTCATGTCTGTTGCTGCTTTTGTACACTTTCACAGGCTGTTTTCCTACATAATGTCCTGTAATCTGGCCTTCTGGGAATGTTGTGGAAGCTATCACAGTAGAACTGGGAATGCAGACAAGACATTTTCACTTCTCCCAGAGTGGTATACCTGCTAGAGAGAGCCACTGCCTTCAGGAGAACTGGCTCTAACAGCCTCCTCCCTGTCACAGCTGAACATCTCCCAGATCCCAACTGGTCTCCCTTTGTGTGGTAGGAACAGAATACTGGTCCTATATTACCAAGAGAGACACTAGTTTTGTGACAACCTATAAACTGAATACACTATTTCCCTACTTTTACAAGAGGCATTCTGAGTTTCCACTCCATACATTCACAAGAAATCCTTCCACTCAAGTCAATATCTCTTCATAGAGGGCAGATCCTAAAATAGGAAGATTTTCTCTCAATGGGCCAAAGATGACAGTCCTACATTTACACACAGGCTCCCCAGCTAATTCACAGCCACATCACACACCATTTTGGTGCTCAAATTCTCACTCTTCAAAACCAGGAACACATGACTGTGTGGAGACACAAAGGCATAGTGGATTTGGCTTCATGACTTCACTCTTCTCTCTCTACTAGACCAGAATCAAGGATTACAGTTACACAACCTCTGTGGGTATCTGGCACCTGCCTTTCTCAGATCGAGAAGGCATCCACACACTGCTGCAACACACCCAAAGTGTGTGCAACACAGCAGCTCTGTGTGGGGCACTGCCTGTACTCAGAGGAAACATTCCCACAAGAACAGGCTAAACTTCACATTCCCACCCATGTCCTGCTGCCTAAGGGACTGGCTCAGTATAGAGGCACTATGAACACACACAGGCACGTTGGTATTTCTACATAAAAGTTAATGCTTGTGCTTCTTACATGTCTCTTGTGACCCTTTCTGGCCAGAAGCCCATCACTCATGTCCTCATCATGCACGCCCTAACCTAAGCTCTTGAGCTCAGAGTAGGGCAGACACTGAGCCCAGGTGCAGATTCAGGGTGTGCCATGTGTGAGCACATCAGGCACAGAGCCAAGGGTTGCTTCACCTGGCCACCCAAAGAGGAAGCTATACATTTAAATTTTAGCTAAGCCAATTGAAAGGCTGCTAATGAGAAGGGTGGTTCCCTCCTGGGGATTACACTCGGAGGCTATAAACTCAGGTAACATAATGAGCTACAAAGAACAGTTACAAGTTACCACACCATATGATCTTTAAACCATACTCTGCATCAGATCAAAAACTGCTAAGAGCAGGTCTGCACTTTACTTGGGGGCAATTAATGAGGTGAATAAGAGAAGCAAAGAAGGGAAATATCACCATAAAGTTATCTCTGCAGACAACCTCCTTTTATAAGAGGTCTTTTTTTGTATTGTATCCGTTAATGGACAGGTGGTTTCTGCAAGCAAGTCTGGCCCGTAGAGCACATCGGTAAGGAACCTGGAAGAGGAAACCTATTTTTAATAAGAGCAAGACCAGCTCAAAAGCAGCAAGTGGTTTGGCCACGAACAGCAGCAGCAGTTCTGCATGTACTACTGGGAAACAAGCAATGCTTGGTTCACCACCACTGGAGTAACACAGCTGGGAAAGTGAGGTTTCACAGGGGTAGCATGTAGATGTACAGTGTCAGGAAAAGAAGCCCTTATCAGACATGAGTTGGCAATGTGTGCTTGCAGCCCAGAAGACAACTCTATCCTGGGCTGCATCTCCAGCAGCACACCCAGCAGGTCAAGGGAGGGGATTCTGCCTCTGCTCTGCTCTGGGGAGACCTCACTTGCTGTGCTGGCACCAGCTCTGGAGTCCTCAGCACAGGAGAGACATGGACTTGTTGGAGTGGGTTCAGAGGAGGCCACAGAAACGATCAGGGGCGTTGGAATACCTCAACTATGAGGACAAGCTGAGAGAGTTGGGGTTGGTCAGCATGAAGAAGAGAAGGCTCCAGGGAGACCTTCTTGTGGCCTTCCAGAACTTAAAAGGCCTAAAAGAAAGATGAGGACAGACTTTTTAGCAGGGCCTGTTCTGATGCTTTTAAACTAAAAGAGGGATATTTAGACTGGATAGAAGGAAGAAATGTTTTACACTGAGGATGGTTAGACACTGGCCCAGGCTACCCAGAGAACTGGTACATGTCTCCAAATCAGGTTGTTTGGGGCTCTGAGCAACCTGATCTAGTTGGAGATATCCCTGCTGACTGCAGGGGTGTTGGACTATGTAAGTATTAAAGGTCTTTCCCAACTCAAACCAGCCTACGCCTCTGTAAAGGAGCTACTCATGGATGCTGTCACTGATTTTCGCTCTTGTTCGCAGCCCTGCTGGAGAAGGGCCCTGGGCAAGGCTCCTTGACGGGCGCTGCCATCAGAGCTCCTCAGCCCGCTCCCGCCGCGGCCCTCACCCACCTGCCGCGCAGAGCGGATCTGCCGCCGCACTGCCTCCTTGCAGCCGTAGATGCTCTCCCCGCAGCCCGGCTGGAAATGCGCCTCCACCCGCGTCAGCCCGCGGAAGGCGCCGCTGCCGAAGCCCGGCCAGCCCAACTCCAGCGCCGGCGGCTCCAGGTCCGAGCGCTCGGGGAAGTACGTGAGCGAGGAGGCGTCGAGGGAGGCTCCGAGTGACTGCTCTGCCGCCGGCTCCGGGCCCGCGGCGGGCGGCAGGGCGCCCCGCGCGATGGCCTGTACCTCGGGCTCCGACAGGAAGGGTGGCAGCTGCTCCCGCCGCAGGAAGGCTCGCAGTGCCTCGGGGCCGCCCGCCACCAGCTCCTCCAGCGCCAGCCGCTGCGCCTCGCTGTAGGGCCCGGGCGACCGCGGCGGCCAGCGGCCAGCACCCTCCTCCAGCCACTGAGACGTGTTAGCCATTACCTGGCAACTCAACCCAATCCCAACCTCACTCCGTTGGGCTCGGCAGAGATTTTATAGCGGCTTTGAATCCAAACAGCGCCGCGCCCCGCTCCGCGGTTGGCTGCAAGAAGCAGCCCGGCCCCGGGACCAGCCGCAGACGGGGCCGTACAAGGGAGAAAGGCAGGAGGGGCGGAGCTGTTCTCGGCCGCCTTGGGCTGTGTTAGTACTGCGCCGTTAGTGTTCGGAGCATTCCTTCCGCAGCCGAGGTTCCCCCGGACAAGGAGGCTATTTCACGCTGAGCCCTTCCATGCAGCTTCAAGACCTGCCCCACGTCCCGCCCCGCCGGGGCATTACTGCTTACTGCAGCCAACCCTGCGCTTCTCACCCACCGTGTCCTGCGGCCCAAGGGTGCTTTCGCCTTTACCAGAAACAATCCTCTCAACAAAGACCCTCCTTCTGAAGCGCATTGACCCAGTGCCTAGACACGGTGAAATCCACGAAAGGCAGTTAGTGTTTTGGCCTTCCTGCCTCTCCTCATCACAAATAGTTGCTACCAGCTGAAAACCAGAAAGTTACACCTAACCACTACTGAGATTTACTCTTCTAGGCAATTACAATTCCTGACTGTTGTTTGAGAGAGAGAGAGTCCCCAAATGTAAGCTAAATAAATAAAAGTCAATGGCATTTTTGTATTATTAAAAGAAATTTAATATAATTTTTAAATTAAAAAATTCAACCTCTATTAAAGACACAGGTGCTAATACTGCCAGACATACCCTTTTGGCATGAGTTTTACATACAATTTAAGATTTTATGCATTGCTTTTGACATGTTAAGAAACCATCTTTTCATACTTACATTAGCAATAAAGTCAACTCCATACAATATCAAATACCCTTTTTTAAAAAAAGTTTTAAATATATTAGACTCTGATTGCCAAAATGCCATTTTATACACAAAGCTGCTAATACAATATACAGTTCTTACATTATTTTTTTATCCACATAAAATACATTTCATCAAGTTTTATTTGTACATCTTTTACTACTGATGGATGGAATGATGAGTTATTGCAGAAAGCTTGCCATTGGTTGTTCAGATCCTGTACATGCAGCAGTTGCACTGAGCTGTACCAGGGTTACCAACACTCCTGTAGTCCATTCTCACACTGCAGTCTAGAGGCTGAAGACATCGAGGTGGAAATACTAAGGCTGTATCAGCACTGGTTAAAAACCTGTATCTCCCCTCCAGCTGTGGGTGGAGATAATTGCATTGGTGTAGGTTTGGGAACAGGTATCTTGAGCAAAGTCTCCTCTACTACAGCTTCTGCAATTGAAATATAGCAAAATATTCTAGGTCTTGACTGCATGATGGCAGGTGTGGCCTGTAGAACCCAGCAGGACTCCCAGTTGTGTGGGGGAACTGAGAAGGCTGCTATCAGTTTTGCCAACATGAAAACAGCAGAATAAAGCTTGAGAACAACCAGGGACAACAAATTCTGCCTTACAGCCACAGGCAAACCAAAACAAAACAAAGTGAATATTATCTGTGTTCTGTAGCAAGAGGCTAGAGCTTGCTGCTACAAGCATGTTTTGGACTCTGCCTGTAGAGAACTCCTGTAACAAAGTAGGTCAGTGTGATCTGTTAAATTACAGTGAAGACCACGTGCATTTCCTTTCTGTGTATTTCGGAAGAGAGAACCGGTTATCATGAGAGAAATGAAAGAGCAAATAGAAACTTCAAAATGTGGTGTGCTCTGAATTGTTATCCCTTTGCAAAATAGTTTCCAAGTTAAAAAGCAGCACTGTGTTGTCACCACAAACCTTCCACAGACTAGTTACCGAGTTTAGCAAGTATGATAAGGCACAGAAATATCCAGACATAGGGAGAACACCTTCCAGCACGTGGAGAGCAATTCATCTATGGCTTACTGGAGACCAGTGCTATTGCTGTCTCGGTTAAGTTATCCCTATTTTATGGTATTGCTGATTTACTTTCAGCTGAGAAGATTTGGGTGAACAGAACTCCAGGATCAAAGCAAAAGAACACAAAACAGAAGTTGTAAAGCCACTTGGGAGCTTGTAAGTGCTTTCAACCCCAATGAAATAAGACCCTGCTGAACAAACTAGAGAATTCATGGCCTCCACCAAGTACTGCCCTGATTCATTATTGCTATTGCCCTGCCATGCTCTTCTTCCCTACCAAGAGTTCTTCAGCCACACTGGCAAGGTAGTAGTCACATTAGTTAATCAATAACTCCCAAAACTGGGGGGTTTTTAGGTTCTAGAGCACCACAGAAGTAAGAGTAAGTGGGCCAAAATCACATTACTTGGTACCTGAGATAAATATCCAGGTCTGATGTCAGATCCCAGCAATGGTACTTAAGCCCTTATTAAACATTCCAGTGCTGGGACTTCCTTGGTTCAACTCAGAAAAGCAAAGATGTTATTTAGAGAGACACCTTTATTTTTTTTCATCTAAAAAAGTCTTTCACCATGGTAAGTAAAGCTGCTCTTACCAACCAGTTAGTTTGCTAGAAACAGTATCACTTCAACATACAGGAAGATTTTGCATTATTCATATGCAGCTCTGCCTACAATAGACCTGTCAACACATCCATGTTCTCACATCTTTACACAGTCTGTATGCACAACTACAACTTTTGGCTTACTGCTAACAAAAGCAGGAGTCATATCTGACCTTGAATCTGTACTTAAATCTTTATTGAGCCTAATCCAACCAAGTATAGCATAAATCCCCCAAAGCCTTCCTCGATTGAGCCAAGTGCTAGATACTCCAGTCACAATATGATTCCAGTTCTAGTTTCCACAGCTTTTCAGCAATATAAAGATCCAATGAAATAGCCAAGTGCCTTCTGCTGAGTACCTCAGAGCTTTCCATTGGGATGGCCTTTAAAACACATAGATGTAAAAAACCCACTGTTGTAACACTGCTAAATTTTATATCAAAAAGCCCTATTCCTACAGGTAAGCTCCTGTAATGCACATATAATAGTATCTGTATGTTTGTTTTTCCCTCAAAAGCCTGTTTGTCTCTACAAAATAGTTTACCAAAAGCAGGTTAAATATCCAGTTTGCAGAATTGCTCATCCCAGACCTTAAACCCACAACTCTGCATGCAGCATGAGCTGCCAGCTCCATCCCTGAGCGTGTCTGCAGTGTCCCACAGGCAGTTACCATTGTATCCCAAATGTCATCAACACATAAACGTTCATCCACCGCAGGTCACTCTTCAACAGCCTTTGCAAGTCCCACTCTGATGCAAAGATAGCAGCACCAAAATTTGTTACACTGAGTCCAGTTTCTCATTAGGATGGATGTGGAGATACCATCCTCATTATCATGGGAGGAGAGGCATCTGAAAGATCATCTCCCCCTGTTCAGCAGCACCCAGGCTACACTTGGTGTTATCCCAGAATAGTTTTCTGGAGATAATTAGAAGACACAGACATGGTAAAGTTTGTGCAGTTACCCAATCATCTCATTTCTATTACAGAATGACTTTTAATACCCCCTAAGGTTAAGTCAAACACAAGAACTATTTTCTAGCCTTATAGTTATCATATGCATTTCAATAGTGGAGGAAGTCCAACTTCTCTGAGTGTTTTAAAGCACAGAAAGAAACCTCCTGCCTTTAACTCAATTGAGGTTAAAATCAGATCAACTGCTACCATTTTCTACTTGTTCCTAAAACTGGTGAGGGAAGAAAATTTTATCTTCAGAATTCAAAACTGTCAGCCTGGCAATAACCTCATAGGTGCAAAAGTGTTTCCTGCATTGTGTGGTTGTGGTGGTGACACACAGCTACCAATGCTGCCTCAAGGAGATGAGAATGAGGAGCTTTTTATCATAACATATCCAGCCACAGCAGTGGGTCAGATTTGATGGGGACCAGAAGGTACCACTTAACAGTCACTGGCAGCGTAAGTCAACTTTTTATAGCCTAGGAGAAAAGGCTGTGAGGATCCACACAGGGGAATGTATGTGTTCTATGTAATACTGATGTCTAAGAGCCATCAGCTAAAAGGAAGCTGGGTGGAAGCTGCATTTTCTGTTGCTTGGCTGAAGCAGAATAGCTGGATTTCATCCACTTATGGCTTACAGAGACCCAAACAGGCTTATGTTTTCAGAGTCTGGTATTTAAACTGCCCAAGAAGACACATATTCGTGCAGGCAAATAGTTATGTGTGTGCTAACTCCTCTGTGCAGAAAAAGGCTTGAAGATCTACAATCACTTCTGCAGACACAATCTGTTAACCCAGCTGGCCAGTTCCTCAGAGCTGTCTTCCATGGGGCACTCTCCTTTCACCTCCCCCAGGTATGTAAAGCCTTAAGCTGCTGAAGAGCCAGTGCCAACCCCCCAGATTAGGTTGTGGTAGTGTTCTGTCAGCACAAACATGACCTACACTACAGGTCTGGTGGTGGTGTAGCTGCCCTCCAGCAGAGAGGCTTTGCTGAGTGCTGCTTGGCACTAGGTGACTCTCTTAGACACATACAGGCATTTAAGTCGCCTTCTGACAGCTACTAACCACTGTTGACAACTTCAGCATGGGAGCTGGAAAGCAGACAAAAAACGTCTCCTGCCTTGCTGCAATGTTCAGCTACCAAAGCAAAGGTTTGATGGTTATTTATCAGCCAAAGACTGCAGGTTAACACAAGTGCCATAACATCGAAGGAGATGAGAAGAGCTTTCCCAGTATTTCTAGCTTAGTGTTGGCAAGTTTTCCCTCCTCATCCCTCCTGAGCCCTCTGGTTCTGGAAATCCAGAAAATAATCAGAATGCAAAGCATACTGCCCCTAGTATCTGTGTTGAGCATACAGAGTAAACAAACAGAATCAATAGGAAAGTGAGATCAGCAAAAGTCTTTTCAGTTTTAACAAATCAAGAGTCTAAGTAGTATAAATAAGTTTTTTAAATTACTTATCCCAATATAGAACTTTGTCAGTATTTTATTGCAGTAAAATTCTATTGCCAGGGCCCCTGTTGCAACATCAGTTTTAAAGCTTACTTAGTGAAGCCCGTTCCAGGAAAAATTCTGCTTCAAACCTGATGGCAGTCTGTGGTGATGAGGTTACATGAGCAGAACAGGACCAACTAGAGCTTCTAATGGTGAGCTGTTACTGCAAGGAGATGACACCTTGCAAACTTCCCAAAGCAAGTGCAGCATCTCTGCTTGTTTGTTGCTCCGGCCTGGTAAGTGCTGGATCCAGCCGTTTGGAAAACAGCTCTGTCCACTCTTGCAAGCCCCATGGGGGATTGTTCTCCCCTCCAGGATCTGTGTATGCATCACCCAAGAGTGAAAATTCAGGTCTGAACTGTCACCTTCCAAGAGGCTTAGTGACTTACAGCAAGAGGCTCAGATACAATGATTTCAATTCACATCCTTCCTTTGTTCCAAGGCATCTCATGACTTCCCAAGGACAGGGAGGCAGTGCACCATACCTTCTTCCCCAGGGAGCAAGACTAGGGCAGCTCTTTTTGCACCCTATTGATGCACATCCCTTCCTCTCCCAAGAGCCTTGCTCCACCTGCGTTACTCATTCAACTGCAATGGAAATAATGGGCAGGGTAAAGCACGATTCAAGATGAATGAGGCCACCACAGTCAGGATGTCCATAATCAGGTTCTCCCTTTGGAATGCAAACAACCTGGCTGCTGTGATGGATCCAACCAGCCCACCCATGTCTTGGCTCCTCTCGGGAGAGAAAAGGCTAAGACTAGGAAATTCTGCAGCACCCATGCACCTTCTCTTCCATTTCCTCCATGGGAGCTTTGAATTTCAAGAGGGGTGGATCACCACTGGACACTGTGTAATACACTGAGGTCCCATTGGAGCTGTAGGGAGAAGTCCTGGATCCGATAAGGTGTGACTTGGCCTCACCCCCATTCTCAGCAACTCCTCCCATGCCACTGCTGAAGTGGGTGCTGAGGAAAGGGTGATTGAGGAGTTTGGCTGCAGCTCGCTGCCGCTTCAGTTCAGAGAGGGTTTGGTGGTTGTGCTCCTTGTAGGCACCCCAGAACTGCTGCGTGTCAGGGAGCCCAGGGTTGCTGTAGGGCAGCATGTGGCCTGGGTTACTGTCAGGGTCCATGTGCATACTCCAAATGTCCCCATTGGAAAAGCTGTACTGGTAAGGGCTGGCAGAGGCCATCAGTCCATTCTGGAGAGGGATTTCAGAGTCACACTGGGTGCTTTTGTTTGCTAACTCTGGGAGGAGGGAAGAGTTCTCCAGCACTGAGTTCTGTAAGAAGAAGACATGAAAGAAGAGCATCTTCCCCTGCCCCCCATAGCACTGCTCACACTCAGCCATTCCACAGGACAGGTACTGCAGCACAAACATTGGATTCACCCACTAACAGGACCCTATAATGGTGTGAGCCCCAACCAGGAGCTGGTTCTCAACCACCAACATGGAACATTAACTCAGAAGGACTCACAAAAAAAAATAGATAAGCATATTAATATAACATGACAATAACTGAATGTTTGGATATTGGAAAAAAATTCTTCCCTGCTAGGGTTTTCAGGCATTGGCCCAGGCTGCCCAGGGCAGTGCTGGAGTCACCAGCCCTGGAGGGGTTCAAAAAATGTATAGACATGGTACTTAGAGACATGGTTTAGTGGCATGGTGGTGATAGGTTGGCAGTTGGACTTGATGATCTTAGAGGTCTTTTCCAACCTTAATGTTGCTATGATTCTATCAATTAAAAACAAATAACTGCAAAGCAGGGTTACAATGATTTTGTGATGACCAGTTAGTTAGCTGTAAAGAGAAATGCCCAAGCTATTTTTTATGAACTAAGGCCTTATCTCAAAACTATTTATGCATCTGTAAATCCAAAACAGTCTTTCCACTGGAATGGTCTATCCCAGCTTACACCAAATGAAAATTTGGTCTTTTGTTTAGATCTCACAGACAAGATTTACAAGTTTTTCAGCCACCTTCCATCCCAGGGCACCCACTGCCATTGAACCTGTGTTAGCAGCCCTCCTTGGTGACTCCCATAACAGAGAAGAGATTCCTTACTGGGTCTGTGTTCTCCTGGTCAGACCGAGTCTCTCCAATTTCTCCAATGAGACCTGAGTTTCTTCCTTCTTCTGCTGTCCCCAGTTGCTGCCAGACAATGGCTTCTTTCTCACACTCCTTCCTGTAGAGGTTTGTTCGGTCTGTAAGGCTGGCCCTCCTCACCACCTTCCTGTGGGACAGGGAGAAGGGGCATCAAAGCTGTGAGCAGTACATGACATTTCCTCTTACCCTGTAGATCTTCTCACCTCCTGCTTGCACTTCCCAGCCTCTCCCACTGGAAAGGAACTTGAATTTAGCTTCCTGGCACCCACACGAAGGAAAGGCACTAGTGTGGACACTAAAGGTGGGAGGAATTTTAAGGAGTTTTAAAGTAGTACCACAAATCTGTGTTAGATCTCCTACAGCTCACCTACTCTGCAACCAGTGGAATAAATGTAGAAGGAAATGGCCTGCATGCTGTTTAGGGAGGTTTGTGGTCTCCAGGACTGCTTTGGTGTCTAGTAAACATCTGTGCAAACTATGTCTGAGCACAGTATCTTGGCCATGAGACACACTGAGAAGCTCAAGCTAATCCACTTGAAGCACTGACTCTCTGACACCAGGATCTGTGGTTTAACAGGGTTAATTCTCACCACTTGGTCCTCTGTTCTTAAACCACAACACTGCAAAGGCATTTCTCCCTCCCCACCCTCCCAAGAAATATCACCTTTTTCTAGTGAAAGAACCACACAGAATCACAGACTGCTTTGGGTTGGAAGGGACCTTCCAAGGTCATCTAGTCCAACCCCCTGCAGTGAGCAGGAACATCTGCACCTAGATCAGGTTGCTCAGAGCCCCAAACAACCTGACCTGGAATGGTTCCAGGCATGGGACATCTATCACCTCACTGGGCAACCTGGGCCAGTGCTTCATCACCCTCAGAGTCAAAAATTTCTTCCTTCTATCTAGTCTAAATCTTCTCTCTTTTAGTAGATAACGTGCCTAAAAATAAAAAGAGGTGACCACTCTTCAAAGAAGTTCTGCTTTCAGCAAGCAAAAGGCAGCATCTGCCTTTCTAAAGAAAGGACAGTCAGGTTGCTCTCTGCACACTGCCCACAGGCTGCTCTGCAGCCATGTCTGGGTGGTCAAGCTGAGCAGTGGGCGACTCACCCCCGGCTGCCGGTGCTGGAGGTCCTTCGGCTCAGGGAGGATTTGTGCCTCATCTGAGACTTCATGATCACATCGTGTTTGTGTTTCAACTCCAGAAGTAATACTTTGAATTCCTCCTCTTCACACAGATCTATGGCACAAACAAACCAAGCCATTGATCAGACAGTTCATTGTGGTATCATTAACAGTGTGTTACTAATTGTGCCTTCCTAGTATAAACAACTAAAATCCTAGGAGGAAGAGAAGTAAAAATTAAGCACATTAATCTCTAAACAAAAGAGGGGAGGCAGAACAGTTTGGACATCTAACAGGAGCAGGAAACAGAAGCTACTGATTGTGACAGGGGCTCAGCTTTGCAATGATCCTGCTACTCAGCTAGGTTTTGTCCAATCCCTGCAGCAGGCTGTGCTTTTACCCATGAAAGGGTGAGAGACATCTTGACCACAGTATCAATGCTTCAAGACAGGAGGAAAAGAAATTTCTGTAATTACCAGATTGTGGGTCTCCTGAGTATTAAACATCCACAACAAACAAACAAAAAAAAGGGCAGACAAAACCAGATCAGATCAGGACAGAGGAAAAGAACTTTCAACCTTCAAAATGAAGATTCACAGACGTTTTCAGTGAAGGCTCTGAAAACCTTTTGCCAAAGGAAAACATGTCATGATAGTGTAATACCCATGGCCAGGTGCTAACATTTTTACCTCCAAGCTGTTCCAAGACCTGTGTGTGCTTTCTCTTTCCTCTCCAGCCCCTCAGAGCTTACCACACTTCACTGCATCAAAGCAAAGTTAGACACCCAAGTCCTAAGGCTTCACCCAACAGCTGCTCAGGTCCAAGACTACAATGTACAAGCAGGGAGACTCCCAAGCACAGGTACAGAGGGAAACACACAGGAGAAAGTCTTGGTGCTTGAGAAATTCCTTCTCCCGTCTCCTCCCAGGAAGAAGAGTTTTCAGGAGTAACAAAGTAGGTGCTTTAAAACTTCAGTCCCAGCTAAAGTAACTGCAACCCTGATTCTAAAGACACCTGAAAACTGACATTAATACTTCTGAAAGCATCATGTGAAAACTCCAGCACACTTAGGAGAAAAGCAACAATTTCTTCTTTTTTTAAGCTTAGTAAACTCACCTATTGGCATCTCATCCAAAGATGTCCTGGCACTCAAACTAGCCCCATGGGACACAAGCAACTCAGCCATCTGCATCTAAAGAAAGAGAAAGCCAAATTGGTAGAGATACTTCAGGCAATCACTTTCCTCCTCGAAGCTGTGAAGCTGGATATTGTAAGAAGCAATGGCATGCATGCTCAACTTGACTCAAATTATTCTGGTATATGTGTGATGTTAAACATTGTTTCTACCTTCCAACTGCACAGATTTACTCTCCCCAAACTGTCTCAGCAACAGGTTCTTTTTGGAGCCCCAAAGGACCTCAACTGATGTTGTCAGTATCAGTTGTACTTAATACAGATTTATTCAATTTGCAGAGTACTCCACCATTTGCCCAGGCAGAAAGAATTGTCACCCTCATACATGACATTTTCAGCAAAATCATTACCTGTCCCCAGAAAGCAGCAGCATGAAGAGGTTCCCAGCCATCCCAGTCCTTCACATCCAGGCTTGCCCCCTGGTCAAGCAGGACTTCAGCTGCATGCAGATAACCATTGGCTGCAGCTATATGCAGCTAGGAGATAAGGAACAGAGACTAAGTCACCTGCAAGGACCACTAATGGTTTTATACACTAAGTTTCAGCTGAATATCTTGGACAATGTCTGAGCCTAGATCTGGACAGGCAGCACATTTCACATTTGAGATACCATTAGGTCAAAAGCAGGTTGTTCCTGTTCCTAGAGCTCAGTATTACCTGCACATAATTCTGCTTGGAGAGGAAACTGCTTAACAGTTCTGGAAATAACTAACTTATATGGGTTGGAAAAATATTATTTTCACATTTAAAATCAAGGGCTTTTAAAGTGCTTCCCCATCTGTAGGGAAACACCACCTCCAAACACAAGCCTGTAACGGAGAACATCACCACTGTCAGCACTGCATTCCTCATGCCAGAAGAAGGTTTTCTCTTCCCCAATGAAGTGCTGTGGATGTGATTTTTTTTTTCTGACCAAAATTTCAGCCTGCTTCAGTCAGGACTCCCTTTGTGCAACTTCACTTCCACTCATGCTATAATTATTTTCACCATTTTGAAACCAAAACCGTTTTAATCCTTAACTGCTTTTAGTCAAGGGAATATGATTTTTCAGATATTGGCTTCCAACTACAACCACTACTTTAGAGACATCAGTAATAGTCTCCTTTAGCCCCTATGACACTTCATATCCTTGAGGATTTTCATAACTGCACTTTGCTGTTGCATCTCTGAGCAAAACACTGGCTTATGCATTACCCTGAAGGCATGAACTCCACTCAGAGCTCATCCTATTTCAACTGTGCTGAAGAGGAGAATGAAAGTTTCTTTCCAAACATTTATATGTGGATTCCACCACACAAAGTTAAACTCTCATCTGGAAATAAATTCTGATGCTTTTTGGCAATTCAGTTCACTTCTACATCAGTTTTACAGCACTGGGTGATACCTTCCAGAGGCATATGAATCATCAAGGAACGCCTTTGGGGTGACAGAAAAAGGGAAGTCAAGAAGTCTGCTTAAATTTATTTATATAATCCTTGTTAAAAGGAAAAACATGTTATAAAAATAAGCTGCAATAAAAGCTTCAGCCAACTGAGTTTATCTTGGACAGAGCCTGCCCAACCCTTACATTTCTGGCATATGCTCTAGGAGACAATTGAGATTAATAAACCTGAATGCACTGCCATGGTCTGGCCAGCAAACAAGTGACACCAAGTGGCCTACATATCAGTTATGTCTCAATGCAAGCATCAAATGACCAAGACTGTGTGAAATTCCCAACAGGTGGGACAGCATTACTAAACTTTCCCTCAGTTAAGAGTCGTGCTTGCAGGTGAGAAAGAATGGAACAGGACTAGGACTGTTCAGCTGTCTGAGTCCCTGTCCAGTTAAAGCAGATTCCAGCTTCCTTTGTGTTGTACATTTGGCCTGGGTGTTCTCCTCTCTTTTGCCCAGGGGCAGATGCCATCCTACATGAATAAACACAGCACTCCATCAACTCTGTATGAGCCAAATGCTATGCAAAGCAGAAAGGAGGCAGAGAGTCTCCAGAGTGCCCAACACCAGAGCCTGCTCCCACGAAAACCAGAGGACTCTAATTAGTCTCCTCCATGGCAGACAGATCAGACTACAAGACTGGTGAGAAGCAAAAGGTTACTGGAAGGTCCTTCAGTTCCATTTCCCCAGAGGCCAGCAGAAGTGCTATGTTCTGAAACTCCTCATTGTTTTCTTTCTTTGGAAGCTGCTGGTAACAGCCACTGTCAGACAGGACTCAGGAGTTCAGCAGCCTTGCCGCAGGACATGAGCTACTGGACAGGTGACAGAGCTTACATGAACATGGGATTCCATTCAGAAAAAGCAGGATTAGACACTACATTATGTCAGCTGTACTCAGGGACAGAGCCTCTCCTACGTGACAAACTGAAACAGGGGAAAAGATCAAAATAGCTTCCTCACCCCTCTCAGGGACTTGTACATGTTGATTTTGCATAACTCCTGCCACAGGGCAGGCTTTGTGACCTGCAGGCTGAAGGAAGGCAAAAATGAAGCTGCAGCAGTTTCACTCACCAGTGTAGCACCTTGGGCATCAGTCCTGTTCAGGTCTTGTCCAGTTGCAAGTATGTCATGAATGTCACAGATCATGACCTGCTCTGGAGCAGCCCGCATCTCATTGATCCTTTCCTGGGTAATCCCTGTTAAAATTCCAGTCAGAGGCAGAAGAGTTGGAAAATGTCTTTGTCTCCACTGCTTGAGTAAAATTAGATTTAATTCCTGGTCAATATGACCTCACATCCTCTTCAGAGGCTATGTAGCTGAGGAGACTGACAGCTCTCCTTCACCCTTACCATTATTTAGCAACCAGAGAAATTAGACAGAGTCAGGTTCCAAAAAATTATGCCAGGCAGCAGCTCTCTGCTTTTCTCCAGAGGCAAATCAAGAGCGAAGAAACAAGATAATTTTTAGTACTACACTGACCCAGTTTTGTATTCTACATGAACTCAGTCTCCTTACCTTGATAGGCCATGCAAGTCTCAATGACATCCAGAGTTGGCTCGTCCTCGCAGAGGTCGTACGGCATGTTGCCATCTGCATTCACTGCCAACAGGTCTGCTCCACTGCAGGAAGAAAGCAGTGTTACACAGGAAAGGACCTCAGGCATCCTAGAGCAGACAGTGCCAAACACTGGGATAAATGCTTAGCAAAGACTAACTGGGAGTTAATAGTTTCCCAGATGTCACCAGGGTTTGTGTGAGGTAAGAAAGATATGAATCAAAGCCATAGAGCTATGAATGGGGAAGATAAATTCCAGAAGTGGATGAAAGGCTACACTCTACAACTCCTTCATGGGTTGTGGGGCTGTTCCTGTCCTCTCCTGATCCTGGCATTGGACACACTGGTGGCTTCTTAGTGATAGAAGCAATTTATTTGTTGAATTTCTGGATAACAGTGCCAAGCAACTACCAGGTGCTTGTTAGGTAGGCATCTGACAGTCCTCAGTGAAATCTTTTCAAGGAGCACAAAAGTTGGGAAAGATAGAGGCTGAATGGTGGAGGAATGGCACATTGGCAAAAATGAGTAACAAAAAATATATGCTGTCAAATGGTGATTTTCTCTGATTGTCTTCACTAAGTGCTCTAGTGACCTCCAGGAGGTCATTATTTGAAAATGAAACCACCAGTCAATGTTCCCATGTTCCCACCTACCAGAAAATTTCCAGCACCTTCTCAGCACCTTCTCATTTTAGCTAGCTGTTAATAACTTCAGCTGAATTCTGATCTACCTTGACAGTTACCTGCTAGGGAAGCACAGCAGACAGTATCTATTTGCATTTAGATTCCTGTTTGTTTCTTTAGGTTTTTTCCCTCCTCTGCTCAAGCAGAGCAAACTAAACTGAAATTCTCATTTGCAAAATAATAGCATAAGTTTAATCAGCAAATAAAGCAAGGAACTGGTTATCTGTAGTGGGCTACTTCCTCTGATGGTCTCTCCAAAGGGTTTCAGATCCCATCACCACTAACATTGTCTCCAAAGGCAATGTTTAACCAGTCATCTGATGTGAGATCTCCTGTAAAGTGCAACTTTGATTGCAACAAACAAATTAAACCACCCCATTCCTCAAAAGTCTAGAAGAAGACTGTTTCCAAGCATGGGATCATGACTTTGGACTGCTAGAATCCAGGTTTGCTGGCAACTATTCAACACAGGGCAGTCTGTGACAACTAGGGCCATAAAGTGTGACCCTCACCTTGCCACCCATCCCCATGACACTCCCTTATCTTCAATTAAGAATCAGGAATGCACTATATTGTTCCACATTTGTTTGCTCCATTTTTATGTCCCACATCCAAAAATTTCTTAAGCTATCTGGGAACATTCTCCACGGGATGGTTGTCTGCACCCTCTGCTCCACTTCCTCCATTGTACAGCCAAGGAGGAAGGGCCCCATTTTCAATGCTAGTCTCCCAGATGACAGCATCACAGGGAGAAGTCTCCCTCCCAGAAGGAGAAACAGCAGGTGCAGCTGTGCAAGCAGCATGTTGACCCTCCCAAAGCACACTCTGCTCTCTACTTCAGGAAATGGAGGAGAGGGCTCCATACTGAGTCAGGTCTACCTGCTCCAGATGGGATTCCAGGTAGATGCCTATTAAATACTTCATGTGGTACAGCTCAAAACACATCTGGATTCCTCCTTGCTGGCAAGCCTAGAAAAGACTTGAGCTTTAAGGCCTTGGTAAAGTCAAGTGGAAGGTCCAGTGCAAGCACCTTGTCTCACACCACTGGGGTCAAATGCATTACAAGACACTAACTGGCTCCTAATTAAGAGCCAGTAAGACAGGTCACAAAGTTCACCTAACTATTTCAGCTATACAAACATGCCACTCTCCTCCCACACCAGTGTCTCTGACTGTAGCTGGAAAACCTGAAGCTGTGTTTAAGATGATGGATCTTGCTGGCTGCTCCTATTTCTACCCATCCAGTGAGTACGGTTCAACAAACACCAACAGATACATCCACACTAAGATCTAGGCAATTTGTGGCCCAGTCTCCAGAAGCTTCATGAAACTGAGTCAGGTCACCTAGGGTTTTATTCTGTCTCCTCATGCTTTACTTCTCTTCCTCCTCCACCCTTTTCTCCCCCAAGCAGGAAAGAGTTCCACGAATAGCTTGAAAGCAGGGAATAATCACCACTGCTGAAATCTCACAACCTACTAAGCAGACTCAATTTCCATCCACAGAAACTGTGGGTAGTATCAGATCTGCAGAAAGGGAAAGAGACAAAAAGCCACCTACTGCTGGATGAGGATCTTCACCAGGTTGATATGACCACATGTAGCTGCTGCATGCAGTGGAGTCCACAGCTCGTTGTCCTTCGCGTTGACATTGGCCCCATGGCTGAGGAGAAGCTTGACTATCTCTTCATAGTTGTCTATGCAGCACTGGTGAGGAAGAGATGCAGACAGATGGGGTTTTTTAAACTTTGGGAAGATGAGGACTCATACCTGCTCAGTTGTTCCAGAGTACCTAGAGGTGGAGACCTGCTTTATCCAGCAGTGTTTGGCAACAAGGATGTCCAAGAGAGTTAAACACCAAATTGAGCACAGGCAGGTCAGAAAGACAACGTGCAGAGCACACAGGACCTTCTGGTTCGGGGGCAGAATCAGCAGAAAGCAATAACAAATATGTACACAAGCTTCTGTCCCACTGGGTCTTCCATATTCAAGAGCAAACCCAACAGAAATTCAATGTAACCAGTCTAACCACATACCAAGGGATGAGCTGACAAGCTGACATTCCCTTTTCTTAGGGAAAATCCCACACACTGGCACTGGTCATGAGTAAGTCTTCTCAGCAGCTCACACTACCTACCACAGTTGTCAGAAGAGATGCAAGTTGGATACCCAGAATTATGAGGTACTTCAGAGGGCACCTTTCATTTCCTGAAAACCTGAGCATCCTTGATGCATTTACACCACGGTCCAGAGGCAGCCTGCACTAAGGGCCTTTAGGGAAGATGGAATTTGCTCTGTAATCCACCTCATGCTCACATCTTGACAGGAATGTGTGTATGATAAACACACTAAAAGAACATTAATTCTTGTGCAAGTAGCCTGTCCATGGTCTATGAATTACTGCAGACCCATACAGGAGACTGACAGCTCAGCACTGCAGCACTGCAGTTAATTGCACAACAATTAACAGGGCTGAAAAGCCAGAACAAGCATGATATCAGCTGAGAGACAAGTAATTTTTATGCATTTCTCTGTTTACTATTTGTATATGGAAGTGAGGCTAACAGCCAGGTTATCACAAAAGTACAACAGTATCCTTCACTGGAAGCCACCGCTAACAGGCAATAGTGTTCACTGAGCAGCTTCTCTCTGATCAGGGATTCAATTCATTGTGGTGGATGCAAAGTTGCCACTTCAACTCCCAAATGCATCTTTACAATTACTGATCTTTCAGTGGGCAAGGTGGGACCCTCCTGGGGGATGCAATGAAGTTGTCAGCCTTTCTCTGCCTGCAGATTAACATCTCTTTGGAGAGGTGGGGGAAGGAGTTTGCATTTCTAACCAAAAACCCACCCATCTTTGAAGAGAGCAAGAGACTTGCACAAGAATCCAAAAATCCCAAGTCAGTGAGAACATTTACAGCAGGGACTAATACTGAGAAAACTACAAGTCCCTGTTCCACCCTCGGAGCAAGTGTGACAACCATGGCCCCATTTTCATGGCAGCGGTGGTGGCAACCGCCAGGCACAGCAAGTCCCACTGGTCTCCTGCAGGCTCTTCTGCAGGCTGACTGTCCTGGTGCTGTCACAGGGAAATCAGGACACAAGGAGGGATGGGGACCTTAGGAAGAACAACAGAAAAACCCTTATGGGATCAGTGCAGAGGCTCTGAGGAAGGACACATTACACACCAGCAGAGCAAGTCTGTATTTCACTGGGAATCAGCTGCTGCCATCTCATGCAGACTTTTGGAAGCCCCTGAGCCTACAGAGAGTAGTAGCAGGGTCTCCACATTCCAACAAAAAGAAACCTCTTGTTCTTTTAAAAAGAACAACTTCCTGTTATGTGAAAGCCCTGCTCTCTAAAAACTTATGGCAAACAGCATTAAATTTCTAGCTAATAGCAAGCCCTTTAGACATTGTTGTTGGACAGGACATAATAAATATAGCCAGTTTCAAACCTCAGTTTGCCAAAGTCTCTAAGTTTGAGTTCATCAGCTTTAAGAGATAACAGCCCAGCCCTGCAAGGATTAAAGGGTGGGAGAAATCTTGTCCATGTCTGAAATCCAGCCCTCATTCCTGAGCTCTTATCACTGAAAGTCTGGGACTCAACAAGAGAAGGGTTTGGTCTCAGTTTGCTCCCCAAGAAACAGGGTCACCAGCACAACATGATGAGGTTTCACTGCTTTAACTGAGCAGAAAAATGAAACAGAAGAGCTCTCTGTTTACCCTAACAGGCCTGCTCAGAGAGCAGCAGGAAAACCTGATGGTGGAGAACAGCAAGGAGCTGTGACCTCCTCCCACACCTCACCTGATGCAGTGCAGTTAATCCATCTTCATTGCACAGGTCCGGGCTGATGTTGCTCTTCAGCAAGTAACACACTGTAAGGGGACAGAAAGAAAGCAGAATCACATCAGCAATCCTACCACATCTCTTGCTCTCAGCTAGCCCTGGCCAGTTCAAGACAAAGGCAACCCACATCCTATTAGGGTGTTCCAGCGTGGGCAGAGCAGCAGGAGACCTCACAGGCAGGAGCCCAGCACTGACGTGAACTCGCAGTCACCACAGTGCTGGAGGGAAGAAAGCCTTCTCAGTTTTATCCAGCAGGGAGCACTAGCATACAATTTTCCCCAACTTCCTTCCAAAGGAGGCTGCTATTCCAGCTGTCAAGGCTGTACATTTTTATCTGGAACACTCTATACATTTTTATTTTGTGCTTTGCAATATCCAAGTGTAGCCTCCCCATGCTGCAGCCCAGGAGAGCTCAGAGGCAATCAAAGGTGATTTGGGGTCCTGAGTTACAATCGTAAGAGAGATCTCACTGTGGGAGGGATGAGGTCTTGCCTCAAGAAGACACAGTCTGGGACGAGAAGCCCAACAAGTTCAGGGGCCTCCCCCATCTAAAACACACCAAGGTTGCTTCAGACACTTCACAGGAGCTGTTGGGTATTTGAAGAAAGCTTCCCAGAGGCTTTGTTTTCTAACTGATGCTTTGGGGGGAAAGGATAACAGAATCACAGAATCACAGAATCATTACGGTTGGAAAGGACCCTCAAGATCATCTAGTCCAACCGATAGCCCTACACTACTCTTACCCCTAAATCATCCCCTGAAGAAAAACATCAATCCTCTTCTTAAAAACCTCCAGGGATGGTGACTCCACCACCTCCCTGGGCAGCCTATTCCAATACCTAACCACTCTTTCAGTAAAGAAATTCTTCCTAATATCTAATCTAAACCTACCCTGGCTCAGCTTAAGCCCATTCCCTCTAGTCCTGTCACTAGTCACAAGGGAGAAGAGGCCAACACCCACCTCCCTACAATGGCCTTTCAAGTAGCTGAAGAGAGCGATAAGGTCTCCCCTCAGCCTCCTCTTCTCCAGGCTAAACAACCCCAGCTCCCTAAGCCTCTCCTCATAAGGCCTGTTTTCCAGACCCCTGACTAGCTTAGTTGCCCTTCTCTGCACCCTCTCTAGTAGCTCAATGTCCTCCCTATACTGCGGTGCCCAAAACTGCACACAGTACTCGAGGTGTGGCCTCACCAGTGCCATGTACAGTGGCAAGATCACCTCCCTGCTCCTACTGGTCACACTATTCCTGATGCAAGCCAGGATGCCATTGGCCTTCTTAGCCACCTGGGCACACTGCTGACTCATGTTCAGCCGGCCGTCAATCAGCACCCCCAGGTCCTTCTCTGCTGGGGAGCTCACCAGCCACACCTCCCCGAGCCTGTAGCGCTGCTGAGGGTTGTTACGCCCAAAATTCAGGACTTTACATTTAACCTTATTAAAACTCATCCCATTGGTCTCTGCCCACCTATCCAGCCTATCTAGGTCCCTCTGCAGAGCCTGCCTACCCTCAAGCAGATCGACACTCCCACCCAGCTTAGTGTCATCTGCAAACTTACTAAGGGTGCATAAGATTTATTCCATTAAAATGCGCATCCCTGAAACACACAGGAAATTGTTGGCCTCTAGGTGAAAAATAAAGTTTGCTCTGAGGTACAGATCATGCATGGGGGAATAGCAACATGGCTAGCAGAGGACATAAATTAGTAACACCAGGAACTCTTCAGCTTCAACACTGCTGACAGATCTTGATGATCTATATCCATCTTCCATTGTTTACTTGCTCATTCCCTGTTTCTTCTCCAGAGATTTCACTACGTAATGCTTTTCCCACCTCAAATGTCACTACAGCACAGGCATAAGCCAAAGGTTCATAATCATCTCTCTGGGGTCAGGGTAGCAACAGATATTCAAAGTCCTATCAGATTTGAGGGCAAGGATGAAACCATTAAGTGAAACCATAGCTGCAAAAAAAAAAAGAAGGAACACTAACAAAGCCAAAAGGGCAATAACCACCTCCAGAGTTGGCAATCAACATGACTGCAAGGCTGGTCGGGCCCAAAGCTCCCTCTGCTTCTGCTGGCTTTGGCTGATCACCATCCCACTGTTAGAGGGAGCTCCTTCCCCAGCTCAGCCCATCCAGAGGAAAACCCAACTGCAAGGCTGTCCCTAGGGACAGAGCACTTCTGGCATCCAAAACAGAACATGGAAAACATGTCCCCAATGACATCAATGTTGATTTATGAAGCTTTGTTTAAAAGATCTGGAAAAGGCATTCACAAGAAAGGCAAATTGAAACCAAAGTGAAATTTGGCTTGGTCTGACACTATCAAACAAGGCAGGAAAAAATGGACAGAGGTGGAATAAAACAGTTTAGATCACAGGACTGTTCCACCTGACACAGAATGAATGCTGCAACTTATGCTTGCTGGAAATAATTTTAAGGCATTGCCACCTGCTCAGTGAAACTGATACAAAAAAGCAGAATACAACAAAGACCAAAACTCATCCTCCATGGCAGCGAGCCCAAAGAGCCTGAGTGTTTTCCAGCTCCAGGCTGGTGCAGGAAGCCCACGCCTACACTGGGCTCACCCCCCACCACCCCCCAACACGTGCATGCTCCACAGTAACAAGAGTGCTGAACCCCAGCCAGAATATTCCATTTAATGACTGTGCTTCTACTGTTTCTGACTTCCCTGAGCTCCTGCTCTCCTAATCCAAGTTGAGAGATAGGCAAGTCATTCACCAGTGAATCTGGTTGTCTTATTTACTTTGGATGCTCTGCTGTTAGGGTTTTAATTCAATCTCAGTCATTTAAGAGCCATTGTGTACTAATGACCCATAGCTCCATAATCATGTTTTGCCTGATTATGGAGACTTGGACAAGTGGATACTGGCAGATTAACCTTACAAGTGCTGTCCCTCCATGGAAAGAAGCAGTAGTGTAAATCCCAGTTTGTTATGGAGTTTGAGGGTTTGTGCTGAAGGCTTTGCAATCGTGGCTTGACAGAGCTTATAAGAATCCTTGAAGGGTTACTATTCAGAGAAGGACTTATCTTACCCTAAAGCAGCTTTGAATTCTCCACTAACCCCTGCAGCAGCCCTCAGGTTCACATCTCCCCTTGGCTCCATTCGCTCTCAAGACCTGCCTCACCACAGCCCTCAAAACATATCCCAGTACCTCCCGGCACTGAGGGTGGTGAGGCACTGGCCTGGGTTCCCCAGAGAGGTGGTAGATGTCCCATCCCTGGAACCATTCCAGGCCAGGTTGTTTGGGGTTCTGAACAACCTGATCTAGTGGGAGATGTCCTTGCTGATTGCAGGGGTGTTGGACTAGACGACCTTGAAAGGTCCTTTCCAACCCAAACCCATTTTATGATTCTATGACATAGACATCTTCCCTATGCCCACTGCCCAGGAACAGTCCCTCCCACATGGCCAGGAAGGCCAAGCCCTCTTTCTGATGAAATTCAGTAGAAATGTGCATTTGGGAGTTTTCCAGTGCCTTAAGAATAGGAAAGGAAGGACACAGTGCTTTGCTGTGCTTGAAGCCAGATCCTCAGCTCTAGGGTGTGACATTGCTACAAACCCGCTCTACTGCTTAATGCACAACATAAGAGACTGGGACCTGAGCAAGCAAAGCATTTGTCTTCCAGCCTGCAGGTGCTGCATGCCTCACTGCAAAGCCCAACACCTTCTCCTCCCACCTCCAGGCACAAGTGATGCCATACAGGTAGGAAGTGTTTGCTTGAGCTCACAAGAACACATTAATTGCTCAACACCAGCTGATTGCCTTCTTTCAGCTCAAGCCTCAGCACACCACTCCTGAAAGGAAGATCCTCCCATACACGCTGGTTTACCATGGACATGGGTCCTGTGCAAGCCTCTCTGCAAGCTCAGGTGACTCCAAGCCCAACAGGATGGGCTTTTATGGGTCAGATCAGCAGGTTCAGCAGGCAGCAGCCTTCAACACATATGACTAACTTCTTGAAGAGAGCTCAGTGCCTGAAATGCTGAGCTCTTGAAAAATCTGTCCTGCATTGTGTGTAGGCAGGGGGCAGGTGGGGGGAGAAGGAGCTGGAGGCATGGATCCACTTTATTGCGTGGATCTACTTCACTGCATGTCAAGCACAAGTTGTGGGAAGCGGTTTCGAATGCACAGCAAATGAAGGAATGAAAATTATTACAACAAGAGCTGGGTGAACAAATTGTTGTGAATAATTCATTGCAAATTATATTAACTGAACAATCACTCAAATGTATTTTCCATTATTCTGCTTGCTCTGCCTATAATTGAGCCCCTCACATGCCAAGAGGGGGTATATTAATCATCAATTTATATATTACCATTCACATCTGTGCTGTGTTAAATGGAAAAAGCTCCCACAACAGCTGTGAAAATAAAGCTTAGGTTTTAAGTCAACCTCCATTACATGTCCTGGGGAAGCCTCAGACAAGATTCTCCTCCCCAAACACAAGAAACCTGCTTCTCAGGAGCTCCTTCTCCTCTCAAGCATGGCCAAGCCTCATTTGCTCCCCCCAAAAACCTATAAATCAGGGAGAAGACAGAAAACCACTGCAAAGGCCCTGAGGAAAAGTCAATGCAGGGTAATCAGCTCTCTCACCTCAAGAGATATGACACTGCTATCGTTTTTCATCCCTGTGACTTCCTACTGAGTTTACACTAGAAACAGCTTTTCCAGAAAAGTTCCTAAATCAGATGAAGACTTTTCCATAGAGAAAACAAATGCCTTTGACAGTTCAGTTCTAAGCCAAAAAACTACACCATAAAATTCTGGATACTGATGCACTCCCATCTACACCCAGCATTTACATACCTCAAGTATTAATAACTCCTAAGAGAAAAAAATGACTGAAACTGATACAGATACAAGGGAGGGGGAAAAAAAATACAAAACCAAAACCAAAAAAACCCAACCAAACAGCAAACACCTTTCTTGTAGGAGGTCCTGATTCCTCCCAAAAATACAGAGGCAAAGTGTCCGTACTGGCATGCCGCCTTATCTGTGTGCTCCAAGTTTACTCACACACAAGCCATTAATTTCTTAAAATCCAGGCTTATCTTGAGCCTTTGCACTCAATTTATTTTTAAAAATATTTAAGTTTTCCTAGTTCACTTTCTGGTTCTCAAGCCATCTTTAAAAGCCACTATTGCACTGAGGAAGTAGGATACTATGGAAGTAGGATAATTCCTGTATGTTTTTACTTGATTTCACTGAATAAAATGCAGTTTCACTTGGATTAAAATGCACACTATTACCCACAGTTAGAAGTCACTCCCATCCAAACATAGCTTTAGTCTAAAAGCCAGTGCAGCAGGAAAAACTCTTCCTGGTGAGATATTGGTGATGTCTGCACCACATCCATGTGTTGGCAAAGGTCTTCAGAGCCTGAAACCCAGCCTGCCAGGCATGGTCCTGTGGATGGGCTCAGCCACTTCCAAGCTGCATGTTTACTGCTGGAGTTTTGCAGGAATACTTATTACACAGGAGAAATATCACCAGGAAAACAGCATTGAAGCTATGAGCAACTCTACTAGCAAAGCATCCATCTTCCTAAACCAGCATATTCCCATATCCAGATTGAGGAGCATACCTAAACCCTGAGCAATAACAGGATGAACTTACTCAACCTTATCCTCCTCTCTGCAACACACAACTGATAGCCCGTCCTGGTCCATTGATAAATGATGCAGATCCCTAAAGCTTTTTCAGAGATGAACTCCCCCCCAATCCCCCATGAACACAAACCTCCACACTCAGACAGCTTCAAACATTTGGTACATCTAAAAATAAATCTGGGCCAGTTTGCCTGCTGAGCTACAAGGGAGACATCCCATCGTGATTGAGCACTCAGCTTTCTGGGGAAGGCTCAGAGCTTGTTAAGACACCTCCCACCTACTTATAGCTGGGCACACACATTCCTTCTAACATACCCACAAGATCTGGGAAGTTTGGGAAGAGGCCAGCAGAGTCCCATCTGCTTCATGCCATTTTCACATGGGCAGGGACATTTCATGCAGCTACACTCAGCCCAGGTGCTGCTTCTCTCAAGGAAAAATCTGGTCCTGATTTTGATGCTTCTTGCTTAAGGGAGCACACACCCTTCCTCAGCCCCAGGGAGCTTGCTTCCCTGGCAGGCTCTTCCTCCAGAGCCTGGGGCCCAGTTCCTACACAAGTTTTATTCTGACAGCAAGTGAGAGTTGTCAGCAACTCATAAATGCATTTCATGCACAGGGTCCAATTCTTTCTCTCCCTCTTTGTGTCTACTTCAATCAATTTTTGCTTTATGCTTTGACCCCTATCCATCACTAGTCCTTTCTAAGCCAAAACTTTGTATGATTCTATGTAGTACCAGAGCTCCAAGAAGGGGAAGGCTGCAGACAACACTGGTGAGGCTGCACCTCGAATCCTGAGTTCAGTTTTGGGATCTTCACTCTAAGAAGGACATTGAGGTGCTGGAGCATGTCCAGAGAAAGGCAACAAAGCTGGTGAAGGGTCTAGAGCACAAGTGTTGTGAGAAGCAGCTGAGGGAACTGGGGTTGGTTAGTCTGGAGAAGAGGAGGTTCAAAGGGAGACCTTGCTCTCTACAACTACCTGAAAGGAGGCTGAAGCAAGGTGTGGGTTGGTCTCTTCTCCCAAGTAACAATTGATAGGGCAAGAGGAAATGGCCTCGAGCTGTGCCAGGGGAGGTTTAGGTTGGACATTAGGAAAAATTTCTTCCCTGAAAGGGTTGTCCAGCCCTGGCACAGGCTGCCCAGGGGTGTGGTGGTGTCACCATTCTTGGAGGGATTGGAAAGCCATGGAGATGTGGTGCTAGGGAACATGGTTTAGTGGTGACCTGGTAGTGCTCAATTAATAGTTGGACTCAATGATCTTAAAGATCTCTTCCAACCAAAGCAATTGTATGATTAATTCTACAGCTGAACTTTGGCTGATTGGGCCACAGGCAGGCAGCCACACCATACTGCAGCATCCTGCATTTTTCTTCTTCTGCATCTACAGGCCTTCAAGCTCCGATAACCCACTTTGTGCTAGTGATGTGAAAGCATCTTCCTGTAATGGCTGCCATCCACCTGGGATTACTCAGAGAAGTTACAGTCTGCAGGTGACCCATCTGCAACCAGCAGTGCCCAGAGGACACAGCAGAAACAAAGCCAAATTAATTTCAACAGGGAAAAGAAAAATCAGAGGGTGCTGCCATCTGACAAGCTTTTCTAAGGATATAGTGTCATGTTCAAAAGTATCCTATCCCCTCCTCCTGCCCAGATGAAAAGTGAAATTGCTCCATGCAAGAGACACCAAATACATAAAGGAAAACTGAAGTCAGGGATTATTTTCTTAGTTTCCAGTTCCTCATCTGTTATTGGAAGACTGAATAAATCATTTTGGTATGGTTTTTAAACAGATGATGGGCTTCAAAAGGGATGAGTGTTTTATATAACCTTCGGCCTCAGCTGCCTGCAGCAGGATTTCTGTGGGCAGGGAGCCAGGAAAACAGATTGCCCAATACCATTGTGACAGCGACACCTGGGCTGCCAAAAGGCCTCTCCTCTCTTCAAGAGGCATTTTGGAGTAGGTTTTTTAATGGTACCAATTTATAGAGTACTTAAAAAAAAAATAAAGTAAGTCAGACTTATGGAGGAATGGATCAAGGAGACCAAGGCCAAGTCCCCCCAGGATGACTCAGAAGCTGCAGTGATGAGCAGAGCAAGCCTGGCTTTTAGGATGCTCAGCAGAAGGCCCTGGCAACACACAGAGGGAATCGTCCCACTGCAGTCAGAGCCACATGAGCTAGTGGCCTGAGCAGGGAACACCAACAAAAAGTGAGGAACAGCCAAGTCCTCCAACAGCAGCTCACTAGGAACCTGCATCTCTTGAGTTCACAGCTGACTTGTTGAATTTGGTGCGTGCAAGCAGGCAAGCAGCACATCTCACTTCCCTTCATGTTTTAGGCAGAGTTAGATGAACAGCACCTACTGAGCCCGTAATGCTCGGCCAGGACCTCCTGTTCTCCTACTGCTCTGGCCACTTCCAGCTTTCTTCCTACAAGAAGCTCTTCCTGAAAGTCATGACAACACATGCAAATTCATTCAGACAAGACAACATCAAAGCCTTTTATCTAAGTCTCACAGAGGATCCCACTTACATACCTGTTTAGAAACTACTTTTGATGTATTGGACCAAAACCTATCTACTGAGGCATGCAGCAGTCATCACCTGTGATGTCTACATTAAGCTCATTAGAAAATAAATCTTTCAGGGTACCAAAAAAGAAATGTAGCAAAAAAAATTTTCTTTAATAGCAATTACAGCTTAAGAAGTGGTTAGATGGAAGGAAACAGTGGTGTGAGGAGGCAAACTTTTGCAGCTGAGTACATGAAGAGCTTTCCCCAGCTACATTAACACAATAACATAACAGATGATGTCAGGAACAGAACTGCAATACTCCCTTCAGGCTCCATGCAGAGCCAGGCTGCCAGTATTTGCAAGAGGATACTCTAATATACTCTCTGCAGCAGGAAATATTTCATATTGCCATTTGAAAGTGTTATTAGGTTCCAGAGTCAACAGCCTCTGCCCCAGCTCATATTTCAGGCATCCTATGGCCCCAGCTAAGCAGCTGTATGTTGACCTGAACCACAGGAATGTTTGTAAGATTCTCCATTATAAAACAGGAAACTTTCTATTTAGAGTAACGGAAGAGAGGTTCTGGGGGGAGCCAGGAAACACATAACCTGCTCTGTAAGCTGCCTTGCATTACTACCAAACGATTCCTGTGGTGCCATCCTGCTGACCATGGCCCAGGAGCACACCAGCAGCCCAGGTTCACTCCCTTCTCTGCTCCTCAGCCTGTCCCACTTCAGAGACACACTTTCTCTGTTGTGCATCTCTAATCATGCCCTGGTCTTTAGGGAAGCTCTTTCGGTACCTTCAACCTCAGCAGCATCCACTCAGACCTAGATCAGCACTTTTTGGTGTTTTTTTTCCCCCCTCCAACTTTGCCTCCCTTCAGTTTAGGATGAGGACCCTGGGGATGAAGCTCTTCCTAAGAGACACAGGACCACATCCACAGGTCTGCCCCCAAGGATCACTGCATTCATCAAACAGGGTACCACATAGCCAAGGTCTAAACACCTGTGTGAGGCAGAAGTGTGGTGTGCTGGGACATACTCTGCAATGCAGCCCTCTCAAAACCAGCTTTGTGTGGCACAGCAGCAACAGGAGCTGGTGCCAGCCCCCAGGTCCCATCCAGCCCTGATGTGTCCCACCATTACCCTAGACAGAAGACCACAAGGGGCACAGCAGGAATTAAAGTATAATCTGGTAAAACATCACCTTCTGCTCAACAGCACTACTACTTACTGGAAATGTTGCATTGCCAGGCAGTGCTGGAAAGGAAATTTCTATAAAAGCAGAAAGTCTTCCTCTTTCTTTTTTTTGGGTCAAAAAAGACAGGTTGTGGTTTCCTTTTCAAAAGCAAATGCTACTTTCACACAAGTTTAGCAGCAACCTGAACTTCAACAGTGAAGCATCAGCTGATCTTTCTGTTTTTGCAACCTTCTGTAATTATTCAGCAGCAAATTTTACATGATTCAGAGATTTGAATTTCAACAGAGCCTTTCATCCAGAGATCTCTGAAAGAGCTACTGCCTTTAGCAGAGCAAGCTCCAGGCTGTCTCCTGGGATTTTACAATCAGTATTTGCCTTGTTTCACAGATGTGACATCTCAGCTTGAGTTAGTCCAAGACTCTGGAGGCTCAGGTTTCTTTGCCAAGGTCACAGTGACAGTTCATGTCATAGCTGTGACAGTGTCCTTCAGCCCCAGGTCCCAGCTCTGCCCTTCAAGCACAAGAAAACTCTCCTTTCCTCTCCCCTATCCTCCCTGTTGTTCAGCCAAGAGGAATTGAGCACAGCAGCTGAAGTCTCAAGGCTAACAGCTCTGACAGCAACCACAGCCCAAGATGAACCTTGTATTTGACAGTTTGGTCATTCTGTCCATGGCTGTTTTGAAAGGGAAAATGAAGCCATGGCTCGGCAGCAGCTCCCTCAGGAAGATCTCCACTGCTCAGCTTGGACCTGTTTGCTGACCACATCGAGGGCCTGAGCTGGGCAAGGACAGTGAGTCACAAGAGGCTGGGGAGCAAGGTCTCCTGAAGAGCTTGTAGTGTGGCAGCATGCTTCATATAACTGTAAATCAGGAATGATGCCATTAACAAGGCTGAGAATGAAGCAAGTCTGGTCACCAAGCCTACACTTGATGATCTCTGATCTTCAGCAGCAATCCAGCCAGGACAAGCTCTTTTTTATCTCCCCTCTCACAAGCCTAAGTCCCAGAAGTCTGCAAGTTTTCAGGGCTGGTCAAATCCCACTATTCCCCTCGTGTTTCAAACCACTTGTCTTTCAGCCTCCATTTCAGCACCTGTCACACACACACAGACAAATCACACAGTCCAGAACTTCCTTTTTCCTTCCATTTGCTCTCCAGCTCCAGCACCTTCAGCCCCAAAGCAACTCCTGATAGTGACCACCACCTCTGCAACAGCCTGACACCAGCATAGGGCACAGAGGCAGTGGGCAGTTGTCACTGGCCACCCAGCAACTGCACCAAGGCCCTCAGCTGGCAGTGTGCTGGCCCCTGGTGGGACCTGGCCTGGAGGTGCAGGTGACCACCCCTCACCAAGCAGGGGCATTTCCAGGAAATACCTGTGCACCCCAAATCCCCATGCTGCAAATTTGTTCTCAACATAAGCAAATGGGTTAGAGAGCCACAAGGACTTCTCTCCTAGCCCTCGGCAACCATGAACTCTGTCAGAGAAGTCAAGAGAGTTTACCCATGAACATCATCGAAGATATGCAGCACTGCATGGGAACCAGCTCATACACTGAGGAGCTGAATCAGAAGTTAGCACCTGAGCTTGGCAGAACTGCAGGTTTTTCACAGATACAATAATACTTACAATCAATGAAACAGGCCTGACAGGAGATATAGAAAGAAATGTGTGTGATGGCTGCTGTGCACAGGGGACACTTGTACCCCCACAGCCAGAGGGGTCCATCAGCTGAAGACCATCCTGGACCCTGAGCCTGATCCAGTTGAGGATGATCTGCTCAGAAAAGATCATGGCATAAACTTTCTACAGGTTGTGGTTTAACCCCAGCCAGCAGCTAAGCACCATGCAGCCTCTCACTTCATCTTCCCACTGGGAGGAGGAGGAGTGAAAAAAAGAATTAAAACTTGTGGGTTGAGATAAGAAAGGTTTTATAACTAAACTAAAGTCAACTAATAAAAAAAATAATATCTAATGATAATATTTCTAATGAAAAAGAATATAAACAAAAAAAGAGAGAGAGAAATAAACCCCCAGAGAGACCAGTGATGCACAGTACAATTGCTCACCACCACCCACTGGCTGATGTCCAAGCAGTGATCAGCTCCTCCCAGCCAACTCCCCCCAAGTTTCTATACTGGGCACAACACTCTGGTGTGGGATATCCCTCTGGCTAGTTCAGGTCAGCTCTCCTGGCCATGCTCCCTCTCAGCTTCTGCTCCTGCTTGCTGGCAGAGCTTGGGAGACTAAGAAATCCTTGACTTAGGATAAACACTCCTGAACAACAGCTAAACATCAGTGTGATATCAACACTGTTCTCACTCTAGATCCAAAACACAGCACTGCACCAGCTACTAGGAAGAGAATTAACTCTGTCCCAGCCAAAACCAGGACATCATGCAATCCAAATTTAAGACCCAATATCTTAAGTATCCAAGTTAAAATACAAACCAAACAAAATAATAGTGGACAAAAAAAGTTCATTTCTTTAACATTTACTAATTTAATTGAAGAAAATTTAAAATCCCTTTCCATGACTCCTCAGAGACTGCCAAAAGATCTTTAAATTTGGTGCAAATAAGAGGGCACAGAGCAATACAACGTGGGTTGGTCTATAACCTGACTAACAAGTGCTTTGCACACAGACCACCTGGTTTCAATAGATATTTCACCTGCCTCATCACACAAAGTTGAAAACTCTCTCAAACTTCTTCTGTCACAAGTTCTCTGTGATTTCTGCTTCCCACCACCTCTAGATAAGTGCTCCCAGGCTGGATGATGCAATAGAACTTTGCTGGGAGGTTAGCCCACAGAGAAGCAGTCAGAGCTTGACAGGTCATTTAGACTTCTCAGGAACTAAAAAAAAACCCCATAGCCCACCTTGTTGTCTTCACCCATCCCTGCCACAACCACAGACTCCAAAGTGCCAGCCCCATATGAGCTCAGCACACGACAGCTGCTGCTGCCAGCTCTCCTCTGCTGAGCTTCCTCCACTTTGATGCTGTAAAGAAAACTGCACACAGGGTTGGGAGCACGTTCCTTTTTAAGTGAGTGGCTCCTTCACTTTCAAAAGCCACCTCAGCCAGCTTAAAACTTTCATCTGCAGAACAGAGCTTGAATTCAGTGAGATCTTTCAGATTCAAGCTGGATGGAGGGGGAAAACCTGCTCCCTCTCTCAAACTGCTGAGCTGTTGTGGACGTCATGGCAGACGAACAGGGATGCTCCCTCATGGGAGGGAGATCTGGCATCCAAACCCATGGGCACAGCTCACACAAGGGATGTGAGCTCAGGGCTCCCAACACTTAAAAGACTGGTCTAACAGCCTTTGGGCTCAGTCATATGTCTTCTACATAACAGAAAGAGAAGAAGAGCTGAAATTCTCCTTCAGAAAGTGCTTTGCCTTGGTGCTTCAGACCAGGTCAATGAAGTTTCATCCTGTTTCTGAGATAAGCACTTTAGTTTCAGCACACACTGTTTTTTTTTCTTTTTAGTTTATTTTGCTTTGTATTTACATGCTGAGCTTATTAATACTAACAAAACACAAATTAAAAAATACATAATTCCTACAGCTCTTTCACAGGTAAAAGCATCCCATTTATTGGGGCAATATCTCTGAACACTGAAGACAAAACTCCTTGATGCTGGGAACAAGGAGTTGCAGGCAGGGAGCAGAGAGAGACCTGTGTCTCTTCTGGAGGTGTCCTGTCCTGGGATGAAAGCCCCTGTCAAACTCTCCATATTAACATTGCAAGCCAAATGCCCCCCAAGCCCTCTTCAGCAAAAGTAGTCTCAGAGGAGTTAGAGTTTTCCTTCCTGCAACAGTGCAGAAAAAGCTTCAGTTTGCCAAAGAATTACATTTCTCAAGAAACTGATAGTTTTCAAATAATTAAGTCATTAAAAATCCCCATTAAGTTTTGCCATTAGCCCTGGCAGGACCATTCTCCTCTTTGCAGTGGTGAAAACTCCACTTCTGTACTAAACCCAGTTTTGTTAATGAAGCATTTTATTCCATCCTGTTTACTTGTAAGATCAGCAGATCCTTACATCAGGGAGTCTTGCATTACACATTTAACAGTACAACAGCCCAAGCATCAGGGGCCACCTTTTAGCTGTCACAATGCAAGAGAGGTGACATCCATCTTCTGGGCTTGAGTGGCAGATTGCTCCATACTCCCTGACTCCCTTACAACTGTGTATGAGCACCTGGGGAGAGAACCTCCCCATGCTCCCCTGCCATGGCTGCTTCTGGGCCATGGAGAAGAAAAAACTGCATCATTCAATCACCTAAAAAGCCCTCACACTCCAAAGATTGAGACCAGAAGAAAACCAGGCTTGAGTTCTGCATCATCTCCCATCCATTCCACAGTCTAATATTTGGACTTAAAAATTTATAGTAACAATCAAATGCTTTAGTAGCTAAGCCCACCTTAGTAAGTTCATTAAAGTAATTAATGCCTAAGTGGCTGCTTACACTGCTCTGCTGACAGCACTAATTACAAGTTGCACGCATGGATCCCAGTGACAGTGCAGGGAACCAGGGGCTGGTTTGAGGCTCACACACACTACTGAAGATGTGCAGTCCCATGCAGCCCCTTGGGGTGGATCCAGCACTCCCCTACTTTCTTCTGCCACTAAACCCAAAACTCAGTATCTCCAGCACTGCATTTAACTAAGCTGGTAAAAGAAGATGTATTTTTCTGCTGACCAACATACAGCAGAGAGGTCTGTAGCTTCTCACTCAACACCCTTTTCAAGAGCAAATCCTTCAAGAATGGGAGCAGTGCCGGTTAGCCAAGTTGACAGGGCCCTTACAGACCATTCTCAAGACAGGCATCAAAGTGCTGTGGTTCCTGGAGTCACCACGGACCATTTTATCCCTTGTGAAATGAAACAGGAGGGTTGTACTCACTAAACCAGGTGTATAACCTTCCTTACACAAGCAATCCTGCCCTTCAAACATGGGCAGAGATCCACATGGTGTGTGCAACTTGTGCCAAGAGCACTTGTACCTGTTCTGGGAGATGCGGAAGACCTGATCTTCATTTCTAGATCTGTGATCAGTTGTAAGATCCCTTCTCAACAGTTTTTTGTGTTACCTTTGTCTAAAAAAACACCCAAAAAAGTGTAGATTTCTTGCCACATAGCTGTTTGGAACAAATATGCCTCTGAGATGTTTCCTGCATTTCACAGGCTGAAGCAAATCCCACCCCAAGCCTCCATTACCACCCCAGTCAGTGCTACAACAGACATCCTGTTTCTTTCTGAACATCACTTCATAAACAATAATTCCCAGGGAAAGAAGCCCACCAGACCAGGAGCATCCACTGAGATCTGGAGCTCACACAAGCAGCTGCAACCTGTTCAGTTGTATAATGGAAACCTGACCTACAAACCTTGAACCAAATTCCCCTTTGAAAAGGAAGCTGCACACTTCTGTCCTAGCTGCTGCCAGCTCCTACAGCTGTAACCTCTGGCTGAGCTCCATGCCCTGAGAGTACCAACTAGCTTCCTCCATCCAGTACACTTAGAAAGAAGAGCACCACCAGCAAACAGTAAGTTAAAATGGGTCTTGGTTGCCTAAATTCCATAATCTGTGCAATTTATTCCCTTACTAGGGGATGGACCACATTTTTCTGGCCAAGAATCCACAGGTACTTTTGGTTGAAGGATACAAGAAGGAACAGCAAACTCCAGCACTACCTCTTCCACCCAACATGGCACTGGGAGCATCAAAGCAAGGGACAGTTTCCCAACAAACACACATCCCTCATAGATCCAATGGCCACATATGGTGCTCTGGGGACACAACAACTGCAGGGGCTAAAAGGAGCAAGATGACAATCAGGTTTGGCATGAGGCACAGATAGTTTTCAGGACAGACCACATTAACCTCTTCACTGCTGAAGCCTTGCTTCTCAGCAGAGCTGTTCCTCAGGAGAATTGTTTCCCTAGACAGACCTAGTGAATCAGATTGGTTTGAGGTGTTTTCTGCCTGTAATGCACAACAGCATCAAAGACATTGAAAAGGAGAATGCATGCACCAGAGTTTTCCAGTAAATAAACTACCCATAAAAGCAGAGATGAACACTTAGCACACACCAGTGAGGTTCTGATGAGGAAAGGAACAAATCACAGCAGCTGTGAACTACAGAGTCACCATGAGAAGGGGACATGATGTAAGGCAAAGCCATCTCCTCTACACCAGCACCAGCTACAAGAACCCTGGTCACATGGGAGTTCAGATAGACCTGAACCTCAGAGCATCTCTGGGAGGAGGAAAAGCTGAGAGACCTGGGGCTGCTTAGCCTGGAGAAGAACAGCCCCAGAGGGGATCTGCTCAATGCCAAGCAAGAGCTAAAGGGTGGGAACAAGAGGCTGAGGCCAGACTCTGCTCAGTGACACCCAGCGACAGGCCAAGGGGCACTGGGCACAAACTGGAACCCAGGAGGTTCTGTCGGAACAGGAGAAATTTTGCTGTGAGAGTGTTGGAGCCCTGGCCCAGGCTGCCAAGACAGGTTGTGGAGTCTCCTTCTCTGGAGAGATTCCAACCCCAGCTGGAGGGACACCTTCTGGGCAGCCTGCTCTGGGTGACCCTGCTTTAGCAGAGGGGTTGAACTAGATCACCCCCAGAGGTCCCTTCCAACCCTCACCATGCTGGGATTCTGTGATCATGGGCATAGACAGGGTTTACATGCAGAAGCAACACAGCATGCACATGTGCAATGATTTTATGACCCATAAATAGATATAATTGGTTTTTGCTCCCAAATATTGGTGTTTTAAATTCCAGGGTCTCACAGACATTAAACCTGAGCTAATTTTTCCTCTCTCCTATGCTCTAGCATGCATCACTATTATTGAGAGAGCAGCACTCACAAAATCAGACTTCCTGAAGATAGAGTACGAGTAAATGATGCTTTCTACAGCAAATCAGTTCAGCAGAGGCTCCATAAAACATGATTGACAATTAATGTTTTTTTCTGACAGCTAGCAGCAATTGTCTTCTCCTTAAATCTAGTGCATTTGTTAATTTAAAGCTAGTCTGTCCAAACATGAAACAAAACATCTGGCAAAACATTCCCAGTGAATATTGAAGATTTACAGAGTTACACACCAGGGTGTCACCTGCTACAGCATCAGACAGCTCAGCAGTGGCTAATGCAGAGCCAACATGGCTGTGCTAAAAGAGCCACTGAGCAAACAAAAATGGATGGGAACAGCTAAATCAGTTTAGGTTTCTCCTAACAGGAGTAGATCAAAGAAAACTAACCTGATTAGAAGAGAGAGACATGCTGATCCAGATTCATCAAGCAAAGCAGAACACCTCTAAAGTGATATTTATGGTTGCTTTCCTTACCAGGGTCACAGAAAGCAGCCAGCATGTATTAGCATATCTGCCCCAGATTTACAGGCTGAGGGTAGACCCTTTTAAACAAGGACACCTTCTCTTCCCTAGCTTACTTTCCCAGTTAAGCAACTGTCAAAAGAAAAATATAGGTCATAAAAAAGCCCCCCAAAATTTAATTAGAGTAAGTGATGCCCACTGCCTGCTGGCAGTGCTCTTCTCCTGCACCAGGGAGCTTGTCCTGATTATGGGCAGGTCAAAGCCACGTTGCCAAAGCAAAGCTCTTGGCTCAGCCCATTCCAGGAGCAGGAAGATCCACACAAGAAAGGTTCAGTTCAAGCCCTGGCTGTGCCCACAAGCAGACAAGGATGCATGCTGGTGTGCTTAGGCGGTTCCTGATACCAGCCAGTATTTGGGCTGAGGCAGGGCACAGCAGGGCTCCCCTGGGATGCTCACAGTGCTGCATCTCATGGGAACATGAAGCATACATACCCCAGGGCCACCATACCTGCCTTCCCAAGGGAAACCTGATAGGGATCCTGGACACCAGTACCTGCACCAGCCAGGGCACCTGGGAATTACCACCTTCTCCAGCCAATCCTCTGCCCTGCAAAGATCAGCTCCCTGCTAGGCACAGCTGCCACCACTGCTTACAGGGGGCTTATTTTAGTTAAATGTGGCCACTCAATGACTTGCTGGGTGCTTGGGCTCCTGCTCCTCTGGTCATTCCTTAACCACTACTTGAAAACCCTCCACCATACACAGCACAGCTACCAGGCTTCTCACTGGCAGCAGAGCCAGCTGGTGCAAGCACCCTCACAGCAAGAGGCACCCAGGCTGGCAGGGGAGGAAGCCCCATGGAGCCCCTTATGCTCCTGCTCTCCCCAAACCCCATGGGAACAACTTGCTCCCCTGGGCTAGTAGCAGTGCAAAAACCATCCCTGTCAGTAGGCTCAGAAAAGGCTGCCATGACCAAGTGCCCAGGTGCTCCTGTCAGTCCTCCTGCTTTCCAGAGCTGTGTCCATCCCAGGGGATGCATAAAGCACAAGTATACATTTTTTTCCCCCTCCCCAGCCAAAGACCCTTTTGCTCAGGTTAGATGCTGAAGCCCACAAGCCAGCATTTCACACCATCACTCTGTACACTGCAAACTGGGCCAGATCTAATGAGCAAGACCCCAAGGTCTGTTGGTGACCAAGCTATTACTTTCATCTCCCAGTTACACATCAACTGCTGGTGTCTTAACCCCTCAAATCAGCCTGTTGAGTTTTGAAGCCCTCTCCAGCATCCCAGCTGTGGCATCTCAGCATCTCCACACTCAATGCTCCATAGAGGAGCTCCTTCCAGAGGGCACAGTAGAGACAGGACAGCTAGCACAAGAGGTGCCACAGTGCTAAGCAGCATGTTGCAAGGAGAAGTTTTGAATAGATGTGAGCAGCTCAGTGGGTGGGTAAACAATCCCCTGTTTCTTTCCTGTTCCATGGCTGGAAAACCCAGAGCCCTTTCCTGTGGGAAGGGAAGAAGGAGGGTGGGGAGCCCACAGCACCGGGGCTGCCCCAGGGAACCACTCCTCCCCACCTCAAAGGGGTGAGATGTTTCCACTGCTGCTGAGAACTCCTGGTGCTCCTCAGAGCAATCCCCAAATGCCCTCTGAGTATATTATAATACCATGGGGCAAGAGCACTTACCTGAGTGGTCTTTACACCAGCATCCAAGGGAAAGGAGATGAACATTTTTCAGATTGACTCAGTCTTCTTAAGGAGCAGAAATGCATTAGGTGAATAAATCAAATTCACTTCAGTGGAAGTTAAAAATCGAAATATCTTCAGAGATCTGTGCCAAAATGCTCAGGGATGCACAAGCAGCCCCTAGTTAGTGGTAGCTGAATGTGTTCTTATGGGAGCTTGGTCCAGGAAGGCTGAATCAACAACATGTTTCTGGAAACTTTCAAATCCAAGAGAATGCTACATATGGATCTACCAGAGCCTGATGGCCAGACCTATCTCATCACACTTGCACTGCCCTGGGCATCATTCCTTCCACCTTTAGCTGCAATTACAGCTGCCAGTCCCACTTCAGAGGATGCAATCAGTCAACAAATACTGTCCTTCTGCTAGGGGAAAAATCTTTGAGTGGAAGTGAAGCAAGAAATATTTCCTGTTCTTTTGCTCCCCTTCAAATAACCAGACAGATCAAAACTGCAGACATTCCCATTACTAAAATATGGGAAATCTCAGAGCCCTGAGTGATACAATACAACAAACACCCACATCTTGAGCCCACACTGCAGGTTCAGTGCTGACCAGTACTCAAATGACAGTTTTCCTTGCTCTGAAGAGTGATGGAAAATTGCCACAGATCAGATGAGAATAATTTGGGTCAGGGGGCAAAGCAGCAGCTTGCTCATAGGTCTTTCACAGCCACATGATTAAAGTTATGGGAGAATAAATTGCCTATGAAAGCACACAGGGAATCCTTAGCTGCCCTTTCAGATGAAATTTTAAACTCATTGGACCTTCTAATAAAAGCAAATGGACTTCCAGCATCTCTCCATGACCCACTGTCACCTACCAACCCAGATATGTTGCATTTTTGGCACAATATCCAGCAGCAGGTTGGAGGTTGACTGGTTACAGCCTGGACTGGAGCTTCATATCACACTCAGGACTTGCATCATTGTTTTGACAGCGTGAGCTTTAGGAGGAAACAAAACCCTGTGGCCTGAGAGCCAGGAGGGTGTCATTGCAGATCTGTGGGGATTGTCCTCCTTCCTAGAGCTCTGGCTCTTTCTAGAGCCTCCTATTTCTGGCTACCAACCCGCAATTTTAATTAAAGTAAGAGTCTCATTTAAGTCCCCACTGAGCCCTGCTCTAGCCTGACTAATTAAAGACAAACTGACAGGATCTGAAGTGAAAAAATAAACCAGGTCTGAAAAGTTGGAGAATCACAGAAAGAGTCTGAGCTCCTAAGTAGGTTGAAGCTCACCCTCCATGGGAGGGCCATGTTTTGTCCAGCCTCAGGTTTCTGTGTCAGGTCCTGGTCTCTTTAGCTGATGGACTCTCCCCAGGGTTAATCACAGCACCCCAGTTTGGACCCCACCTCTCTCCTCTAACAACACTCAAGAATTGAAGCCAAGATTGGTAGACAGATGCAGAAAGTGCTCTTCTCTCCAGGTCCTTAACACCACTGCAATGGTTGTCCCTTTACTGCAGGGTGATTGCTCCTTTCCAGTTGCAAGGGGTCAAGAGCTGGTAGGGATTTCCAGGGGAGATCCTTATCCCAAGATGCTGGACAGACTGTAGAAGTCCTGCAGCAGTGACACCTTGGTGCAGCAGAGTTGCTCCATTCCAGTGCAAGGACTTTATGGTTTTCCTTCAACAATATTCTGCTAGTATAATTTTGTATCTATTGAAAGAGATGATTTTGGCGTAGAGAATCCTTCAGGTTGGGTACATTGAAAGATTTTGAATACATGAAGCCATTGTGTCTCACCACCATGGTGGTTTAAATACCAGCACCTGATCTCCAGCCTTTGCTACTATGACTCAGACCAGAGTGGAAATCCTTTGAAGGTTCCAGAATCTCCCCCACCCACTCAAAATGTGGATGGTTCCAGACAAATACAGCTGCAACACAGGACACAGTACAAGCTATGAGCAGATACTACTGCTCTACTGTGCAAACCACCAGCTGCCAAATGGGTTAAAACAAGGCTGGGGCAACCAAAGAGGGTGGTGTAAGAGTGACCTTCAGGTCAATTCCTGCTCTAGTCTCCCCTTTTTAGAGGTGAACACTGTAACAGTGGCCCTAAGGAGAGAAAAAAAAGTGGTTTGTTTTGTTTGGTGAGTGGTTGTTTGGGGTTTTTTTGGGGGGTGAGGTTTTTTCTAACTCATAGGATTTCTACTGCCAGCCCATATAAAGGTATGTGAAGATAAATGAGACTTTGGAAGTCTCCCATTACAGTGCAGACCTTGGTGCTCCTGTACTCAAGGCAAGGACTACTCCTCAGTACCACTTTGAAAGCAAAGCCAGGCAGAGCAGAGGAGACCACCAGGAAAAAGTGAATCGAGATCTAGCTTGAAATCTTTGGCCAAATTGACAAACATCAGGAATGATTTCTTCCCCAAAAGAGTTGTCAAACCCTGGAAGGGGCTGCCCAGGGCAGTGGTGGAGTCACCACCCCTGGAGGGGTTTAGAGGGCATGTAGATGTGATGCTGAGGGACATGGTTTGCTGGTGACCTAGCAGTGCTAGTTAACAGCCTTGATAATCTGAAAGGTCTCTTCCAACCAGAACAGTCCTAGGATCCTATACTGCAAACTGTGATAAAATGGATACAGAGTATCCACAATGTATACAGAGTATCCACATGTATAGCGAGAACAACACAACAGAGCAACTAAGGCCAGTTTCCTCCATGAGGAACACGTACAGCCAGCCTACCTCCTGCTGCCTGGGGAATCCAGAGGCCAAATTCAGCAAGAAAGCAATTGCAAATTGCAGGGATCTCAGTGGAAACTGCTTCCGTTTGCTAGTAGCTGCACATGGGCTCTTGTTCCCAGAATTAAAAGGAGTGCAGGGTGCTTGATTGCATCTTGGCTCTTGATTACAAAGGCAGCAGCAGACAGAATTAACAGTTCACTTCCTGGCCTATTTAGCATCCTCTGGGTGATGGGTTAGAGGGTGGCAAGGCTTGGAAGATGTTTTTTACAGTTGAGCCAAAATCTGATTTTTTTCCCCCCTCTAATTTTTTATCAAGACATTTCCAGAAGGTGATAAGGTTTCCCAAAGAGCTGGCCAGGCTCCAGAGGAAAAAACAAGCAGTGACAGTCTATGTCAGAGCAGCTCTGCACGAGGTTATAAGGCACCGCCTGAACCAGCTGCCATAGCAACTGCTATCAAAGAAAGAATTAGAGCATTCTTCACAGAAGTAGGAAAACTCAGTCGACAGGCATAAGGATGGGATGCAAAGCAAAATAAAGGAGAATAAATATAAGCAAGCAGGAAAAAATAGGTAGAGCTAACTCAGAAGCAGAGGCACAGGTATATGTGCTCTTGTGTTGTGGAGATGCCTATAAATACACTAAGATACCTAACTCCAACCTCATTAGCAAGCATTTTAGATACAGTTGATCCTGCCTTGGGGCAGGAGGTGGATTACATGACCTCCCGGGGCCCTCTCAACCTCTATTTTCCATGATTCTAGGAGGAAGAAATCTACACCAGCTGAGCTGGCCTGAATCCAGAAAGGCAGGAATTTAAATCTGGGGGGGGAAAAAATAAAAAATAGATTTAATCCACTTTTCAAGTTCTCCTTGACTAGGAGAAGGAGCAGAAAGCAAGGTCTGCAGCCACAGCTTACAGCCAAGTTCTTTCTGTCCAGAAACTCTGTCCAAGCACTGCGATTTCAACTGCATCAGGGTAAAGCAGCCATTCGAGGTTTAGCTCTACCAGAAGGCTTCACCTCCAACAGTATTCATTTCCACACCAATATTCATTTGCAAAGAAAAGTTAGATACTTGGCTGCAGATCTGTGCTTTTGGTTGGGGGTTGGGTTTTTTTGTTGTTGGGTTTGACAAAAGAAGGGTTGAAAGCAGAATAATGCTGCAAAACACCAGGTACCAGCGAGCTCTCTGGAGTCTCCAGGTGAATGTCTTATGTCCTTTGGGCAGAAGTGTATTAGATATCACAACACAGCAGTGATGCAGAGCCTTGGCTATCAGAGGTCATAGCCAGGGTGGGAAGACAGAAAATATTTCATCACTCTGAGTTGCTGCTGCTTATTACGCAGAAGATAGCAGAGGTCTCTCACTAAGCTGCTGTTGATGCTCCCTGGTTTCTCGTTGTAGGACTGGGACAAAACACACAGTTCAGTGGAGTGTAGGAAACAGCACATACCTGGAAGGCAGCCAGGCAGGCAAGAAACACGTTGCCTGTAAGAAAGCCCATGTCACAGCCCCCTGGAGCGAGGAGCTGGCTGGCTGGCTGTAGTGTCAGCCCTTCCATGCCGTTATCCCAGCCAGCAGGCAACCAAGCTTCTTTCAGTGTTTGACCTACCCATATCCATGGCTACCACTGCACCTCTGTGCCTTGGTGCCCCTCGTATGGATGGGAAGCAGTGATCCCCCCAGGAAAATCACAGGGACAACCAAACTGGGAATTTACTGGCTAGAAAGAACCACTATCTATCAGCAAATATTATCAGGCTCAGATTGGGAAGTTCTGGCTTTGACATTTGGCAGCCTGCAGATATCAGAAAATAAAACAACCATCCAAGGCTGCCTCCGTGTCCTTGGAAGCCAAGCAGGCAGAACAGGGAAGGAAAAGGTTAAATGCCAGCGATTTAGCTCTTGGTTGTATGCAGGAACATCCCTGGGCACCTGGTTGAATTAAGGTTCCTCAGATAATCTGCCTTTGGCTGACAAAAGTCCTGACGTTCCTGTTGAAGGCAGACAGTGCATCTTGAGCTCTTTCTGCCGTCATTTGGCTGGGCAAGGTTTGCAGAGCAGATGGTGACCTTACATATCCTACCTGCTGCACCTTGCATGCACAAACCCGAGAGCTTCAGCCTGTACTCCCCATTGCCCAGATCTCCTTTCAAAAGGGAATACTCCTTACTCATGCTGGCATTAAGAAGCCACCATGGACAACACTGCTAAACCAAAGAAATGCCCAGTTTGCATTCAGGGGTGCATGCAAACAAGGAGGCACAGGTGCTGAGTTTCCTCTCCTAAACATATTCTAGCCACAGTTTAGAATTTAAGCCACTTCTAGTAAGAAACAAAAATCTGGGATTGGCAACAGTCATTGTCCAATCTCTGTTTGATTTAAACCACCTTGAATCCAAACAGTCTGTCCTTACTGAAGGGACAAGTAGTTTGATTCCAATGTTTATCCATCATCTTGTAATACTGTTATATGATACATAAGAAATATTTTCAGTGGTACCAGAGGTGGTGGAAGCTGGCAGACATGCAAAAGGCAGAAACCAAAATGAAGTGAAGTGAACCCATTTTCATCACAGAAACTGAGAACATACACTATGACAAAACAAGGTGTGAGTGGAAAGATGTACCCACAGAGGCTGGAGTGGGCAGCCAGGCCTGCAAGAGGTTGGGGGTGTTGGTGGTAAAGTTTTGATCAAACACATTCCAGCCAAGATCCCTCCATCACTGGTTCTTAGCAGTCAGGGTGTGTTTGTTCTTGTTCTAGTCAAGGAAAGCAATTGCTCACTGCACAGGGAGCGGGAGGGAGACTGCTTGAGCCATGTTGTGAATCAAGAAACTCAGAAGATGCAGGACTTCTGGTCTGTAAGAAAGGAAAGTCTGTTTCCTAACTGACACATCGTGACACAGCAAGCAGTGATGTTCAGTGCACATAACAGCCAGCACCCCAAGAACAGGCACCCCCATCCTTCTGAAAGGGACTAAGAAGAGACTCAACCCACTGAAACCAAAGTTCTTCTACAGCAGCTGGTGTGACATTTATAAAACACATTCTGAAGTGAAGGAAATCTCTCATTTGTTTCATTAAAAAATAACCCCAAAAGTATTTGACCCAACTTTTGTATTTAAAGGAAAGGTTGAAGTTGATTCTGGATTTGGGGAGGGAGAGGGACCTCAACCCAGGAAAACCTGAGATGGGCTTTCACCATTAATATCCAAACAGAGAAGCTGGCATTTCAAGCTCTTATGGAAATAATTTTCCCACTTGATCATTTACTTGTTGTGACAACAGAGAAAGTTGTATATTCAATATTGCTTGTGCTCCCAGATGCCATCTAGTTAGCTGCTATATGCAAGCCACCCCACGCTGGCACCTTATTCAGAATGAATGAAGAAGCCAAGTTAAATGTGGCCAAATATGTGAATCTGCTTTTGGAAGACATATCAACCACCGTTAACAACATTAACAAGCCCCATCCTTGCCAAGGCCTCCCAGCACACCTTCTCAGAGAGGACAGCTCTAATTTCCACACCCAAGGAGTTTAAAACTCAAGAAACACCTTTGTTATTGACCAGAAACTTTTCACTTCTGACACAAGTCATTCCCCAAACACACAGATATACATTCAGACTGCCAGCAATGAAAGAGATTCTTTTTTCAGAGCCCTTCAAAAGGCCTAAAACCCAGGAGCAAAATCTTCTCAGGCAGATAAATGCACTTGTTCAAACTTGGACACAGGAACCCCACGTAAAAAGCTTCAGGAGACTAATAATGTGGGTGGAAAATTAAGGCACCTCATAAAAGGTTTTTAGTAACAAGGGAACAGATCACATCAACTTGGAAAGGTTAAAGCAAGCAATTTATAGACACTAATTAGGGCCTCTTTTTAAAGTGCCTTTGCAAATGACAAGGTTGGTTTTATTCCAGAAAGGTGCAAAGGGAGTGAAGCAGGAGCTGCCTGGGGATGGCTCCTGGGAGGGTTTACACACTCATCATTACCACACATTTACAGGAGATTTAAGGGTCAGCAAGAAGGGAAATGGGAGGGATGTGTTTAGAGCAATAAGCTGTGTAATGCTTATATCTTCCCTGGGGAAATCTCCTCCGCACTAGTGCAGGACCTAGCGAGATCCAAGCCTGCACCTACTGCTCTGCCAACAGGAACAGTTTTGCTGGATGCCAAGTCCCAGGTCAAACCTGAGTTTTCATTCACTTTCTGGCCCACCAGCCATAAGGATCTGCACAGTTATACTTCTGCTGGAGCAGTGTTTTATGCAACTCTGGCTCTGACAAAGTTTCACTTGCAGGATGAAGTGCCAGAAGGTGGGAGCTGAAGGACTACGCAGCAGGGCTTCCCAGAGCAATGGCTGGGGGGAAGGGGGGGCAGGGGGCAGTGGGTGCCTGTAGGGAGGCAGCTCTCATCAACAGCAGGAGAAACCAGGGCACCTCCAACACTGTTGGAAGGTGAATCAGAACCTCAGGGCCTTGATTCCTCTGTTGGTTCTCTGAAGGCAACACAGCTCACCCACCAGCTAACAGGAACACCTCTGCCATTCTAGTGGGAGCTACCCCTGCACATGGGCTGGGTGTGCAAAGGGACAACCAGGCAGCAAATGCCACACTGTCTGTTCAGCAGCTACTTCACCCACCTCTGGGATCTCTTTTTTAAATTTACAGAACACCAGCTCCTCTCCTCATGCTCTGGGGCTGCTTTTACAGGAGTTCAGTGATGTAGAAAGACCTGGACACGACATCCCTGTAGCAGCCAGGGATGCTTTCAGGGGCAAGTTGCTTCCCTGGGAAAGCTGGGACCAGCCTCCTCCCCATGGTTTCAGCCCATCACCTTGCAGGATGGCCTCAAAGGGCCACAGCCTTCAGCAGCCCTCACAGCTTCTTTGCAATTAGTACAGTAGCTTGTAAAGCTCTGATTTTTTGCATTATAAAGCAACTCTCTTTCACAGCCACCAAACAGCCTGGAGGTCATGACCCACACTGCTGTAAGCTCTGCATGGACCAAGTGTCCTCCCCTTTGCCTGGTGCTCCTGAAACCAGCTCAGATCACTCCTGGGTGAGGCCTTGAACACATTTCTACTTAAAATGGTGGTTGTTTATGATGCCCTTCCAAGCTCCTCTGCAGGGCACAGCAAAGTGGTAACTGGGAGGGCTCTGGTTTTGCCTTGGAGCTCACTCCTGAACTATCTGTATATATTTCAGCTTTTCAAACCAAAGGTCCCAGCCAGCACACTGCAGCCCATGGAGACTGCTGCCCTCAGTGTGGGATCACTACCCAGCACCTACTTCTCCTCAGTACGGCTCATATCTGCCACCAGCATGTTTGTGGTGTGCTCCCTACCCTGGCTCTGTCAGCAGACACTCAAAGTAGTTTTTAATAGAAGCTTGTTTGTTAAACTTGGGAGATTTTGACAGACCTGTTGTGGATGTGAGGAACAAGCAGACAGGAGCCATCACCCCTTTGCAGCTCCCACCCACACCAGGGCTAGGAGCCACAGAATCATAGAATCATTAAGGTTAGAAGAGAACTCTAGGATCAAGTCCAATCATCAACCTATCATCACCATGCCACTAAACCATGTCACTAAGCTCTTGCCTTCAGTCCTGCTTCACCACCACGCTAAAGTACAGCAATTCCCCAACACCACCAGTCACCAGTGGAATCATCAGCTGTAAACAAACCAAGGTTTGTTTCTTACACAGGAAAGAAGTGCTCTTCTCTGGGTCTGTCACATTTGCAGAGTCAGAGAGGTCCCAGGCTAGGTGGGAAGCTAAGGTGGCACAGCCTGATGGCCATGCCATTAATGGCAGAAGGAAATGGGGATGAGGGAAGGTGCTGCAGATCCTCACAGACACACAGGAGCTGAGCAAAATGAGCACTGCTCCTTCAGTTAAACCTGGGCAAGGCATGGACAAAGGACAGTGACATTGGCACGTCCAGGTCCTCAGGGACATGGGGCTGCTCCCTGAAGAGCAGAGCAGGGTTTGGCATCCACCAACTCCAGCCCACATGGCTTGAACCACCACCTCTATCAGAAAGATATGCCACAGCACAAGACACCTTCCAGACAAAGAGCCAACTCACTAACTGTGTTTTTGCTTTCCTGATTGCATTGCACAGCACCTGCTACCATCCCCTCTCCCACTTCAGGAGTGAGAACATTGAGAAGAAATACAAAAGTACAGAGAAATGACAAAGAATGGAAGTGACACCTGCTCAGAGATAGCTTGGAGGTGACACGTGCCAGCTGCGCCCACTCTGAGCTCTCTAACCTTCCCCATGCTAACTCCTCAGCTTCTTAATCATTGATATTTCACCTCCCCCTCCACTTCCCACATGGAAACAAAAGATGATTCATACACCGGAATAATCACCTGAGGCCTCCAAGAGCCCACGAATTCCCTCACTTTGGCCTTGGGCACTTGATAAGGAATTCTCCCAGTTTGGCAACTGGGTTTGGCTGTGTCCCCTCCTCCCCTTCAGACTGGTCCCACAGCACAAAGGAGCAGAGCAGGAACAGAAACTGCTCACGTGCTGGTTTTAGGACTTAAATTAATTGACCCCAAAGTTGAGGTATCTGAAAAATCCAGCTAAGTGGGGAAGCAACTATGGCACTAGGGATACAGCCCTTGCCCTCTCTGGCTGGGGGAGAGGTTGATTTTCCACCAAGAGGGTGGAATAGGTGGATAAGTGCCTTTATCCCATTTGGTGTAACAAGCATCACATTGGGAAGAGGACCAATGGTAAAAGTCACCTGTGCTCACTTATGGAAAGAGGTCAACACAACTGCAGTACCAAGAGACCTGCAGCAATGGATTTTCCCTTACAGGAGGAAAAGGGCAACGCTGTGAGCTGAAAGGTCAGCTTCTGCACCCCCAGCAGCAAAGTATCCATGTTCACATGTGATGCAAGACCATCATCCACAGGACCTCTGACACCAATGTGTTAATGCTACTGCCTGAACACCCACCAGTGTGCTGCCAGCTCTCTGCCATCAGAGTGCACAACCGCACCCCATCAACACCGTGTCTGCAAACACCTCTGGTGTTTGTGCATCTCTTGAAAAATAAGTATTTGCAAGGCAGACAGTGATGGAGCTTTTCTCATTCCTAAGTGCCCAGATCCAGTCAGAAAGTGCAGAAAGCAAAGCTGTAAGTTTGAGCCTCTAGGATACCTGTTGGCCCCATCTCACTCTCCAGCTGAAGGGCTGATCATCACCACACAAAGAGGAGGAGGATGAAACACTCTTTATCAACCTCCACACTGTGACTTGTCATGCACAGGTGGGCACAAGGGTACAAACCCCTAAGCCATACCCTGCCAAGCATCTGCCAGCACAGGCAGAGCTGACAGAAGTCATAAATTTGTCATCTCAGGCTGTGCCAGTACACACAATTTCACAGTAGGGCTCTCGCTGGCTTCACTGTTGGGGCTCTCCTAGAAGACTACAACAGCTCAGAGTGAGAAATACAGGTTCACTGGAGCAAAGAGCTGCAGGCAACTGTTAAACCTTTAAAGCAAAGAACAAACAAATGACAGCCTGCAGTTTCCAGGGCACCATCACAGGTCTGCTCTCCTAGAGAGGCTACAAACATATGCAGAAGCACAGACACACAGCAGGGCTTGGCAAAGTCTTGTAACACATCGCCCAGGCAGGCATCACTGTCCTCCAAAGTGCTCCATTCCCAAACTAGCACAGAACACACACAGAAAAAGGGAAGTTATGGTGCACAAAAGGCCTTCTCAGAAACAGGGACGTGACTGTGGGGAGATTCTTCACAAGACAAGGTCCTTGCCTTCTACCCACATACCAGGCAGGTATATACTGCTTCTTGCAAAAGATGCTGGAAACTAGAGCAACACTCACCAGCAGAGATGCAACTCAGCTGGCAAGGTCTCCTGAGCATCTCCATCTCTGCCATGCCAAGGGATCAGAAAGACCACACCAATTTTCCTACCTAGCTAACCAGCAATCCCAAAGGCTGGTCCAGGTCTTCTCTGAGAAGTGTCTTAAATGTCCTTGCAGAAAAACAAGCTCTGGCTCCCCAGAGCTTACAGCTTTCCCCCATGCTGTGCTGATCTTAACGGGCATTGACTTTTAGACAGATTTTTTTATGTCTCCTTTCAGATTTTGAAGGGGAAGCAAAGCACTTTGATCCATTTAGAAATGGTGCAATTAAACCAATTTCTGAACATTTACAGTTCTTTCCTACAGGAAGCATTAAGCAAAGCCATGCTTCTCAGGAGTCTGAATAGGGAAGGTATTCATACATCCATGTAGCTCTCAATCCATCCCCCCAAGCAGGGAAGCTGAAGAGATTTACACTGACATGTAAATCCCTGCGACAGACTTCTGTAAAAACTACTATAAGAGGCACATCCAGAAGGCAAAGAAATGTTTCACACCTTCTGTAAGTAGGAAGTGTGAAAAGCAAAGAGATGAAAGCTGCCTCCCTCTCCTCAAATCTCAGTCACAACTTCTGCCCTATCCTGGCATTCAGGCAACCTGCTCCTGATGTCAACCTAGGTAATGCTGGTGTCACCCAGTGCTTTGAGGACCCCACATCTATACCAGAGGTGTCAACACCACATCCAGGGCAGACCAGTCCATGGATGTTAACATAGATGCCTCTGCACACCACAGGGCTACAGATACCTCACAGTAGCCATACAAAGAAACCGCCAGATACAAGTGATCCCTGGAACCATTCCAGGTCAGGTTGCTTGGGGCTCTGAGCAACCTGATCTAATTGAAAATGTCGCTGCTCACTCCAGGGAGGCTGGGGACTAGATGACTTTGAAAGGTCCCTTCCAACCCAAACCATTCTATGATTCCAAAATTCTAAGGGTCCTACCTTCCTCCAAGTCATTCCTCAGAGAAGCCTCCAGCAGAGCAACGCTGGCTTCAAAAGACACCTTCTTTCGGTTCACAGAATTTCTCTTCTTCTCATGCTTGCGCTTCTTGTGCTGCATCTCCTTCTCATACTGGGCCCATTTCTTCAGCTGCTGGGCCCTCCGCTTCTGGGCAGCCCGCAGCCTCTCCAGCGTGGGCACCTTATCCAGTAGCTGCAGCTCTGTCAGGAGGTCCACATGAGCATCCATCGCTTCTGCCAAGAGGGATGGGGTGAAGGATGTCCCAGCGGGAAACGATGTCCCACCTGAGGGCCTCTGGATCGCAGCCACTTGCTGCTATACCAGCATCTTGAAGCTGGGATGGGAAGAGCCCATGGCAGTGTCCAATGAGAATATGGTGGAAACCTGAAATGAGGAGGAAAGTGTGAGGGATCAAGTCTCATCATGCTGTGCAGACAAGCAGCTAAGACCAGCCCACTGGAAAACACGACATGTAACACCTACCATCTCAAAAGCCAGCTTACTTAACTGCGCTTTAATTGCTTGTTTGTTCTCACTGGCCTTTGTGATTCCACCCTTCACCCACCCTGAACACCCAAGCAGAGTTGCCTGATGAAGCAGTTTTAGTGTGCAAGTCACTCACCTCTATAGATCAAGGTAGACCTCTCTTATGAGTAGAGGAAAGTCTTAATGAGCAAAGATCTTCAAAAGTATTTGATACCATTCCTCAGCCAACTCAGAAGAGGTTCAAGTACTGAGAGACATCCTTCCCTCCATCTGGCCCCTGCTCATTGCAGCCAAACACCAGCTGAGGCTGTCCCAGCACAAACAACCCAGAAGCCAGAGGCTGGCAATGCATGGGGCTACCCATCCAGTGCCCAGAGACCTGGCCGGTTTCCCCAGATGAGCTCTACCCACCAGGAGCATCATCTGTGCTCTTTCACTTCACCCATCAGCCCCTGCTTACCCCAGCCCCAGCCAAGGGCAGACAGGACATGGCTTCCAGGGAGGTATTACTAACACTTAACCCACCTCAGCTACTTAAAAACATGGGGGTTTTGTGTTCATGTCTCTCTTCCTTCAGGTATGTTTTTTCATCACCACATAGTAGCTCACTCTGGTTTTGCTTTACAGGCTCCACACAGCAATGAGAGCAGGTAAATCACAGCCCCAGACTTTTGGTGTGACCATGACATCTGAGACCTCTGAGCAGCATTTCCTACACAGTGAACAACCAGAGATCCCATGGGCAGTCACCAAACCATCTGCTACACAGGAGGAGGAAACATGTCCCAGATTCAAGGAGTGGTCCAACAGGGAAAGGTGCATTTGGAACAAAGTCAATGTCATGAGCAAACTGAACGAGTCCTTTCCAAACAGCCCCTTGCAAAGCACACTGAAAAGCAAAGTGAGCATGCTGAAGAGGGAAGCTGCAAGTAACAACCTAGGACATGAGAGCTCTTGTGGTTCAGACAGCTTGGAAGGGTCAAAAAACCACAAGCAAACAGAAAGACTTGATAGAGAAGGGAGACAGTGCAGAGCTCAAGCATTCACAAGAGCCAGACAAAGCCCCAACAGGGCACCTGAGTCATTTCTTGCTCAACTCTCCTGCTCTAAAGAGAGGAAGCAACAGTTTCATAAGCAATGGATACAAAGTATCTATGGGTAAAATAGCAGCAGCAGGGAGAGAGAGTTAGACACTTGGGAGAGATGTGGTGGGGATACCAAATTTTACCCCATCCAACCAAGCCAGGAAAAAGTCAACGTTCACTCCTCTTCAGAGGACAATGCAGTCCCCATTGAGGAGGCATTACTCGAAGGAGCTGCAAAGAAACATCCAGACCACGTAGAACATCCATCACATCCCAGCAAATTTCATGAGATTGAGACATCCACTCCTTCCAAACATTGCTACAGACCTTCTGCAGGGGTTTGACCTTACCTATAAATATTTCAGCACACTGACAAGGAGGCACGCTGTTTCCTCTGCAAGATAATTGGTTTGGGAACTGAAAACAAACAAACTCAGCCAGAGCACACAGGCAGGTCCCAGCTTTAAGCCAGTAAATGGCCAACAGAAGGCCAAGGGCAGCAACAACAACCACCAAAACAACCAAAAAACCACACAAACAAAACCACAACCAAAAATTTTTCCACTATTGGACAAACCCAAATTCTTGCAAAGTTTTTTGTAAGAGTTGTTACCTAAAATTTCATACACTTCCCCACCATGGACGATATCAACTCACGACTTTAGCATGCCACAGGAAAGCAAGGCAAGTGTTCCATGGCTGCTCCATGGCACCAGAGCCCGACACAGCTCTCCCTTGAGAGCCTCCATGAGGTAGGACTCACGAGAACCTCCAGAACCCTGCTGAAAGGGGTGATGTCAGTGCAGCCAAAAAGCTTTTATTTCAGGGCAGACACATTTCCCAAGCAGAGGCACTTGGCTGGGAAGCTCTCCCCCACCTCTCCTGAGCTCAGCTCTGCCAGCACAGCTCCTGCCCCTTGCAGGCATTCCTGGGAAGGTATCTATTTTGGCAATCTCCACTCCAGTAACAGGCTGCAGATCTGAAACTCAGTTTACAATACCTCGAAGGAGGGGAGCTAAGGGCAGGAAATGCCTCGCAGCATACCACACATGGCACTCCCACCCTGCTCCTTTTCCAGGCCACTTCTTCCATTGTTTGCTGAAAGATGAACAAGTGTTTTCCAAAACACACCTGAAGGGTCCCTGAGGACCTCATTCTGCAGCTTTATCAAAGCAGACAGACCCTATTTCAACATTTCCNTTGGGAACCCTTTAAAAGGAGGGAAATTTGATTTCACGGTGTGCTTTTGGGATCATCAGGCAACTAGGGCACCCAACACGTGCTGTAAGTAATCTTCCTACTTGTTATCTTTCTATCTTTTATGGACGTTGTTATCCTTCTAAATTATTAATAAAAGGAGATAATTTTCTCTGAAATAAATTTTATAACATTAGGACTGCACCTTGGAAAGAGCAGCAGGACATGGATTTATAAGAAGAGAAGCATGGCTTGCTCTGCTTGCCTGTGTTTCAGCTTTCCTGAATGCACCTCACCCTCCAGCAGCTCCTCTGCTCTCCCAACAGAACAACAGGGAGATTTGAGTGGCCTACAGAGGAGAATGAAACAGAGGGAAGACCCATGAACACCAAGAGACATCATCTGGAGATACCAGACACCAGCAACTCCTCAAACCAACCGGCAAATGAACATCTAAAGGAGGACACACATCTCAACTTCTCCCAAGTCATCTAGCACCCTCCATGGACCCCAGAACCTCAGAAAGACTTTGGCTCCACTGCTCCAGCTCCCTTTTCCCCCAATGACCTAATTTCTTCCCTGTACCAAAACCATGGCTCATTGACATCTCAAGGCACAAACTGGTCAGTCTAACTATAGCACAGTTTCAGGCCCCAGCATTTGTTTACCTGCAAAGTGACACAGAAGCTGGCAGTGTGGGTGTCTGTGGTTTACAAAGCATCACATTTTGGTTTCTGTTTTATTTAAAGAAGCGGGGAGTGGGGGGTGGAAAAGGCAAAACCACCAACTTAGTGCCGTTCCTCATGTTCAACAGAGCTGTATTTCCATGAGCTCAGCACATCTGCTGCCACTGTGCTGAGCACATCCTGCCAGACAAACATGGCCCCTGGCCCTCTGGGGCGCAAGAGACAATTCTAGTTCAGGGACCAAAGGGAAGACAAGCTCCTGGCATTGCTGTCCTCTCAGCACTGGGGCAGAGAAAGACCTGCTCCAACCCTGTCAGAGATGAGTCCCTACCAAGGGTGTGCAACTGCTGGCAGACACAGTTGGCATTTTAATGCAGTTTGCATTTCCTGGACATTTTGTCTCACCTCAATACAAAATTAATCTCACTAAGCTCAAGAGGACATTCAGGGCACTGGTTACTCACTTGCAACACAAGAAGAGATGATAATTCTGTGAAGTGAGAGTTTAGTAAGTCAGTGGTTACAGAGAGCTTCCCACCCCATACGACCAACCCTGCCTGGAGGGGTCCTTAGTATCCTATACACATACTGCTTCCCACGTCAAATTTAGAGGTGGGCACTTGCATCCCACAAAGGAGAAAAGTGAATGAGCTTATTTTCCTGTTCCAGGACATGCTTAGAACTTCTCTGAATCTTCCTACAAAGCAGTCAGCTTGCAGACACTTTGCCATGACATTGCTGCAGTTGGAGCTGAACCCATTATAACAACCACGCTGCTGAGTGATGCTAGAAAGGCTTCTCATCTCCCTGCCAGACGATGAGCAGGATCCTCCCTCACATCTCCCCAAGGCACTACTTAAAGCACAGCATGACACCGAAGCAGAACACAAACACTTAGAGAGTCCTTCACTTAAGTGTCATCAATATTTTGGGTTTATTCCACTTAAAAAAAACAACTCTAAACACAAACCAGGGAAAAGCAACCCTTGAATGGGAGACCCTGAAACGAAATACTTTAGCAACTAGAGAATTCATCGAAGTTGTGCATCTTTCAAGCAAAGGTAAAGTTCAGGTATGTGAGCAGCCACTTCTGAAGTCAGGAAGATCTTCCTCATTCACTGGCCTGCTTGGGGAGAGGCACCTGCAGGACTGGGCCCAGGTGATTAGGTGAAGTGTCTGCATTTGCAGCACAATGACAAGTCGGTGGCATGAAGAGCAACAGAAATAGCTCGCTCCTCCCCAGCCCAAGCTAATCTCTCAGCTGGAATTGGAAACCAAGCTCGAAAGCCTATAGCAGAGATCCGAGCACGTAAGCAGCCTGCAGAGGAGGTGGCTGACTGATTTATTTCACTAAGAGTCAACTTCTGCACCACAGTTAGTTGTTGGAGGTAGGGTTCCAAGGTGAGGAATTGCCAAATTTACCCCTTCTGCTTCCTACAAGGGTCAAGGCCATTGTGTGCTATTCCTGCCCCATGGAATGCTAGATGACCAGCAGAGCCCTTTTGCTGACCCTGTCTTCTGGCAACGAGCACCAACGAAGAGTTCACAGATTTCTCTTTCAGATATCACCTTCAGGATTGTCACTGCTTGGTGATACAAAGCAGCTGAAGACTTATGTTCTGAGTTGTTATTTCTGCCAGGATGTCCCCAAGGTCTGGAAGAAGCAGCAGAGCAGCTCTTCATGGCTTGGTCCTGGATGAGAGGAAAAGGTCACTGGCAGCCTAGCACCTGTAACACTGTCCAGAGACAGCCAGAAAGCCACCAAGTAGAGGAGGAGACAGACTGAGGGACTGGCAGAAGCAGCAGGGAAAGAAAGGCACAGGAGTTCAGTGGTCCCCAGAGGAGAACAGGGTGAGGGAGACACAGGATGGCTGCCCAAAGCATGGATATGCCATGGGGCTGACCATACACGAAGAGCTGAAGTCCATTCCCTCCCTACCTCCCTCCCTGCAGCCCAGACCCAGGGTAAGAAGGGCAGCAGCATCCCGCTCCCACCCTCCCCAGAGCAACACATTCCAAGTCATTTCCTAAACAGTGTCACTGCCAAGCACATAACTACACTGGCTCTGTCAAAGCACTCCCCACCCCACTGCTGTCACGCAGCCTGGTCCCTGCAGCCACCTCCAGTGCCTTCAGGAAGAAGGGAAACCAAAGCCCTCTTCTGGCCTCCTCATGAGAACAGGGAGACCTGTTCTGGATCAGGAGCTCTTGGGGCTTGTAGGGGTGGAGTTTTTTTATGTAGTATAGGGTACATCAAGACAAAGAGGTCTTTAATGCTTGGAAGACCATAGCCTAGAACCAGGGGTTTTTCTTTATTATAACTGCTTCTCTCACCTCCTGCCTTCTGGAAGAACATTTTGTTAGAGTATCAGCAACAAGGACACTGCACCAAGCCCTACCACCCAACTACACTCTTATGGCCTCACACATCTCTAACAGATCAGCCACTGAGTCTTCCAATGCAGACAAAGGCTCAGATACCAACAGTGACCACAGGGTAAACTGGGAGAGGAAGTCCAAGTCACAAGAGACATGTCTGCCCTTCTGAGGAATCACATCCCAAAACACTTGTTTTCCCCTGCAGTGCTGCAGGACAATCATGTCTCCTCTAAGGCCCAGGGGAGGAGGAGGATAGAATACTTGCAGTGAGAGTCTTCAGCAGTAAGCAGTCCAAATGCAGCATTTCCAGCCTCCTCAAGGGTTTGCTTTTCTGAAATGTTTATGTCTCTAATATCACACCCTGCCAGACAGGAATGATCTTTTGAGGTCCCTTCCAACTCCTAATATTCTGTGATTCTGTGATCTCTGTGCAATGGCTGGCATGCAGGTGTGCCTTGACCACCAGCTCCTCCAGGCCTGAGAGCAAAGCTGAACTCTGAACCCTGCAAATGCTAACAGCCCCTCTGAACACAGCCCAAGGCAGGACACTGAACAGCTTGACACACACCTGTGCCAGTGCTTTCAAAATAACATGCACCAAACCCTTCTCCACAAGTCAGAAGCATCCACAGATGAACAGATGAATACAGTACAAGGTCACCTGCCTGACTTCAGGCAGCAGACTCACTGCAAGAGCTACACCACCACCACAGGATTATTTCTTTTATTATTATCATGATTATTATTATAAAGGAGGTCTATAAGAAAGACAAGGACAGTTTTTTTTACAGGGCCTTTTGTAACAGGAGGGGGGGTGATGGTTTTAAACTAAAAAAAAAAAGGAAATTTAAACTAGATAGAAGGAAGAAATGTTTTAGAGTAAGGTTGGTGAAACACTGGCCCAGGTTGCCCAGAGAGGTGGTGGATGTCCCATCCCTGGAACCTTTCCAGGTGAAGTTGTCTGGGGCTCTGAGCAACCTGATCTAGTTGAAGATGTCCCTACTGACTGCAGGGGGGTTGGACTAGATGGCCTTGAAGGGTCCCTTCTAGTCCCAACCAGTCTATGACTCTATTTCTAGTCTTGTGCTCCAGCCATGGGATACTGGTGAAACCCCACTCATTCCCACTCTAACAGCCCTGGCTATGGCTTCTGGTAGCAAATTCTCCTTGCATATCCCATGTGATTCTCCTGGCACCGTGCTGGAGCCCTGCAGCACCCACAGGTTAACCACACAGAGGAGGGAAAATGTTGAAAACTGTTGCTGTGTGATTTCATCTCACTGGCATCATAGAAGCCAATGGCTCCTTCCCTCACTCGGGGCTTCTGCAGCACTTCGAGCAGCAGATGCTCAGTGCTTCCAAGTGAAGGGTTCCTCCTGAAGGAATGAAGGAGAAAAAAGCACTTTAATAAGATGATAAAAATTTAAAAATATAGAGATTTCAGCCAAGAGCCCTTAGGGAACACAACTCCTACACTGTGCTCTGGAGTGCTGGGGTGGAAAGACAAGTACAGAAGTCTTCTGGGTGAGAGATCTCACCAGGAATTGGGAGTTTAGGGAGGGATTCTTGGCTTTCCCACAGGTTTCTTGTATGCAAAACAAGTAACTTAATCTGTGCCCCAATTACCTTCTTAAAGTGGAGATACTTTTACCCATCTGCAGCAGAGGAAGTTTCATTGCTGCTCGATGGAAAGGTAAGTTTGGTGAAGGTGCATCCATGCATGGTGTTCTTCTAGCTTAATGGAAAGATCAAAATTTAAAGCTAAATTCTTCCCCAGAGATCTGCAAACATTTTGGTTTGTCTGCTTTACCTCTAGTTCCAGATAATCTCTCCCTCTTCAATAAGCTCCTTCCCAGCAGTGGGAATGAGATATGAGCAAAAAGAAAAAAGCAAACCAGCAAGTCAAAAAAAAATCTCTTTGGAGGCAATGCTGGTAATAGAAACATTTAAGTGCCTCATTCTTTTCTCCTCCCAACTGCTCCACTCCTAGCAATACTGGCAGTTGTTTGAGGAAAGCTCCTCATCATTTTCACTTTATATTTCCTGTAGACACTCAAGACAGCATAATATACATTCTTTTTCCTATCCGTATTTCAATGTGGGCTTCCTTAAAAATGAGGTTTTCTGTGCCAAGCGGTCCTCCTCCACATCAGCATTCTTACAAACATGCTGCTCTTTCCAGTGGCATCTCAGTGAGGAGCAAAACCTAGCTGATGGTGGTCCACAGGTGTATATACACTGGCCATTCAGCTCCCCTCAGGAGCTGGAGAGCTGGATCTCTGGCTTCATTGGCCTTGAAGGGCTTTGTTTTAGTAGGATGCAAGCCCGAGTGTAGATTTCATGCATGATTTAGGAGCAAGTCAGAGCATTAAAGCTCGGGCCAACTCGGTGCTTGCTTCCCTCCACATGGTTCTTGTGCAGAGCTGCTCCTTAAGCCCAATTCCCAGTGCAAGGCAGCAGGACTTGGACGAGGTTTAGAAAACCTTCACTGAGAAGCTCCACAGAGCAAATGCTCTTTTTGACTCCAGCTCCACACAGCTCTCACGAGGCTGCCACTTTTCTGCAGTAGCCTGGATAGATTTTCAAGTCCAGAACTTTTATGGGGTAGTTTTTAGGTTCACTGCAAGTTTGGGGTACTTCCTCCTCTCTCCATTTTTATTCCACAGCATCCTACCTACCAGCCAGGCTCCTGAGCAGCTGAGCTCAGCTTTTGCTGCCTCTCCCTCTACATCCATGGGCAGCAGAGGTTCTTCCATCCCCTGAGTTGAGGTGAAGCTCTGGACTGGGTGCACCTTTGAGAGTAACTTGGAGCTGCAGGAACTGCTCAGTCTCCTTTTGCTTTCCCCAGGATAGAACCTGGGGTTTGCCTCCTGCTTTCAGGTCACTCAGTGACTCAGTAAAACCAGACACCCTGGGTTCTTGGCCATCACCTCACCTTGCAGAGAAGGGAGAGAGACATTTCAGTTTGAAGTGGAAAATCTCTGATTTTGAATCAAGTTAAAAATGAGGAACTATTCTCAGGACTCAAACTACAAACCAAACCAAGCTCTGCCCTCTTCTTCACCTACTGCAACAGAGAAAACTGCTCAACAGCCTGGAAATCCGCAGAGAGCATGCGCTAACTGTACTGATTGCTTTATTTCCCCTAGATGAGGACTGTATACATCAAGCTACAAGCAAAGCTCTCCCCTCAGCTCCCCACAGACTGGGGGACACAGGCTCAAGGCAGCACACAGGGCTCTAGAGGAGATGCTTGAAGACAAGGAAATGTTGTTCCTTCAAGAATTCATTACACACCACTCGCCTCTCCCCTTTGCTCTCCCAAAGAAAAGCATCTGCTAACAAAATTTATCTCAAGCATCAGAGAAACAGCAGGATCCCTGCCTTTAGGCAAAGAAATAAAGATCAGAATGGGATTTCTGCGCAAACATGAGCCAAATCCCAACTTCCCTCACAGGAGGGCAGCCCCATCGTCTGAGCCAGGCAGTTGAATATTGAAGGAAAGGCATGCAGCAGCTCCCATTATGTGGAACAAAAATTAATTGAAGGTCTAAGTCTCCAATTCGCTTCTCCATTTATTTTTTCCACAGCACATTACATGTGAATGGGGGCTGCAGTGCAGACACCTGCAGGGCAAGCAGCCTGACCCATCTGGGACACTGATATTGCCTCCTTTTATTTTTTTTTTTCCTGGTTAAAGTTGTAATTTTTTTGTCAGCCCTGCCACAGACAGATGTGTGGAGTCTTCCAAAACTGCACTTCTCTTCCTGACATGTTAAATTACACATTTAGAGATCTGTAATTTGAAAAACAACTTTTTTTCCCCCAAAACAGGTTTGAAAATAAAACATGGGGGAAAAAAACCACCTAACCTAACTTCCAATAGAATCTCAAAAACACCATCACAAGAGCACACACCCTTCCCTTAAGATCCAACTTAAAACCCTGTTCACCTGCACCCCAGACCTTTTAGCAGGAATCCTTCTGTTGTTTAAAGCCACTTACACACATGTTGGCCCATGGAAAAAAGAATAATGCTGGGAACAGCCCTACCCTGGCACAGCAACAAGCTAGATTAAGTGCCTGGATTTTCCATTTACAGTTCCTAGGCACCTCAAGCCATTCCAACATGGGATGTTACAGCAGCAGGGCTTTTGTAAGCTCTCAGCTGTTGACAGGGATGTGCCTTTCCCAGAGAACTCTCTCAGCCTGTCTTTATAGGAGAGCATCCCCCCAGGGGGCTACCATCTGATGGATCCATGCTTCCTCTATTTTTCTCTTTTTCTGAGTTCTTTGCCACCTTTGCTCTTGCCTTTCCAAGGCAAAGGCATGATTCTGGCAGCCTTATGGCAGCACAATGACTGTCAGCAGCCAACAAAGCCACCATCCCAGCAATCAGATGGGAGGAAGGGACAACACAGGTTGGGTTTGCGCTGTGGCATTATGCTGGTATGCAAGAGAAGACTTGTCCCTTCGCATCCATACTGGACTTGGCTGTACCAACACCAATGCCAAGGTGTAGTAACTACTTCCAAGCTGGACATGTAGAGCATGGCACTCAGATCCAAGGTCAGGTCCAGCAGATGCATCAGCTTGTGCAGAAGGTAGGAGAGGTCCCCAGACTGCTACACCACATGAACAAATACCACATAGCAGCAGCCATTTGCCACAGGCCAGATGTTACCAGCTGGGCACAACCACCACCCAACTCAGAGCACCCACTGCCAGAGCCAAACAACCCACTGCAGCATGAAGAGAAGTTCTGAGAGACCAGTGAGAAGTGTTGCTGTCAGGATGATGTGGTGCTTTGAGGTGGGCTTGGATCTGACTGGCAGGTTTTGCAAGTGCTACACATCTGACAGGAAGAATATTGATTTGGTGGGAGGTTTAAGAGAGGATGCTCTTCCCCACAATCTGATTTAGCCTTTTTAAATAGCAGTTGTATTTAGTTATTGCTGATAAAATGCTTTCAACTCTAATGTTTACAGACACTATAACCATTTCAACAATCCCTCAAAGATCTTAACCAAATAACACAAAAAGGTGCCTTCTGACCCCTGCTGCATCCATTAGGCAGCCTGTAGGTCTATTCAGGATGGGGTTGTCCATATGCCTCTGCCATGCAGGGACCAGAAGGGTGCCTGCAGGCTCTGCTGGGAGAGTAGAGATGTGAGACTTTGGAGATAACAAATTATCCACGCTATGGTATGGGATATTTTGCTCCATACAGCTTAGACATCTGGATCTGTTGTCTAAGGCAAGACCGTTATACCATGGTGAACTCCACAATGACTTATTCCACTGCTAAACCACCACCATCACTACTCCACTCAAAAAAATTCATCCTTCTGTCCACTTAGCCTTTGCAGGTCAAGGTCAGTCCTCAGCCCCCAGCATGAAAGAAGGGGCCCTGAGGCTGCTATCTCCAGCACAGTGGGTCAGGTTCCCCTGCATGCAGCATGGTGCAGTGGGCACCAGAAACAGCCCTACCAGCACGGCAGCAAAGATCAGCACCAGCAGACACCCTTACCAGAGGGCAATCAAACTGGTTTCCTTTGAAGCCTGCAGGAATATTATAAATGCATCTTCTAGAAAGCCGAACTATAATACTTGAAGAGGACAAAGGCTCCTTAAAATGCAGATCAGCAGAAAGCCTGCACGGGAAGCAGGCTGCTGCCAGCAGAGCTTGGCTGAGGAAAAGCATCTCCACCAACAGCCCCACCACTGCTCTCACTTCCACCTCTGCCTAAGCACAGCTCCAGAGGAACTTGCCTTATCTTCCATGCAAACCAGCCCACTGAAACAAAATGTTTTGCTAGCAAAACACTAACAAAACGTTAGCACAGCTTTCAGCAGTGCCAACATCACCAGCTTCTGCCTTAAATCAGACACTCAGAGCAGCCTGCCACAGCCTTGCTTGCGAGGCAGATTTTCTGTTTCTAAAGTATCTTATTTTTAGGTGCAGTTATCAACCCCCACGTCACCAACCATGCCCTACTTTGTTTTCTGCATCTCCTCTTGCCCAGAGCCAGAGATGGTACCATGGCTTGGCTTGCTGCTCTGACAACACAGCTCCTCTGACATTCAGTTTCATCAAATATTTACAACTTCTTCGTTTGCAAATATGACTTTGGAAACTTTAGGTTAACTTAACTATGAACACGGTGCCAGAAGTGCTGGTACTGCTCTCCTCCTCCTCAGTCTAGTTCTTACTTTGCTTCTGCCATTTCTGGGACTACAAGCACCAGATCTCTGCTGCCACAAGCCAAGGAGAACCTCATTCACCCATGAGCACAAGGTTTAGCCATCCTTCTCTGCTGTCTGGATGTGCAGCCATGTCTGAATGTGCAAACAGTCAGACCTGCCCAGGGGAGAGACTCTTCCCAAAGACACTGAGATTTAAGGGCCGGAACTCAGCTGGGAAGAACGGCTGTTCATGAGGGAGACTTTCTGGAAGCTTCCCAGGCACAGGTATGCACCCTGCCATTTGGTATGGACCTCAGCTGAGTATTTGTTCTGAGAAGCAGTTTTATGTGGATGGCAGTGAAAGTCAGATTTGGGCAGCAGGGGCATCTTAAAGCCAGAAGTCTGATCTGATTCTGCAGAAGGTGGAGGTGGCCCTTCTGCATCCTGCTGACAGACCTACAGCACCACTCCCAGCAGCTGCTTTGGAGGGTTAAGCAAGTCAGCAAGCAAAGCCCACCCAGTACAAAGCCCTTCTTAATTTCACATACCAGATGAACTCTTGCTCAAGAGCTCAGTAATAAAAAGCCAAGTCCTACACAAATCCTCAAATCTCAGCTAAGCACCATAAAGGAGAGAAAACAATGGTGGGTATTACTGGACACTTCAGTCAGCACAGGGCTCACACCTCCTTTGGTCTTTCTCCTCAGATGAGTATTTGACCTTTGAGCTGCTGAGCAAGTAATCAAGCAGAATTCATGCCTGTGAGATGTTGCCAACATCCAATATTGCCACGCAGAGCCACTGGAAAGGAATGCCTCATACTTGGGGCTTTCTCGTATGGATCAGTAGAGATGCCATGACTGTGCCATAATGTCACATGGAGCAGTGGGACAAAATTAAGGCAACTGGCATTGATGAGTGAAGCTGCACATCTCCAGCCTTCCCTCCTAGGCTGTCTTCTCTTCCAGGAAAACCCAATCTGCAACCTCTGGCCCCTCCCACCTCAAGGGCAAAGCATCAAGAGGTAGGGTACCGAGCAGTCCCTTACCTACAGAGGCAAGAGCTAACCAGCAAACTCACAAGGGAGGTCTCCTGGCAACACAGGGTGAGTGAAAAGGAGAGGGAATTGCTGCCAGCTTGTTTGTGTGCGCTTAGGGTGGCATTTCCAACCCTGTAATTGTTGCATAATGAATTTAGCAATGGAGTTCAAGAGCTATGATTCATTCAGGCCAAAAAACCCATGAGTCAGCCCCCAAAGAATCAGGAGATGTTAAAATTATATACATTTAACTTGAGCTTGACGAATCTGAAGCAGCAGTGTCACAGCAGAGTGTCTCAGCACAACTCCCAACACCATGCAATATCCTCACTCCTCCTCCCAGCAGAGGCAAAACGAGAGCAGCACCAGAGCAGCTCCTACATCGCCCCTTGCAAATAATTTACGCTTGCCACCAACGCCCAGCTCAGGTTATCAGCCCCGGCGCAGAAAAAGGCACCTGATGCTTACCTAGGGCTGACACTGACTCACCAGACAGGTGATAAGGTCCCATCCAGACTAAGAAAAGATCTTTGTGCAATCTTGCCTCTGGAGGGGGATGAGCCCTCGGGATGCTCCTTTCACTGTGTGTGACCAGCATGCACCAGCTGCAGAGAGGACAGGAGGAGCTCTGGGGTGCTGGTGGTCAGGGTTCTACAGAGGTAGGGGTGGGAAAGGAGTGCAGAACTCTGCAGGGGACTGAGCAAGAAACAACACAGATTTACAACAGAAAAGGATGCCTAAATCAAGGAGTGTGTGTGGATTGCCAGAAGGGGATGCACTGAAGGCCTCAGGAAAAATAAGGTGTTTTCCAAGCACACTTGGGTGATCTTGCTTAAGTCATGCCCTGTAGACTGTGCTGACAGAGCTTGCATGTATGGAAAGTTATTTTGAAGTGAGACAGGGGGCAAATTCAAAGCAGAACAACTATTCTGGGTTAACTCCCCAGGTGGCTTCTTATTCTAGAGTGGCAGTACCTTTTTCTAGTTTAATTCCCTTTAAAAATAGATTAGGCCAATGGGTCTGATCTGCAAGGCCACAGTAGCTGGCCTGCTGCTTTTAGAGCATCCTTAATTAGAGCCTGGATATAGGCACATGAGGGGCTCCAGGATGCAGATGTGATAGTCCACATTTGGAAACATTCCATTAACCTAAACCAGGAAGGAAACATCCTGGGGCAGTAGGGTCTGTACAGAGACAGCTCAGGCAGGATCACAGGAGGATACCTGTGCATGGGGACAGCCCAGACCACTCACTGCCAGCCACAAAGCAAACAGCAACAGAGGAAACCCACAATCTGCACTTTGCACGCAACCAAAAGCCTTCTTATAAAGCCATTTTTGTTTGAGGTTTATGTGAATTTATCAGGCTTCCATTTAGCCTCATTAATCACAGCCTATCAAGCTCTTTCAAATGCAAACATGGAAAAGTAACAGCAACTCCTCTTCTGGGTTTATCCTTCTCCTGCTGGAATTATGGAAGGCTATGAAGCAGGAATGCCAACCCACCTGTCTCCTGCTTTTCAACCACTTCCCATGGGATGAATTCAGCTGACTATTCTGGAAAAAAACAAAACAAAACAAAAACCAACAAACCAAACACCACTGATCTCTTTCCCTGCCAGCCAGCAATATTCAAGGATAGCAAACAGTTCGTAGTGCAGGAAGAAGCATGTCCCTGTGAAAGTCGAGGGGAGAGGCTGATACACAGCTCCCAGCAGCACCAGTAACTGGATCAGCAAGTGGATGCTGCCTCTGGAAGCAGGGATGGGCAATCCACCATAGCATTTCCTACCCAGGCCTCCAGAGTCAGAGGTCTGTCAGCTCACCTAATCCACATCAAACGATATACCAGTTGTTTGCTTTCTATGGGTATTAAGATTTAGCCTTCCTCAAGCTATTCATTTTTCCTTTGCTGCCTATGTGGCTGTTAACCCCAGTATTGACATACTTCTATGAGAGCTGCAAGGAAAAGATCCACCAGGAAGAGCCACATTACTCTGCAAGTATCATTTACCCCAGCTAGCAGAGGTGCTGGAAGTTCAGAGTCAGTCCAGCGTCATCACTTCTCACTGATGAACCCTTCCTGCTTTGCCATGAGATTCAGAGTTTAACATTCATTCCTCTCACCTCCCAAAGTCTAACAGTTTTTTCTGCTGCCCTTCACCTGTGCTTTTTACTCAAAACCAAGAGCACCACTTCCCCCTGAAGTGGCAACTATCCTGATTCTAGCAGGGAAGGTGCAGGCAGCCAGTGATTCACAGCCATAATTACCAGTCCCTTACACTGCTGCCGGGGCAAGGTAAGCTCTGCTCCAAACTGAGCCTGACACTGAGCAGGACCTGGCCTAGGAGGGGGCACTGGCTTACTCAGAGCTGAAGTCTGACTGCTCCTGGGTACCATTAACCATCCTGCCCCTCTGTCCCAGCTGGCAAATAGCAAAGCACCCAGGCTTTGGTGTCCTTGGCAGGAGTGCAAGGACCTTCAAAAAAGAACTTAAAAAAAAAAAAAAATCTATCTATATGTAAGAAAAATCCTGTTGGACAGTAAAAAGTGACAGTCTACAAATGAATATGCCCTAAACAAGACTTTGGTGAGCAGCAGAGCTGGTGTTGAGCAGCAGAGGCAGGATGGCAAGATGAATGAGTGAGAGAACACGTGGAGAGGAGAGGAGAGGAGGAGAGACAAGGAGATTAATAGAAGACGACAGATTTCTAGTAAGATTGCAATAAGCCTCTTTAAACTTCCCTAAAGGATGAACCAGCTGGCAAGGCCATCCTAGGAGGTGGTGGAACTCCACTAAAAGCCTTGCAAAAAGCCAACAGATGACCCCTTTCACACATCCTGGCTCACTCCTGCAGCTCCTTAAGCAAGGAGGGCTGAACCTGCCCTGCCTGGATGCTTCCACACTGGCACTCACCTGCAATTACAGCCCTCCTTGCAGGGAAGGCACCAGCCCTGAGCTGTTTTCAAGAAGCAAACAAACAGTGAGGTCGGACTGACCGTTTGTGATGGCTGAGCACACTGTCCTGCTCTCTCTGGCTCCAACCAACCACACAACACATCTCCTTGTCCAGGCAGGGCCTAATCCTGCCTCATGTCAGGGCCACAAAGCTGCCAGGCACAGCTGGGGAGAGGCACATTGCTCCTGAAAAGGGCTGTGCCAAAGCAGGGATGGGGACAGCAAGGTGATGAGCATCATGCTTTCTCCTCCTTCCTAAATTCAGCCCTGCTGGAATCCTCAGCAGAGACAAGTCCTTCAAAAACACTATACCCAGGAGAGCAGTTCCACCCTGTGAGGAGGAAGGAGGGAGGACAATCCACAGGGGAGGTCAAGCTTGGAACATTAAGATTTTGATACTTTAATGGGTGATACCTTCCAAACAGGCTAGAAGTGGAGTGGATACAATGCCCAGGTATGGCTAACAGAGAGAGTTTACAACATCCCCTGTCCAGTGCTGCAACAAACCCCATGAGGATTTGAAGCCAGAGGTGAGACAGCCTAGGGTTCAGAATGAAGAACAGCAGCAGCCAAGTCTGCTTGATAACAGGCAAGTTTTTCTTCTTAGGCCAATTAGCTGGTGAACTAATCTGCCCACTAAGGTCACTGAATCATCATTTAGCAGTTTCAAAGGAGACAAAATGAACTGCAGGACAGTTTTCCCCCTCCAGTGCAGTGAGTGATTCAAAACACAGTTAATGATAGTGGTTCATAAGTATCTGGCACAGGATTTGAGACAGCAATTTATTGCCCAGAAAGAGATTGGCCTCTTTCACACCAAAGAAGCTAAGCCTGTGAAGATGTAGGACCAGATTTCACTATCTTAATTCACAGCTATTCAATACCTAAGAGATGCTAAACTTGAGTCAGCCATAGGTAAACAAAAAAAAAGGAGAAGCAGACCCAAAAATAAGTTAAGGAAGGTCACAGTTAAAGTTCACTTTGTCAACAGCAAGCAAGAGACCTCTTTAAGGATGGGGATAAGAAAGAAGTAACTTCCCCAGAAGACTTTTAGCACAAATACAGCATTTTCATGAGTTTATATAAGATAAAAATGAGCCATCCCCTCTCCCATCCACAAAAGCATCATTATTTGTCAACCTCAGGCTACATAACCAGTAAACACTGGTTGATGTTTTTCTTTTTACTGGATGAAACGTGCCTAGAGGCATCTGGCATTTTATAAATTATTAAACCAAGGGAAAATAAGGTTCCAACAAAGTGGCTGCAGAAGCAATGCAGAAGCACCAAGGAGCCGGTACAATTGGTACCAGCGCACTGACACAGAGTCAGTTTTCCTGCCACGATGGACTTAACAAGAAGACATTGTTAGGAATGGGCAGCCCAGCCACATGGTCTTGATGGCAAAAAGAAGACATGGTATCTCAGGATTTCATCACAGCCACCACAGCTAGCTGAAGTTCAACCTTATTTTTCTTATGAAATGGTCACTGATGTTTTCCCAGTTAGAAAGAAAATAAGTTGTTTTTTTTTCTTTTAGACTCACAAGAGATCTCAGGACATGAAGCAAACCCCCTAGAAATAATGTGTTGGTAGTATTCTCAATACCATCCACAGTTTTGGGTCCAACCCGTAGTGTAGATATTAAACAATGAAGAGAAAAACATAAATGAAAAAGTATTCATTCAAGATTTACTACATCACATCTCTCATGACAAACACGATTCCCTCTCCAGATTAAGCTCAGTTCCAGCCAGAAAAACCCTTTCTGCTTTCTGCCATATCAGCACTTGGCCCTTCCATCTGTGAAAAGCACTTAGCAGTAATGGCAGGGCTTAGGGCACATAGGTCAAGGAGGGCTGGGTCAAGGTGAAACCTAGGGCAGCCCAGGCAGCCGCTGCTCCTGAGGTTCCTGAAGTATTTGTTAGGAAACACAGGAGAGCTCAAGCCAAGAGATTTGGAGGTTTTCCCCCCTCACCCCAGGTTTGTGAATCCACTGCTTTCCTCGACAATCTGTGAGAAGCCACTTTCTCTGCTACCCTGCTGTAGCCTAAAGCATCCTTCTCCTCCTTGAGCAGTTATCACAGTGCAGAAAAAACCTTTTCACGATAAGCAAGCAAATATATAAACATGAACTTGTTGGCTTGTCAACAGAGTCAACCAAAAGTATCTCTAACACCACTGGCACCTCAGACCCTGGAGCTGGAGAAGGGGCTGAAGTTCAAGCTAAAGTTCACCTGGTCTGCCAGTACCTGAAGGAGACTCTCTGAGAAAGACCTTCACCATCTCACACAGAAACCAGCACTTGCAATCCTGATGCCATTGCAGGAATTACAGTTGCTTGTACACTGCCTCCTCCAGCAGATTCCCTCCACACCCGAACAGCACCGAAAGGGAGAGGATTTCTAAACGCAGTATGGAAAACCCATTCACGGGCAAACACAAGAAATCCACCCCTTCAGTGTCTTGGGTTCTGCACGATGACCCAGGGCACAAGCATGGGCTTACCCACTAACGCAGTCTCTCCATGGGCTACAAACTCCCTGACAGGGCTCATTCCACCCCCAGCGCTGGATGCGCTCAGGGTGAGGCGAGCCAACGTTCCGAGGGATCACCCAGGTGCCTACTGCCTCCCGGGAATGCAGGGGGATATCCTATGCCCATGCCCTCTCCAGCCTGCCCTGGAGTTACCCAAACTCCACAGTGGGATCGCAGCCTCTGCCCTGCCCGCGGCGGGGACACGGCTCCGCGGCCCTGCCCGCAGGTCGGAGTGGGGGACAAGGGACACACAAAACCTCACCCACCTACCACCCACCCACCCACC